>JAZHRO010000072.1:8840000-10048750 GCA_037157565.1 Thalassia testudinum
AATTTATCTATTGATGGATTTCTTTGCAAATCATACTACGACGGTGAGTTTTTCAAAATCCAATCCTTTTTGCGACGATTTCCGCTTCAACATTTTGGCGATGTTGCAGGGGAGGCAACGATTCTCAATTTTTCTTTCCGCATTTCATGCACTTTATTATTTTCTAACTTGCCTTTATTTCACTTCTATTATTTTGCAAGTACCTCAACAGGGAATCTTTAAGCAGTGGAATTGAGTAAAGTGCAGATGAAGACAACTGTAAGTGCTCCCCATTCTTCCCCCCTCCATAGATTTCATTCCACAATCTTAATTCAAACCCCAATTAACCTATGGGTTTGATAAACCATAGGATTAGTTTGGATGCTTTGATTTCCACCCCACTCATCTCACCTTCGTAAAAAAAAAAACACAAAAGGATACTTCTTGTGGGATAAATCAACATACACCCACATTCAAGGCACATAACCTAAATTGATTTTTGTCTACTGAACCGGGATTCCGACCTGTGGAACCGGTAAATGCAAATCAAGACATAAGAGAGTAGAAATCAGTCTAGGTTAATCATCTTGTGTGCCTAACTCAGTGGTGCATTTTGGCTAAGTGTTTGAGTTGTTTAGGCCGCACCACTTCATTTTAAAATCAACTCATTAAGTAGCTTCCCCTTAGGGTTTACAATTTAGGTCAATACCAGGCACTCCACTTTACTTTTTGATTTCAAAAGGAAAAGATCTTCACTCGTGTTTGAATATCTGGTTTGCCTTTGAAACTTGATTGAACTAACCTAATTCTAATCCCTAAAAGCTACTTAAGCAAGATTTGAACCTTAAAATCCATTCATCTAAATAATCTTGCTTGAAAACCCTGGTTGTGCACACACTCACACATATTCAATAAATCATTAAGGGCACAACACATCTTAAGGGCCCACCACATTCCATAAGCACTACAATCCTAAGCCTAAGTGAAATCAAGTAGACGTTGGCCTTAAGGACTAATTCGCTCTTCGGGGCCCAGACTAAGATTGTTTACAATTAACCTGCTTGTACTAGTCAATATGATGTTTAGCTAGGGGAGTAGAATCAAACAATTGCGGCTCGGGGGTACACTAGGAACCAGAGGTGTAAGCCGAAGGAAGAACTACCTCCCTAGTCCCTCCTTCTAACTGGTTGGATTGACTGGATACAAGTAGAGTAAATCGTCTATAATCTTAGGATAGATTCTAAGAGCTGTAGATTCTTAGGCCACCCAACTTAAGAACAGGCTTGTTTTGTTGTGCTGCAGGGTCCTTATCCCCAATCCTTCCGACCACTTTCTAGTTTATGCTTGGAAGGATGTCATTGAATCCCCAATTGAAAGGATGATTAGATCATTCTAGGAGGCATAGATTGAATTTTGGCCAAATTGATCCCATGGCCGATCAACAACCTCCTCTGCCTCAGAATCCACAGGAGATGTTTCAAAGGTAGCTAGAACAAATGCAGAGAATGCAAGGCGCTCAGCCCTTGAAGGATTTTTGTGATCCTTCAAATTACGGGGAACGTCCCAGCGTCTAAATTCCTACCAGAGACGTAGAAATCAAGGCCCAAGTGTTAAGCCTGATCAAACATTTCCATGAGCTTGGCTCTGAAGACCCATTTCAGCATTTGGAGGACTTGACCACTTTGGTCTAGACCACTAAAGTGCGAAACATGAATGAAGAGATCATCAGGCCCTTTCCCCACTCTCTTAGGGGTAAAGTCGCTCATTGGTATAGGACCATAGGAAGTCTTATCGCAACATGGAACGATCTAAAATCGGCTTTCCTGAAGAAATTTTTCCTTGTTGGAAGTACCAATGCTCTGAGACAGGCGATTACTACCTTCCCCCAATGGCCGGGGGAGTAGTTTCATGTTGCCTGGGAGTGATTTGAGGATTTATTGCGGAAGTGTCCACACAACGAGGTGCCGAAATGGCTGCTCATGTAGATCTTTTACCACTGGTTCACTGAGAAACTTAGAAATCATGTGGATGCTTCTTGTGGAGGCAATTTCCTCAACAAAGATGCAAATAGCGCGCATGATTTGTTTCAGGAAATGAGTGAAAATTCAATCAATCATGCCTTCATGGATACTTTTAACCGATCGCAAGAACCCAGATCAAATGTTAATGAGGTCCATGACTCTCATTCATTCGATATGGAATTGATTTGTAATAAACTAGATAAGGTGAACTTGGTTACCAAAAGGATGGAGTGGATGGTGGAAAACTCTGCAAACAATTCTCGATCCACTCAATCTCAGAAATTGGGATTCCATTCTTCGCGAGCTCCTTCTAGATGGGAGTTTGTGAATCAACTAGATGCAGCTCAACCTGTGAGCCAGCATTGCTAGAATCCCGCGAGTTCCAAACTGGGGCCTTTGATCCCGATTTCTCTGATCCCTCCCTTTCTTTCTCTCCATCCTCACCCTATGAGGATGTCTATGCTGTACAGGAGAATGTAAGGTCCAACCCTTACTCCAATGCTTATAATCTAGGTTGGAGGAATCACCCTAACTTCTAGAAAAACCTGAGATAGCAAACCCAATTCCGACCTAGCAAATATGCTCCACAAAGACCAATGGGTCAGGGTCATGTTTACACTCAGATGCCCTCAAATCAAGTCAATCAGCCAGCTTGGAATGCCCGTCAACCTATAGGGCAGGTTGATTTGAACTGTTAGATGGTAGAGATGCAAGGATCTATGCTCTAGCTTATGCAACAAATGAAAACCTCACTGGACAACTTGCAAACTGGGTTCATTGCTAATTCTCGTCAACTCAGATATCTACCATCTCAACCCATACCTAACCCACGTAATATACAGAATCTGGGCAATGAAGCTCAAGGGTATAGGAATCAAAGGGACCCACACGCACATGCTTAGGTGGTTGAGCAGGGTCCTTCGTCTTCTGCTTCTTCATCAAATCTAAGGTTTCTGGCTAATGAGGCCCCACCAATCTTTCGTAACCCTCCCCAAAACCCAAACCCATATGCATCTACTAACTCTATTACCTTGAGGAGTGGAAGGCAAACCCAAGATCCAAAACTACCTTGTTCTGATCTACCAAATCCTGGAAAACCTGAGGAGAGAAAGGAGAACTTTGAAGAAGAAATCAAGGCTTAGGAATCTGATTCAAAAGATCTGACTCATGTTCCTTTCCCTGAGGCCTTGATTAAACCTAGGAAGAAGAAGCCTGTTGATAGTAATGAGGAGCTCTTGGATATATTCAAGAATGTCGAAATCAATATTCCACTCCTCGACGCTATCAAACACATACTGGCTTACGCTAAATTTTTAAAGGATTTATGCACACAGACGCGGAAGTTGAGGGAATCCATTCTGAGGAAGGTGATACTCTCTGAGCAGGCTAGTTCTCTTATCCTGCATCACCTTCCTCCGAAAAAGAGAGATCCAGCTGCCCCTTTGATTTATTGTGTCATCAACGATTACATCTTTAATAGGGCACTTCTGGATCTAGGTGCATCCATTAACCTAATTCCGACTTCTCTTTACAAGAAGTTCAGATTAGGTGAACTTCGACCGACCTCAGTGACGCTGCAGTTAGTGGATCATTCGATCACAAATCCGAGAGGCATTATTGAGGATGTTATTGTCAAGGTTAAGGAATTCTATTTTCTTGTAGATTTCCTTGTCCTTGACATGGATGTACCTGAGAATTTAAAGAACATGCCCATCATTTTGGGGCGTTTGTTCCTAGCTACCGCTAAGGTCAATATCAACTGTGAGAGCGGTAGCATGGAAATCACCTTTGGGGATCAGAAATTGAAATTGGATATTTTTAAGGTGATTAACAAATTTAATGATTGTTGATTTATAGAGGAACTTGAGGAAGATAACTTGAATATTGAAACATGTATGGCAGTTTATACAATGGAAAGTTCCTCCCGTTGTGATGGATCTGACCAGCAACCCTCTGTGGCAAACCCGCCACATTCTGAAGAGGTTATTGATTTTGTTCACTTTAAACCTTTTCCTCTTGATGAATCTTCATCATCATCATCCTTACCTTCCATCCTAAACCTGCCCCAGCTCAAACTGAAACCATTGCCTGAGAGTTTGGAATATTAATTTTTGGGACATCAAAAGACACTCCCTGTGATTATCAATGCTAGATTAACTAAGGAGTAGGAGATTAAACTAATCAAGGTCCTAAAGGAACACAAGGAGGCAATTGGTTGGACCATTCATGACCTTAGGGGGATCGAGCCATCTTACTGTAATCACAAAATATTCATGGAAGATGGATCCTGCCCTTCTCGCCAAATGCAAAGGAGATTAAACCCTAATATGCGAGAAGTGGTCAAGAAGGAAATAATTAAGTGGCTCAATGTAGGAATCATTTATCCAATCTCAGATAGTTCTTGGGTAAGTCCCATGCAAATTATTCTCAAGAAAGTTGGGATTACCGCTGTGACTAATGACAAAGGAGAATCTGTCACAACTCGTTCAGCTTCCTCTTGGAGGGACTGTATCGATTACAGGAAGCTAAACATAGCCACAAAAATTTCCCTTTGCCCTTCATCAATCAAATCCTTAAAAGACTAGCTGGGCAAAAGTACTTCTATTTCCTAGACGGTTACTCCGGATCCAAGCAAGTCCCTATCCATACGGAACCTTTGCTTTCCGTAGAATGCCATTCGGCTTATACAATGCACCTGCGACTTTTCAAATGTGTATGCTAGCCATATTCTCTAACATGGTGGGAGCGTTTATGGAAGTCTTCATGGACGATTTCTCTATTTTCGGAGAATCATTTGATTATTGCCTGGCTAATCTTGAAATAATCCTTAAAAGATGCATCAAAACAATATTGGTCCTTAGCTGGGAAAAGAGCCATTTTATGACACAAGAAGGTATCATCTTGGGTCATGTTATCTCTGAATAGGGAATAGAAGTTGGCAAAGCTAAGGTTGATGCTATCTCCAAACTTCCTCCTCCCACATTTGTCAAACAAATTTGATCATTTCTTGGTCTTGTGGGATTCTATAGGAGGTTCATCAAGGACTTCTCTAAGGTTGCTCACCCTCTAAGCAACCTTCTCACCAAAGATACACCGTTTGATTTCAACGAATCATGCTGTAAGGCATTTATTTTTCTTAAAACGGTAGTCACTTGTGCTCTGGTGCTGCAACCGCCAGTCTGGATAGCCCCATTTGAGATCATGATCGATGCTTCTGATTACACTGTCGAGGTTGTTTTGGGTCAAAAGATTGATAGGAAGCCCTCTGTCATCTACTAGTTAGCAAAACTCTAGATGAGGTCTAGAGGATTTACACTGTTACTGAGAAGGAATTTCTAGCTATAGTATTTGCTTTGGAGAAATTTAGGACTTATCTCTTAGAGTCTCACGTCGTAATTTACACCAACCACTCGACCTTGAGACATGTCTTAGCCAAGATGGATGCCAAACCCCGGCTTATCCGATGAATTCTTCTGCTTCAAGAATTCGATCCTGAAATCAAAGATAAATCTAGGGCACAAAAATGGTGGCGGATCATCTTTCGAGACTTCTAAGCGATTCTTCTCATCTAGATATTCCGATTGCTGATACTATTTTGGGTGAAACTATTCTCACAGTATCAAGTGTCCAAATCCTGTGGTTTGCAGACATTGTAAATTATTTGCTCGTTGGTCAAATCCCCCAGGATTTGACCAAGCAACAATGAGATAGACTCAAATCTGAGGCCAAATATTACTTCTGGGAGGACCCTAAATTGTACTGCATCAGCTCTGATTAGATTTTTCCTCGATGTTTTCCAGAGAATGAATTCCAAAGTATACTCGAGTTCTGCCATGCATTTGCGTGTGGTGGACATTTCTCTAGGAAAAAGATGGCTGCAAAAATTTTGCAATCTGGATTCTATTGGTCGTCTTTATTCAAGGATGCCTAGGAATTCTCGAGGTCGTGTTCCCGATGCCAGGCACTTGGGAGCATAACTATGAGAGATATCATGCCTCTAAACCTGATTCTTCCCTTTGAAATCTTCGACATTTCGGGCATCGACTTCATGGGACCCTTCCTCCCTTCATTTGGACACCAGTACATTCTCATCACTGGTGGTTAGGTGTCCAAGTGGATTGAGGTCATTCCTACTCGAACCAATGACCACAAGGTGGTCATCGATTTCATTAAGAACATCCTCAGTCAGTTAAGGATTCCAAGGGCCATCATCAGTGATGGTGGTACTCATTTCACTAATGCCCAGTTTCATAGTTTACTGCGAAAATATGGGGTAAATCACAGAATCTCCACACCTTCCCACCCTCAAACGAACGGACAAGCCGAGATCTCTAATCGAGAGATCAAGAATATTCTATAGAAAATGGTTAGACCTGATCATAAATATTGGACTCACAAGCTTAAGGATGCTCTTTAGGCCTACCGTACAACGTACAAAATGCCTACCACAATGTCACCATTTCATTTGGTGTATGTAAAGGCATGCCATTTACCTGTAGAGATTGAACATAGGGCATTCTGGGCAATCAAGCAATGTAATTTGGATTTGAGTTTAGTGAGAAAGATCAGGAAACTCCAACTATCTGAGTTGGAGGAGCTTAGAAATGATGCATACGAGAATGTCAAGATCTATAAGGCTCGGACCAAAGCTCTTCATGATCAATTGATATCTCGCAAGAGCTTTGAGCTGAACCAGAAGGTCTGACTCTTTGATTCTCGACTTAAGCTCTTTCCCGGAAAACTTAGGTCAAAATGGAATGGCCCATTCATTGTCAATCAGATATTTCCAAACGGAGCTGTTCAGATATCTAACCCAAAGACGAGTAATTCTTTTAAAGTTAACGGTCAACGTCTGAAGCCTTTTGTTGATCGTATTGTTCCAGAACCCATCTAAGACATGGTTGCTCTACTCATTCATGATCTTTGGCTGAACTTTGCCTAGCTGATGGCATTAAACTCAGCACATGTATAATCTGACTTAGAGCTGACCCGAGCATCATATTCAGGTGATATCTTCTACGTTCTATGTTTCCTTTCATGCCTTTTATGTTCAATGAGGACATTGCATCAGCTAGGCATGTGAGGGTGGATTCATTTCTGAATCATTTTGTCAGCTCTGTGGAATTCTTGTAAATTTTACTTATTTTTTTACTCTTTATTAGAAAAAATGAAAGAAAAATTGAATTAGGAAAGAATAATTGGGCATTAGACTTTTCAACCTTAGGGAATAATATGTAGCATTTGAACACTTAGACCCTTCAAGTCTTTGGGCTTAATCAGCTCGGGTGCCTTCTAAAATATGGATTTGCTTATCGAGTCCTTGCCATTCTGAATTTACTTCAAATTGGTTAAATAAGTTAGGGTGATAAGTACACGACTTATCAACCCCCCATCTGATTTGATGGGATTTTAATTCTAAGCATCTACACACTATTTGCACTGACTTGCTTTTCAACGGTTTTTACGAAAATTGGGTAGCTAATGAACCTTCTAGGGTGGTATGGCTAGCAAGTTATTGTGGGTAGTAGCCCATAGGTAGGTTGTCAAGAGCCTAGTCACATGACTATTCCTTTCCTACTACCTTTAGGTAAATCATAGATCAGAGAAGCCACCTACTTAAAAAAAAAAAAAAGAAAGAAAAAAAAGAAAAGGAGAAAAGAAAAGAAAAAGAAATAATCCACACTTCACTGCACGAGTATGGCTGGCAAGTTATCGTGGTAACAGCCCATTGGTAGGTTGTCCAGAACCCAGCTCAAGAAATGCACGTTAAATTCCAAAAACACTTAGGAAGAAGCAGAGAAGTAGAATAAGCTGGGGAGATATACACTGGGTTCGCCCTTGTGTTGACCGAATAAAAATAAAAGTAGAGAGAAAGCTACTAGTTGAATAGATAAACCTTTAGGCAGAATTTCTTTTCAAGGTCACCTAGGGGTGTAGAAACCCGAAGTCCGTTCTAATTGCCGATAAGTGAGTCTATCAAATTTCACATAAAGATGCTTGAACTTAGGGTTCTCTTCGAGTCTTGGGTGGGTTGAGTGGCCGTAGAAAGCTGCTCCAAAATCCTAAACTCAAAAATCCAAAAAAATTAGAAAAGAAGGAAAGAAGAAAAAGATCCTCCAATGAATAAGGTGAAGGCTCGAGGCGGTATGCATTTTGGCAGACACCCGGGAGCTGTTGTGTCTTTATAGTTTAGGTACTTAGTAAAAATTTCCTAATGTTGAAGAATAACTTTTGCCTAAGAAATCCGACCTAATTCTTTTACAAATAGCATATAGTTTTTGCTAGGGACTAGCAAAAGATAGACATAGGGGTGTGATGTGCATACATCTGAATAGCCAAAAATGTCTATTAATTCATGTTCATAGTATCATATTAGCATCACGCATTATAAATATTGCATAATGATGAGAACCACATCATGAGCCATAACTAGCTCATTTTGACCTAATACAAATGATAAAAGCTCCTACATAACTCAAGGAAAGGCTTAACTCAGAGAATTCTAAGTTTAAGGAGAAAACAAGTCAAAAGGGGTAAAAATGCGATTTTACCAGTATAATCTGCATACAGGTCCAAACATAGGTCAAACAAACCAAATAAGAAGAAAAGTGGGATGATCTGATAAGGGTTACAGCAATTCTAAGGAACTAAATGATAATCTGTAACCCTAAAACAAACCCACTTCAATTCACGAGGTTCAAGGCAAAGCAAAAATGGAATAAACCCTCTAAAATTCATAGAAAAATAATCTCTAGGGTTTAGAACCTTCAATTTGACCTTAGGAACCCATCTTGACCTACATTTAGAACCATACCCAATTAATAACTTAATTTGGGTTTTTGCGTAAATTGACCAGTCAAACAAGGTTTAATCTAGAAATAAAATTCACCATCAGATTCCTTATGTCCTAATTAGTCATGTATAAAAACTTGAGCCTAAGAAGAAACCTTCTTGACTAGCTTTACACTTTGGTCCTCATATATTTACTTTTTGGCCCTCAATTTTTGAACCCTCGCATTTCTGCCCCTAACTCTCCTTCGTTCTTTGCATTCAGGTCCCTCCTGCCAAAACCTGACCAGCACCATGCTCCGGCGACCTTGCGCGGAGCATGGCGCCGCGCAGGGTAAGGGGGAGGGTCTGGCAAGACAACCGGGGGTGCCCCGCGTCGTCAGCCGTCGCAGGAACACCCCCCTGGTCGCTGCAACCCACCATACCGGCCGTGCGAACGCACGGACGGTATGGGTTTCCATCTCCGGCGTCCTCCGGCGAGGGAGACACGTCGTCTCCCTCTGCCTTCCTCTCTGATTCGGCCTCTATAAATACCCCCGTCGCTCCGCCGTTCTGAGGTAGCTCGGATCTGACGGAGAAAACCCCCAACTTTCCTCTCTTCTCACTCCGGCAGACGCCCACCAGCTCCGGTGGTTCTTCCTCCTCCTCCTCTTCGCTCTGCCGCAATACCAGCAGCAGAGACTTCTTCCCCTGCTCTTCCCGCGTCGCGCAATACCGGCGCGCGCTGCCTCTGCCCCGTCGTCACCGCCGTCCTCCACCACTGGGCACCTTCTTCTCCGGCGACAGCAGGTACAGCCGTCCGCCTCCTCGCCCCCTTCGTCACTGTAGTTAGGTTAGAACTACTTCCCTCTATTCTCTCTCTCTTTTCCCTTGCTATTTTTATCTAATTACCCCTCGACCGCGCCTAATCACCCTCACCTTCTCCGCCTCCGGCCATCCTCCGGCGAGCCGCTCCCATCACTCCAGCATCCCACACGGCTCGCCGACCACCGCAGAACCTCCGCCTCCTCACCCTGATCAACCTCCGCCCTTCCACTTCCCCCAAATCACCCTCTGCAACTCCACCGAACAAGCCCATCTCCCGACCCACAGTCCGACCTAGGGCAGCCCTTAGGGTCCGCCCCGCCGCCTGCACACCCCCCGACCACCTTCGCCGTGCCACGGCGAAGGTCCTCCGCGTTTCTGATTGGGCCGAGAGGCCGTTTCTCTGTGGGCAGGTACCTGCGCTCGTCGCCGCCATTGTTGAAGCGAAGCAGCTTCGACCTGCTGTCCCAGGTGCGCCGCGCCCAGGTCACGCTCCCAGGCTGTGCGGGGGCATTTCGGCAAAGCGTTAGGCTGCAGTTGAGGGGAATCCCTCGCGCGAAGGCCTCGCGTAAAGCTACGATTACCAGCTGCTTCATCCTCGCAGGCGCAAAATTGGGGTGGGACATTTAGTCCCACCTCGGAAGGCTCTGAAGGAGCGCAGTGGTATAAAGCGAAAAAGTGCTGGAGGCTTATTGCCTCAGCACACGGGGTGAGGTCCCCTTCACCCGCCCGGTTACCCGGTCTCGTCCGCGCTCACGCCCCGCGGACCTGGCCCGACCCGACTTAGACTGACCTGCACTCCTCGCCCACCACGCACGCCGGTGGGCCTGGACCCGGGTGCGACCCGTACCCGGCAACCCGACAGCTCTGGGAGAGCTATCCTAAGAGCGGTTTCTGTGAGAGAGAGACGCGGGGGAGGATAGAGGTAGGTTTTGCCCCTCTCTAATCAAGCTGTGTAAGTGTGCAGGCACAGGTGAAGAAGAACCGTGGAAGAAGACGAAGGCTGAAGGAAGGAGGATCACCGAGCGGCACTGTAGCAGCGGCGGTTTAAGTCGTCTGATTGGAAAATCAGACGACGTCCTGAAGGCAAAGAAGGAGAAGGAAGGCGAGGCAGAGGAGAACATAGAGAGGCCAAGGGAAGAACTGAAAGAAGAAGAGCACGAGAAGATCTGAAGAAAGAAAGAAGAAGAAGAACAGGACCGCTCTGCAGAAGAAAAAGGAAGAGACGAGTAGAAACAGCTGAAAGAAGAAGAAGAACATCACCACTGCAGATAAAGAAGAAGAACAAAGGAAGAGAGCAGAAGATCTGAGAAGGAAGAAGAGGAGAAGCAAAGAGAAAAGAAGAAAAGCCAACAAATTCTCTCTCTCTCTTTATTTTTGTAATAAGAATTTGTATCTCTAGAATACAGTTTGCTCCCTGAGTTCGACCTCGGGAACTCTTTATTTCCGAGTAACAAATTGTACTAAACTGGTAATCACCTCTCTATACTATACTACGACGAAATAGTAAAACTATAGAGGAAGGTCGCCACCAGTTTTTGGCGCCGTTGCCGGGGAGCAACGGCTATTCTAGAGGTAAAAATTCCTATTTCTTTTTAGTTTCTGATAATCTCCTCTCTTTTGTGCAGCTACAGGAAATCAAGAAGACAAGCAACCGCACGACAACCACTTCGAAGACAGGTAAAATTTTTTCCTCTCGCTATTAACCCCTAAACTCTAAAGAGGAAGAAAAGAAAAGAACAAGCAATATAGGGCTAACCTGTCTTCCATACTTAGTAACCATAAAGAGTTGCATGTTTTCAACTCATTAGTCCTGCACACTATTAAGGGTATTTAAGGGCTAACACATTCTTGCTTGAGCCCTAATTACCCAACAAAGAACTAACTGGACCAAGTAGAGCCAACCTAAGATTCAACATTAGGGTTTTAGAGACACACTACTTAAATCAAGAATGGAGAAAATCCAAAAGAAGTGTGCCTAAACCATTGATTGAACATACTTATTCAGAGAAACCCTAAACAATTGGCTCTCTAAACACTTGAACCCAAAAAGAAAGGACCCAAAAGCTCTCAAAGGAACAAGAGGTAAAGTTGACTCCTTGGGTCACCCAACCTTAAAATTAGGTCACTTTCTCACTCAAAATACCTAAGAGATCAAGTGTAACTTTAAGCACCCTGATCTTAAGCTAAAATTGGTAGACTTAAGAGGTCAAGATCCCCATCCTGGTCTACCTGGAATCTCAGTGACAAGAGAGGTCGGGTCGGGGAAGCCCTGTAACCCGTGGGGACGCTCTACCGTGTAGGGGTCTTCGCGGGACTCTCCCTCTCTGGCTGCCCAGGTAATTCTCAGGTGGACGATCTTTCTGATCAAGGGGTCCATCTGCCCCGAACCTCTATAGTCACCCAACAATTTTTGGGTGTCTTGATTGGGTCCAGCACCTGCTTATCTCATCCAGTCCTTCAGTATTTTGCAGGAGGTCCTTGAAACCTCCTATAGAAATTCACTCTCCCCGAGGCTAAGCCTCGGCTCCCTTGTTTTTGCAGAAATCATTCACATAGCCCCTCTTTCCTCTGATTCTGAACAAAGTCCCCTTCTTCCATTAATTCAAACTTCTAATTCTATCTTGATTCCACCACCTGATTCGAAGATGCAGCCTAATTACCTAGCAAGACTACCATGTAAAAAACCTGAATATCTGAGATCCATGAAAAATAAGATGATTGAGGATGCCCTTGAATTCTATGAAATCAAATATAAACCCTCAACACCAATAAAAAACATTCTGGTTGATGTCCCAACAACCACAGCTTTCATCATAAACTGTGCCCAGATTCTATTAACAGAAGTTACAAAAGAATCAACCCGAGATATGCTCATGACAGGATACATTGAGATAGAAAAATTACACCAATCTGAATACCTTCAATGCTTGACAAATCCTGTACTTTGGGAACAACACCAAGATGCCCTTATGAAACGGGTAGAAATGATGAAATCAGTAGAACAAATTATCAACCAAAAATACCCGTATATACCAGAAACAGAGGATGAACCATCTTGGAACAGTATTAAGGAACAATCCAGTTTCCCAGATCTCGGGATTGAGGCACAAAGTGGTTGTAAAATCCCAACCCAGATAGAAGACAATGTTGAAATAGGTTGGGATATTGCAGGAGAACACAATGATGAGCCAAACTTAGACCATGAATTGCCAAGCCTAGAATTCCAAAACTCCTGCAATAATGAGATCAGAAATGAACCTTTTGAGGATATAAATTCCGCCTCTTATTCTGATAAGGTAGCCCTCAAAGGTTATTCAGACTTAGGTTCTAATAATTCTACCCACATCCTAAGCCTAGAACCTAGATCTGAAACTTATTGGGAAGATTATGAGGCCCCTTATGAGAAAGATCAAATTTTTACAGAATATGATTCCGGGCCTCTATTTGATGAATATCCCTCTCCAACATCTTCAGAAAATCTGATCGATTTTCCAGAGAACATGCCAATTTATGATACAGAGACTGAGGAGTTGGACGAGTTGGATTTTAATTGGGTCTATCCTACCAGCTTGGAGCTTGAGCCTAGACAGAATACCTTTTTGAGCCCAGAATCGACATATAGGCTGGACCCCAATCAGGCTGCTGATTCCACATCTGAGGATTTTTGCTGTGGTGGAATTCATGATCATGAATCTCATTTTCGCCAACTCTCCGACAATTTCAAATCTGACTATAATTGCGGAGAGATTCCCCTTCCTGAACACGCCAGGCCTATCTACGACCTCAGTTCTCATGACTCTAACTCCGACTCTGAGGTCCTGATTCCCGAGATCACTGATAACACAGAATCATTCCTTTTCGATCCTCAGGAACCAAAAACAGAAAATGCCAAGAGTGATTACAACCAAGAATCCAAATTTTTTCTCGAATCCGATTCCTTTCATCCTACAGACACTCTTCCGGCATTTGATAGTTACCCAGAGGACTCTCTACAGAAAACCACCTATCATCCATTTCTAGAAGAGCCCTCGTACACAATGGCCACCTCATCCGCACACACAGAACGGATCAAAACCTCTTCCAAACCCCGACCCGCAACCGGACTCAATTTCTATTCAGATTCACCTCTCACCGAGCCGATTGCATTTCCACATCGGGTTTGGAACACTGATCAGACTACATACCATGCTCTATCATTCTCTGATCACCCCTGTAGGGTTCCTGCATCAATCACTGATTATTCTACGGGTCCCTACTCTGACCAGGCTGATTCGACTCAGCCAAACCCTGCGTTTACACTTCCACATCTATCTGAGCTTCACAGTATATGGTGGGTTCCACACTTTTTTATCCACATCTATCAACCCACCAGATTGATTGGGTTTGGGCTACATCATCAGCCTGTCGATCTGAACAAGCAATTGGTTGGACCAACCAGGCTCTTAATCAAGGTGCTCGATCTGAACAAGCAATTGGTTACCCGATCTCGTCCGCGCTCACGCCCCGCGGACCTAGCCCGACCCGACTTAGACTGACCTGCACTCCTCGCCCACCACGCACGCCGGTGGGCCTGGACCCGGGCGCGACCCGTACCCGGCAACTCGGCAGCTCTGGGAGAGCTATCCTAAGAGCGGTTTCTGTGAGAGAGAGACGCGGGGGAGGGTAGAGGTAGGTTTTGCCCCTCTCTGATCAAGCTGTGTATGTGTGCAGGCACAGGTGAAGAAGAACCGTGGAAGAAGACGAAGGCTGAAGGAAGGAGGATCACCGAGCGGCACTGTAGCAGGGGCGGTTTAAGTCGTCTGATTGGAAAATCAGACGACGTCCTGAAGGTAAAGAAGGAGAAGGAAGGCGAGGCAGAGGAGAACACAGAGAGGGCAAGGGAAGAACTGAAAGAAGAAGAGCACGAGAAGATCTGAAGAAAGAAAGAAGAAGAAGAACAGGACCGCTCTGCAGAAGAAAAAGGAAGAGACGAGCAGAAACAGCTGAAAGAAGAAGAAGAACATCACCACTGCAGATAAAGAAGAAGAACAAAGGAAGAGAGCAGAAGATCTGAGAAGGAAGAAGAGGAGAAGCAAAGAGAAAAGAAGAAAAGCCAACAAATTCTCTCTCTCTCTCTTTATTTTTGTAATTAGAATTTGTATCTCTAGAATACAGTTTGCTCCCTGAGTTCGACCTCGGGAACTCTTTATTTTCGAGTAACAAATTGTATTAAACTGGTAATCACCTCTCTATACTATACTATGACGAAATAATAAAACTATAGAGGAAGGTCGCCACCACATAACATACATCATCATGCATTTAGGTCAAATTGTACAAATTGTATAGTAATTTCTTCATTTTGGTGGCCAAGGACAGGGCGACCTTTAATCGGGACCTCGGATCAAAGATCCAATTGTATGGAACTGATCAAGGCGACGATTGGAGTTCAATGACTCCAAGAATGCCCCAATCGGACTTCCGTAGTGTCAGATATAATCCGAGGAAGGTCAGAGATCAAGGGTCAAGATGATGTCAATCTTCACTTCAGATGAAAAATCCGACCACATGAATGGGTTCGAGTTGAAGATCGCAACCCAACGATGCAAAAATCGATCCAATCTGACATCCGTGGCACCATCCACAACACATAAAAGATGGACGGGCAAGATGGTGCCACGTGGCAACATCTCAGTCGCCCAATTGGCACAAGGACCTGCCGCTGCCTTTCTACTCTTAGCCGATCATTAAACCTTGACTACTGGATTCTCACCCAACGGTTGAGATCAGGCCAAGACCACACCCTCAACATTCTAAAGGAGTCTTCATTGCTCGATCAAAGCAGTTGGATTTTCATCTAATTGCTGAGGTGCAATTCTGTTAAAACATCAGCTTGCCTCAAAGCAAGGCATGGCACAGTGGTTGCATGCCCGTGGGCGACATATAGGTCATGGGGTTTATACTACGGGTGCCTTAAATTGAGGGTGCAAGCAGGTGTAGGCTCAATTAAGCCGTTGGATGGCGAGGGGGTGGTGCAGATGCAAGCGACGTGGTGTGATGGATGGGTAAGGAGCACATATGCGCATGATGACGTGCTTCTGCACGCTCCATCGCACGCACTGGCACACGATTACGCTGAAGAAGAAGCAAGTGAAATCATTTTTAAAATATCTGATCTCACGATCGGATGGCTGACAAGGCAAGATTGTGTGCATACGTTAGGCACGTGGGATAGGAGGAGACGGCGAGCACGCTTGCATGTTGCCCACGTTCAGGCCTTTAGTGATGCTTAATTCCATCACTAATGGCCCTTGCATTAATGTTCTTAACATAAAATGACCTTTTCACCCCCAACCTCTACACCTATAAAATGGCCTACGCCCCCCACATTTCAATCATCCCTTCCTTCACCTCTCTCCCTCTCCAAAGCTCTAAAGAAGCTTGTCCAAAACCCAGGATACTCCTCTAGTGCCAAAATCAAAGTTTTCTCCTCCATTCCAGAAGTGGATCCTATGACAACGACAACGCCCTCCCTCGCCCCGTCCATTCTTCCTACTCCATTCTTCATCTTCCATCTTCATCCTCCGTCTTCCAGGCGTCGCCCCATCCGGCTCGTCCTCCAAGCAACCGTTGATGAGGGTAACATCTCTCTCCCTTCTTTACCACTTTCTAGAATAGAATTTCCCACTTTCTAGCTATAATCATTTCCTGCTTTCTAGTTTTAAAAATAATATTAAGTTGCAAAGTGATTGATCTCTCTCCTTCTCTCTCTCTTAGTGTTAATATTAAATTCATTGTGATTATCTCACTTTTAAAATAAAAGTTCCAAAAAAATATAATTGTGGATTTTAGATCAACGTAGCTTCCCTGTGTTCGACCTGGAATCACTTGACATATTTCAGTAAATTTATCTGTTGACAGATTTCTTCGCAAATCATACTACGATGACAGGTTTTTCAAAATCCAATCCTTTTTGCGATGATTTTCGCTTCAACACTAACCCTGGACATTATGCTCATGATTATTATCCTTCTTAGAGCTAAACTAATTATAGATCAGCGCCCTCTTATGAAAAACCCATCCTGATCTACAATTAGGAAGGATATAACACCTACCCTCCCTAGGATTATATTGAACATAGGTCACAACCATTCTTCGAATGACCTGAAATGACCTACTACCAGGGAAGACCACAACAACCTCAATTTCTTGATTTTTTTTTTCCCTAGTTTTAAAATAAACCCACCCAACCTTGAACCAAACCATTCGGTTTAGGTGAACTAGGTCCAGGAGAGGGTGTTGGCTAACTTGAGGAACACCATACAATATTTAGAAGCTCAGCCAACACCATGCACTGAAGCATTGGAGCCTATGATCAAAATGATTGATGAACTTCATAGTTCTTTATTGGATTGGCTCCAAGATGCTAAGGATAGGGGCCTAGGTGAGTTTTAGTTGGGAAGTTGTCAAGATTGAGGATGAGATTTGTGGTTGCCTTAGTCCAATCTTGGGATGATTCCCAAGATGAACCTTCTTCTAGAGAGCCAATGTCAGAACCCGTTTAGGCACCTATTGAGGGGAACATTTTTTATGAAACAGAGGATGACTAGGTTGGTTTAGTGCAACCAATGGAGAATGATGTGATTTTTTTACTCGAGATCCCTGAGCCAGGGACCAAGGAAAAGTGTGTTGTTGTTGAGCCCAGATAGGTTGTTAATATGATGATTTTATCGTTGAAGTGTGTATAGTGATTAACCTAAATCGGACCTAACCATCTCTTTACAAAAATTTTTAACCTAGCCTACTTGATTTTATATTGTCACTTTTAGGCCCAGGGTCAAACTCAGGGAAGTGGGTTACAAGTCGAGTTTCTACGCCTTTCCTACAATGACTCTCTTCCTTCCGTTTATTGTGTTTTTGGTGTTTTTCTTATTTAGAATTTTTTTTTGGTAATCTTTGTCCTTGAGGCACACCCTCAAAATTAGGTTCTTGGCTTTGAGCCAAAACAGGGTCTAAAACGGGTCCTGCTATTCGCAAGACGGAGTAATTGCAAGTCGAGGATTATCTTTTCTCTTATATGTATATTTTTTTATCTTTTTACTAATAGGAAAGCGAAACAGAAATAAACTAAATACAGTATATATATATGTATTATGTATATAAAGGGGTGGGGGTGGGGATGGAGGTGGAGATGGAGTGTAGCATGGTGTCAAGTCGGTCATCATCTAGAGAGATGCAACCAACAGGACTAGGTGCTGCGTGGAGTGTGGGATGAATGGTGAAGATGTATGTAACCACACCTTTTGTATGTGTGTATCGGGGAATATCCGCGACTGGTGCAGATGTTCCCGCGATACATCGTATCGTAAATAATGTGAAAGTGTATATATATGTATATATGTAAATATATCTATATGTATATATATATATATATGGTTATAAATATATAGGTATATATATATGTAGATATATATGTATATATAAGTGTATATGTATATATATATGTATGTGTGCATGTATATATAACTATATAGAGGTATATATATATGTATGTATAAGTATATAGCAATATATGTATATACAGATATATGTAGCTATATGTATAGATAGATATATGTATATATATATGTATGTATATATAGTTATAGATAAATATATGTATAGATATATATATATATGTATGTATGGATATAATACTATATAAACGTATATATATAATAATAATAATAATAATAATAATAATATATGTCAATAGGTATATGTATCTAGATATGTATATATATGTATATATGTATATATAGTTGTATAGATATATATATGTATATATATATGTATATATAAGTAGGTGTGTATATATGTATGGATAGTTATATATATATATGTACCTATACTTAGTTATATAGATAATGTATATATATAGATATATGTATATTTATATATATATATATATGTGTATAGATATATGTATATATGTATATATATATATGTTTGTATGTATGTATACTAATACATAAGCATATAGATACTACTATATGTATAAATATAAGTATATATATATATATATGTATATATGTATATATATATATGTATATAAATATATGCATATATATATCAATATATATAAGTCTACGTATATATATATATGTTTATAATAGTGTACATGTGTGCGTGGGTGTGTGGAAGTGCTAGTGTAGGTGTGTGTGTGCGTCGGTGTAAAGAGAAAGTGAGAGAGAGAGAGAGAGCGGGAGAGAGCAGCTGCACTGCTGGAGTGAAAGGCTTGAGCGGCTAGGGCGTCTGCGCGTGAAGGTCGTCTTCTGATGGCTTCCTCGCACACACGCGCAAGCGCATCTGTGTAGAGAGGAGCACGTGGGAGGATTGGGCGCGGAGAGGAAAGGTAGCACCCAGCGCTACGCGAAGTTTCTAGAATGGGCGCTCGCAGGCGTGGGCGAAGGGAGCGTGCGACGCAGACGAGTGCAGGCGAGGGGAGTGGGCGAAGCAGACGCATGGGTTGGAGCGGGCAACGCGGGCGGAGATGCGCAGGCAGGCGTGTGCACGGGCGAGGGCTGGTTGCGGCGCACCAGGTGACCAGGAAAGTGAGAAGCTTTCCGGTCACCCCACTATTGCCACAATGTCCCGAAGACTCGCGTGAACAGTGGCTGCAGTGGTCGTCCGTGCCGCGCAACCGGCAGTGGGCGGTGCTGTGAGTGAGGCCAGCTTGCGGCTAGCGCACACGGGCTGGTGCACAAGGGAGAAGGCCTGCACCGATCAGTTACGAGCGCGGAGAACTCGCAACAGAGCGCACGGAGAGGGAGGCGAGGGCGCCTGTAGCTTGCGCGGAAGCTTGCAGGTGCTGGCAGGGGTGCGGGGAGCGCTTGGCCGGCCGCTGCAGAGGCACGCAGCGGCCGGTCGCGGGCGGGAGCGAGCCTGACAGGGTGGAGAAAGCGAAGGCGGAGAGGACCTGCAGGAGTGCACGGAGGGCTGGGGCGCCTGCAGGCATGCGCGGAAGGAGGCTGGGCAGCTGCTGCATGCTGCTGCTGCCTTCTTTGTCGCTGCTGCTGGGCGAAGCTTTTGAGCTTCAGACCTTGAAGATGCTCCAATGGCAGAAGGTGCGGGACGTAAAAAAAAAGAATGAGAATAGAGCCACCATGCCTACCGGCTCTTTGAATAACTGGGCAATGGTGGTCTCACTGTGGTGGTGTGCACCACAGTGAGGGCTCTTGCTCGCCAGGTGTCTCCTCGGAGGAGGAGGGCCGGCGTATGGAGGGGAATGGAGGAGAGGACGACCTGGAGAAGAAGTGTAGGTGGGTTGTTTCTTCGGCTGGGACCAGGCTTGTTTTGAAGGTGGAAGCCATGGCTTTTTATAAAGGGAGAAGGCATGGCTGGGAATGGCAGCTGCAGGGAAGGGCTGGCAGGGAGAGGTAGCTGCAGGGAAGGGCAGCTGCAGGGAATGGCTCGCGAGGAAGAAATTGCTCCATGCAGCAGCGGGAAGGGAGTCAAAATCAAAAAGAAATAAAAAATGGAGATGGGAAAATTGCAAAGATGCACTTGAGGAAAAAAGTAAAATGCAAGGCCAATTATTTCATTCTTCTCTCCTCTCAATTAGATGCATGTATACATGTATTTTTACAAATGCGATTATGGCACCCTAATATGCATAGGTAGTGCTAGGAAATAGCACAAGAAGGCACTATTGCAGGTGTATTTTTGCGGTGCAATCATGTGTATCTATACCGAGAAATGACATATGATTTTGAGACATATATAAGTGAGGATAAAGAATTCTTTGATTCTGAGGGTGTGGAGTCCCTTAGTAAAGTCTCACTTGAGCTTAAGGAAGATGATTTTAGTGAGATAAATGAGCTCAAGGAATCTGATGAATTATTTAATGGCCTTGTATTTGAGGAATTTGATCCTACTGGGGCTGACATGGAGGATTCCAATCTTGAATTATTGGATGATTCAATCAATAGCCTCATTCCTCAATCATACCACAAAGAATTGAATGATGATATTCTTGAGATCATTGTACCCAAGTTAATCTTGATTCAGCCACGATTGTTTGACTTGGCTATCTTAAATGGGGTGTACAACGATCTGGAGGTCCTGGAAACCTTGATTTTGGGGGATAGAAATTTGGAAATGAAAATCTAGGAAGCTAATTCTGAGGGAAGTATAATGTTGGATCTAAGGGTTCCTATTGATCTAAATCACCAACCTTCTATCAGGACTCTTATGATATCTTTGCCGTGCAACCCAAGTACAGAATAATTGATTATCTTTCAAAGCTGAACTCTAAGTGGGCACATGAATCTATTGAACCAAATCTACCCATTGTCCACCACTTTAGTCTTGGGTTGCGCACCACCAAATCGTAGGCCTAGCCTTGCTAGCACAACAATCTCAGGTTCTGGGTGATTTTCATCCAGAACCATAGAACCACTCGACCCTTGGGAAGGGTCTACACCATAATTAGGTCCACATCTGTTGAGACCTACTGCCAGGTCATGTGATCAATATTTTTATTTTGATTCTGAGCTGTAGTTTTGAATTCTAAATTTCTTCTTTATTTGTATATTATGCCTAGATAAAGCTAATAAACTTAGCATGTGTGTGTACTTCCTTCTCTCTGCGAAGCTAACCAGATTTTCATGAAATTCAGGTGATATTCTATTTACTCTACCCTTTTCATGTTATTATTTTTACAATGAGGACATTGAATCATTTAGGCATGGGGGGTTGGATACTTAATTTTGAAATTATTTAGTTAGCTTTGTGGAATTTCTTTTATTTTCTTTAGAAAGAAATCAAATTCAAAAAGACAAAAAAAAAATAGAATTAGGAGAAGAGAACTTAGGCATTAGGGGTTGTTAACTTTAGAAAATGATACTTTAGGACCTGAACACTTAGACTCTTCAGGTATTCAGGCTTAATTAGCCTGGGTGTACAGTAAAATATGGATTTGGTCTCAAGTCGTCACTACGTAATTTTATTCTAACTTTGTCAATAAATTGGGGTGATAAGTATGCGACTTATCAACCCATCCTTTGATTTGAGGGGACTTTAAGTCTAAGCATCTACACACTATTTGCACTTACTCACTTTCCGGTAGTTTTTTTGAGATTGGGTACCTAATGAAACAACTAGGGTGGTATGGCTTGCAAGCTGTTGATGGTAACAGCTCATCGGCAGATTGTCCAGAGCCCAGCCATACGAGCATTCTCTTCTTGCTGCCTTTACGTAAATCTTAGATCAGGGAAGCACACCTACTTAAAAAAAAGGAGAAATAGAAATACCCAAAAAGAAAAAAAATAGAGAAAAAAATAGAAAAAGGGAGAGAAAACTAAAATAAATATATAAGCCACACTTTACCGTATGAGTATGGTTGGCAAGTAGTCGGTTGTAATAGCTCATCGGCCAGTTGTCCAGAACCCAGCTCATGAAATGCACGTATAATTCTTAAACACTTAGGAAGAAGCAAAGAAGCAGAATAAGTCGGGGAGATATACACTGTGTTCGCCTTTGTGTTGACCCTGTAAAAAATAAAAAAAGTTTGGAGAAAGCTATCGATTGGAAAGATAAACCTTTAAGCAGAAACTCTTAAGGTCACCTAAAGTCGTAGAAACCTAAAGTCCGTTTTAATGGTTGCCTAGTGAGTCTATCACCTTTCACATGGTTCTTAGAACTTAAAGTTTTTTTTGAGTCTTGGGTGGGTTGGGTAGCCATGGAAAACTACCCTAAAACCCTAAACTAAAAAAAAATCCGAAAATATTAGAAAAGATGAAAAGCAAAAGCAATGTATCTTCCCTTTTCAAAACAAGGTAAGGACTTGGGCAGTCTGCATTCTGGCAGACACCCCCGGTACTGTCGAGTTTCTATAGTTTAGGATCTTAGTTGGAATTTTCTATTGTTAATAAACAACTTAGGCCTAAGTGATTAGACCCTAACTCTATTTTTATACATATCATTTAGTTTGATTTTTCTAGGGACTAGCAAAAGATAGGCATGGGGGTATGATGTAGACACAACCATTAAGGATAAAATGCCTAATTATGCATGCTCCTAGGCTTCGATATTCATTTCATATTATAAATATTGCAAAGCATGCATCATTCTACATTTAGAGTAGTAAGTATAAATTATAGGTTAATTTGTGTCCTTTTATGGCCAGGGGAGAAGGAGATTTATTTTAGGGCCTCAGATTGACTATTCGACTATATGAATTTGATCAGGATGACAAACGAAGTCCAACGCCTCTGAAATCGTCTTGATCAATGTTCTGTAGCACATTGTGCAGTCCGAGGAAGATCTATGGCTAGGGGGTAATGCGACATCTTTACAGGCTTCAGATCAACGTGAAAATTGTCTTGATCCAAGCACCATGTCATCCTCTGCAATGAAAAGAAGATGGATGATTTGGATGGTGCCACGTGGCACCATCCAGATTGCCCAACATCACTCGCCTTTCTTCAAAAGCACCTCCATTGTGCAATCTTAGCCATTAGATGAAAATCCATCGGCTAAGATCGCTTGACCATTGGCTACAGTAAATTTAAAACTACAACACTTGTGAGCGTGTAGCACAATGGTTGCGAAGGCCACTCTCAAAGCTGTGGCGTGTGTTCAACTCCTCCAACTCCTCAAATCCAGCCCAGCAGCAAGGCATGCCGAAATTTGACTGCTCGATCGTGATCGAGCGACCGAGATGTAGCCATGCAGTGCAACAGATAAGTGTGGATACGCTCGCATGCGAATGCGTGTTTGCATGCACGGACTAATGCTTCATTTCATGGGCAATCTGAGCGCTCCATTTTCGCTCATCCTCAGTTGACTGATCTCGATCAAACGACTCTCCATCGACTAGGCGCAACAGCTGTGGGGGCGTGAGTGCTAGCGAACACGAGCTCACGTGGGCATTGGCTGGGGACCTTCAACAACGCCTAAGGCAGGTCTACATGGTGTCTTTAGATGTTACTAATTGCCCCTGTGCGAATTGTCTTCTATCATTCACTGTAAAAGGACCCCTACAGCTCCTATTCTTCTTCATCTCTTCCTTTCTTTCCCTCACCACCTCTAAGACTCTAAAGGGAGCTTGTCCTAAGACCGAGATGCTCCTCTAGAATAGAAAATTGAATCTCTTTCCTACTTCTCATCCTCCTTCGTGGAGCATCCCATGGCTGCCCAGTCACCACCTTTTGGGAAGAAGATCGTCACTGCGATGCCGTCCCATCCCGCCCTCCGTCCTCCAACACCGTTTCCTTTGTCACACTCCTCACCACCTTTATCCGGGTGTCGTCAAGGCAAGTCATCCTCCAAGGGACCATCGAGCGGGACTCTTCTCACCTCTATCTATCTTTTAGTGCTTTCTAGTGTAGTTTTCTACTTTTCAATTTGTAGCAAACTCTTTAGATATATATATATTGATTGTTTCTCTCTCTCTTTCTCTCTCTCTCCCCCTCTTATTTTGCAAGTAGATTAGTTAGATAATGTTTTGTTGATCTGATCACTTGGTTTATAAAAATTCCAAAAAAATCATAAAAGATAAAAACAGTAAAAATAAATAAAATCAAAGTATGGATTTTGCAACCAAACATTTGCCTTCTTGTTTTAGACCCTGGACTCACCTCGAGTTTTAGTTAAAAATTTTATTTGGTAGTGGATTTCTATGCACTATAATGATGGGTTTTCCAGCTCAAATCTTTTCTCGTATGGAATCACAGTTACCATTAAGTAAATCCCATAATCATTTGATATGATTATCTATTTTTCTAATTTTTTCTCCTTTTGACATTCTACATTTCCTTCTCTTTTCCACCTCAAGAAAGATTTTCAATCATTTCTCAAAATTTTCCTCCCATTTTTCCATGTTTTTATTTTATTATTATTATTATTTATGTATATATTTTTTGTGAAATCCCCTAAGAGAACTGAATTTCTATTTGATTTGCAGTTTAACACCTTGCCATGCCTAAGTTTTGCAATGTCCTCATTATAAGCTAGGAGGGTATGAAGTCAATTTGGTTGAAGGTTTAGAACTAGGTCAAAGGGTGGGTGAATGGATCAAGATGACTATTGTAGACGATTTCAAGCTTTTATGCAAGTACTAAAGGTGGAGTCGACTGTTCTAAAGTTGAACTATTAAAGGTAGTAGGAGTGTAGCTCAAAAGATGAATCAAAATGGTCTTGGATTTTTGGAATGATGGGTTGCCCCCTATTAAGCACTAAATTCAATGCCTTTAGCTAAGTAAAAGGTGGTTAAGGAGAAGGGTTGGTTAAATCAAAGGAGCCTTGTAGAACAAATGCCTTAATAAGTAGCTTGATTGTTCTAACCAGGTGCTTGCCGATGAGAGCCTCATCATGAGCCGTAACTAGCTCATTTTGACCTATGAAAGAGAATAAGAGCTCCTACATAACCTATAGAAGGACCTAATTCAAGGAATAAGTGTTTTGAGAAGAAGACATGAAATAAAGGTTAAAACTGTAATTTTACCATTGCAGTACATAAAAGGGATTTCTCATAGGCAAAACAAAGGTCAAATGGTCTAAATAAGATAAAAAGTGGGTTCGTTCAATCAGAAATGGGTTCATGTGCAATCCAGGAATTAAATAACATTTTGTAACCCTAAAACAGACCCGCTTAATTCAATAAGGTTCTGGTCAGGATAAAAATCAAGTAAACCCCCTAAAATTCATGGAAAAATATCCCCTAGGGTTTAGAACATTCAAATTGGCCTTTGGATCCTATTTTGACCTAGATTGGGGTCCTAACTCATCAATTGACCTAAATTGGGTTTTTGTGCAAAAAGTCTATTCAAAAGTGGTCAAACCTAAAATCCAACTTCACCATTGTATTCCTCAGGTCCAAATTAGGTTTGTATCAAAATTTGGACCTAATGGGAGGTCATCTTGACCTACTTTGCAAATTAGTACACGTAATTATATTTTGGTCCCTATCTTTCGAAAACCATTGCATAGACCCCCTAAATTCCTCACCACTCTTACAAATAGGTCCCTCCACCATAGATGGAGGAGAAATAATACTCTGGTGAGGAATAGAGGGGGAATAATCCCTGATTCCTCAGAGATCTACTCCCAGATTTGGAATGGAGATTCTCTGAGGAATTCCCTTCCATCTGAGCGTGGTCCTGATCTATGATTTGCACCCAATCTCTCGTGCGAATGCACGAGAGATTTGGGTACCCCAAAAACTTCCATCTCCGACAAGGATACCCGCTCTTGGAAGCTTGTCTTCCAAGCATAGGAACCCCTGCCAGTGCCTATAAAATGACCCTCAACTCGACTTGGCCTAAATTCCATCTCAATTTGTTCTTCTTCTCCTCTGGTCAAGTGGTCCAGCGAGCTTCGGAGAGCCCCCCTCCTTTTTCTATTCACTCTGCCACAATACCAATGGCAGAGCTACCCTCACCGTCCTTCGCATCACACAACACCCGCGCGAGCATCCCTAGCCCCGTCGTCGCCGCCTTCTTCCTGCACTGGACGCCTTCTTCTACGACGATAGTAGGTACTGCCAGTTGCCCTCTCTCACCCTTCGTCCACCTAATTAGGTTAGAACCACTTGTCTCTAGCCCCTCTTCAATTCCCCTCAGCCTATTTCAAAAAACCCTACTCGACGGCCACGATCCACCGCCATCTTCCCCATCTCCGGCTAGCCTCCAGCGAGATGCACCTGTCATTCCACAACTCCACACGTCTCGCCACCAACCCCACAACCTCCGCCACACTCCACTGAACATCTTCCACCCACTCACAGACCGCCTACACCACCACAAACGCCCCCCGACATAACCCATAAATCCGGCCACAGATCGACCTAGGCACGCACGCCAAGGCCGCCCCACGGCCTGCCACCTACCGCCTCACCTTTGCTGTGACACGGCGAAGGTCCTCCTGTGGTCTGATAGAGTCGTAAGGCCCCTTTTGCGTTGCGCAGGATCTGAGCACCAGCTGCCATTAGCGATAGCTCGAGAAGGTCGCAAACTCGCTCCAGGCTGAAGCACTTCAGGGTCCCAGGTCCAGCAGGTTTGGGGGAGTCTCGCGTAGTCAGCTATCCAAGCAATTGGCGCTACGAGGCCTGCAGCTGCAGCAATTGGAAGGAAGAGTTGCTGTAGGCATGCGAGCAACAGCTGGTGTGACTAATGTCCCACCTCTTAAACGTCTGAGTGAGGTGCGTGCAATAAATTGGATTTGTGCTATTAGCTATTCACCTTGAAAACACATGGGGTAAGGTCCCTCACCTATACACGCCTCGTCCGTGAATTCATCCTGCGGACCTGGCAACCTGACCCGACTATCCTCCTGAGCACTCCTCGCGCACCACACCCACGCAGGTGTGCCTTGACCTGGGCACGCGACTTGACTCGATTACCCAACTCTGGGAGAGCGTACTGAAGAGTGATATACAAAGAGAGAGAGACGCAGGTGTGGGTAGAGGGGTAGGTTTTACTCTCTTTGATTTGTGTTGGGAAGGAGAAGGAGAAGTGAAGCTGACACTTAGTTGTAGAGGAAAATGAGAATGAAAGACAAGGCAGAATGAAGAGGCAAAGCCAAAGAGAAGAGGAAGTCAGAGCTAAGGCTGAAGAAGGAAGAAGAAGAAAGAAAGAAAGGGAAAGAAAAGCAGAAGTAGAAGAAGAAGAAAAGCTGAAGCCAAGGGAAGCAGAGCCAAGGAAAGAAGAAGAAGAAGACCTGCAGAGAAAAGGAGAAAGAAACTGCCGAAGAGAGGTAAGGCAGAAGACAGAGGAAAATAAGAAGAAAGGCAAGAGCCGAGAAAGGAGCTGTAGAGAAGAAACAAGGAAGAAGCACACGGCCAAAGAAGAATAGAAGAAAAAGAGGAAAATCAGAGAAAGAAAGTCAAAAGAAGAAGAGAAACCAGACAAGAGAAGAAAGAAAACATCTTTTTAAGACGTCTAATCTCATGATCAGACGTCCAATTTCCTTATTTTTGCCACAATTAACTTTTAAACTCATGCATATATTCTGAATTAAGTTTTGAGTAATTAAGTGTTCAATTATATTATTGAGATTAGTGAATAAATTCCAATTGCTCCCTATGTTCGACCTCGGATACTTATGTTTTCGAGTAATAAATTCTTATTTGTTGACAAGGCTTGGTCACCTATACTATGACGCAACTAACTGTTAAAACACTACCTAGCCGCGTCAACATTTTGGTGCAGTTGCCAGGGAGCAACATGCAATTTATCACTAGTCTCTGCATTCTTTTTGATCATATTGAAATACTAACTTGCCCTACTTTACTTTGTTGTGATCTTGTAGGTATTTCATGAGAAGATCCCTCCTGCAAGTCAACTACTCCAGGGTAGGAATTTCTTTTCTTCCTTAAACCATCCCCTAATCCTTTAAAGGAAAAAGGAAGCAATTAATTTAGGAATCAATTGCCTTTTTTCTATAGTAATCACCATCTTTAGGGCAAACGTTTCCTGATTTTGCGAAAATTTTTCAAATCTTATTGAAGTTGGAGTGATTTTTTTAGATTCTATCCCACAAAATTCCTGTGCCCAATAGAAATCACGCTTAATCTCCACGGACAACACACTTCTTGCTTTTAAGTCCAAAGAGAATTTTTGTGAAAAAGAGGACTGGAAATAGAACCAAATTAGGGTTTCTACAGTAGAGCCTTGGAGTGCTAGTCATACATGCCTGTATAAAAGGAAATGAATCATACCGCATCAATGTACTACCCAAGCCCTTGATTGAAGAGATCTAAACATGACAAACTCTAAAAATTGAGATCTAAAATCACTTGAATCTTAAAATCTTGGACCTAATAAATTAGGAGTCAAATCAGGGTGATCTCTAGGTCCCAAGCCTAGAATCATTCTGCCATCTATAGGACAAGTTAGGTGAAGTTGACCCCTTGGATCAACCAACCTCCAAATTAGGTCACAACATCAAAACATCTAAAGTTCAAGTGAGAACCATAAAGCACCTTTGAAATAAAAGTGGTAGACTTAAGAGGTCAAGGTCCCCATTCTGGCCTACCTGGAATATCAGTGACAAGAGAGGTCAGGTCGGGGAAACCCTGTAACCTATCGGGACGCTCTACCGTGTAGGGGTCTTTATGGGACTCTCCCTCTCTGGCTGCCTAGGTAATTCTCAGGTGGCCGATCTTCTAATCCAGGGGTATGATCCACCCCAAACCTCCATAGTTATCCAATATTTTTAGGTGTCTTGGTTGGGTCAAAAACCTCTCCAATCCCTCATCTTTTCTCTTTAGAGCACACACATACATTTTCAGTGGGACTCGTTATTCAGATTTAATCACTTCATAACTTGATTCTACACCTTGATTCAAACTCTGATTCTACATCTTGATTCCACCACCTGATCCAAATATGCAGCCAAACCACCTAGGACTACCATTCAAGAAACCTGAATATCAGAGATCCATGAGAGATAGGATGATTGAGGATGCCCTAAAATTCTATGAAAAGGAAGAAAAAACCTCAACACCAGTAGAAAATATGCAGGTTGATGTCCCAACAACCACAACGTTAATCATAACTTGTGCCCAAGTACTATTGGCAGAAGCCACAAAAGGATCAACCCGTGACTTGCTCATCACAGGGTACATTGAGATAGAAAAATTGCACAATCTTGAATACCTTCAATGCATTACAAATCCTCGACTTTGGAAGCAACACCAAGATGATCTTGAAAAATGGGAAGAGATAATGAGATTATTAAAACATATTATCGACCAGAAGTACCCATATCTACCACAAACAGAGGATGAACCATCTTGGGACAACATTGAGGATCAATCTGATCTCAGGTTTGAGGCACAAAATGGTTGTGGATTCCCAACCCAGATGGAGTACAATATGCCTGATATTTAAGAAGGTTGGGAAGCTCCAAATGCAGGAAAACATAATGTTGAGCCCACTCTAGACCATGAATCACCAGGCTTAGAATCCCAAAACTCCTGCAATAATGTGAGTAGAACTGAACCTCTCGAGAGTATAAATTCCATCCCTTATTCTAATAAAGTGACCCTTGAAGGTTATTCGGACCTAGATTCTAGTGATTCAACCCACATTCTAAGCATAGAATCTAGATTTGAAACCTACTAGGAAGATTTCGAGGTCCCATATGAGGATGATCAATTTTTCAATGAGTATGATTTTGGGCCTCTATTTGATGAATATCCCTCGCCAACATCCTCAGAGGAACCAATCGATTTTTTGGAAGTCATGCCAATTTACGATACAGAAACCGAGGAGTTGGATGAGTGGGGTTTCAATTGGGTCTATCCTACCCGCTTAGAACCTGATCCTCTACCAGATAAGGACACCTTTTTAAGCTCAGAATTAACATCTAGGCTAGACCCCAGTCAGGCTGCTGAATATACAGCATATGATTTATTCTATGGTGGAACTCATGATCTTGAATCTCATTCAGATTTTGATTTTTGCAAACTCTCCGAGGATTTCGAATTTGACCATAACCTCGGAGAAAATATGCTTCCAGATTATATCAAGCCAATCCACAACCTCAACTCACATAACTCATTCTCTATCTTCGATTTTGAAAAGCCCACCTCTTCCGCATATACAGAACCAATCAAAACCCGTTCTCTACCCCGACCTGCAACCGGACTCAATTTCTCTTCCGATTCACCTCTCACTGAGCTGTTTGCAGATGATTCAACTCCACATCTATACCAGGTATCGGGTATCGATCAGACTGAAAAACATGATCCATCATTCTCTAATCACCCTTGTAGGGCTTCCACACCATGCACTGATTATTTTTTGGAACCCTACCCGACCAGGCTAATTCGACTCAGCCTGAACACAAGTGTTCACTTCCATATCCATCCGAGCCACATTGCATATGGTGGGTTTCGCATTTGTTGATCTACATCTATCAACCCACCAGACTTATTGGGTTTGGGTTGCATCATCAGCCCACTGAACTTAACAAGCACCTGGTTGGACCAGCCAGGCTCTTAATCAAGGTGCTTATTTTACAAAATTTCGTTGATTTGACCACTCCCTCTCCACCCCATTTTCTGCTTGGCTGAAGGCGTTGAATTTGGCGCTTAATGTGAGGCAACCCATCATTCCAAAAATAGAGACCCATCTGATTATCCGTCCGTACTCCAAGTTCATTGCAGCTTGAGTTCAGCCTTAGATAGTCGATCCCACCTCTGGTACACGTATCAGAGCTTGAAATCGTCCGCATCAGTCATTTCCAACCCATTCACCCACCTGTTGTATCCTGTTCTAACTCCCTGACCTCAACACTATTTCATATCCTCCGTTTACAATGAGGACATTGCAAAACTTAGGCATGGGGGGTGATAAAGTGCATACATATAGAAGCAAGAAAAAAGAAAACGTCAGTACGATTCTCACAAAAAAATTCACATAGGTTAAAAACAAAAAAAAAAAGAAAAATTATAAAAATTATAAAAAATGGAGTGAGGATATTTTGTGAGCCACATAATTATAAGGAGGACAAAAAGAGCAAAAATGACAAAAATGAGCACAAAATGAAAATGAAAAAGAGATAGTCATTAGTAAGAGATTAAGGAATTAACCGAAGTTATAGACCACATCAAGTAAAAAGAAGAATGAAAGAAATGTGCTAAGGAGACATAAAAAGAGATTAGCAGGAACACTGATCTTAGGCCTTTTGGGCTAGACTCTTAGGCTTAAAAATTCTTGTATCCGCTAAGATCTGGATAATCCTCAAGAGGTTGGGGAAAATGCGAAGCTTAGGTATTAGGTCTAAGGCTTAGGAAGTATTTGGCCTTGTTAGCTGACATTCAATTTGCGGAATTCGGTAACCTAAGCACCCCAATTCACACACAATCTGGTTCAGTGTGCATAAATATCAAAATCACCCAAAAAGAATTTCAATGTTCTGAAAAAGTCACTTAGATTAGGAGCGGCCGATCAACACAAGTTGATTTAGACGAGTTCTCAGCATGGAGAGGCAGGAAATTCCCCTCGAGGATGCATAACAACATATCATCTCCTCGTTGCTTGTCTCTTAGGATATTTAAATATCCTACTAAGGGCATGTAAGCACTCTGTTGGTTCAGATATAATGGGCGGCATTGTCATGAAATGTCGATCGCCAGGGTTCGAATTCGGCCACGGAACGCCATGGGTGGGATTATCTCGAAATCTCGAAAGCCAGGGTTCTGGGGGTTGCCATGGGCGGTGCTATCTCAAAGCATCGATTGCCAGGGACCCTTGAGGATTGATGATAGGGATGAGGAATCTGATGCAGACTGTGTTGAGAAGCCAATCCGAAGCTAGAAATAAAAAGAAAAGAGAGATAAAACTCTCCAAACAAATAATTCTTCTGTCTCTCTCTTACAAAAATGCACTGCAAACTGAACCTAGGCTAAAAATGTCTTAAGCACGGGTGCTTTAACCATGGAGTCCAACAAACCCTAGGATAGTTTCAGTGGGCCTTAAAAACCTTTGCTAAAGACTGGGGCTAAAGTGGGTTAGGTCTATATTTTGGTTGATACTTGAGTACCTTTAGGCCTACTTTCGGCATTCTAACCTAATCACAAAAGAAAAAGAAAAGCACTTATCATAGCTAATGACAGACAGTCAGGGTCTAGAACAGAAGTTAAAACCTTGAAATTTTGATAAGGGACTAGCAAAAGCTCAGCCTGGGGTTATGATGAGAGCCTCATCATGAGCCATAACTAGCTCATTTTGACCTAAGAAAGAGAATAAGAGCTCCTACATAACCTAGAGAAGGACCTAATTCAAGGAATAAGTGTTTTGAGAGGAAGACATGAAATAAAGGTTAAAACTACAATTTTACCATTACAGTACATAAACGAGATTTCTCAGAGGCAAAACATAGGTCAAATGGTCTGAATAAGATAAAAAGTGGGTTCGTTCAATCAGAAATGGGTTCATGTGCAATCTAGGAATTAAATAACATTTTGTAACCCTAAAATAGACTTGCTTAATTCAACAAGGTTCTGGTCAGGATAAAAATCAAGTAAACCCTCTAAAATTCATGGAAAAATATCCCCTAAAGTTTAGAACATTCAAATTGGCATTTGGATCCTATTTTGACCTAGATTGGGGTCCTAGCCCATTAATTGACCTAATTTGGGTTTTTATGCAAAAAGTCTATTCAAACGTGTTCATACCTAAAATCCAACTTCACCATTGGATTCCTCAAGTCCAAATTAGGTTTTTACCAAAATTTGGACCTAAGGGGAGGTCATCTTGACCTACTTAGCAAATTAGTACACTTAATTACATTTTGGTCCTTATCTTTTGAAAACCATTGCATAGACCCCCCTAACTTCCTCACCACTCTTACAAATAGTTCCCTTCACCATTAGTGGAGGAGAAATAATACTCTGGTGAGGAATAGAGGGGGAATACTCCCTGATTCCTCAGAGATCTCCTCCCAGATTTGGAAGGGAGATTCTCTGAGGAATTCCCTTCCATCTGAGCGTGGTCCGGATCTATGATTTACGCCCAATCTCTTGTGCAAATGCACGAGAGATTTGGGTACCCCACAAACTTCCATCTTTGACAAGGATTCCCACTCTTGGAAGCTTGTCTTCCAAGCATAGGAACCCCTGCCAGTGCTTATAAAATGACACCCAACTCCGACTGCACCTCTTTAGCTCGACTTGGCCTGAATTCCATCTCAATTTTCTCTTCTTCTCCTCCGACCAAGTGGTCCAGCGAGCTTCGATGAGCCTGCCTCCTCTTTCTAGTCACTCTGCCATAACACCAATGGTAGAGCTGTCCTCACCGTCCTCCTCCGCATCACACAACACCTGCACGAGCATCCCTAGCCCTGTCGTCGCCGCCGTCTTCATCCATTGGATGCCTTCTTCTCCAGCGATAGGAAGTACTGCCAGCCACCCTCTCTCCCCCTTTGTCCACTTAATTAGGTTAGAACCACTCATCTCTAGCCCCTCTTCAATTCCCCTCAACCTATTTCACAAAACACCCCTCGACAGCCACGGTCCACCGCCATCTTCTCCATCTCCGGCCAACCTCTGGTGAGATGCACCCGTCATTCCACAACTCCACACGTCTCGCCACAAACCCCACAACCTCCGCTACACTCCACTGAACATCTTCCACCCACTCACAGACCGCCTACGCTACCACAAACGCCCCCCGACCTAACCCATAAATCTAGCCATAGAACAACCTAGGCACGCACACCTAGGCCACCCCGTGGCCTGCCACCTACTGCCTCACCTTCGCCGTGACACGGCGAAGGTCCTACTATGGTTTGATAGAGCCGCAAGGCCCCTTTTGTGTCACACAGGATCTGAGCACCAGTCGCCATTAGCGACAGCTCGAGAAGGTCGCAAGCTTACTCCAGGCTGAAGCACTTCAGGGTCCCAGGTCTAGCAGGTTTGGGGGAGTCTCACACAGTCAGCTGTCCAAGCAATTGGCGCTATGTCAGAAAGCCATTTTCGTGCATTTGAAAGTCATCGAAAATCGTAGTATAGTCGCGCAAAAACGTTCGTCAAAAATATTGTTTTGTAAAATAACGAGACTTGAGTCCCGGTCTTTCGTCTCTGGGAGGCATGTTTTTATTTTTGAAATCAATCTTAAAGCCGCTCTACTTTAATTAAACGACATGCTGGTGCGTAATATATAGGCGGTTAAAGAACAGGCACTTAAATCACGCAAATAAAATAATCATTCCGCTCATGGTGATTTCAAACACATAAAGATATATATATATATATATATATATAAATGCATTTTTCATTCATTCACTGGGGGAGAGTTGTTTGTACAGGAAATCTAGAGGAAAACTTATACAGGAATGCTTGAAATTAAACCTAGCTACCAGAAAACGATTGCATACAAGAATCGACGGGGGGATTTCGCTTTCATCATTGGGGGAGAAGAGAAACTACTCTACTATGCAGTAAATGAAAGTAGTAAAACTTATGAAAAGCATGATCTAGAGCTAAAAGAGTAGAGGGCATTCAGGGGTGGTCCCTGATGGCCTTGGAGAGGTTGAGAAGAGAATGAGGGGCGGCCAATGTAGCTTAGGCCGACCCTTGGAGAGAGGTAGGGTTGATCCAGCATCCCGGCATGGTGTCCTCCATGGTGGTGGTAGTGAGCTCGTGGAGGTGGAGTGAGTGGCTAAGTGGAGGTGGCGTGAATGGCACCATTGGAGAGCAATTGGCAAGGGAGTGAATGGGTGCAAATGGCCACCCATGGGGTCTTTTCATAGACCTAAGGGAAGCTCTCTAGAGAATTATGGAATTCTCTAGAAGGCCTTTGGTGGGAGCTCGTGGGAGAGCGAGAGAGAGAGGGTGGATGGTGGTTTTTAGATCCACCAAATGTGGATCTAAAAATTGAATGGCTCTTGGTTGCTATTTTTGGCACCCAAGGCAACCACACATGGTAGAGAGTTCTAGAGAACTCTAGGCTAGATATTTTCGTGTGGATGGTGTGTGTGGGTCGAAACTTAGGTGGCTAGGTTGATTAGGTCGGGTTCTAGTGGGTTTAGGTCAAGGTAGGTCTCAAATTAGGGTTATAAACCTTAATTCACTAAGGTAAAGTACAATTAAACTTAAAACAAGTATAATTGGGTGTGTGGAAACTTAATTGAGAGTAAAACAACTCAATTAAGTCAGGTCTAGGTCAATTGGACTCTCACTGAGTCCAATTGGACGGTGTGTGCTGAGATCAGGGCTTAATTGGACTCAATGAGTCCAATTGAATAGCTTGATGTAATTGACTAAGATCCAAGTCAATTAGGTTTAGTGAGGACCTAATTAAGTCCTTAGGGAGGTCTATAGGTGATGTACTAGGGTTATGGCACCTTAATTTAGGTTCCTATGGGGTTGGAATTGGGTTTAGGGACCTAGAGATCCAAGATCAAGGCTTAAATCTCAAAACAGGAATTGGAGAGGAGTATCAGATGTCTAATTATATAATCAGACGTCTTATACTTAAAAATCAGAAGTCCAGACTTGTTGTCTGGACGTCCAATCAGAGTCAGGAAGGATTTCAGGTTCTGTTCTAGGTATTCTGCAGAAATTGGACGTCTGACAAAGTGTCTGGACGACTAATAACAATGCAGAAATGGGTTTGATGTGTGCGGGAGTTGGCTAAGGGTTTTGGACGTCTTAAAACTTATCTAGATGTCCATAGAAGGGTTGGAACTAGGGTTTTAGGGCTTCCTAGGGTGTTGTGACCTAATCTAAGGGTAGCTAAGGCTTGGGGAAGTCTCTAGGCTATCCTAGGGCTAGGATGGACCTAAGCTCTTCACATTTTACTACTTTATTTCTAGTTAATAGAATAGCAAACTTTTAACCCCTTTACATTATTATTCCTATATCTAAACTAGGCCTTCTCCTCCAGCTCTGCTACAACTCCCGTTATTCCTGATCCAGCTTCAGATCCAGCTCTTGATCAGCTTTTTCCCTGTAATCGACATAATGCACTTAATCAGCACGTTATAACATTATTTTATTCATAGCTAAAGAAAAGTAGTAAAGATGCAGATAATGCGTATGCAAGCATGAATAGCCCTAACTTATGCTAAGTCCTAGCCTAATTTAGATCAATTAAGTCCTATGATTGCTGTGCAATCATAACCCCATGCCTAAATCTTGCTAGTCCCTAGCAAATGCAAGACTAAATTATTTACAGCAAGGGTCCCTAAGGGACTGGTTATTTTATCAAGTGTTTGCATAGAGATTTTTCTCCCTTTTGTTTTCATCTTATGCTCTAGAAATCTAGACAATCGTGAAGGTGCAGCTTTGTAGCTTTTGCAACGGATTTGAGTGAAAAATTGATTCACCTCTAAAGCATGTACTTGACCCCTAATAAAAATTCTACCAGGATAGGCGGATTTCTTCCCTCGGGATATTCAATATATTATATGAATTTCACCCCGGCTTTGAGCTTAGGTAGAGAATCTTTGAGGGGAAGGATTATATATTTGGTGGCTCATTCTCACTTGGTGCTACATAGAGACTAGTACTACAGAATCCAGATTCCCGAATTACTAAGTAACTTAACTTAGAGAAAGACGAGAAAAACTATGCTCTCTTTGATTCCTTTGTATTCATTCTCTCTTGCTCTTTTTCTTTCTTTTTCTTAGAGCTCACAACCTCACCAGATTCACACATAGGATCTGTATTTGGTGGTCTCACTAGGCATTAACACTTTAATTGAGTTCTCATAACCCTAACACTAAGTCGGGATTCCTTAGCCAGTATTTGGACGGTCAGAAACACAAGAAAAATAGGTTAGGCCATATTTGGTGGAGCTCAATTTTATTTGGTGGTATTGCCTTGATGAAAACTAAATATTCACAAACTTTTTTTTTTCTTCTTCGTCAAATTTTTTTTTCTTTTTCTTTTTTTTCAATTTTTCTTCCTTTTCATCTTTTTTTTTTTTCAGCATAGCACAACTGGCATACATCCATGAACTTTATTAAGGAGGCATTATTGGGGATTGGTGGTACTCAAGAGATAATGGGTGGCTTATTTGGTGGAAGTGCCTACTCACGGCATCCGGAGAGACGGATAGGACGGTGTATTTTTGACCTTGACATCAATACCCTCCTTCAGCCGAGGATTCCGTAAAGAATGGTCGTAACCATCCACCTTAGCCCTAGTTTTATGAAAACTCGCTCTTCGCGTATTTGCCTTATTCGGTGGCTCTCACAATTTCGCACAAAATGTATACGCTGGAACCGAGAGCGAAAACTATGTCTAAGCTCAGAGTATCATTACCTAATTATCTAGGATTCCAGATTCCTTGCACTAATCTTAGAGCACCAATACACTCTACTCTATCACACTATTTGGTGGATTTTTGGAAGAAAATCAGCCTGACTCCCAAAACACTGTCCAGGGGTTCAGGAAAAGAAGCACTGCTTCTTCTCGACAGACTGAAGACGTTTATCAGCCTTCACTGTGACTCAACTGCAGTCGGTGCTGGCGTGGGTGCCCACTGCAGTCGGTGCTGCACGCTGGCTGGATGCGTGGATGCGCACTATTGGTGGTGAGCACGGTTCTGCTGGCAGGAGGTGCTGCAGGCGCGAGAGAAGGGCAGCTCTGCCGGCTTTGCTGCTGCGTGCTGGCTAGAGGCGTGGGTGTGTGCTCTGTTGGCGGAAGCGCGGGTGCTGCAAGCTTGGGTGCGCGGGTGTGGTGGATCTACACGCCTTGCGTGCGGCTGGAGGTGAGTGGGCGACGTGGAGTGAGCGGGCGAGAGCGGTGAGGTGCAGGCTGAAGGTGTCGCGGGTGCGCTGGAGGTTGTGCACGGGCTGAAGGTGTCGCGGGTGCGCTGGAAGTGAAGTGGGCGGACGGTGGTTGCTACTGGAGTGGGGGGTGGACTTCAGACATCCGGGAAATTTCCCGGATGTCTTAACTGACTGAGAAGGTGATTGCAGCGATGGTGGTTGTTGATGACGACGGCGAGGAAGGTGCACAGTGAGGTGCTCACTGTAATGCGAACGACCTCCGAATGGCGGTGTGGCCTGTCACACCACACGCCCACGGTGGTGGAGGGTCGTTGCCGTGGTTGAGGCCGGCGATGTAGAATGGAAGAGAGAAGATCTCTCTGCACAGTGGTGGGTCGGTGGTGGAGGCCTCCCGAGCTAGGCTGCCTCCCTCCTTTTGTAGCCACTTGCATAGAATTGAACAGAGAGGCGGGAGCAGATCCACATTCTCCGCTCGTCCTTGAATGCAGGCTTCATTGCGGCAGCTGGTGGCGTTGGAGCGGCAGCTGAAGGAAATGCAGCCGTTCCTGCAAGAAGAAGAATAAGGAAAATAATGTTAAAATATTATGGTTATTTATATACAGACCCTTAAATTTTATGTTAACTAAAATAATGTACCTAATTGGTTAACTAATTAGATGAATGCCATTCTAAGCTAATTCTAAATGTACTTAAAATATGAATGCAATGCATGGATTATGTAATTAAATTAAAAATTTGAATTAATCTATTTACATCCTAATTTATGCTAAATAAATGTTAGCATTAACCTAATGTCAAGGCACTTAAATACTTAAATAGCCTACAACTATGTGCTAATTAGTGCCCAAGGATGATCATAAGTGATGGAGGACCTCACTTCAAGAACATACACTTCACTAGACTACTCCAAAATTTGGGAGTCAACCACATGATAGCCACACCTTATCATCCCGTGGACAAGTTGAAGTGTCTAATAGGGAGATTAAGCAAATTTTAGAAAAAATTATCAGGCCTGATTGGAAGGATTGGTCTAAAAAACTAAATGATGCTCTTTGGGCCTACAGAACTGCGTATAAGACTCCCTTGGGTATGTCTCCTTTTCAGCTTGTCTATGGAAAAACGTGCCACCTTCTCATTGAAATCCAACATAAAGCCTATTGGGCTATTAAAAACATTAACTTGAATTTGGATAAAGTGGGAAAGGCACGTATGTTAGAATTAAGTGAGTTTGAGGAGCTTCGTAATGAAGCCTATGAAACTTCACAAGCTTACAAGCAACGTACAAAAGTCTTCCATGATAAGCACATCATTAGAAAGAATTTTTAGCCCAACCAGTGGGTCTGGCTTTTAAATTCTAGACTTAAATTATTTCCTGGAAAGCTTAAGTCCCGCTAGGATGGGCCATATGTTGTTATCAATACTTTCCCTCATGGAGCTGTAGAAATTAGGAACACTACTTCAGGTGCAAGCTTTAAGGTAAATGGCCAATGACTTAAACCTTATATTACTCTTTCAGATGGCCAGGTTTTGGACGCACTTCAGCTTGAGGAGCCTTAGCTCCTCCCACTCTCCTCCTCAGGTGATATTCTTCTATGTCTGCATTTTTCCAATGTGGACATTGTCAGTCTTAGGCATGGGGGGGGATAACCTGAGAATGTTTATAGCATTTAAAAAATATTTGCATACATATATATATATAACTCTTATTTTCTTGAGCTGAGTGGATTAGTTCCTAGCAAAATACCTTTGTCATTGGAGGTTTTTCTTCTTGAATTATTTCTTAAGAATCCAGTACATTTATTTCACATGCACGTAGACTGGGTAATGGATCTTTGAAGAAAACTAGTAAGCATTTGTAGTCTACTGAATCCTTGGACAGTTAATAGGGAGTCAGGCATGCTATCTTCTAGTAGATCCACCCCATATTTATTTGATGAAAGTTGAGAGATTGCTGGTGCATTAAGTCTAGTGCAAGGAATCTTAAGTTTTGGATAATTAGATGATGATACTTCAGAGTTCGTCATAGTTTTAACTCTTTGTTCCTGTATGTGTACTTTGTGTGAATTCCTGAGAGTCACAAAATAAGGCAGATACACAGATATTGAGTCTTGATAAAGTTATGACTATGATGGATGGCTATGACCATCCTTCATAGAGTCCTCAACTGAAGGAGGGTAATTGTGTCAAAGGTCAGAAATACGCCTATATCCATTCCTTCCTGGTGCCGAGAATAGGCACTTCCACCAAATAAGCCACACAATATCCTCTTGACCATCATCATCCCTAATAATGCCTCGTAAATAAAATTATGTATCGTGTTGTGTTGATTAATAAAGAAAGAAGAAAAGAAAGAAAGAAAGAAAAAAAAAGAAGAAAAAGAAGAAACAGTTATATTACAAAAAAAAAGAGAGAGAGAAAAGAAAAAGAAAAGAGTCCAGGGTTATAATTTTATTGTTGCAACATTGTTTCTGAGGCAACAAAAACACTTATCGCATTCCACCAACATTGTTTTGGAGGCAACAAAAACACTTATCGCGTTCCACCAAATATGACCCATACCTACCTTTTAGTATTTCTGATCGCCCGAATAATGGTTGAGGACTCTAACTTAGTTGTAGAATTATTAGGACTTTAATTGAAGTGTGGATGCTATGTGAAGCCACTAAATAGTGAGCACAATTACTGAATCTGGTGAGATTTGTGATCTCAGAAAGAGAAGAAAGAAAAGAATGAGTGCTCAGGAACATCAAGAGAGTATAGTTGTTTAGCCTCTCTCTGAGTTAACTTGTCTAATAATCTAGAGATCTAGAGTCTGTAGTACTAGATTACATGTAGCACCAGATGAGTGTGTGCCACCAAATACAAATCCATTCAACTCAATATCTCCTACCTAAGCCCAAAGCTGGGGTTAAATTACATATTATCTTTTGCTCTATCCCTGAGGGAAGTAGTTGCCTATCCTGACAGAAATATTTACTAAAGGTGAAGTACGAACTCCCAATGAGAATTGGCTTTTCACATGGATCTGTTAGCTAGGCTATCATCACTTCACATTTATCTGGATCTTTAAAGTTTTGAAATAAGAAAAGAAGAAATCTTCCGATTACTTCTATTATTTTTCATTTTTGCTAGGGACTAGCAAATCTTAGGCATGGGGGTATTTGATGAGTCCATTTTAATGGACTATTGTTATGCCTAATTACTTCAATTCTAGCATAGTATGTTTGTTAATAATCACATTAGGTCATTAAATAAGTGCATGCATCATTACCTGAGCTTTTATCTATTTTATTGCATTTTATAACTTAGTATGTAATTATTTTATGTTTTGTTGTAGGAATGATATTGGAAAAGAACAAGGAGGGGGGGATAAATTTCCCTAACAAACGGCCGACTCAATCCCTTCCTCATCCTCCGGCTGGGCTCAACACCTCCCTCAACAAATGAAAATGGCGTTGGCCATATTTAGAAAAGAATTTTGAAAATCCCTTGGGAGGAGGAAGAGAGGAGATATAGAGGAGAGGTGGAGGGGATTGGGAAGAGATGAAACCATGAAGAATGCTTGCACTGTGCACCAATGCTCACCCACCGTCCGCACCCGTGCAAGCCAACCTGCACCAAGCCATCGCCCTTCTCCGCACAGCTTGCAGGTGCCCTACCCCATCCTTCCCTCACCAAGCAACCTTACGCACCACCTTGCGCATCCTGCAGGTGCCACACCCATCCTCGCTCTACTGCCAAGCGCCGTGCCACACCATCACCCTCCACCGCTACTGGCAGGCGCCCGCAGGCACTGCACCCTTCCACACTCTTGCACACCTAGCAGCCTTGCGCAGCCACTAGTGCTCCAAGTAGCATCAGAGTCGTCCCCCACCGTAGGCAGCAGCCGCCCGCACCCACATTGCCTGCAGATGCCACAACGCTCTCCAGTGCCCCCTCCAGTGCCTTCACACGCCCACACCGCCTTTCTAGCCTGCACCACATCGCGCGATTGCCTTCCACCATAAGCGCTCATGACAATGCCCTTGCATGCCCTTTGCAGGTGTAGGCCCACCGTGTACTTGCGCCCTCTGCAGGAGCATGCCTCCCTACACCCGCACCAGTGCCCTTTGCATGCCTTCTAACAACCTCGTGCGCGCACAATAGCAACAGCGGTGATAGCCCCCTACAGCAAGCTTCGCCGGCGTCAAGCCCTCCGGCCGACCACCACCCGCCACCTCCGGCCGTGCTTTCCCCGCCGTTGCGATCACCTCTCTTCCACACATCGCCAGTAGGCCTCGGTCGGTCGGCCACCAAGCTTCCACGCGTGCAAAGAGGAGAGAGGAAATTTCCTCTGTTTTTGTTGATATTAAAATTACCATTTGTGCCATTGCAAAAAACCCTATTGCAATATTTAGTTGATTATTATATTTGAGTGAAATTGCATGCATGCCCTTACATGTTATAGTATTTCTTTCATGCACTTAACTTTTAAATGGTGATGTGATAAATGCATAAGATCTCATCAATACACTCACATGACCTAAAAGAGAATGCCCCATATTTTGAAATACAACTATGTTACATGCCATTACAAGTTATTTCATGAAAGGAAAATTACATCCATATCCCTGCATTTCTAAATAATTACATGTTCCTTCTTTTGGCCTTGTTTCGCATCAGATTTGAACACGGATTGCGCATGTGATTTAAAAAGTACAAAGGAAAAATAATATTTTGTGAACTTATTAATCTGTTCCTCCCTGTGGATATGGCATCCTTTCGATGTTTAAATTCATATCTATGTTAATCTTTGATTGAGAGATTTCCACCACATTAATTATAATGACATATCCTTCTATTGCTATTATAAATAAGCGAAACTCTCTCCGTCAGTAAGGAGTAGAGATTCGGTGTGACACCCCATATTTGATCATCAGTGACCTGAATTGAGTGTTAGTGAAACGTCTCCCTCCGTCAGAAATTATAGCACGGGGAATCCTGAACCGTGAGAAGATGTTCTGATGAATGAATTTGATAACAACTTTATGATCATTGGTTCGGGTCGGAATGGCTTCAATCCATTGGACACGTAGTCAACATTGAGTAAAAATACTCGTAGCTGTCCAAGACATGGAAGGGTCCCATAAAATCAATCCCCTATATGTCGAAGATTTTGCATACCAGAATCGGCTATAAAGGCATCATATCCTGATGGCTCATGTTGCCCAAGGTCTGGCAATGAGTACATGCCTTACAGTGATTGTATGCATCTTTGAAAATTGTGGGCCAAAAGAAGCCACACTGGAGGACTTTCGCTCCGATTTTATGACTTGAAAAATGTTCACCGCATGCCTAGTCATGGCAGAAAGACAATATGTCTTAAATTTCCGCTTTCGTGACACATCATCGAATTATCTGATCAGCACCAATGCGGAAAAGATACGGGTCTTTCCAGAAGTAATACTTGGCATCGGAGAGCAATTTGTCCTTCTTGGTCTTTGGCCAATCGGACGGGATCAGATGTGATGCCAGGTAGTTTACTATATTAATAACCCATGGAAGCCCTGTATTGATAGGCTGAAGGTGCTCATCAGGAAAATGTTCCGCGATGTGTCTGGAAGGGTCGATGATCTTAGAAGGAAGGCGGGACAAGTGATCAGCTACCGCATTTTGCTTTCCCACTTTGTCATGAATCTAGAGGTCAAATTCTTGCAATAGTAAGATCCAGCAGATTAATCAAGGTTTTGCATCCTTCTTCGCAAGGAGATGCCTCACAGCTGTGTGATCCGAGTAAATGATAACATGGGAACCCATGAGATAAGATCTGAATTTTTCCAGGGCAAGTACTACTGCTAGCAGCTCTTTCTCAGTAACTGTGTAGTTACACTGAGCCTCGTCAAGTGTCTTGCTAGCATAGTAGATGACCACGGGTTTCCCGTCAATTTTCTACCCAAGTACCACTCCTACAGCAAAATCAGATGCATCGCACATGATCTCAAAGGGTTCAGACCAATCAGGGGACTGTCGGATCGAGGCTTGGGTAACTCGATCACGGAGGATTTTAAATGCTTAAGTGCATTCCTTGGAGATTTTGAAAGGTACATCCTTAGAGAGTAGAGAGGTTAGGGGGTGCACGATTTTCGAGAAATAAAAAATAAATTAACGGTATAAATCGACGTTCCCCAGAAAAGATCGGATGTCCTTGATCGAGCTAGGAATAGGGAGTTTGGAAATCAAATTCACCTTGGCTCGATCGACTTGGATGCCTCTTTCTGAAATAATATGTCCCAAGACAATTCCTTCGGGCACCATGAAATGGCTGTTTTCCCAGGAAAGAACTAGATTCACGTTAATGCACTGCATGAGGAATTGGACCAAGTGCAGGAGACAATCGTCAAATGATTCTCCGAATACTGAAAAGTCATCCATGAAGACTTCCAGATAATCACCTACCATATCTGAGAATATGGCAAGCATGCACTGTTGAAAAGTAGTGGGTGCATTGCAGAGATCGAACGGCATCCTTTGGAATGCGTACGTCCCAAAGGGGCAGGTGAAAGTGGTCTTTTCTTGGTCCTCAGATGGATTGCCACTTGGTTATAATCGGAGTACCCGTCCAAAAAGCAGAAGAACCTATTTCTCGCTAGTTTCTTGAGGATCTGATAAATAAATGGTAGTGGGAAATGATCCTTCTTCGTTGAGGAATTGAGTCTTCTGTAATCAATGTAGACTCTCCACAAGTTCGCCACATGGGTCGGTATGACTTCTCCGATTTTAGTCGTGATAACGGTAAGTCCTGCCTTCTTAGGCACAACCTGGATTGGACTCACCCACCGACTGTCGGTGATAGGGTAGATGATCCCTGCATCTAACCACTTAATGATCTCCTTTCTCATGACCTCCTGTAGATTAGGATTCAAACGTCTACGCATTTCATGTGATGGTCATGTGCCCTCTTTGGTTTAGATATGGTGTGTGTAATAAGAGGGGCTGATACTAGTCAAATCATCGAGAGTCCATCCAATGGCTCTACGATGTTGCTGGAGAACAGTAATCAGACGAGATTCCTGGTCAGGTGTGAGTCTGGAGTTTATAATCATAGGAAACGTCTGATTAGAACCCAAAAAGACGTACTTCAGATGGTTGGGAGGAGGCTTAAGTTCAAGAATAGGATTATCAGCAGCAGCGGGCAGTTCAGGGTGTGTGTTAGGAGCAAGGGAAGGAGTTATGGGTGTATCTAGATCAGGGTCAGACTCCTTTGATTGTTGGTTTTGATCTTCTTGTGGTTGATCGGGAGTAATCATGTTGTCCTCGATATACGATTCATCAACCACGGCTTAATATCATATATTTGTTCTATAACACCGCAATTAATCCCTTGTTGGGCCTTAAAGTTAATTTTCAGTGTTTGGTTCCCGAATTTAGTTCTATTTGGCCCTCCTCACAGTTTATGTTGGCCCTAGAAGTGGCCAAAAAGGGTCTCCCTAGTATAATCGATGTATCCATTGGGTTTTCAGGTGCATTGATATCCAAGACTATAAAATCCACCGGGAAATAGAAATCCCGTACCGTAACGATGACATCCTCGAGTACTCTTTTAGGTGACTTAATGAATCGATCAGCTAACTACAATGTCACCTCTACCAATTTAAGCTCAGATTCCTCAAGGTGACAAGAAGGGATGTAGGTATTAGGTTTATGGAGGCACCTAAATCTAATAAGGCTCTGTCAAATTTGGTATCACCAATAGTACATGAAATCAGGGGAGTACCTTGGTCTTTAGCCTTAGGTAGGAGTTTGCTTAAAATTACAGAGCTGGCTTGCTTTGACAGGATGATCAGACTCCCACTTTTGGTTCACGACTTACGCTTGGGTGTACACACGTCCTTTAGAAAGCGTGGATAAGCTGATACGTGGTGGATTGCATCCATTAAGGGGACGTTTATATGGACCTGTTCAAAGAACTTAACCAGATCCTCCTCTGGAGCCACGGGTTTGTTTATCCTCTTTCCCTTGCTCAAGGCCTCGAGAAATGGAACCTTGGTTGGTTCCTCTAGAATAGGCCCAGGTTCTTGATCTAGGAGAGGGGTGTCCTAGATAACTATCCTAGGTCTTGGGTTACTACCAGGCTAGAGTGGCTTGTATAAGGTGGGTCTTGAGTTGCTTTAACAGTATGGGTTGTTACGGAGTTTAGTCCTGCCTGGTTTTGGTTTGGGGTTGGTAAAATAGGTGGCTGCTATTGAAATCCCACATAAGAAGTCGAAGCTTCCATCCTGTCGGGTGATGGAACAGAAGGGGCCTGATAAATCATGTGGGCATGGCCCAGATTTGGGTTCATAGCACGCCTCTGGTTCGGCACGTTATTTAGATTCGGCAGAGGTTGCGAAGGGAGTGTGCCAGGTTGGCAGGAACTTGCCATCTGGGCAAGTTGATTATGAACCTCTGTGATCTCGTCCTTGTACTATTTCTGCATAGCTACATTCATCTTCTGAATGTCAGCCAGAATTTGAAGGATAAAAGTCATTTGATCTGCTTGGTTTGGCCCAGATTGATCGGTGGGGTTGGGTCGAGGCTGAGTCGGCTGAAATGGACGAGGAGCTTGTGGACAGGGTTGACAAGGTGGTCTTTGATTCTAAGTATTTCCCGCCCACAGGAAGTTGGGATGATTCCGCCATCCAGGGTTATAGGTATTGGAGAATGGGTCATTCTGGATGGCATTGAGGTGATCGCAGGTCTGAGGAACCTTGGGAAAATCAGAGTACGAGGGTTCAAAGTTCCCCCAAATAGAGTAGATCGGATCGAAGTTTCCTACATTCCTGAAGTCAGACGAGGGTGTATATGGGTCCATCCCCTAAGAAGATCGGTGATAGATGTTCTGCACAGTTTCCCTCCTAAGAGGTGGCTGTGCAAATGGGTTCTACGTAGTGGTGGCTCGCTACAGACATTGAGTCAGCTCATCCACCTTCTTCTCTATGATATAGACCTTGTCCAACCGACTGGCCATTAGTTCCAAGTCGATGGATGCAGACAGGCCCTACGTCTCATGTGCTCCCCTTGGATTCGTCGATGCGAGGGCATTCGTCCGGTCGAATAAGCCCATGGGGTCATTATTGATGGAGTTCTTGGACATATTCTTAAGAATCTCCCATGCAGTGTCTTCATGTTGACCCGTGATATTTCCTCCACAGTTTGCATTGACGAATAAGCGAATGTCTTCATAGAGTCCCTAGTAAGGAGACTAGACTTGTTCCCATTTAGGAACTCCGTGATAGGGGCACTTTCTCATGAGATCCAAGAATCGGTCCCATGCCTCATGAAGTGTTCTCTAGATTGCTGAGTGAAGTGAGTGATCTAGTGGCGCAAAGCATTCGTTCGACCAACGGGGAAGAACTTTTTCAAAAATTCAGACTGGAGTTTAACCCACGTGTTGATTGGACGCGTCTGAGTCTGATGCTAATGAGCTGCCTTGTCCATAAGAGAGAAAGAAAACATCTTCATGATAAGAATATCCCTATTTTGTACATCTGACCCGAAGGTCTGGGCCAAATGTTTGATTTGTTTAATGTACTAGAAGGGATCCTCATAGTTAAGCCCATGAAACTTTGGAGTAGCATGAATCATGTTGGGTTTGAGTTCAGAATCAAGACCTCTAGCCGAGATTTGGACTCGAGGTTCGATCGCCACCGTAGTGGGATTATATTGATCTCGTATCTTAGGATGCTGTGGCGGGTTTACAAAGTTTTGAAATAGATCATTCAAGTGCTGGAGTTGGTGTTTAAGGTTGTTCTCTTCTTCAATTGGTTGTGCCATGATGATGGAAGAAGGAGAATTTGGTTCCGATGAATCAAAGGAGAGGTATATGTAGTGGGGTTGCTGCACAAACACGGATGTCGAGGCTTGGCCTCGACACGAGTGGATTTCTAAAGGAGGTCTTAAGGATGGTCTCAAGGACCTCCTACCAAACATGCACTAATGGATTAGATGAGATTAGAATGTGCTAGACCCAATCGACTCACCCAATAAGGTTGGATGACTATAGAGGTTCTGGGCGGATGATACCCCTTAGTCAGAAAAAGCCATCCACCTAAGAAATACCTGGGTAGCCAGAGAGGGAGAGTCCTGCAATGACCCCTACATGGTAGAGCATCCCCACGAGTTACAGGGTTTCCCCCACCCAACCTCTCTTGTCACTGAGATTCTAGGTAGACCAGAATGGGGACCTTGACCTCTTAAGTTTACCACTTTTAATTAAGATCAAAGGTGCTTATGGTTCCACTTGGACTTTAGATGTTTTGAGTGCAAAAGTGACCTAATTTCAAAGTTGGTTGTCCCAACAAGTGGTCAACTTCACCTATTTGTCCTTTTGGAGCTTTAGGTCCTTTCTTTTAGAGTTCAAATGAAATTAAGAGCTTGATTTTTAGGGTTTCTCTTGAATAAGTCTTTTCAACCAAGGCTTAGGCACACCTCTTTTTGGAAAATTGATTCTTGCTTAGAAGAGATATGTCTCTAAAACCATAAATTGGAAACCTTAATTTGGCTCTAATTGGTCCAATTTAGTTGCCATAGATATGGTATCTAGGGCTAAATCAAGAAGGTGGCAGCCCTAGTTACCTTAAATGGATGCACAATTCAAAATTTGTTGAAATCAAAATCAGGTAACTTTGGTGAATTAGCTAGATATGGAAAGTAGGTAGCCCTAAATTGATTTTTTTCTTTGCTTTTCCACTTCAAAATGAGGGGATTTAAGAGAAAGGGCTAATAAGAGATTACCTACCCCGAGTGTGGTTGTTGTGTAGCTGTCTTCTTTTGAATCTTCTCCCCTGAAATAGTCACAGCAAAAGAGATAAATCAAGTTAGTATTGAATCAGAAGTTGTGATCAAGATTTCTAAATCGCCCGTTGCTCCCCGGCAATGGCACCAAAATGTTTGTCGAAGCGAAATAGGGATTTAAAATAAATGTGTCGTAGTATAGCCAAAATCACTTTGAAAACAAATGAATTTTAGTACTTGAAAAATGTAAATCCGAGGTTGAACACAGGGAGCAAATTGGGGTTCAAAAATCAAGAACAAAACTTTTAAATTTATAATATGCAATGAAGAATCAAAGTTATAATGCAGGAAATGTAATCTCAATGTATATAGGAGCACAAAATAAAATATGGATGTGATGTGAAAATCAGACGTCTTAAATGTCAAGTGCTACAGTGCTGTCTCAAATCTCTATCTCTGTCTTTGATCTCTGTCTTCTTCTTTCTTTCCTTTCTCTCTGACGGTCTTCTCTCTTCTTGGCTTCTTCTTCTTTCTGCTCTAACCTTTGTCTTTGCTCTGTCCCTTAGTTGCTTTGACCTTTAGCTTCTTCGTTCGCTTCTTTCTTTTCTCCTTCTGTAACTTCTTCTTTCTTCTTTCTCTTCTTGTCTCTGACTTAAACTCCTCTTCAGCCATGCCATGCCTTCAGCCGTGCCTTCACCATCCTTAGTTTCTCAGGCTTCTGCCCTCTCCTATTTTTTTTGGCTTCCTCTGCCTTAGCTTCCACTGTGGCTTCCTCCTTCTTCTTCCTTGGCTTCAACCTTAGCTTCTTCTTCCTCTTTTTCCCATGAGAGCAGAACCTACCCCTACCCTCCCCACGATCTCTATTCTTTCTTCTCTCTTAGGCTCGCTCTCCCAGAGCCTTCTCAGATTAACGGGTTGGGTATGCGCACCTGAGACCAGGCCCACCAGCGTGTGGTGGTGGGCGAGGAGTGCATGGGTTGTCAGGTATCCGGGTCAGAGCCAGGTCCGCATAGCATGGGTCCCGAACGAGGTGGTGGGTGAGTAGGACCTCACCCCGTGGTTAGGAGGCGATAAGCCCCTGACACATTTTCACTTTATAGCATAGCACCTGCTCCTGATCATCCGAGGTGGGACTAAATGTCCCACCTTCTTCGCAGGCACCTGCACAGCAGATGTTCACGTCCAATGGCAGAGGCTGCATGGAACTTTGACTCTAATAGCTGGGCTAAGAGTGTGCGCGAAGGAAGCCCACGCATCTTGGGACCTGAAGCGTGGGGCTTGGAGTCCTGGAGCAAGCTTGCGAGCAAGCTTTGTCCTCCGTCAATGGCAGCGAGGTACCTGAACCCTGTTCACAAGCAAATGACCTTGCAGCCTTGTCAAAATACGTAGGAAGCTTCACCTGGACATGGCGAAGGTGGCACGGTGGTCGGCGTGGCATGGGGTGGCCTGAGCATGCGGGTGTGGGTGTGTTCAGGGGACTTTCTAGGGCGAGTAGCGGTGAATGGAAAAAGGGTTTATGGTCAGTGAGGCATGGTAGAGCTTGTGAGGTGGTTGGCGAGGTGGGGGGATGCGTGGAGTGGTGGAAACACCTCGCCGGTGTTCTGACCGGAGGTGGAGATGATGGAGGTGATTTGCGAGTGTCGAGGTAGATTTTAAGAATGCAAGAAAAGGGACAAGAAGAGAGAGTGGACTTATCTTCGAGGGAATAGACGAAGGGAGATGCAGAGGAGGCGGCTGGCTCGTATGTGCTGTCGTCGAAGACGAAAGCCCAGTGAAAGGAGGAGGCTAACGACGAGAAGGTGGCAGGAGCGTCAGCTGGTGCGGCGCGACATGGATGAAGGAGATAAAGGTAACTCTACCATTGGTATTGTGGCAGAGCGACGAGAGAGGGAGATAAGGGTCACCGGAGCTTGCTTGCAGGTTGGCCGGAGGGGAAGAGAGGAAATTGGGGGGTATCTTTGGCCAACTAAAGCTTGGGAGGAGCGGCGGGATCTGGGGAACTTTTCATAGCCCCTGGCAAAGAGCCTTATGCTTGGAAGCCAAGCTTCCAAACACGGCAACCTCGTCAGAGATGGAAGGTCGAAAAGATCCAAATCTCTCATGCGTTCGCATGAGAGATTGGGTAGAAATTAGAGCTCCAAATTAGGTTCACATGAGAGGGGATTTTTTAGAGAATCTCCCTTTCAAATTTGAAAGGGATTCTCTGACGAATTAGGGAGTTCTTTTCCTTGAATCCTCGCCGGAGTAGGACTCCCTCCGCTGTAATGGCAGAGGGACTTAATTGCAAGGAATGACGAGGAAGTCAGGGGGTCTTTGCAAGAGTTTTCAAAAGTTTGGGGTAGAAATGTCATTAGGGTGGACTAGTTTGCAAAGTAGGTCAAGGTAAATTTCCCTTAGGTCCAAATTTTGGTACAAACCTAATTTGGACCTAAGGAATCCAATGGTGATGTTGGATTTTAGATTTGACCATGTTTGATTGGAAAATTTACACAAAGACCCAATTTAAGGCAAACATTTGACTGGGACCCCTGTTTAGGTCAAAATAGGTTTTAAGGGCCAATTTGAAGGTTTTAAGCCCTAGAGGATATTTTTCCATGATTTTTATAGGGCTTAGGTGAAATTTATCCTAACCATAACCTTGTTAAATTAAGTGGGTCTATTTTAAGGTTACAAGAAGTCATTTAATTCCTAGATTTCTCATGAACCCTTTTCTGTTTGAACCAACCCAACTTTTATCTTGTTAAGACCATTTAACCTATGTTTAGCCCATGAGAAAATCCATTGTTGCACTACAATGGCAAAATTGAAGCTTTACCCCTTTGTTTCTTACTTTTCTCTCAGAAGGGTTATTTCTTGAGTTAGGAAATTGATTTGGTTATGTAGGAGCTTTTGTTCTATTTTCTGGGTCAAAATGAGCTAGTTAAGGCTCATGATGGTGTTCCCATAAGTTCCCACCACTCATCCCCCTTTGTGGAGCTTCCCGTGACCATCCTCTTACCTCCCTCTCGGAAGAACATCCTCGCCGCGATGATGTCCTGCCTCGTCCTCCCTCCGTCGTCGTTCTCCTTTGTCCTGCTCCTTACCACCTTCATCGGGGTGCCGTCAGAGCGAGTCATCCGCTAAGCTACCTTCGAGAGGGATTCTTCTCACTTATCTCTATCTTTTTGCTTTTGCGGTGTAGTTTTCCTGCTTTCATAGTTGTAATAAACATTTGATTGAAAATCCATGATTGTTTCTCTCTCTTTATCTTTCTCTCTGCATTATTTTTGCAAGTAGATAAAGTTTTCATCGACTTGATCTCTTGCTTAATAAAATCACAAAAAAAAATTATAAAAGATGAAATTGGCAAAAGCAAATAAAAGCAAAGCACGGATTTCAAACCAAACATTCATCTCCCCGTGTTCGACCTGGGAGTCACCTTTTGAGTTTTGGTTATAAATATATCTGATCAATGGATTTTCTTGCGAATCTAACTATGACGATGGGTTTCGAAACTCAAAAGCTTTTCACGACGAATCTCCGCCGCATCAGGCATAGGACCTATTTTGGGGATTTTCCATTTTTGAAGAATAAGAATGAGAGGAAGAAAGTCTTTTTGTGCAGGGGGTAGAATCAAGAGGTCCCTTCAAATGTGTATTTTGGGACTGTCACTCATGCATGCAATGGAAGAATGGGGAGGAGAGGAAAGAAGGATGAGAAGAATAACTACACAACCAAGCAAGAAAAATTCTAGACTAACTTAAGGGTGACTCCCTAAAAATCACCTAAGACTTGTTCTACCTAAGAAATAAGAAATTAGTAGCTGATAATCATTCCCTCAACAAATATGGCTAGATTGATTAAGGGGAGGGTTGGGCCTAAGCATGTCCTAGGAAAATCATTGGGGTCTTGTATAAACCTGTGCCTGGTCATTTGACACAACCCCTCAGTTTGGCACTAGATATAGATGATGGAATTGAAACCAACTATGGAAATCTTAAAACCTAGGTGGCAAGCCTAAGTTTGATGAAACCTGAGGGGTCAAATTGACATAGATTTTAATTAGGTTTAGGAGGCTAAAGTGCACAAGGAATATGTGATGGGCGCTAATTGGGGTAATACCCAATTATTTCAATTTTTGCATGTGTGAAAATTGGGTGGGAAGTGAGGCCTAAGCCAAAACAAGATATTTGCAAACAAGGATTTTTGTGAAAAGATTTTAGTGTTTTGATAAAATTTTTGTAGATTTTAAGACTCTCTTTTTAAATTTTCAAACAAGATTGAAGGTGATCACCCAATAAGACAATCAAGTTGTAAGTTGGTGAGAATCAATTCCTTTGAGTGTATGTGTGACTAAGAGAGAATAAAATCAAAACCCTAGAATTGAAAATCTTAGGTTTGTAACTCCTAAATGAATTTTTTTTATGAAATATTTAAAAGTAGTGATCCAAACAAGAATACACCACCACCACTTCATGTAAAATCAAACAAGGAATCCAAAAATAATTTATTTGAGATTTTAGGAAATTATTTAATAATTTTTTGGAATTTTTCTTCTTACTGGTGTCAAGAGTAAGAAATGATAGATTCAGAAGAACGATTCTTCAGAAACCTCAATTGACCTTAAATATTTTTGAGAATTTTATATGATGTAGAGAATTTCTCAAGGTTTCCAAAAATATAAATTTTACCTAAATCTGATGATTATAAAAAATTTATAAAATTCGTGGACAGTCAAAAAATAGTAAGAAAATAAGGTCTGTCCCATGTCTAGTTCATGAATTTTTCAATTTTCTTTAGTGTTCAAAATTGTTTAAAGGTTCCTGACTCAAAGGAGCTTCCTTGGGTGAAATTTGGTGATTTTAGGAAGCTCCTAAGTGCCCGAACTTGATTTTTGAAAATCAAAATAGAAGTCTAGATTTTCAAAAATCAAACACCAAAAAGACTAAAGTGGTGGAAAAATGAAGCAAACAAGCAACAAAGTGATTTTTAAGGTTCCACACCCTCAATTTTTCTTGTTTTTAAATATTTTTCATAATTTAAAGATTTTTTAAAGAGATTTTTGTGATGATGAAAGAGATGGTCGGGGGTACTAACCTAAAGTAGGCGGGAAGACAAGTTCACTTGAAACCTTCACTCCAAGAAAATCCGAATCTTGCTTCCACTCTTGATTCACACCTAAAAAACACAAAAGAAAAAATTTTGTGAAGATCAAATAAAGAGAGTGACTAAATGAGACTAAGTTGTGCCTCCCCAGCAATGACCCCAAAAAGTGGTGCGAGATTTACATGATTTTATAAATAGGGTTTTAATGTCGTTGCAATGCACAAAATCGATCAGCTTTTAAATTTATATTCCTAGATAGTGGTGGTATCTAGGGTCATTCAAGGAGGCCAATTTGTTAGTCAAATAAGTGTTTCTCTCCCTCGCCTCTCAAATCAACAGTTCTCTTTTTGTATTTTGATTTTTGTAAATTTTTATGTTTGGAAATAAGCAGGATACAAATGCTAAGATAGAACTACCCTAAAGAAAGTATGCCTAACAACTAGAACCTAAGTGACAAGAGAAGTCTTCTCTTCTAATCTCACCCTAGGCAAGTGCACCTAGGGTAATTACAATAGAGATGTGATGCACAAAAATAAACAAAGTTGCTACTTGAAATTGAAAATTTATGAATGAAGAAAGACACTTTGCTATTAAGAAGAAATGTTTACAAAGTACCTAGGGAGCACAACTAAGTAGAGGTTCCACTTAGTTAATCCCTAAGTAGATGAATGCATAATAGGAATTAAAATGCAACAAAATAAAAGATAGAAAATTCTCCCTAGTAGTTGAGGTAGCCTTTGCTCCAAGAATGGTGGCTCCCAGACTTGAAGAATACTTCCTTCTAGCTGCTTGAGTTGCTCCTCTCTGGAGTGGATGTCGTCCACCCTTCTTTCCATCTGCCTGGCCATCCTCCTTAGTGAAGAGGTTGCACCTTGGAGTGGCACAAGAAAGGAGAGAGAAGAGGTAGAAGGCACCAAGGGAGAGGTTAGGTTACTCCCTTAATCTTCTTCTCTCCTCCTTTCTTGGCCATGGGATGTATGGTGGCTATAGGTGTTTGATAGGAAGAATTGTTGCTTGCCAAGGATGGTTTGAAGGGCAGGATGGGGGGTCCTTTTGTATGCTAGTATGGATGGTGGTTAGGAAGCATCCTTGGCGCCATCTGAAAGGGTGCCAAGGTGGGTGGCTTGGATGGTGGTTAGGAAGCTTCCTTGGCACCATGTGAAAGGGTGCCAAGGAGGATGGATAGGAAGCTTCCTTGGTGCCATGTGAAAGGATGCCAAGGAGTGTATTTTAGGCACCAATGGTTGGTGGTTTTAATGTAGGTGGATGGCCATTAAGGTGGAGAAGGAGTAGGGTAGGAGCTGGATTTGAGATGGATCCAATTGAGTTGAGCTGGGGTCCAACTACTGGAGCTTCTGTCTTTAGAAATGTTCCAAGTGCCTTCCATACTACCAGGGTTTCTGTGATTTCCAATGCATTCATCCCTGGCAATCAAATGGAAACTACATGAGATAATGTGAAACGAATGCTAATGTATGCTATAAACCTAAATGCACGTGCATGCTCAATGCAATGATAAAATGCAATGCAGTTGACAAAATCTTAGGAACTAGATGTGAATGGATGCTAAGGTTGGTAATAAATTGGCATTTATCATTGGCTGCTTGGAGAATGAGGCAACACTAACATGGCCCGGACGAAGGTGATAAGGAGTTGAACGAGAACAATGTCGGGAGATGATGAGGTGAGGAAGGGAGGCATCGTGGCATGATCTGCTTCCTAAATTGGGGATTAGGAGGTAGCTAATGGGAGCTCCACAAACGGTGGTGAGATGAAAGAAAAAATATTTATTTTTACTTTTCTAGTGGAGCATCGCAAGGGCTTGGGAACACTAGAAAAGAGCTTTAGAACAAGTCTTGTGCTATAAGGAGGTGATAAATGGAGTAGGAAGGGATGGAGAGGAAGGAGGTCATGGCCTTTATATAGGTGAAAAGCAGGGGCAAAATGGTTATTTTCGACCTTGAATCATGCCTCATAAATCGGAAGAATGTGGGTCATCTAATCATGATTGAATAGCCCTGATCGTACCTCCATAGCCTTTAGATCATGCCCTCAATGCGCAATCAATGTCTGCACGACACGTGGCAGGATAGAGACTGTGGACTGTGCCAACTTCCTCCAGCGCATGATGGGAACACTATCATGAGCCATAGATAGCTCAATTTAGTCTAAAAAGGTTGACAAATGCTCCTACATATCCATCAAAAGGTCTAAAGTGCACAAAATCACATTTTGAAAAGAAGAGAAGAATACAAGGTTATTTTTGCAAAACTAATAACATTTCACAATTATAGAATAACCATGGGGTATTTCAGGGGTTTATTAAAGGTCATATGGTCATTAATATCTAATAAGTAGGTTCATGCAAAAAGAAACAGGTTTTCATTTATTTCAAGAATTAATGGACATTTGAAATCCTAAAAATAGACCTGCTTAGTTAATTGAGGTTTTAGTTAGGATATGATGAGCCGTGTTTTGGGAATTAAAATTAGGGTTTGGAGAGCCCGTCATTGTAGCTCACAAATCGCATCTATCAAATACAATTTATAATCGAAACTCCAGGGGAGTCCCAGGTCAAACATAGGGAGGCAACGTTTTGTTTGGTTAAAAACCGCGCTTCGTTTTGTTTTTTTTTGTTATTTTTTGTATTTTTAGAAATAAAAAGACAAGCAAGATAAGTTCACAAGAGAGATGAAACAACTATAATATATCACACAAATGCTTATTACAAAGATCTATGAAAGCATAAAAGAGATAGGGGTGAGAAGAAATCTCCCGAATCGACTATTCGGTGAGACGACGGTGCTTAGCGGAAGCTTAGATGAAGGAGGTGAGATGCAGGATGACGGAGGTGAGATATAGGAGGATGCTGGGTAGAGGAATGCTTCACTGTGGCTCTGGATTGCAGGTGAGGAGACGAAGGTGATCTACCAGAATGGAGATGGGAGGATGGCTCCAAGGCTTCTTATAAAGGTGGTGGGATGACGGACGAATGTTTGGTGTGGGAAAGGATCATTACACTAACAAGAGGCCCTTGGAGCTTGAGAGTAAGCTCTAATGGAGCCTTGGTAGGCTACTGGAGCTTTGGTAGTCTACTAGAGCTTAGGAGTAGGTGGGAATAAAGTAGCTAGAGATGAAGAGGAATGGGGTGTGTAGGGGTGTTTATATAATGGAGGGAAGAAGAAATTCTTATAGAGGGCTGTAGTGACAACTGCAAGTGTCACTAAAGACCCCATGCAGCTATCGATGAAGATCGCCCCCCCACTGCTCACGCCTACCGTTGTCCTTGCGCCTACGAGCAATTAGTGATGGTTGTAAGCGTCACTAAAGGTCCGCCCAAGCTGTCGCTGAAGATCCGTGCCAACACTCGCTCATGCTGGCCCATGCATCATGTGCCCCTTGTCGCGCACACACTTGAGCGCTAGTGCTATACTGGCACGGTGGTGCGGTTGCCTGTGCGCACGTGCACCCTTATGCACACACGCGCCCGTGTGCTAATTGACGAATTAGGGTGGTTGTGGGGATTGAACCCTCACCTCTAGTTTGAAAAGCGGGTGCTTCATCATTGCACCAAGGCAGTGGATTATCGTGTGGAGGGTGATGTGGCATCTGCTGATAGTGCAATCGTGGCTGTTGGATTTTCATTCAATGGTCACAATATAATCTTGAGCTCTTCTCTTGTGAAGGTGAGGCGAAGTAGAGTGCCCCTCAATCATTGGATTGAGATCCAACGGCTGAGATCTCTCCATGTGTGAGGCTTGAGTGGCCGTGGTTCATGTTGGGCCATCTGGATGGTGCCACATGGCACCATATGGACCATCCATCTTATTCTTCTTGTAGAGGGTGCTACGGAGCTCTGATCGAGGTGATTTTTGTGTTGATGGACTATGATCGTCGCTCCGGATTCATCTGTACGGTCGGATTCTTCATCTGAAGCTCGTAAAGATGTCGCACTACCTCTTGGCCATATAAAATGGAAGAATTAATGTGCATAATACACAACTATCCTAAATGCCATGCAATTGATGTATGCAGTATTTATAACATGATATGAAATGCTAGGCCTAGGAACTATCATAAATAAGAATTTTATCATGAATTCATGTGTTTTCATCATACCCCCATGCTTACCTTTTGCTACTCCCTAGCAAACCTAAATGCTATGTATAAAAGTAGAATTAGGATTTGATTACTTAGGAAAAATTTGTTGATTGCTTTAGAAAATCTTAACCCCAAGACCTAATTACAAAAACTCGACAATGCCCGGGTGTTTGCTAGAATGCAGACTGTCCAAGCCCTCGCTTTATTGGAAAAGGGAAGATACACATTTTTTTGTTTTTCTCATTTTCTATCTTTTCTTTGTACTTTTGGAGTTTGAGAGTTTTTGGATAACTTTTTATGGCTACTTGACCCGCCCAAGACTCGAAAAGAACTCTAAGGGCAAAGCATCTAGTGAGAAGAGTGAAAGAATCACTAGGCGATTGTTAAAACGAACTTCGGGTTTATATGACCCTAGGTGACCTTGCCTAGTAGTTTATATTTTCGAATGGTAGCTTTCTCCCTACTTTTATTTATAAGGGTCAACACAAGGGTGAACCCAATGTATATCTCCCTAGTTTATTCTACTTTCCTGCTTCTTCCTGAAGTGTTTTGGGAATTATTGTGCATCTTTTATGAGCTGGGCTCTGGACAACCGGCCAATATGCTGTTACCCACGGCAACTTACCAGCCATACTCATGCGGTGAAGTGTGGTTTTGTTTTTTTTTTATTTTTTCCTTTTTCTATTATTTATTTATTTATTTTTTTCTGAGTAGGTGGCTTCCATGATCTAAGATTTACCTAAAGGTAGTACGAAGAAAATGGTCTTGTGGCTGGGCTCTGGACAACCTGCTAATGGGCTGTTACCCATGATAACTTGCCAGCCATACCACCCTAGATAGTTCATTAGCTACCCAATTTCCATAAAAACCATCGAAAAGTGAGTCAGTGTGAATAGGGAGTAGATGCTTAGACTTAAAATCCTCTCAAATCAGAAGGTGAGTTGACAAGTTGTGTACTTATCATCCCAATTTATTTACTAGATTAAAGATGAAATTGAATTAGCGAGGACTCAGGACTAAGTCCACATTCGAGTGGACTTCCAAGCTAATTAAGCCCGAAGATTTGAAGAGTCTAAGTATTCAGGTCCCAAAGTATCAATTCCTAAAGTTGCAACTCCTAATGCCTAAGTTCTTGTCACCTAATTCTTTTGTTTTTAAGAATAATAGGAAATTTTTTTTTTGAGAAAAAGAATAATAGGAAATTACTGTTACGGCTAACAAAAAGATTATTTCATAAGATATATACACCCCCCATGTTGAGCTAATGCAATGTCCTCATTATTAAAAATGAAAGCATGCAGGAGAGTAGTAGTGTAAGAATAACACCTGCTTTCCGTGAGATTCTGGTCAGCTAGGAATTGTCTTTACACGTGCTAAGTTTAGTGCCTTCAGCTAGGCGATGATCGGCCTGCGGTGGTTTGGACAAGGAAAGAGCAACATTGTCCAAGATGGGTTCAGGGAGCACATGGTCAACAAAGGGTTTAAGCCGCCGTCCGTTGACCTCAAAGGAATTACCCCTGTTTGGGTCAGAGCTTTCAACGGCCCCATTAGGGAAAATCCGCTCAATAACAAACGGGCCATCCAACTTAGACCTAAGCTTTCCAGGGAAGAGCTTTAGTCGAGAATCGAAAATCCAGACCTTCTGGTTCGGCTCAAAGCTCTTACGTGAAATCATCTGGTCATGGAGAGCTTTGGTCCTTGCCTTATAGATTCTAGCATTTTCATAAGCATCATTTCTAAGCTCCTTCAACTTAGATAGTTGAAGTTTCCTTGTCTTCCCGGCCAACTCTAGGTCAAAATTACATTTCCTGGTGGCCCAAAATGCCTGATGTTCTAGCTCTATAGGTAAGTGACACGCCTTACCAAACACCAGACGAAATGGAGACAAACCAATCGGCATTTTGTATGCTGTATGGTAGGCCCAAAGAGCATCACCTAGCTTTTGGGTTCAGTCCTTCCTATCAGGCCTTATGGTTTCTTGCAAAATTTTTTGTTCTCTCAATTGGAGACCTCGGTCTGTCCGTTCGTCTAGGGGTGGAATGGTGTGGAAATCAGATGATTCACACCGTATTTCTCCAATAAATTCCAAAAGTGGGCATGAGTAAAATGTGTGCCACTGATAGTGAAAATATGCGATTTGTTAAAATTGTGTTTTAGTTGTAATGCGTAAATAAACTTTCACTTTTAAAATTTGTAACCAACATAGTAGGGTATCTAGGGTCCTCCAAGGAGGCAATTTGTTTGCAAAATACATCTCTTGCTTGGAAATTAAATTCACCTTTACTTTTGCTCTTTTGAATTATATAATTTTTATGAGTTTTGAAATAAGGGGACAAAGCAAATTTTGTTGACGGGAAAGAGAGACTACCACTACCTTAATAACTAAGTGGCACGAGTAACTTCTTCCCAAGTTCACCCTAGGAAAGTGAAGGCCTAGGATAATTTGGAAGAAGGTGCGAGAATCCTAACACAAACTAAAGTAGAGAACAAAGTGCATAAATTTGAGAAAGCAATTTTATAAAAGCAGATTTTTGTTCTACACTTGTACTGGAAAGCTTCTATAACAATAAGAAAACTACAAAACAAGCAAAACAAGAATCTAGATGATGAAGATGGCAAAGAAGAAGCCCTTGCTCCAACTACGGCTGCCCCTGTAGTTGCAAAGAACTCCAATTCGTCCTTGTAAGTTCCTTCAAGGTGAGGTCTCCTTTTTGGCAAGCCCAAGGGTGTGTGATGGGAACACCATCATGAACCATAACTAGCTCAGTTTGAGCTGATTAAGTCAATAAAAGCTCCTACATATCTTTTAGGAGGTCTTAAGGGCATAAAACATTGATTTGAGAAGATAAGAATACAGGGTTATTTCTGCAAATTTACCATTCTATCACCAAAATAGAATAACCACGGGTTTTCTCAAGGGTTGAACAAAGGTCAAATGTGCTTTAGAGCCTATTAAGAGGGTTCATACAGAACAAAATTGGTTTTTACTTGTTATGGGAATTAATGGACATCTGAAACCCTAAAAATAGAGCTGCTAAATTAACTGAGGTTTCGGTAAGGATAAGATTCACCTAAACACTCTAAAATTCCTATAAAGATATTCTCTAGGGTTTGGTAGCTTCAATTTGACCATCAGAACCTATCTTGACTTGAAATAGAGTCTTAGGCAGACATTTATCCTAATTTAAGCTTTTGCATAAATTACCCAGTCAAACTAGGTCAAAACCAGAATCAAACTTCACCATTGGATTCCTTGATTGTAAATTAGATTTGTATCAAAATTTGCACTCAATCTGAGATCAACTTGACTGAGTTTGCAATTTGGTCCTGTCTGAGTCTTTTATCTCACACTCAAATAACCCCCCAACTTTGTCATCTTCTTCACAAAAAGGTCCCTACCGCCCTAGAATCCTAATCCTACAACTTCGATGACCTTTGATTGAAGAGAACTCCTCTAATAAATGAATCCCTTCCAAAATTGGAAGGGAGATTCTTTATGGAGTCCTCTTTCAAATGAATCCGGTCTTGGGCCCTACAACCTTCCTAATCTCTCATGCGAATGCAAGAGAGATTGAGATATCTTTCGAGTTTCCTATTATGGTAGCCTTCCATGCTTGGGAAGCTTGCTTCCCAAGCACTAATCACCCTCAAACGGCCTATATAAGACTCCCTAGGGCAGATCATTCTGCCCAAGCTCGATTTCGACCGGATCTACCCAAATTTCTTCCCTCCTAATTCGGCCAAAAGGCTCCTCAAGCTTTAGTGACTCTCCCTGCCTCTCCTCATCGTCTGACTACAATACTGGTGACAGATCCTCCTTCCTCATCTTCCTCAACGTCGAGAAGTATCGGCCAGTGCCTCTATCTCCTTCGTCCTCGCCGTCCTACCCCTACTGAAGTCATCTTCGTCTCCGGCATTAGCCAGACCAGAATCGGTGCCAACTCCGCTCTTCGTTGTCCGCTACTTGCCTAAATTTCTTCTTGAGCTCCACTACTCCACAAATGCACCGTCACCGCTTCGATTTGACCCCTATCCCACCTGCTTTGCCATCATCTTCCATCACTCCAGCGTGCCACGACGAGCTATAGCGGCCTTCATAGACCATCAAGTAGGTCACTCTCATGCTCCTCACTTTCGTAATCACACAGAGGGAAAATGTCCTCTGTCTATTTCGTCGATTCACGACTACACAACTTCCTCGAACTCCACCCGCACCACACCTCCATTCCGATGTCATACGACCTCTTCACTCACTCGTATGCACTTCCATGTTCACTAACACGTTCACCATTTTCATACGAAGGTTCTGAGCTATTTTAAGAAGGTCGAGAGGCTGTATATTGGATTTTAGGTGTTTTACGCAAGCGAGATCGATGTTATAAAAGTTGCGTCGTAGTATATGTCAAAATTGCTTTGAAAATAAATAAATTTTATTACTCGAAAAGGTTCCGAGGTCGAACACAGGGAGCAATATGGAATTTAAAGCTCAAGATCACAATTTGAATCAAGTATAAAGAGTGCATTAAGGGTATTGTTAGGAATAATATGTAAAAACAATGGAGTGAAATGGTGATTTAAATCACCAATTACTCCTAAAAAATAACACTTAAATCAATTTCTCAAATATATGCAATGAAAGTATCAAACGTCTTAACTAACCCTATGCTACAGTGCTAAGATTTTTCTTCTTCCTCTTCTTCTCTATTTCTTCTTCTTCTTCACTTCTTCTTCTATGGGTCCTCTTCTTATTCTTCTTTGTCTCTATTTAGCCTCTTCTTTCTTCCTTTGCTATTCAAGCCTTCTCCTTCTTCTTCTTTGCCTCTATTCAGCCTCTTCACACAGGGGGAAGCTCCTTGAATTAGCTAAGTGTTAGTCACTTTCCCAGAGAGAAAAACCCTCCCCCTCCTCTGCAAAATCTCTCATTCTCTTCCTCTCATAGGCTCCGCCCACCTAGGGCCTCTCAGTGGGTAACCGGGTAATCAGGTAGGCACAAACCCAGGTCTAGGGCTGCGGGTGTGGTCGCAGTAGAGGAGTGAGGGGCTTAGGTGGGTCAGCACACTAGGTCTGTGAGTCAGATGTCGCTGACGAGGTGCATGTGAGGGGAGTGTGTGTGGTACCTCACCTCCCTGTGTTCTTGAGGCGAGAAGCTGATGGCAGAAATTCAATATAAGCATGCACCTTAGCTCTTCCATGAATGATATGGGACTAAATGTCCCACCTTCTTTGCATGCGCCTGTAGCTGTGACGATCTCCCAATTGGCATCACAACTATATTTGAAGTCCGCGATTGAGGACCTGGAGAGGGTCCTAGAGTGAAACCGTGTCTCTAGAGCTATGACCTGGGCCTCGCGTAGTCAGATCACCACGAACACTATCGGAGAAGACAACGCAGGGGTGGAGATCCAACCTAGAACCTGAAAAGAAGAATAAGGCCTTTCAACTGCATTCAAACACATCAGAAGGTTCGCCGGACGTTTACGAATGTAATGGCAGTGGTTTCGTAGAGGATGAAGGTGCGTGGTGGTCCGACGGACTCAAAGAAGGTGGTTGGTGATGGGTTTATTCAAGGGGTCATTTGAGTGGAGGGAATGGGAAATAAAGATGGGGGTTCGGTGTAGATGGATGAGGCAGAGCTCATAGGAGTGTTTGCGGCCAAGTTAATGGAGTGTAGTGGCTAGGTGAGCTTGCTGGAGGTATGCCAGTGTGGTGGAAGATGGAGGATGGTGGGTCGAACCGGCAGTCGAAATGGAGTGGCGAGTGTCTAAAAATGAAGAGTGGAAGGTGAGGAGTTCTTTAGGAGAGGAGGCAGACGAAGGGGAGCAGAGTTGGCACCGGTTGAGGTATGGCCGACGTCGGAGACAAAGCTGCTCTAATAAGTGGTGGACGATGAGGATGAAGGAGGTAGGGATGCCGGTTGGTGCTGCTCGACGTGGAAGAAGGCATAGAAGAGTCTGCCATTGGTATTGTGGTCAAATGACGAGGGTGGCAAAGAGGATCATTGGAGCTTGAAGAGTAATTCGGCCATAGGAGAAGAGAAGAAAATTGAGGGTTTCTCTGGTCGAATTAAAGCTTGAGGGATTCGATATGAGTAGGGGGTGATTTTATACACCTCAGGAGGATGGTTAGAGCTTGGGAAGTGTTACGCGGCTAGATCATGTTCTAAAAGACGTCTCGTTGAAATATAGATGAAATCTCTGCGAAAACAAATAAGAATTTATAACTCGAAAATCAAGGTATCCGAGGTCAAGCACAGGGAGCAATTGGGTATAACAAAACTTGAGAAGACAACTTCCAATAACTAGTAATAACTAATTCAATAAAAATAGCATAGTAATGTTATGGAGAAAGTGCTCAAAAAGAGTTGGACATCTGATATTGCATCAGACGTCTTTAAAATTCTTACCACAGTTTGAATTGTTGGCCTTCTGTCTCTTCTTTTGCTTTGCCCAACAGCTATGCTTCTTTTGGTTTCTTCTTTTTCTTTTCTTCCTTAATCACTTCTGCTTCTCTTCTTTTTCTTCCCTTGCTTTCTCTCTTCTTGATTCTCTTCCTGCAGCTAAGTTCTGGCCTTTTCTTCTTTTCTTCCTAGTTTCCTTCTTCTTCTTTTTCTTCCCTTGGTTTGCTGCTGCTCTGCTACAGTGTGTCCCTCTTCTTCTTTTCCTTTTTCCTTCCTTTGCTACAGCTACCTCCTTCCTTGCTAAGTCCTTCCTTTCCTTCTCTTGCTACGCCTCTTCCTTCCTTAGCTTCTTCTTCCTACACAGCACCACGCAGCAAAACCTACTCCCCTACCCTCCCCGCATCTCTCTCATTCTTTATTTCTCTTTTCGTTTCGCTCTCCCAGAGCCAGGTAATCGGGTCGGGTGCGCACCTAGGTCCAGGCACACCGGTGTGGGTGTGGTGCGCGAGGAGTGCTAGGTTAGGTAAACGGATCAAGGTGCCAGGTCCGCGGGGGAGTGTCGTGGACGAGGCATGGTGAGTGAGGCCGAGGGACCTCACCTGTGTGTGACTTGAGGCAAATAGCAGGATTGAAAAAATCAATTTAAACCACGTACCTCACTCCTACGTTTCTGAGGTGGGACTAAAAGTCCCACCTGCTTTTGCTAGCACCTGCAAGAGGATGTCTTCATGCAATTGATGCAGCTGAAGGGTTCGTAGCTATGGCTCTCAAGCTAGATTCGCTCACACACTCAACCTGCACAGCCTGGGATCCTGAAACCTGACGCTTGTGGCCTGAAGCTCGGAAGGAAGCAGCTTGTGTGCTTGTTAATGGCGGACGATGTCTCTACCCTGCACGACACAAAAGTAGCCTTGCAGCTCTATCAGACAATAGGTGAACCTTCGCCGTGTCATGGCAAAGGTAAGGCAGGGGTCGACGTGGCTCAGAACGGCCTAGGTGTACGTGACTAGGTTGATCTAAGTCCGTGTGAGTGGGTTTGTTTGGTGGAAGCGTGGAGCACGTGTGGTAGTCTGTGAGTGGGTGGAAAGTGTTCAGTGGTCGATGGCGAAGGTTAAGAGGTTGGTGGCGATACGTGTGGAGGTGTGGAGTGATGGATGCATCTCGCTGGAGGTCGGTCGAATATGGGGAAGATGATGGTGGACAGTGGCAGTCGAGAGGTGTTTTGTGAAATAGGAGGGGAAAGAGAGAGTAGGAGATGAGGAACTTATCTGGGGTACTTGGAGTGAAGGGGAGGTGAGGGATACGAACGGTGTGTTTGTGCCATTGTCGGAGAAGACAGCCCTGAGGGGAGAGATAACAGCGACCAGGAGGAGATCAGGGAGGCCTACGCTAGTATGGCACAATATAGAGGAACGAGGCGAACGAACCCTGCCGCTGGTATGGCAGCAGAGCAAAGAGAGGGGGGAGGAAGAGTCACCGGAGCTTGTGGCTACTTGGTCGGAGAGAGGAAAGAGGAATTCTAGGGGATTCTTCGGCCAAATCAAGCTTGAGGGATTCGGAGAGGACCAGGGATCCTTTTATAGTCGCAGGCCGAGCTTCTGGTGCTTGGAGGGCAAGCCTTCTATCGCCAACTCCTCGCCGGAGAAGGAAGGTAGTTGGAGACCAAAATTTCTCGTGCGTTTGCACGAGAGATTGGGTGCAAATCAGAGATTGCAATTGAGCTCAGATGGAAGGGAATTCCTAAGAGAATCTCCCTACCAAATCTGGGAGGACATCTCTTAGGAATCAGGGAGTACTCCCCCTCCATTCCTCACTGGAGAAGGATTTCTACCCATTAATGGTGGAGGAACCTGTTTGTAAGAGTGGAGAGGAAGTTAGGGTAGTCTATGTAATGGTTTTCAAAAGATAGGGGCCAAAATGTAATTAGGTGTACTATTTTGCAAAGTAGGTCAAGATGACCTCCCCTTAGGTCTAAATTTTTGTACAAACCTAATTTGGACCTAAGGAATCCAATGGTAAAGCTTGATTTTAGGTTTCACCACATTTGACTGGATATTTTGCATAAAAACCCAAATTAGGTTAATTAATGACCTAGGACCCCAATCTAGGTCAAAATAGGTTCCAAAGGCCAATTAAGCGGGTCTGTTTTAGGGTTACAGAATGTCATTTAATTCTTGGATTGCACAAGAATCCATTTCTGACTAAACAAACCCACTCTTTATCTTATTCATACCATTTGACGTATGTTTTGCCTCTGAGAAATCATGTTTATGTACTGCAGTGGTGAAATTACAGTTTTTACCCTTTAGTTCTTGTTTCCTTCTCAGAATAGCAAACCCTTGACTTAAGTCTTCCTCGAGGTTATGCAGGAGCTTTTGTTTTCTTTCTCAGGTCAAACTGAGCTAGTTAGGGCTCATGATGAGGCTCTCATCATACCCCCATACCTAGCTTTTGCTAGTCCCTTAGCAAAATTTTAAGATTTTCACCTCTGCTATTGACCATGAGTTTCTTCTACTAGTTGTGACAAGTGCACTTTCTTTTTCTTTTGTGATTAGTTCAGAATGCCAACAGTAGGCCTAGTGGTACTCAAGTACCAACCAAAATCCACACCTGGCCTGCTTTAGCCTCAATCTTCCACAAAGGTTTTTAAGGCCCGCAGAAACTATCCTAGGGTTTGTTGGACTCTGCGGTTAAAGCACCCGTGCTTGAGACATTTTAGCCTATGTTCAGTTTGCAGTGCATTTTTGTAAGAGAGAGATAGAGGATTTATCTGTTTGGAGAGCTTTCTCTCTTTTCTTTTTATTTCTAGATTCAGATTGGCTTCTCAACACGGTCTGTATCAGATTCCTCATCCCCATCATCAATCCTTAAGGGTCCCTGGCAATCGATGCTTCGTGATAGCACTGCCCATGGCAACCCCCAGAACCCTGGCTTTCGAGATTTCGAGATAATCCTGCCCATGGCGTTTTGTGGCCGAATTCAGACCCTGGCAATCGTCATTTTGTGATAATGCCACCGATGGTATTTGAACCAGTAGAGTGCTTACATGCCCCCGATAGGATATTTAAATATCCTAAGAGACAAGAATTGAGGAGACGATATGTTGTTACGCATCTTCGAGGGGAATTTCCCGCCTCTCTGTGTCGGGGACTCATCCAAATCAACTTGTGTTGATTGGCCACTCTTAATCTAGGTGACTTTTTCAGAACATTGAAACGCTTTTCGCGTGATTTTGATATTTATGCGCACTGAACCAGACTGTGTGTGATTTGGGGTGCCTAGGTTACCGAATCCTGCAAACTGAAGGTCAGTTAACGAGGTCGAATACTTCCTAAGCCTTAGACTTAATACTTAAGCTTCGCATTTTCGCTAACCTGTTGAAGAGTATCCAGATTTTAGCAGGTACTTGAATTTTTAAGCCTAAGAGTCTAGCCCAAAAGGCCTAAGATCAATGTTCCTGCTAATCTCTTTTTATGTCTCCTTAGCACTTTTCTTTCATTTTTCTCTTTTCTTGATGTGGTCTAGAACTTCAGTTAATCCTTTAATCTTTTACTAATGACCACTTTTTTCGTTTTCATTTTGTGCTCCTTTTGGCATTTTTCTCTTTTCCTCCTCTCATTTTGTATAGCCAAAAAATTTTCTCTCCCCCCTCCTCAGTTTTTTTTTCTTTTTCAAGATTTTTTTTTGTTGAAACCATTTCTTGATATGAGTTTTCCTGACATTTTGGACTTTCATACCCCCCCCATGCCTACGATTTGCAATGTCCCCATTGTAAATTAGGTGGGTTCGAATTCAGCTTAGTTCATTTATTTGGATAGGTGTTGGGTGGGCGAACAGGTCGAAGTGACTTTTGTGAACAATTTCTATTCTCGAGTAGGGGTACTTGAGGTGGAGTCGGTTGTTCTAATGGATGAACCCTAAAGTGCAATTTGTACTCCGCATAGAAATGTCAAAAAAGGTTTCAGGTTTTTTAAAGAATGACGGGTTGCCTCCCGTTAAGCGCTGAGTTTTACGCCATTGGCTGGGCACAATGAGCTCAAGGATAATGGAGGGTAAAGGATGACTCAGCCAAATTTGTATTGGTCAAGTCAATGAATGGTTTGAGTCTCTGACCATTCACAACAAAGGGTTTGGAATCGTGGCTGAGTGGGCTGATCTCAATGGCTCCATTTCCAAAGATTTGTCAGACTAGGTAGGGTCTGACCCACTTAGATCGTAGCTTTCCTAGGAATAATTTGAGTCGGGCATCAAAGAGTAGAACCTTTTGACTAGGATGAAAGATCTTTCTAGAAATGTGTTTGTCATGAAAAGCTTTAACCTGTTCTTTGTAAATTTGCGAGTTCTCATACGCATCATGGCGTAATTCATCTATCTCGCTCATTTGAAGCCTTCTATGGGTTCCAGCCTTAGAAAGATCTAAATTGCAATTCCATACTACCCAATAGGCTTTATGCTCCAATTTGACAAGGAGGTGACATGCCTTCCCGTACACCAGTCTGAAAAGAGACATACCTAATTGGGTCTTTTGGGCGGTCCTAAAGGCCCACAATGCTTCTGGAAGCTGAGCAGACCAATCTTTCTTGTCCGGTCAAATAGTAACCTGGAGGATTTTCTTGATCTCTCGGTTTGATAGCTCAGATAGACCATTAGTTTGGGGGAGGTAAGGAGTAGAGATTCGATGTGACACCCCATATTTGGTCATCAGTGACCTGAACTGAGCATTTATGAAATAGGTCCCTCCGTCGGAAATTATTGCTCATGGAATCCTAAACCTTGAGAAGATGTTTTGATGAATGAATCTGATAACGACCTTATGATCATTGGTTCGGGTCAAAATGGCTTCTATCCACTTGGACACGTAGTCAACAACGAGTAAGATGTATTCGAAGCCATCCAAGATAGGGAAGGGTCCCATAAAATCAATCCCCCAAATGTAAAAAATCTCGCATACCAAGATCGGCTGTAAAGGCATCATGTCTCGATGGCTCATGTTGCCCAAGGTCTAGCAACGGGTACATGCCTTACAGTGATCGTATGCATCCTTGAAAATTGTGGGCCAGTAAAAGCCACACTAGAGGACTTTTGCTGCGGTTTTGTGCCCTGAAAAATCTCCACCACATGCCTGGTCATGGCAAAAAGAGAGTATGTTTTTGCTTTCTACTTCCGCGACACATTGTCGAATTATTTGATCAGTACCAATGCAGAATAGATACGGGTCTTCCCAAAGGTAATACTTAGCATCAGAACGCAATTTGTCCTTTTTGGCCTTCGGCCAATTGGATGAGATCTGATGTGATGCCAGGTAGTTCACTATATCTGCAAACCATGGAAGCCCTATATTGATAGTCAGGAGGTGCTCATCAGGAAAGTGTTCTGTGATGGATCTGGAAGGGTTAATTATTTTAGAAGGAAGGCAGGACAAGTGATCAGCTACCACATTTTGTTTTCCTACTTTGTCGTGAATCTCGAGGTCAAATTCTTGCAACAGCAAGATCCATCGGATTAATCAAGGTTTCGCGTCCTTCTTTGCAAGGAGATACCTCATAGCTATGTGATCCGAGTATATGATACACGGGAACCTAGGAGGTATGATCTGAATTTTTCTACGGCAAATACTACAGCCAGTAGCTCTTTCTTAGTAACCGTGTAGTTACGCTGACCCTCGTCTAATGTTTTGCTAGCGTAGTAAATGACTATGGGTTTCCCGTCAATTTTCTGCCCCAAAATCACACCTATAGCAAAGTCAGATGCATCACACATGATCTCAAAGGGTTGAGACCAATTGGGGGACTGTAGGATCGGGGCTTGGGTGACTCGGTCACGAAGGATCTCAAATGCTTGAGTGCATTACTTGGAGATTTCGAAAGGCACATCCTTGGAGAGAAGAGTAGTTAGGGGGCATGCGATTTTTGAAAAATCAGGGATAAATCGACTGTAAAAGACAATGTGCATCAAAAAAGATCAGATGTCCTTAATCGAGCTAGGCATAGGGAATTTGGAAGTTAGGTTAACCTTGGCTCGATCGACATGGATGCCTTTCTCCGAGATAAGATGTCCCAGGATAATTCCCTCAGGCACAATGAAATGGCTCTTTTCCTAGGAAAGAACCAAATTCACATTGATGCATCGCTTGAGTATTTGGACCAAGTGCTGGAGGCAATCGTCAAATGATGCTCCAAAAACTGAAAAGTCATCCATGAAGACTTCCAGTTAATCACCTGCCATATCTGAGAATATGGCAAGCATGCATCGCTGAAAGGTCACGGGTGCATTGCAGAGACCAAAAGGCATTCTTTGAAACGTGTACATCTTGAAGGGGCAGGTGAACATGGTCTTTTCTTGGTCTTTTGGATGGATTGCCACCTGGTTGTAATCGGAGTACCCGTCAAGAAAGTAGAAGAACTTATTTCCTGCTAGTTTCTTGAGGATCTGATCAATAAATGGTAGTGGGAAATGGTCCTTCTTCATGGAGAAATTTAGTCTTCTGTAATCAATGTAGACTCTCCACGAGTTAGCTATTCGGGTAGGTATGACCTCTCCGATTTCAGTCGTGTTGATGGTGAGTCCAACCTTCTTAGGCACAACCTAGATTGGACTCACCCAGCGACTGTCGGAGATTGGGTAGATGATCCCTGCATCTAACCACTTGATGATCTCCTTTTTCATGACCTCTTGCAGGTTAGGGTTTAAACATCTCTGCATCTCTCATGAAGGTCATGTGCCCTCTTTTGTGTAGATTCGATGTGTGCAATACGAGGGGCTTATGCTAGTTAAATCATCGAGAGTCCATCCAATGGCTCTATGATGTTGCTAGAGAACTGTAATTAGACGGGATTCCTGGTTAGGTGTGAGTCAAGAGTTGATAATCGTAGGAAACATCTAATTGGAACCTAAAAAGACATACTTCTGATGCTCGGGAAGGGGCTTGAGTTCCATGACAGGATTATCAGCAGCAGCGGGTGGTTCGGGGTTTGTATCAGGAACAAGGGTCTGAGTCATGGGTGTGTCTAGATCAGGTTCATGCTCCTCTGTTTGTGGATTTTGATCTTTTAGTGGTTGATCAGGGATAATCAAGTTTTCCTCAGTATGCGATTCATCAAACACGGCTTTGATATCACATATTTGCTCTATAACACTGCAATTAATCCCTTATTGGGCCTTAAAGATGTCAATCTTCAAAGTTTGATTCCTAAATTTTAATTCTATTTGGCCCTCTTCACAGTTTAAGTTGGTCCTAGCAGTGGCCAAAAAAGGTCTCCCTAATATAATTGGTGTGTCCCTTGGGTTCTCCGATGCATCCATATCCAGAACTATGAAATCCTCCAGGAAGTAGAAATCCCATACCCCAACAATAACATCCTCGAGTATTCCTTTAGGTGACTTGATGGATCGATCAGCTAATTGCAACGTCACCTCAGTCAATTTAAGTTCGGACTCTTCAAGGTGGTCAAGGAGGGATGTAGGTATTAGATTTATGGAGGCACCTCGGTCTAGCAAGGCTCTATCAAATTGGGTTTCACCAATTTTACAGGAAATTAGGGGAGTTCCTTGGTCTTTAGCCTTGAGTAGGAGTTTACTCAAGATTACAGAGTTGGCTTGCTCTGACAGTACGATCGGATTCCCACTCTTGGTTTACGGCTTACGTTTAGGTGTACATATGTCTTTCAGGAATCTTACATAAGCCGGTACATGGCGGATTGCATCCATCAAGGGGATGTTTATTTGGACCTGTTCAAAGATCTTGACTAGATCCTCCTCGGGAGCCACGGGTTTGGTTATACTTTTTCCTTTGGTTAAGGCCTCAGGAAATGGAATCCTAGTTGGTTCCTCTAGAATAGGTCTAGGTTCTTGATCTGGGATAGGGGTATCTTGGATAACTATCCTATGATTTTTGCTACTACCAAGCTTGAGTGGTTTGGATAATGTGGGTCTTGGGTTGCTTTACCACTACGAGTTGTTATAGAGTTTAATCCTGTCTGGTTTTGGTTTGGGTTTGGTAAGAGGGGTGGCTGCTGCTGAAATCCCACATAAGATGTTGAAGCTTCCATCCCGTCTGGTGATGGAGTAGCAGGAGCTTGATAAATCATATGTGCGTGGCCTGAATTTGGGTTCATAACGCGCCTCTGGGTCAACATGTTTTTTCGATTTGGTAGAGGTTGTGAAGGAAGGGTGACAGGTTGGCGGGAATTTGCCATCTGGGCTAGTTGATTGTGAACCTCTGTGATCTCGTCCTTGTGCTATTTTTGCATTGCCGCATTCGTCATTTGAATGTTAGCTAGTGCTTGAAGGATAAGAGTCATTTGATCCTGGTTTGGCCCAGATTGATAGGTGGGATTGGGCCGAGGCTGAGGCAACTGATATGGATGAGGAGCTTGTGGATAGGGCGGATAAGGTGGTCATTGAATTTGAGAATTTCCTGTCCACTGAAAGTTGGGATGATTTCGCCATCTAGGGTTGTAGGTATTGGAGAATGGGTCATTCTGGATGGCATTGAGGTCCTCGCATGTCTGAGGAGCCTCAGAAAAGTCAGGATACGAGGGTTCAAAGTTCCCCCAACTCGAATAGAGTGGATCGGAGGTTCCTCCGATCTGAGAGTCATACGGGGGTGGATGCGGGTCCATCCCTTGAGAAGATTGGTGATAGATGTTCTGCATAGTTTCCCTCGCCAAAGGTGGTCATGCAAAAGAGTTCTGCACATAGGTGGCTTGCTGCAGATACCGAGTTAGCTCATCCACCTTCTTCTCTATAATAAAAACCTTGTCCAATCGACTGGCCATCAATTCCAAGTCAACGGATGTGGACAGGTCCTGCGTCTCATGTGTTGCCCTCAGATTCATCGATGCGCGAGCATTCGTCCGATCGAATAAGCCCATGGAGTCATTATTGATGGAGTTCTCGCACATGTTTTTGGGAATCTCCCATATTGTGTCTCATGTTAACCCATGATGTTTCCTCCACAAGTTGCATTGACGAATAATCGAATGTCTTCATGGAGTCCCTGGTAAAAAGACTAGACTTGTTCCCATTTAGGAACTTCGTGATGGGGGCACTTTCACATGAGATCTAAGAATCAGTCCCATGCTTCGTGAAGAGGTTCTCTCATTTGTTGAGTGAAATGGGTGATCTGGTGGCGCAAGGCATTTGTCCGGCAAACGGGAAAGAACTTTTTCAAAAATTTGGACTGAAGTTCATCCCATGTGTTGATCGGACGAGTCTGAGTTTGATACCAATGAACAACCTTGTCTAGGAGGGAGAAAGAAAACATTTTCATGAGCAGAATATCCCAATTTTGTGCATCTGACCTGAAGGTCTGGGCCAGATGCTTGAGCTATTTAATGTGCTAGAATGGGTCCTCAGAGTTAAGCCCATGAAATTTTGGAATGGCATGAATCATATTGGGCTTGAGTTCAGAATCAGGACCTCCAGCTGGGATTCGGACTTGAGACTCGATTGCCACCGCAGCGGGATTATAGTGATCTCGGATCATTGGTCGCTGCGGTGGGTTTACAAAGTTTTATAAGAGATCAGTCAGGTGCTGAAGCTAGTGCTCAAGGTTGTTCTCTTCTTCAATGGGTTGTGCCATGATGGAAGAAGGAGAACTTGGTTCTAAATCAGAGGAAAGGTCTATGTGGTGAGGTTGCTGTACAAACAAGGGCGTCAAGGCTTGGCCTCGGTGAGAATGAATTTCTAAAGGAGGTCTTAAGGATGGTCTTAAGGACCTCCTACCAAACATGCACCGATGGATGTGATGAGATCAAAAGGTGCTGGACCCAATCGAGACACCCAAAAATTGTTGGGTGACTATAGAGGTTAGGGGTGGATGATACCCCTTGGTCAAAAAGGTCATCCACTTGAGAAGTACCTAGGCAACCAGAGAGGGAGAGTCCTGCAAAGACCCCTACACGGTAGAGCGTCCCCACGAGTTACAGGGTTTCCCCCACCAAACTTCTCTTGTCACTGAGATTCCAGGTAGATTAGAATGGGCACCTTGACCTCTTAAGTCTACCTTTTATTAATTAAGATCAAGGTGCTTAGGGTTCCACTTGAACTTTAGGCCTTTCGAGTGCAAAAAGTGACCTAATTTTAAAGTTGGTTGACCCAAAGGATCAACTTCACCTCTTGTTCCTTTGAGAGCTTTTAGGTCCTTTCTTTTAGGGTTCAAATGGATTAACAACCTGATTTGCTTAGGGTTTCTGTTGTATCAATCTTTTCAAACAAGGCTTAGGCACATCTCTTTTTGAAAATTTTGCTTCTTTGTTTAAGAGAAGATGTATCTCTAAAAGCCCTAGCTTTGCAATCCTTAGGTTCGCTCTAGTTGGTCCAATTTAGTTGCCTCAACAATTGGTATCTAGGGCTCAATCAAGAAAGATTTAGCCCTTGTTACCTTAGTTGGATGTGCAGTTCAAGATGTGTTGAAATGAAAATCAGGCAACTTTGATGAATTACTAAGTATGGAAACAAGTAGCCCTAGGATGATTTTTCTTTGTTTTTTTTTCTTTTTCAGACTTTGAGGGGATTAAGAGAGAGGGCTAATGAAAATTACCTGTTCCTTGGTGTGGTTGTTGTGCAGTTGCTCTTCTTCTCTCTACATTCCCTGAGACAAGCACAACAAAGGAGAGAAATTAAGTCAGTATTGAATCAGAAGTTATGATCAAAAGCTTCAGAAGTGCCCGTTGCTCCCCGGCAACGGCGCCAAAATGTTTACATAGCTAGATCCTGTTTTAAAAGATGTCTCGTTGCAATATAGATGAAATCTCTGCAAAAACAAATACGAATTGATAACTCGAAAATCAAAGTATCCGAGGTCGAACACAGGGAGCAATTGGGTATTCCAAAACTTGAGAACACAACTTTCAATAAAAAGTAATAACTAATTCAACAAAAATAGCATAGTAATGTTATGGAGAAAGTGCTCAAAAAGAGTTGGACGTCTAATATTGCATCAGACGTCTTAAGAATTCAGACCAAAGTTTGAATTGTTGGCCTTCTATCTCTTCTTTTGCTTTGCCCAGCAGCTATGCTTCTTTTGGTTTCTTCCTCAACCACTTCTACTTCTCTTCCTTTTCTTCCCTTGCTTTCTCTCTTCTTGATTCTCTTCCTACAGCAAACTCCTGGCCTTTTCTTCTTTTCCTCCTTAGTTTCCTTCTTTTTCTTCCCTTGGTCTGCTGCTGCTCTGCTACAGTGTGTCCCTCTTCTTCTTCTCCTTTTTCCTTCCTTTGCTATGGCTACCTCCTTCCTTGCTAAGTCCTTCCTTTCCTTCTCTTGCTATGTCTCTTCCTTCCATAGCTTCTTCTTCCTACATAGCACCACGCAGCAAAACCAACTCCCCTACCCTCCCTACATCTCTCTCACTCTTTATTTCTCTCTTTGGTTCACTATCCCAGAGCCAGGTAATCGGGTCGAGTACGCACCCAGGTCCAGGCGCACCGGCGTGGGTGTGGTGTGCGAGGAGTGCTAGGTTAGGTAAACGGATCTAGGTGCCAGGTCCGTAGGGGAGTGTCGTGGACGAGGCGTGGCAAGTGAAGGCAAGTCACCTCACCCTTGTGTGACTTGAGGCAAACAGCAGGATTCACAAAATCAATTTAAACCACGTACCTCACTCCTATGTTTCCGAGGCCCGCTTCTGCTAGCACCTGCAAGAGGATGTCTTCATGCAATTGATGCAGCTGAAGGGTCTACAGCTATGGCTCTCAGGCTGGATTTGCTCACGTACTCAACCCCCGCAGCCTAGGATCCTGAAGCCTGACGCTTGTGGCCTGAAGCTCGAAAGCAAGCAACTTGTGTGCTTGTTAATGGCGGACGAGGGCTCTACCCTGCATAACACAAAAGTAGCCTTGCAGCTCTACCAGAAAATAGGAGAACCTTCACCGTATCATGGCGAAGGTAAGGTGGGGTTGGCGTGGCTCAGAACGGCCTAGGCGTGCGTGCCTTGGTCGATCTAAGTCCGTGTGAGTGGGTTTGTTCGGTGGAAGCGTGGAGCATGTGCGGCAGTCTGTGAGTGGGTGGAAAGTGTTCAGTGGTCGATGGCGGAGATTAAGAGGTTGGTGGCGAGATGTGTGGAGGTGTGGAGTGATGGATGTGTCTCGTCGGAGGTCGGTCAGAGATGGGCAAGATGAGGGTGGACAGTGGCAGTCGAGAGGTGTTTTGTGAAATAGAAGCAGGGAAAGAGAGAGTAGGAGAAGAGGAACTTATCTGGGGTACTTGGAGTGAAGCGGAGGCAGAGGATACGAATGGCGCATTTGTGCTGTTGTCGGAGAAGATAGCCCTGAGGGGGGAGATAATGGCGATGAGGGGGAGATTAGGGAGGCCTGCACTGGTGCGGCACAACGCAGAAGAACGAGGTGAAGTGAACCCTGCCGCTGGTATGGCAGTAGAGTAAAGAGAGTGGGGAGGAAGAGGCACCGGAGCTTGTGGCTACTTGGCTGGAGAAAGGAAAGAGGAATTCTAGGGGATTCTTTGACCAAATCATGCTTGAGGGATTCACAGAGGACCAGGGATCCTTTTATAGTCGCTGGTTGAGCTTCTGGTGCTTGGAAGGCAAGCCTTCTATCGCCAACTCCTCGTCGGAGAAGGAAGGTAGTTGGAGACCAAAATTTCTCGTGCGTTTGCACGAGAGATTGGGTGCAAATCAGAGATTGCAATTGAGCTCAGATGGAAGGGAATTCCTAAGAGAATCTCCCTACCAAATCTGGGAGGACATCTCTGAGGAATCAGGGAGTACTCCCCCTCCATTCCTCACTGGAGAAGGATTTCTGCCCATTAATGGTGGAGGAACCTGTTTGTAAGAGTGGAGAGGAAGTTAGGGTAGTCTATGTAATGGTTTTGAAAAGATAGGGGCCAAAATGTAATTAAGTGTACTATTTTGCAAAGTAGGTCAAGATGACCTCCCCTTCGGTCCAAATTTTTGTACAAACCTAATTTGGACCTAAGGAATCCAATGTTCAAGTTTGATTTTATGTTTCACCTCGTTTGATTGGATATTTTGCATAAAAGCCCAAATTAGGTCAATTAATGAGCTAAGACCCCAATCTAGGTCAAAATAGGTTCCAAAGGCCAATTTGAAGGTTCTAAACCCTTAGGGGTATTTTTCCACGAATTTTAGAGGGTTTAGTTGATTTTTATCTTGACCAAAACCTTGTTGAATTAAGTGGGTCTATTTTAAGGTTATAGAATGTGACTTAATTCTTAGATTGCACAAGAACCCATTTCTGACTAAACCAACCCACTCTTTATTTTATTCAGACCATTTGATGTATGTTTTACCTCTGAGAAATCCTGTTTATGTGCTACAATGGTGAAATTGCAGTTTTTACCCTTTAGTTCATGTTTCCTTCTCAGAATAGTAAACCCTTGACTTAAGGCTTCCTTGAGGTTATGAAGGAGCATTTGTTTTCTTTCTTAGGTGAAACTGCGCTTGTTAGGGCTCTTGATAAGGCTCTCATCAGGAAGCACGCTTCCCAATTATGGAAAGCTTGCTAGAGTTCGGGAATTTCTTGATACCCAAGTCTCTCATGCATTCTCATGAGAGTTTGATAGGTTCTAGGGCTTAGGATTGGGTTTAAATGGAAGGGAATTTCTTGATGAACTTCCCTTTCAAATTTGAAAGGTATTCGTCAAGAAATTAGGGAGTTCTTTCCCTTGTTAAGGTTGCTGAAGCATGTTGGAATAGGTTTAATGGCAGCAGGGACCTTTTTTTGAGAATGATGACAAAGTTAGGGGCCTATTTGCAAGGGTTGTGAAAGTTAAGGTTAGAAATGTAATGAGATATGACCAATTTGCAAAATAGGTCAAGACAAACTCATCTTGGGTCCAAATTTTATTAGAAACCTAATTTGAACCTAAGAAATCCAATTGTGAAGTTGGATTTTTGTTTTGACCATGTTTGACTAGGTAATTTATGCAAAAATCAAAATTAGGGCAAATGGCTGTCTGTGTCTTTGTTCTAAGTCAAAATGGTTCTGATGGTCAAATTGAAGGTTCTAAACCAAAGAGAATATTTTTCTATGATTTTTAGTGGGTTTAGGTGAATTTTATTCTGACAAGAACCTTAGTTAATTAAGCGGGTCCATTTTTGTGGTTTCAAAAGTTATTTAATTCTCAGAACACGTGCAAACCCTTTTCTGTCTATCTTAACCCACTTGTTATCTTTTTAAGACCATTTGACCTTCATTCAACCCCTGAGAAAACCTGTGGTTGTACTGTATTCATGATAAGCTGGTAAAATTGTAGTTTTAACCTTAGTTTCTTGTTTTTGCCTCAGAATGATTATATAGTGACTTATGACTCTCTGGCGGTTATGTAGGAGCATTTACTGACTTAATTGGGTCAAAATGAGCTAGTTATGGCTCATGATGGTGTTCCCATCATCAGGTCTTTAGGTCATCTCTGCCATTGATGAAATTCTCCAACCAAGCTTTAAAAATCGTTCTTGCAGCTGCTGCCCAGGTGTCTGCTCCAGGTGCTGCGGTCAAGTTCTAGGAACCTCACCAGGTCATCAATTGTAGCTGCAAGGGTCGTCTCCATTCCCAATTCGAACATTCACAACCTACAGCTTGCATGAAGAAACAAGGTAGGGACATTAGTCCCACATCGTGGACTGACGTACTCACAACCACGCATAAAGAGAAAAAGGTGCATAAGACCCTGGACCAAGAACATGGGGGTCAGGTCCCCTTACCCACTCACGCCTCACCCGTGACACCTACACACCAGTTTGGTCCGATTAGTCACCTACACCTCACTCCTCGCTCTTTACCACACCTGGTGAGTCTGGTCCCGAGTATGAGGATCCCTGTTCACCTTATTACTTGACACTATTTGAGGCCCTTGGAGGGTGAACCCAGAGAGAGAAAGGAGAGAGAGCATGCAGGTCAGGGGAGGGTTTTGCTCTGTGGAGATTTCGACACTTAGCCAAAATCAAAGTCCCTCTGTGTGTGAAGCCAAGGAAAAGAAGAAGAAAAGAGGAAAAAGACAAAGAAGAACAATGCTTCTCTAGCACTGTAGCACTAGCCGTTTAAGTAGACTGATCGGCCTGACCATCGACTGCTACTACTGTTGCATTGATATTATTGTTGCATTATTTGAGATACTTGAGCTTATTTGTGCTTAGGGTAATTTGGTAATTCACATCACTATTTTACCCTAATATTTTTTCTTCATTGACATTTTCTTCGTTATATATATCATTCTTTCTTAGATTTATTGTTATACATTGTTATCTTGTGATAGAATTGCAATTTAGAGATTTATTTTGCAATACTTGCTCCTAGCGAAGACCTTGGATTTCATTCGTGTTTAAATTTTATTTGTTTTTCGCACTAAATCGATCTACACTACAACATGTTAGTTTTAAAACCCGATTCGGATAGCTAACATTTTGGTGCCATTACCCAAGTGCAACGTGCAACTTTGATCTCTTGATTGCAATATCTGATTTGATACTGACTTGCTCTATCTCTTTTGATTATGATCTGTGATAGGGATTCATTGGAGGAAGATTAGCTGCAGATCAGAATACCCCAGGGGTTGGTAAACTCCAAATTTCCCCTAAGACCCTGATTCTGAAAAAGCTAAAAGAAGAAACAAATCAATTTGGTTCAACTTGCATTCTATTCTTAGATTAATCATCACAGGTTTCCTGATTTGATACATTCTAGAGAACATCCCAACCTTGATTTGTGAACCTATTTAGGGTTCTAAGGTATCTGGGGCTATTACCTTTTTGCTTGTTCTCTAGGTACCACATTTGGACGAATTGAATTGGACCAATCAAGAGCCAATTAGGGTTTCCAGTTTAGGGTTTTAGAGACACACTTGCTTAATCAAGAATTAACCTTCCCAAATAGTGTGTGCCTGAGCCTCAATTGAATTGATCTATTCAAGCAAACCCTAAAATCAAGCTCTTACTTTCATTTGAACACTAAAAGAGGGACCTAAATTTCTCAAAGGACAAATAGGTGAAGTTGACCCACATTGTTGGGTTAACCAATCTTCAAATTAGGTCACCTTGCACCAAAACATCTTAAAGTTCAAGTGAAATCATAAGCACCCTTGCTCTTAACTTAAAATTGGTAGACATAAGAGGTCAAGTCACCATTCTAGTCTACCTAGATCCTTAGTGACAAGAAAGGTCGAGTGGGGGAAACCCTGTAACCCGTGGGGCACTCTACCATGTAGGGGTCTTCGCGGGACTCTCCCTTTCTCACTGCCCAGGTAATTCTCAGGTGGATGACTTTCTGACATAGGTGTACCATTCACCCCGAACCTATTTGGGTGTCTTGATTGGGTCCATCACCTACTATCCCTCATCTACTCCATCGGTGCATGTTCAGGAGGAGATCCATAAGACCACCCTTGAGGCCTCCATTAGTCATTCACTCTCATTGAGGTCAAGCCTTGACTTCCATGTTTGTGCAACAACCTGATCACATTAACATATCTTCTGGTTCAGAACCTACTTCCCCCTTATCAGCTATGGATCGCCAAGGAGATCAACTTAACCTTGAGCAACAAGTCCATGATTTAAAAAATAAATCAATGCCATTATCAACCCACCGTCGTGTCCTCAAATAGGAGATAACTATAATTTCGCAATGGTGGAGATTGAACCCTGAATCGACATTCTCGTGGGAGGACCTGAGGTGGATCTCAAGCCTACCATGCTTCATATGACCCCAAAATTTCATGGCTCAAACTCCGAGGATCCTTTCCAGCATATCAAAAACTTAAAACATCCGGCCCACACTTTTGGGGTAGATGTGTAGAATCGAAACGGATTACTCTTAAAGCTCTTCTCATTCTCTCTGGCTGACAAAGCCTCTCACTGGTTTCAAACTCAACCCCACACGATCAACAGATGGGGAGAACTTCAAATAGCTTTCCTGTAAAAATTCTACCCCATTGGTCAAACAAACACAATGAAGCACCAAATCACACACTTCTCCCAAGAAGAGGGAGAATCTCTACACAAGTCATGGGATCGCTTTCTGGATCTCATGCGTAAGTGCCCCCATCATGGAGTTCCAAAGTGGGAACAAGTCCAATCCTTTACCACGGGCTCTGTGACGACATTAAGCTATTTGTCAATGCAACCTATGGTGGTAACATCATGGGTCAACATGAGTACACGATCTGGGCGATTCTTGGAAACATGTTCAAGAACTCCCTGGACAATGAGTCACTATGTGCGTACGATCGGACGTCCACCCGTACATTGACAAACAATTGGGGGGTACACGAATCCCGAGGCATTTCCACATCTGCTGATCTGGAGTTGTTAGCCAGTTAATTGGATAAGGTCTCCATTATCGAAAAGAAGGTGGATAACATCACTTGTCATCTACACAAATCCACCTCTCCACCTCACTGCACATATGCTCACCGACCCATGGGAAGGGAGGCTACGCACAACATCTACCACTCCCTGGGGATGGATGCTTGTCCACCCCCATCTGAGTTTGGCTTCGAAGGAAACCCTAGGTCAACCAACTACAGTTGAGGGAACTCTGAACCCTCGTAGCCTGATTATCTCAGAGGTCCTCAGACTTGGGAGGATCTCCACGCAGTCCAGAATAATCCTTTCTCCAACACTTACAACACTGGATGGCGCAATTGATGTGGAAAATCTCGTGGTTTGTTAATTAGGCTTTTTAGAGTCGTTGTAACATGCAAAATCGTAGACATTTTTAAAATTTGTAACCTAGATAGGGGAGTATCTACGATCGTTTAAGGAGGCCAAATTGTTTGCAAATCAAATCCCTTGCATGGAAATGGAAATTAACTTTCCTTTTGTTCTTTCTCAAATATATAAATTTTAGGATTTTTGATTTAACAAGGCAATACAAAGTTGGTGGAAGAAAAGACAAAACCTATTTTACCAACTAGGTGGCAAAGTAACCTCTTCCCAAGCTGACCCTAGGCAAGTGAAGGCCTAGGATAATTGGGAATAGGGTGTGAAAGTCCTAAAACAAAATCAAAGTAGACAATAAAATGCACCAAATTAGGAAAGCAACTTTATAAGAAAATCAGACTTTTGTTCTACACTAGTAGAGGAAAGCTTATAAAAATAATGAAAATATAAAACAAGGAAAACAAAAGTCCTGGTTGATGAAGATAGTGAAGAAGGTGAGGGCCTTGCACCAAGCCTGGTAGCTCCTGAGCTTGAGAAGAACATCTCTAACTCCTCTTTGAATGCTCCTTCAAGTTGAGGTCTCCTCCTTTTGCCAAGCCCTAGGATGGGTATGCCTTGGCTCGTCCAAAGTGGAAGCTAACACCTTCAAAGTTCATCTTCAAGGGTGGGCGTGCACCACGCTTTATTCTTTTTGCTTGGCCAACATCCTGGTGGTGAAGATCCTCCTCCTCCTTGACATAGCACAAAGGGAAGGAATGGGGAGAGGAACGCACTAAGGGGGAGGGTGATGTGTATTGAACATCAGAGGACTACACTATCGAAGTTGGTTTTGAAAACCTGTCGTTGTAGTTCGAGTAGCGAAGAACTCGGGTTCAACAAATAAAATTTATACCAAAAATCTATAAAGAAATCTCGGGTCAAACTCAGGGGGCTATGTCGATCAAAAATTGCAATTATATTTTTTTTGTGTTTTTGTTTAAAGAGTGGAATAATCACAATGAAATAGAATCAATATAGACAATAAGAGAGAGAGGGAAAACAATCACTTGATATTGTAAAATATTTTTACAACTAAGAAATGGAGAAAAGATTACACTAGAAAGCGAGAAATTATTACAACTAGAAAATAGGAAAATTCTACTCTAGAGAGTAGGAAAAAGAATGAGAGAGAGAAGTTATCCTCCTCAACGATCGCTTGGAGGACGAGCTAGACAAGACAATGCCTGGAAGATAAGGAATGAAGCGGGAAGATGGAGGATGAAGCAAGAGGAATGGGAATGAGGCAGTACGTCATCATCGTCGCAGGATCCACTTCCGGAATGGGGGCAAAAACTTGATCTTAGCTCTTCAGGAGTATCCCAGGTGTGGGACAAGCTTCTCTTGAGCACTGGAGAGGGAGAGAAGAGAAGGAAGGGATGAGAAATCCGTATGGAGGGGATCTCCTTTTATAGTTGCAAGGAGTGGGGGCATTTTGGACATTACAAGTTGAAAAACATTAATTCAGAATCTTTAGTGATGGATTTATCCATCACTAAAGGCCTGAACGTGGCCGTTGTGCAACCCCTCGCCTCCGCGCCCTTCAATGCACGTGCACGTTCGTGCACTCTCAACCATCCGATCAAGAGATTGGATGATTTAAAGTGGCTACGCCCACACTGCCCGCCCGCGTGCGGTCATGTGCAAGCACAGCGCATCTGATCAAGTGTGGGCGCTATCACTCGCTTTCCACTGCTGGATCTGCATCGTGTGGCTCTGATCACGCACCCACCCACTGTGGATGCGGCCTCGATCATGCATCGCACGCTCATGGAGCATGCTCGACCGCTATACTACTGCGATGAGTTTGTCGCATGGATGTTTTAAGGCACAAGTGTCTGTGGCCATTGGATGGTGATCTAACGGTCTAGATCCATCACACGAATGAGGAGAGAGAGAGGGCACGACGGTCTTGCAGATTTGGCTGGGCACGATCTTGGCCATTGGATGGCCATCCAATAGTTGAGATTTATCAAGCGGGTGAAGGAGAGCTGGGACCAGTGTTGGGCGGCTATGATGGCACCACATGGCGCCATCAAGACTGCCCATCTTCTGAGTGATGTAGATGGTGCCATGGGTGTCGGATTGGATCGATTTTTCATTGTTAGGCAGTGATCGTTGATCCGAACCCATTTGTGCTGTCGGATTTTTCATCTGAGGTGCGGATTAACACCATCTTGGCCTTTGCTCTTTAAGGTTCCTTGATCTCTATCTGGTGCTACAGATGTTCGATGCGGGCGATCTTGGTATTGTTGAACTCCAATCATTGCCCTGATCAGATCCGTATGATTGGATCTTCTATCCGAGGTCCCGGTAAAAAGTAACCCTGTCACTGACCATAAAAAGGAGACAATTACTATAAAATTTATACAACATGATCTAAATGCATGATTATGCATGTTATGCATTATTTACAATGTATGATGCTAATGTGACACTAAGAACATGCATTAATAGACATTTTAGGTTAATCAGATGTATGCACATCACACTCCCATGCCTATATTTTGCTAGTCCCTAGCAAAAACTACATGCTATTTATAAAGAAATTAGGTTGCATTACTTGGGCATAAGTTATTTTCAACATTAAGAAATTTTTACTCAGGATCTGAACTTTCAAAGACACAACAACACTCGAGTATCTGCCAAAATGCAGACCACCTCAAGCCCTCGCCTTATTCAAAGAAAAATCTCTTTTTCTCTTTTTCTTCTTTTTAATTTTTTTTGAATTTTTGAGTTTAGGGTTAAAGAGTGGCTTTCAACGACCACTCAACCCCCCCAAGATTTGATGAGAACCCTAAGTTATAAGCATCTTATTGTGAATGTGATAGACTCATTAATCTACAATTAGAATAGACTTCAGGTTTCTACGCCTTTAGGTGACCTTAAAAGAGAGTTCTGCCTAAAGGTGTATCTTTATGACCGGTAGCTTTCTCCCTACTTTTATTTTTATGGGGCCAACACGTGGGTGTGTCCAATGTATATCTTCCCAGCTTATTCTAGTTCCCTGCTTCTTCCTAAGTGTTTTGGTAATTTTTAGTGCATTTCTTGAGTTAGGTTTTGGACAACTGGTCGATGAGCTGTTACCACCGACAACTTACCAGCCATACTCGTGCGGCAAAGTGTGGCTTATTTCTTTTGTTTTATTTTTTTCCTTTTTCTTTTCCTTTTTCTTTTTCTTTCCTTTTTCTCTTTTTCTTTTTAAGTAGGTGACTTCCCTGGTCTAAGATTTACCTAAAGGCAGTAAGAAGAGAATGGTCTAGTGACTGGGCTCTGCACAACCTACCTATGGGTTGTTACCCACGATAACTTGCCAGCCTTATCACCCTAGAAGGTTCATTAGCAACCCAATTTCCGTTAAAACCGCCAACCAACGAGTCAGTGACAAGATAGTGTGTAGATGCTTAGACATAAAGTTACCTCAAATCAGAGGGCAAATTGATAAGTCGTGTACTTATCACCCAAACTTATTTAATCAAATTAAATTAGAATTTAGGATGGTGAGGACTCGAAAAATAAATCAACATTTTTGTGGATAGCCGGGCTGATTAAGCCCAAAGTCCTGAAGGGTCATAGTGTTCAGATCCTATTGTAATATTTCCTAAGATTGAAAGGTCCTAGTGTCTAAGTATTCCTTCATAATTCAATTTTTTTTTATGTATATTTAAGAAGAGAAATAGAATTTACAAGAATTTCACAGAGCTGACAAAATGATTCAAAAGTGAATCCACACCCCTATGCCTAGCTGAAGCAATGTCCACATTGAGAATAAAAGACATGAAAGGAAGGGTAGAGTACGAAAGATATCACCTGAATATGAAGCTCGGGTCAGCTTTGAGTCAGATTGTACAACTGCTGAGTTTAATGCTGTTAGCTTGGCGAAGTCCAGCCAAAGAAGTCACAACATGGCTAGAGCAACTATCTCTGAGATGGGTTCTGGAATAGTACGGTCAATAACAGGCTTCAGACGTTGATCGTTTACTTTGAATGAATTACCCATCTTCGGGTCAGAGATCAAAATAGCTCCGTTTGGAAAAATCCAGTCGATATTGAACGAGTCGTTCCATTTCGACCTAAGTTTGTTGGGAAAAAGCTTAAGTCTAGAATCGAATAGCAAAGCCTTCTGGTTCAGCTCAAAGCTCTTGCGGGAAATCAATTGGTCATGTAGAGCTTTGGTCTGAGCCTTGTAGATCTTGGCATTCTCATACGCATCATTTCTAAGCTCCTCCAACTCAGATAGTTGGAGTTTCCTGGTCTTCCTGGCTAAACTCAGATGTATATTGCACTGCTTGATTGACTAGAATGCCCTCTGCTCAATTTCTACAGGTAAATGGCATGCCTTTCCAAACACCAGACGAAACGGAGACAATCTGATGGGCATTTTATACGCCTTATGGTAGGCTCAGAGAGCGTCCTCAAGTTTTGAGTCCAGTCTTTGAGATCAAGCCTAACCATTTTCTGCAGAATATTCTTGATCTCTTGATTGGAGATCTCGGCCTGTCCATTTGTCTGGGGATGGTAAGAGTGAAGATTCGGTGATTAACCTCATATTTTGCTAGCAAATTATGGAACTGGACATTAGTGAAACGAGTGCCAGCGTCACTGATGATGGCCCTTGGAATCCCGAACCTACTGAAGATATTCGTCTTGACAAAATCGATAACCACCTTATGGTCATTTGTTCAGGTAGGAATCACCTCGATCCATTTGGACACATAATCAACAGCGACAAGAATGTACTGATGTCCAAATGAAGGGAGGTAGGGTCCCGTGAAGTCGATGCCCCAAACATCGAATATTTCAACAGGAAGAATCGGGTTTAGGGGCATCATATCTCTCTTAGTTATGCTCCCGAGTGCTTGGCATCGGGAAAACGACCTTGAGAATTCCTAGGCATCCTTGAATAAAGACGGCTAATAGAATCCAGATTGCAAAATTTTTGTAGCCATTCTTTCCCATAGAAGTGTCCACCACTCGCAGGTGCACGGCAGAACTCAAGTATACTGTTGAATTCGTTCTCCAGAATGCATCGGTGAATAATTTTATCAGAGTCGATGTGGTTCAGTTCAGGGTCCTCCCAAAAGTAATACTTGGCCTCAGATTTGAGTCTATCCTATTGTTGCTTGGTCCAATCCTGGGGGATTTGACCAACAGCCAAATAATTAACAATGTTGACAAACCACAGGGTTTGGATGCTTGAAACTGTAAGGATGGTTTCGTCTGGAAAAGTATCTGCAATCGGAATGTCTAGATGAGAAGAATCACTCAGAAGTCTCGACAGATGATCCTCCACCACATTTTGTACCCCGGATTTATCCTTGATTTCAAGATCAAATTCTTCAAGTAGAAGAATCCAGTGAATAAGCTGGGGTTTGGCATCCTTTTTGGCCAAGAGATGTCTCAAGGCTGAGTGGTCAGTATATATAATGATGTGAGACCCTAAGAGATAAGCCCTGAATTTCTCCAAGCAAATACTACGACTAGTAATTCCTCTGGGCCTCGTCCAGACTTTTACTAGCGTAGTAGATAACAGAGGGCTTCCTATCAACTTTCTGACCCAAAATAGCTCCGACCGCATAACTAAAAGCGTCGGTCATGATCTTAAAAGGGGTTGTCCAAACCGGTGGTTGCAACACTGGAGCACAAGTGACTGCCATTTTAAGAAAATCAAATTCCTTACGACATGATTCGTCAAAATCAAACGGCGTTTCATTGGTGAGAAGATTGCTCAGAGGATGAGCAACCTTCGAAAAGTCCTTGATGAATCTCCTGTTGAATCCCACATGACCAAGAAATGATCTAATTTGTTTAACAGATGTGGGAAGAGGAAGTTTGGCGATAGCATTAACCTTAGCTTTATCCACTTCAATTCCCCGTTCAAAGATTACATGACCCAAGATAATGCCTTTTTGTGTCATGAAATGACTCTTTTCCCAGCTAAGGACCAGTCTTGTTTTGATGCATCGTTTAAGAATCATTTCAAGATTAGCTAGACAAGAGTCAAACAATTCTCCAAAAATAGAGAAATCATCCATAGAAAGTATGTTAGACATTAAAGTGAAGTGCAAAAAGACAAGAGATAAAGCAAGCTAGAAGACAGTAAAGTGCATGAAATGCAAAAAGATCGGAAAATCATTGCCTCCATGGCAACGGTGCCAAAATGTCGAATGTCGGACTACACTATCAGAGTTGGTTTTGAAAACCTGTTGTTGTTGTTCAAGTAACAGAGAACTCGGATTCAACAAATAAAATTTATATCGGAAATCTATAAAAAAATCCCACATCAAACTCAGGGAGGCTACGTCGATCAAAATTCGCAATTATATTTTTTTTGTGTTTTTGTTTAAATAGCAGAATAATCACAATGAAATAGAATCAATTTAGACAATAAGAGAGAGAGAGAGGGAAAGTATTCACTTGATATTGTAAAATGTTTTTACAACTAAGAAAGCGAGAAAAGATTACACTAGAAAGCAAGAAATTATTACAACTAGAAAATAGGAAAATTCCACTCTAGAAAGTAGGAAAAAGAATGAGAGAGAGAAGTTATCCTCCTCGACAATCGCTTGGAGGACGAGCACGATGAGACAATGCCTGGAAGACGAGGAACGGAGTGGGAAGGAGGTCGAAGCAGCAAGAACGAGAATGATGCAGCACGTCATCGCTATCGCGAGATCCGCTTCTGGAATGGGGAAGAAAACTTGCTTTTAGCTCTTGAGGAGCATCCCGGGTGTGGGATAAGCTTCTCTTGAGCTTTGGAGAGGGAGAGAAGAGAAGGAAGGGATGAGAAATCCTTATGGAGGTGGTCTCCTATAGTTGCAAGGAGTGGAGGCATTTTGGATGTTACAACTTGAAAAAATTAATTAAGGACATTTAGTGATGGATTTATCCGTCACTAAAGGCCTAAACGTGGCCGACATGCACGACGCTCGCACGCCCCCTAACCTTCGCGCCCTTCAACACACGCACACGTCTGCGTGCTCTCAGCTATCTGATCAAGAGATCGAATGGCTTAAACTAGCAACGCCTGCGCCGTACACTCGCGTGCTATCACGCGTAAGCGTCACGCGTCTGATTGCACTTGGGCGCTATCGCCCACTTTTCGGCACTAGATCTGCATCGTGCATCTTTGATCGCATGCCCACGGATTGTGGATGTAGCCTCGATCACACGTCGCACGCTCGTGTAGCGCGCTTGACCACTTCGCTACTGTGGCGAGTTTGTCTCGTGCATGCTTTAAGGAGTGAGCCTCTGTGGCCGTTGGATGGTGATCCAACGGTCTAGATCCATCGCGTAGATGAGGAGAGACAATGGGCATGACGGTCTTGCAGATATGGCTAGGCACGATCTCAGCCGTTGGATGGGCACCTAACGGTTGAGATTTGTTGAGTGGGTGAAGGAGAGCTGCAGTTGGTGTTGGGCGGCTATGATGGCACCACGTGGCACCATCTAGGTCATCCATCTTTTGAGTGATGTAGATGGTGCCATGGGTGTTGGATTGGACCGATTTTCATGTTGTTAGGCTGTGATCGTTGATCCGAACCCATCCGTGCATTCGGATTTGTATTCTAAGGTGCAGACTAACACCATCTTGGCCTTTGCTCTTTAAGGTTCCTCAGTCTCTATCTAGTGCTATGAATGTCCGATTAGGGCGATCTTGGAGTCGTTGAACTCCAATCGTCGCCCAGATCAGACCCATACGATTGGATCTTCGATCCGAGGTCCCGATAAAAAGTCTTCCTGTCCCTGACAATAAAAAGGAGACAATTACTATACAATTTATACAACTTTATTTAAATGCATGATTATGCATGTTATGCACTATTTACAATGTATGATTCTAATGTGACACTAAGAACATGCATTAATAGACATTTTAGGTTAATCAGATGTATGCACATCATAGTGCCCCATTAATGTTCCTCTCTATCACTTCCTTTTTGCTGTGGGTTTAGGTGGAAGTAAGGTGGAAATTATACTAATGGGAGGATGATGAAAATGGTGGTAGGTGATGGGTTTTCATAGAGTGGTATGGCGGTAGGGTTGGCATGAATAAGTGGAGGGTTGGGATGGAGTTTGGTGTTGGTTATGGGTGGTTAAGTTAATCTTAGGGCTAGGGTTAAGTGGCGCCACCTAAGGGGTGCTAAGGGGGTAGTTAGGGCTAGCCAAGGGGCACCTAAAAGTGGCGCCAACCATGGAAGGGTGCCATGGGTTGACGCGAACTTAAAGGCTTATAGAAGGAGGGTGAGGTGTAGGGTGGATAGGGCTAGGAAGGAGTAGGTGCACAGTGTAAATGGGAGGTCATTTTGGGGCCAAAAGGAGGGGATTCTAGAAGGGTTAGTTGACGTCAAAATAGGTGCCTCTTGGAAGTAGGTGAGGGGTGAAAAGGTGGCTAGGGTTGGCGCCAACTTAGGGGTGGACTAGGTTTTCTAGGTGGACTTAGAGTTAGGGTCGATTGGTGGTGCTAGTTAGGTGGGGTTTTAAGGTTTTAAATACTAAGGGAGCTGGAGCATAGCCAAGCTAAGCTAAGCTATGCTAGCTTAGCTAGTAATGGAGTAGAGGAGTAGGAAATGGGAGCTAGGGTTTCAGGAGAGAAGCAGAGGAAGAGAAGTCTGGAGCATGAACAAGAGCTGGCAGTTGCTGAATAAGGTGCTCTAGAGCTACTCTAGTTGGCTTATCTTGCTAGTTCATTGCTAGCTGCTAAGCCAAGCTAAAGTAAGTTGGCTTCTAACAAAATGAGTTGGGTCTGGTGCTCCCAGGGAGGATCAAGCTGGTTGAAGCAGCTAAGGTAGCTTAGCTCAACTATGTTTAGCTAAGCTGAGTCCCCGGGAACTGGACTTGAGCTTCCTAAGCTGAGATGGAGTCATCTTCAGTTGGCTGGAGTTGTGTGGAGTTGGATCAAGCTGGTCCTGAGCTGCGGTGAGCTCTAGTCAACTTAGCTAAGCTAGCTAAAGCTCCCTGTGAACTAATGGGAGCTGAGATGAGCTAGATTCAGCTAAGTTGAGCTGCATCTGAGCTAACCTGAGCTTGGTTGAGCTAAAATGAGCTCTCTTGAGTTGCTATTTAGCTGAGATGAGCTAAATGGAGCTAGAATGAGCCAACCCTAGTTCAGGTGTGCTAGATTCCAGCTATAGTGAGCTGGATCAAGCTATGTTCCAGCTGGTTTGAGCTTCTCCATCACCAGTTGCCTTCCTGAGTGCTAGGGTTCTAGGGATCTGGCAATCCTTATATCCCTAACACTCACAAAAGCACATTAAAAAGACAATAAAAAGTGCAATGCATGCCTACCCTAACTGATGCCTAAATGCAACCCAAAAACCCATTTGCGGAGCAAAATTCTAAGAGCTAGGTTTGTTTTAATGCATAAGTATCATGACAAACTAGCATTTATCAGACCCCCATGCTTATCTTTTGCTAGTCTCTTAGCAAAACTTTAATTTTTACAAAATGGAAGTTCGGGGAAGTCTAGTTTTTTCAACTATTGTGGAGAAAAAGATTTAAGGGATTTTGTTTGGTTTAAACACAGGACGTATGGGATTTGTTAATAATAAACATCAGGATTTATTTTTGGATTCAAAAATCAAGAAAAAATGGGATCAATATATCCTCCAAAAATTCACTGATTAACCCCTTGTTAATTCAGATGACTTGAAATTTTTGTTTTTAGGATTTTTCTAGCTCTTCAATTTGATTCGCAACTTGCAAAAACCTTTAAAACCTTGTGTCATGCTTGTGAGAAGCCAACATTTATAAGGACGTGTTTTTGGTTATTTTTTTTTTCTCTTCCCATGCTTATTTTTAGCTTAGACTTACAATAGATGTGTTGGGATCATTATTCCCATTACAAACCTCGAGGGAGCTCTGGTGCCAGTACTTTGCGATAACACTATCCATGACACTACCCAGGAGCTCACAATCCCAAAACACAATGCGGTGTAAAGGGACGCTCCAAGCAAACTCAAGCTCTTGCTCCGACACTATAGGTAGAACACCGTCCAAGACACTTTTGCTACAAAAATGCTCTTTAATGCTCTATCTAAAGATATGAAATATAGATATGGAGGAGCATCGAGGCAGTAACATGTTGAGATCGCATCCTTAAAGGAGGCATTTTCCTTCTTCTCGGTGGTGGAAACTCAAACCAATGATCTGCTTCAGACTTTTACTAAGGCCAAACAAGGGGTTTTTTTCTAATTTTTAGTTGTTTTTAGGTATTGGCTTGTGTGTAAAATTTGACACAGGAAGTTTTACAAGAAATGAAAGTTTTTGAATCAGAAACTAAGCCAGATACTTTCCATGTTATAAAAGAGGATCAAGTCACTTGAACTACAACGAGTTCAGGTGAAATTTTAGAGAAGGATATCTGATCTAGTCTAAAGAAAGACCTTGAAATTCTAATGATCAAATCTGTATCCTTATCCCTAGTTTGTTAAAGATAAAATCCTATTGTACCAAAAGTGAGTTGTCAACCCGCTATCGGGCGCACACGACCATTCGATCATGATTTGACGCTTCACGTGCCCTCTCACCCGCGCCTGATTTGAGGCTCACGGGGGCTCGACCCTGCGACCTCTGCTTCACTCGCAGCGTCGTCTCCGCTGCGCTACGCAGTCGAGAAGGTCGCGCGGACAATTTAAGGTGCCACATCCACAGCCGTTGGATGAAGATCCAATGGCCCATATCGTGCATTGGATGTCCGTTGGAGAAGCAGCGACGGTCTTGAGGGCCGGTTGGATGGCTGAGATGGCGCAATCTTGGCCGTCCATCTTCTAGATGATGTAAATGGTTCCACGATTGTCGGATTGAGTTGATTTTCATGCTGTTAGGCTGCGATCGTCGATCTGAATCCATCCGTGCGGTTGGATTTGTCATTTGAAGTGTGGAGTCACACTATCTTGGCCATTGATCTTCTAGGGTTCCCCGATCTCCATCTGATGCTACAAATGCATGATTAGGGCGATCTTGGAGTCGTTGAACTCTAATCATCACCCTGATCACATCTGTACGATTGGATCTTCGACCCGAGGCCCCGATAAAATGTTTTCCCTGTCCAAGCACATAAAAGGAGACAATTAACCTCCATTTTATTCAAACTACTCTAAATGCAAGATGATGCATGTTATGCAATATTTATAGCATGCAATGCAATCCTATGCTTAAGAACATGCATAAATAGACATCTTAAGTAGTGTAAACGTGTTTACATCATACCCCCATGCCTATCTTTTGCTAGTCCCTAGCAAAAATTATATGCTATTTATAAAAGAATTAGGTTGGATTATTTGGGTATGAGTTATTTTCAATCATTAAGAAAATGTCTACCTAAGATCTAAACTTTGAAAGATACAATAGTGCCCAAGTATCTGCCAAAATGCAGACCACCTCAAGCCCTCCCCTTATTCAAAGAAAAATTTCTTTTTCCCCTTTTCCTCTTTTCTAATTTTCTTGGATTTTCAAGTTTTAGGGTTTAAGAGTGGCTTTCTATAGCCATTCAACTCACCTAAGATTTGATGAGAACCCTAAGTTCTAAGCATCTTATTGTGAATGTGATAGACTCGTTGACCAGCAGTTAAAATGGACTTTGGATTTCTATGCCTCTAGGTGACCTCAAAAAGAATTCTGCCTAAAGGTGTATCTTTACAACCAGTAGCTTTCTCCCTACTTTTATTTTTTTACGGGGTCAACACAAGGGTGAATCCAGTGTATATCTTCTTGGTTTATTCTACTTCTCTGCTTCTTCCTAAGTGTTTTGGGAATTTGTAGTGCATTTATTCAGTTGGGTTCTGGACAACCGGTCGATGAGCTGTTACCACCGACAACTTGCCAGCCATACTCGTGCGGCGAAGTGTGGCTTATTTCTTTTTTTTTTCTTTTCTCCTTTTCTTTTTGATTTTTTTCTTCTTTTTAAGTAGGTGGCTTCCCTGGTCTAAGATTTACCTAAAGGCAGCAAAAAGAGAAACGTCCAGTGACTAGGCTCTGGACAACCTACCTATGGGTTGTTACCCATGATAACTTGCCAGCCATATCACCCTAGAAGGTTCATTAGCTACCCAATTTCCATTAGAATCTTCGAACAACGAGTCAGTGACAAGAAAGTGTGTAGATGCTTAAAACTCAAAAATTCCCTTAAATCAGAGGATGGGTTGATAAGTCGTGTACTTATCACCCAAACTTATTTACTCCAATTACGATAGAATTAGATGGCGAGGACTCGAAAAGCAAATCCACATTTTAGTGGATACACGGGCTGATTAAGTCCAAAGACCTGAAGGGTCTTTGTATTCAGATCCTAATGTAAAATCTCCGACAATTGAAAATTTTCTTAAACCCAAGTTCTCCTTCCTAATTCCATAATTTTTCTTTTAATAAAATAAAACAAATCAACAGAGCTGACGAATAAATTCAGAGATGAATATCCACCCCCCATGCCTATCTAATGCAATGTCCTCATTGTATTAAAAAGACATAAAATAGAGTGGAATAACATAGAAAGCACCTGAATTGCGTGAATGTCAGGTCTGCTCCGAGATAGAAACTAAAAAGAACTGTATAAGTGCTGAGTTTAGTGCCTTCAGCTAGGCACACTATACAAAGAAGGGAAACGAAGAATTCATAGGTGCAGGTCAGAATCAGAATAAACAGAAGAATCCTCTGACCTGTTAACAGAGGTCCACAGATGTGGACCAGATTGTGGTGTAGACCCATACCCCATAATCGAGAATATCTTAGGTTCTGGATAAAAATTACCCAAAACCTAAAATCTGTATGCAAGTGGGGCTGGGTCTACGATTTATGAGGATGCAACCCAAGACCAAGAAGTTGGGTTATAGAGAATTGAAGCTCAAAAGGATAATCATTGAATGCGTGCTTGGGTTGGACATCCTCAGAATTGATGTCGTAAGGGTTCTGGTTTGATGGTTTCAGCTTAATAGGAACCCTTCGACTCAATCTTATATTTCCTCCAAAGTTAACTTCCCAAATACGAACTTCCCAACTCCTATCTTCCTCAATTTGAATGTTAAATTCTGAGACCTCTTGCATGTTAATCACCCCGTCTGAAATCTCCAAGTCTAAATGATGCTGCTGAATCAAAATTGACTTGGGTCTAATTATCTCAGAAATAGAATCATCAATAAGCTCAACGGGGTGTAACTAACAATCAGGGCATTGAATTGAATCCTCCAGAAAATGAGATTCTGGATCTGTAATGTGTGCCCTAATAAGATCAATTTCCTCAATTCTTGGGCCATCAAATGATTTTTCAGATTCCTCAGGCCCAATCGTCTCACAAAAATCGTTCCCTGCAAACTCATGTGAGACTTTGCAAATCAAATCTTCATCATCAAAATGAAGATTCGTATTAATGTATGTCTCAAAATCATCTATCACTTTCTGATCCATGGAGACATATGTTTCCTCGTACCCCAGCTCAAGGATCTCAGGTGAAGAAATCAGATCATCTTAATTGGTTGCTTTAATTCAATCTGGTCAGCTTCGTAACACGTGTCCCTCCCAACAGGTGCCTGAGCGGGTTCTAAAATTAGCTCTCTTGAAGAGGGTTCAATGATGAGTCCATTAAAATGGACTAATATTAAGCCTAAGTATATTTAATCGTATAGTTTAGGTGTGTTAATAATGGCAATTAAGTTGTATAATATTTATACGCCTCATGATTTAAGTTTATAACATTCAATAACTTAATTATTCTATTGTTTTTATGTGCATGGAATAAAATGCAGAAAGAACAAGGGTGAGGGGATAAATTCCCCAACACATAACACCGCGACTCTTTCCACCCTCCCCTGCCGGATATTGGGGTAATCTTCCTCTTCCGCCGCCTTTCTCAACAACTATGACTGGGGATTTGGGAAAATCCCTGAACTCACGCGCAAAGGATAGAAGTTAGAAAGAAGAGGCGGGGAGACAGGAAGGCGATCTAGGAAAAGAAGAAGCGTGCACTGTGCCCTCTTCCGCCTTGCGGGGAAAAACCTCCGCCATCTGCCGGCGCACCCTCCTTGTGCGCCTCCTCCTTCCTACAGTTTAGCATGCCCTCACCAGCGCGTGCACACCCGCAAAATGCCTGCTTGTCGCTTCCTGCCTTCAAGCGCCATCTGTTTGCCTGCACGCACCAAGCCGCACCCCTCAACTGCACGCCCTGCTGCAGGCACTCTCCGCCTGCACGCCTCTCCCTCCAGCCACTGCAGGCACTCACAACCGCGCGCCCTGCTGCAGGTGCTCTCCGCTTGCACGCCTCTCCCTCCATCCACTGCAGGCACGCACGACCGCGCGCCCTGCTGCAGGCGCTCTCTGCCTGCACGCCATCTCCAGCACCCCTCATCACCTTCCACCCACGCTATAGTAGGTGCTCATGCACTCTCCACCCCCGTGCCTCTCCCCTTATCGCCATCTGTAGGCGCACAGCTCCACCTTCCTGCAGACTGCACGCCTGCAAGCGCGCTCCGCCGCCCATCTACAGGCGCACCAGCAGCGCACGCTCGCACACTAGCGCGCGTAAACCTTGCAGCAGCACCTCCGCCTGCTTGTTCATCAGGCTGGAGCTTCGACCACCGCCGCTGGCCACCTGCGTCGCCACCGCTGCCACCACCGGAGAGCTCTCAACCTCGCCGTCCTCTTGAGCCTCGCATCAACCCCCGCGGTGCTCTCCCTCTCTCGCAAGGAGGAGAGAGGAAAAAAGCCCTGTTTTCCCACTAATTAAAATTTACATTCAATGCCATTGCCACCAATTTGATTTTTTTTTATTATTATATTGTGGCAGAATTGCGTTCAAACACTCATAGTTCGTTATAATTGCATGGTATTGATATTAACTAGTTTAAAGATTGATTTTGGGCTTAACTTAAGTACTAATTGTCTTTAGTACACATCACATGAAAACTGCATGAATTCATCCTAAATTTATTGAGGATTTCTGTGAAGGAAAATTGCACTTATACCCTTATCTTTTTAGATTATTGCAAATCTACTTTCCTTCACATTTTAAGTCCAATTTGAAAAGGGATTTCGCACTATCCGAAATAACATTAAATAATTAAGTATTGATTTCATCATTGCCTCCCTGTGGACATGACCCGCTCTTCTGCGAGTGGTTATTTTCATTATTTTTTATTAATCGATTTTTCCACCACTTAAATACTATAACGCTAAGCAAAAAGTCATCTCTCAAAATTGGTGCCGTTGCCGAGGAGGCAACAGATGCAATAGATTTACTTTATTGTTTTTGAATCTTTTGAGTTGAGAAATTATCTAATCATTTTGATTATTATGCAAGGAATCCGCCGAGGCGACGAGGCGCAACAGAGCAGCGACAGCAACCACCAGTTAAGCCACACGAGGAAAAGATGGAGACCAAGATCCTGTTTCGCAGAGGATTCTCCGTCGTCACAATTTAATTCTGTCTTTTCACCCTTGTAGTAATTTGGGGCTAAATTTTTGGGGGTTTGTCCCCGCATTCTTTAGCTACTAGGGCTTACAATATTTTTGGTGCATGCGTGATTATATTTTCTGCTTGCTTGCTTTTAAAAACCAATAAAAAATATCGAGCTACCTATTTAGAAGTTGCATATCCTTACGTGTGCACATTTAGGGGTGATTGAGCATCATATTAGATCTTATTATTGCATTGCAAGCATGTTAGCAAGAAGATTGCTGGAGACAGGTATATCTTTCTAACTTTTGCATCCAGCTTCTGTTCATGCATTTGCATTCCAATTTAAATTCAAGACCACCAAATTGTTTGAATTTACTAATTCAGTGGTCACATAACTAAAAGTGGAACTAATAATCAGATTCAACCCTAAAAGCAATTCACATTTGATCTGATTCTAAGGGACTTGTCTGCGATTTCAAAAGAAATTGCAAAGATTTGCGGTGTGTTGCACACTTTTGACACTGAGCACGCACATTAGGCACCACACTAAGGCTCTATCCCTTGAGGCTATAGGCACCGATCTCCTTATCGGTGCAGACCCTCCTATTGTGCTTTGTGGTAGTGGTGATACTATCTTTTGATCAAGTGTTTTGATACTCCACGGAGGGGACACCCCTTAAAGCAACAAAAGGGTAGTTAAGGGGCACCGCATACACATCACCTCAAAGGAAGGGTTTGCCCTACTTGCATCCCTTTGTTCATCCTTGGAGTAACTTCTCCCTTGATCACCTAGGAGCATCAGCCAAGCAAAGTATAGGTCCTAGGGCACTCGAAGGTTAAATTAAGGCACGTAATTGTAGTGAAAAACTTGTTTGGCCATTTATATTAACTAATTCGACATCCACAATAAAGAAGGTTAAGATTTCAAGTCCACACCCCTCTTATACCACTTACGTGGGAACGGAGGGATAAGTCTTGATCTTTTGACTTATCTTTGGAGTGGAGGTTTGACTTACTCAATAATAAAAAAAATTCTGAATTGTGTTTTGTATGCTTGGTAGACACTCTCTTGAGGGTAGTCTAGTGTTTGATCCTGAGCCCAAGAGAATTCTTAGGAGAGCTCACCTAGGAGAAGAAAGAGAAGAAATGGCTGAGCAAGGTGAAAATCAACAAAGGACCCTAGGGGACTATTTTATTCCTACCAACCAACCTGCACAAGCACTAAGACAACCAGCAGGGGATAATCCATATGAGATCAAGAGCAGTACCATATCTTTATTGCCCTCTTTTTATGGTACTACTAGGAAGGACCCCTACCGGCATTTAGAGGAATTCACGGAGGTTTGTTCCATGGTGAAGCTCCAAGACTTTACTAATGAAGCCCTGATGAGGACTCTATTTCCTTTCTCCCTAAAGGATAAGGCCAACCACTGGTATCATACCCTCGATGCAAGGGTAAATGATTGGGCTACCCTTAAGGGAGAAGTTTAAAAAAGTATTTTCCTATGAGTAAAGCCAACCATTACAGAAGAGAGATTATGGGTTTTACTCAACAGGAAGGGGAGCAATTTCATGAGACTTGGGAGCGCTTTAATGACCTTCTTAGGTTATGCCCCCACCATCAAGTGCCAAGATGGCTGTTGGTCAAAAGGTTCTATAACGGATTATCTGAAAGGCATAGGTAAACCATTGATGCAGCCTGTGCAGGAACCTTCATGACCAGAACTGAGGATGAAGCCTAGGCATTATTTGAAACTTTAACCGACAACTCCATACATTTGTCCTCTGCATGTCAAGAAAGAAAACCATCAATCTTGCAGAGGAAGATAGAGGCTGATGAAGCTGGGGCTTCTAAGGATTTGGCTTATCAGATTCAACTATTGAATAAAAGCTTTGATAGGCTTTTAGCAAACCCCGGCATGAACCCGCAAGCAGCCTCTATTTTTTAGGTTTCAAGAGAATGCTCCATTTGCCAAAGCACAACGCACGCCACTGCGGAGTGCCATCAGGCAACCCAATTCCCTGAGTTGATTCAGGCCGACTTGAACGTGGCCCAAGGTTTCCGCTCCCCTCGCAATAACCCTTACTCCAACACTTATAATCCAGGGTGGCGGAACCATCCAAACTTCTCTTGGAAGCAAGCTGATGCTTCTAACTCAGGGAATACATGACCCTTACCTCCCCAGCCCACATACCAACCTTCTTATGAAAACCCTCTTCCAAATAAGCCCTTTGAGATGGATGAACTGAAGGCCATGATGAAAGCAATGCAAGAGCATCAGAATATGGTTATCCAGTCTTAGAATAAGATGATTACTGATATGCAATCCCAAATTGGTCATCTTATTGAGGCAGTTAGGCAACGTGATCCGAGGAAGCTGCCTAGCTCTTCTGAGGAGAACCTTAAGGGCAAGGGGGTTGTATTCAGGGAGCACACCCAAGTAGTGACCGTATTAAGGAGTGGAAAAAAGATTGACAAGCCTGATAACACTCCTACTGTTACATCTCAGAATTCCCCTTCCACACCTGACCTGACTTCCATCTCACCCGAGGAAGAGCCACACCACTCTCCCTCACAAAAAATCACCCACAATGAGGATGTCGTCCTTCCACCACCCCTTTCCTGCCATGACGACCCCTATACTCAGAAGCCGAGGGTGCCCTATCCAGAGCACCTATCTGCTCCTGGGGAATCTTCTATTGCCTCGTCTAGAGCCAAGGATAGGAGGGAAGAGATTATGGCTACTTTTAGGAAAGTCCAGATTAACTTGCCTCTGTTGGAAGCGATTAAACAGATTCCATCCTATGCCAAGTTTCTGAAGGACCTGTGCACCCAGAAGCGTCGATCTAGGAAACAGGTCCAAACCAAGGTCATCTTGCCTGACCACGTTAGCTTGGTTCTTCAGCATGGAACACCCCCCAAAATGAAAGACCCAGGGGCCCCGTATATTTTAGTGGTTATAGGTAACCAACACATTGACGAGGCTCTGCTCGATCTGGGTGCAGGGGTAAACATTCTACCGAGCTCTATCAACGACCTTTTGGGAGGAGGAAAGCTGAAGCCAAGTCCAGTGATCTTCCAGGGTGCAGACAGATCAGTTAAGACACCGCGGGGATTGTTGGAAGATGTCCTTGTGAGAGTGGAGGATTTCTTCTTCCCTGTTGACTTTCTGGTACTTGATACTGACCCATCTAATAAGCCCACAAAGTCGTCCAGTATTTTGGGACGCCCCTTTTTGGCCACAGCCAATGCCTCTATAAATTGTAGATCCGAGGCACTTAAAATGGGCTTTGGGAACAAGAAGATTCGGTTGAATGTTTTTGATACTTACAAGTAACTCGGATTTGAAGATTGTTCTAAGATTGAGGTCGTTGATGAAATAATTGAAGAGACTACTCCAGCACTTTTATGTAGAGATCCCCTTGAGAAGGTCATATCTCAGGACCATCCCTCGATTATTAAAGAAACTGAAAGGAAAATGCCCAAACTAGAAGAGTTGCTGGGGATACACACTAAGTCTCTGTCCCCACCCTGGACTGTGAAGGTAGATCTACTGCTTGAGGCAGGGACATCTCAACTAAAACCCTCAATCCAAAAGGCTCCTGAATTGTAGTTGAAATCCAAGCACATTGAAATATGCTTTCCTTGGCCCTAATAACATGCTCCCCATTATTATCTCGTCTGCATTATCTGAATTGTAGGAGGGAGCTCTGCTTGAGTGTTTACAAAGGCACAAGGAAGCAATTGCCTAGACAATTGCTAATATTAAGGGTGTTGATCCCTCTCCTTGCATGCATCATATATACACGGATGAGTCCGTGAAGCCTTTCCGAGACATGCTGAGAAGGCTCAATCCAAATATGCGGGAGGTTGTTAAAAAGGAGATTCTGAAATGGCTGGATGCAAGGATTATCTATCCCATTTCAGATAGTAAATGGGTCAGTCTGATTCATGTAGTTCTGAAAAAGGCAGGAATCACTGTGGAAGAGAATGAACAAGGAGAACTGGTGACCACTAGACCCTCAACTGGTTGGAGGGTCTGCATTGATCACCGCCATTTAAACACGGCTACCCAGAAAGACCATTTCCCCATACTGTTTATCGATCAAATTTTGGAACAATTGGCGGGGAACAAGTACTTTTGTTTTCTTGACGGGTACTCTAGGTACAATCAGATAGCCGTTTTTCTTGATGATCAGGAGCGTACCACCTTCACGAGTCCTTATGGCCCCTTTGCATTCCGCTGAATGCCATTCGGGTTATGTAACGCTCCTGCCACTTTCCAACATTGTATGATGGCTATCTTTCCTGATATGATCGACGAGTTCGTTGAAATTTTCATGGATGACTTCTCCAATTATGGCTCGTAGTTTGACCTATGTCTTTCGCAACTTGATAAAGTCTTAAGCCATTGCGAAGAGGCAAAACTGGAGCTTAGTTGGGAGAAAAGCCACTTTATGGTCCAACAGTGCATTGTGTTAGGGCATGTAGTTTCCGAGAGAGGATTAGAGGTGGACACCACAAAAATTGATTCCATCTCTAAGCTTCCATTGCCCACCAATGTTTGTCAGGTTAGATCTTTCCTTGGCCATGCTGGATTTTATAGGCGCTTCATTAGAGACTTCAGTAAAATCTCTAATCCACTCTGCGACCTGTTAGCGAAGGATGTCTCCTTCAATTTTGATGATAGATGTGGCAAGGCTTTCAAAGCTTTGAAGAAAGCCCTCATTACCGCGCCAATTCTCCAAGCACCAAATTGAACCCTCCCATTTGAGCTTATGTGGGATGCTTCTGATTTTGCTGTGGGAGCGGTCTTAGGTCAAAGGGTTGATGGCAAACCTCATGTGCTGCATTATGCCAGCAAGACCCTTATGGATCCTCAGCAAAACTACACAGTCACGGAAAATGAATTACTTGCTGTAGCATTTGCTTTGGAAAAGTTTTGATCTTATCTTTTGGGATCCAAGGTTGTGGTGTTCACTGATCATTTAGCCCTTAAGCATCTTCTGGTTAAAAAGGAAACCAAACCTCGCCTAATTTGCTGGATTCTACTACTCCAAGAATTTGACCTGGAAATTAAAGACAAGAAAGGAGTTAAGAATGTGGTAGTAGACCATTTGTCTAGGATCCCTATTGAGGCATCAAACCCCACTGGCGGTATTCAAGAGACTTTCCCTGATGAGTCTCTAATGGCCGTGGAAACTAAAACTCCTTGGTTAGCTGACATAGTGAACTATCTGGTCACGGGCATCACCCCTAGTACTTGGGACAAGCAGAAGCGAGACAAGTTTATCGCCAATGGTAAATTTTATCACTGGGAGGAACCTGAGCTTTTTAGAATAGGCCCTGACCAGCTGTTTCGCCGTTGCATCCCTGATGAGGAACAAAGAAGTGTTCTGAGTTTTTTCCATGACCTCCACTGTGGAGGACATTTTAGTGGGAAGAAGACTATTCATAAGGTTCTTCAGTCTGGTTTTTGGTGGTCCACATTATTCCGAGATGCACATATGTATGTGGGTGCATGTCTACATTGCCAACAAATGGGAACCATGGGAAAAAGGGATGAGATGCCCCAACAACCTATCCTCCCTATTGAAATCTTTGATATTTGGGGCATTGACTTCATGGGTCCCTTTCCTGTGTCCTTCGAATATGAATACATCCTTGTAGCTACTGATTATGTATCAAAATGGATGGAAGCCATCACCACGCGAACCAATGACCATTTTGTGGTCTTGGGCTTTGTTAAGGCTAATATCATTTCTCGGTATGGGTGCCCAAGGACGATCATAAGTAATGGAGGGCCTCACTTTAATAATGTACACTTCACTAGACTACACCAAAATTTGGGAGTTAATCACATGATAGCCACACCTTATCATCCCCAAACGAGTGGGAAAGTTGAAGTGTTTAATAGGGAGATTAAGCAAATTTTAGAAAAAACTGTCAGGCCTGATCGGAAGGATTGGTCTAAAAAACTAAATGACGCTCTTTGGGCCTACAAAACTGCAAATAAGACTCCCTTGGGCTTGTCTCCTTTCCATCTTGTCTACGAAAAAGCGTAACACCTTCCCGTTGAAACCCAACATAAAGCTTATTAGCCATTAAAAATGTTAACTTAAGTCTGGATAAAGCATGAAAAGCACGTATGTTAGAATTAAGTAAGCTTGAGGAGCTTCGTAATGAAGCTTATGAAACTTCTCAAGCTTACAAGCAACGTACAAAAGTCTTCCATGACAAGCACATCATTAGAAAGACTTTTGAGCCCAACCAGTGGGTCTGGCTTTTCAATTCTAGACTTAAATTATTTCCTAGAAAGCTCAAGTCCCGTTGGGATGGGCCTTACGTTGTTATTAATACCTTCCCTCATGGAGCTGTAGAGATCAGGAACTCTATTTCAGGTGAGAACTTTAAAGTAAATGGCTAGCGACTTAAATCGTATATTACTCTTTCAGATGGCCAGGTTTTGGACGCACTACGGCTTGAGGAGCCTTAGCTCCTCCCACTCTCCTCCTCAGGTGATATTCTTCTATGTCTATATTTTTCCAATGAGGACATTGTCAGTCTTAGGCATGGGAGGATATAACCTGAGAATGTTTATAGTGTTTATAGCATTTATAAATATTTGCATACATATTTATTAGAAAAATAAAAAAATTTCTTTTCTTGAGCTGATTGGGTTAGTCCCTAGCAAAATACCTTTATTGGAGGCTTTTTTTCTGGAATTATTTCTTAAGTTTAGAATCCAGTACATTTATTTCACGTGCACGTCGACTTCGTAATGGATCCTTTGGGAAAACCAATAAGCATTTGTAGTCTACTGAACCCTTGGACAGTTCATAGAGAGTTAAGCATACTTTCTTCTAATAAATCCACCACATATTTGTGAGAAGAAGTAGAGAGATTACTGGTGCGCTAAGTCTAGTGCAAGGACTCTTAAGTTCTGGATAATTAGATGATGATACTTTAGAGTTAGGCATAGTTTTCACTCTCTGTTCCTGTGTGCGTACTTTGAGTGAATTCCTGAGAGTCACCAAGTAAGGCAGATACACAGAGATTGAGTCTTAATAAAGCTATAACTATGGTGGATGGTTACGACTGTCCTTCATAGAGTCCTCAGCTGAAGGAGGGTAATAGTGTCAAATGTCAGAAATATGCCTGTCCTATCCATTCCTTTCCGGTGCCGAGAATAGGCACTTCCACCAAATAAGCCACACAACTTCCTCTTGACCATCATCATTCCTAATAATGCCTCGTAAATAAAAGTCCGTATTGTGTTGTGTTGATTGAAAGAGAAGAAAAAAAGAAGAATAAAAAAAATATATATATATAAAAGAAGAAAAGAGAAAAGAAGTAGAAAAAGAAGATATAGAAAGAAGAAAAAGAAGAAAAAAGTTATATTACAAAAAAGAAAAAGTCCTAGTGTAGATTGTAACACTGTTTCTGAGGCAACAGAACACCTATCACGTTCCACCAAATATGACCCATACCTACCTTCTAGTATTTCTGATCGCCTGAATATTGGTTGAGAATTCTAACTTAGTTATAGAGTTATTAGGACTTTAATTGAAGTGTGGATGCCATGTGAGGCCACCAAATAGTGAGTATAATTTATAATTCTGGTGAGATTCGTGATCTCAGAAAGAAAGAAAAGAGAGAGTGCCCAGGAACATTAAGAGAGCGCAGTTGTGTAGCCTCTCTCAGAGTTGACTTGTCTAATAGTCTAGAGAGCTAGAGTCTGCAGTACTAGACTATATGTAGCACTAGTTGAGTATGTGCCACCAAATACAAATCCATTCAACTTGATATCTCCTACCTAAGCCAAACGTCGGGGTCAAATTACAGATTATCGTCTGCTTTATTCCGGAGGGAAGTAGTTGCCTATCTCGACAAAAATTTTTGCCAAAGGTGATGTATGAACTCCCAATGCGAATCGGCTCTTTCACTTGGATCTGTTACCTAGGCTATCAGCACTTCACATTTGTCTGGATTCCTAAAGTTTTGAAGTAAGAAAAGAAATCTTCTGATTATTTCTATTATTTTTCATTTTTGCTAGGGACTAGCAAATCTTAGGCATGGGGGTATTTGATGAGTCCACTAAAATAGACTAATATTACGCCTAAGTATATTTAATCGTACAGTTTAGATGTGTTAATAATGGCAATTAAGTTGTAGAATATTTATACGCGTCATGATTTATGTTTATAACAATCTATAACTTAATTATTTTATTATTTTTATGTGCAGGGAATAAAATGCAGAAAGAACAAGGGTGAGGGGATAAATTCCCCAACACATAACACTGCGACTCTTTCCCCCCTCCCCCGCCAGATATTGGGGTAATCTTCCTCTTCCACCACCGTTCTCAAAAACTATGACCGGGGATTTGGGAAAATCCCTAAACTCACGTGCAAAGGAGAGAAGTTAAAAAGAAGAGGCGGGGAGAGAGGAAGGCTATCCAGGAAAAGAAGAAGCGTGCACTGTGCCCTCTTCCCCCTTGCGGGGAAAAACCTCCACCATCTGCCGATGCACCCTCCTTGCACACCTCCTCCTTCCTGCAGTTCAGTGCGCCCTCACCAGCGCGCGCACACCCGCACCATGCCTGCTTGTCTCTTCCTGCCTTCAAGCGCCATCTACCTCCCCGCACGGACCAAGCCGTGCCTCTCAACCGCGTGCCCTACTGCAGGTGCTCTCCTCTCGCGTGCCTCTCCCTCCAGCCACTACAGGCACTCACGACCGCGCCCTGCTGCAGGCGCTCTTCGCCCACTCGCCTCTCTTTCCAACCACTGCAGGCACTCACGACCGCGTGCCCTGCTGCAGGCGCTCTCTGCCCGCACGCCATCTCCAGCACCCCACATCACCTTCTGCCCACGCCACAGCAGGTGCTCACGCCCTCTCCGCCCACGCGCCTCTCCCTTCAACGCCATCTACTGGTGCACTGCTCCACCTTCTTGCAGACTGCACGCCTGCAAGCGTGCTCCGTCGCCCATCTGCAGGCACACTAGCGCGCGTATGCCCGCACACCAGCACGTACAAAGCCTACAGCAGCACCTCCGCCTACTTGTTCATCAGGCCGGAGCTCCGGCCACCTGCGTCACCGCCGTTGCCACCACCGGAGAGCTCTCGACCTCGCCGTCCTCTTGAGCCTCGCATCAACCCCCGCGGTGCTCTCCCTCTCTCGCAAGGTGGAGAGAGGAAAAAAGCCCTGTTTCTCCACTAATTAAAATTTACATTCAATGACATTGCCACCAATTTTTTATTATTATTATTATATTGTGGTAGAATTGCATTCAAACACTCATAGTTCTTTATAATTGCATGGTATTGATATTAACCAGTCTAAAGATTTATTTTAGGCTTAACTTAGGTACTAATTGTCTTTAGTACACATCATGTCAAAACTGCATGAATTCATCCTAAATTTATTGAGGACTTCTATAAGGGAAAATTGCACTTATACCCTTATCTTTTTAGGTTATTACAAATCTACTTTCCTTCACATTTTAAGTCCGATTTGAAAAGGGATTTCGCACTATCCGAAATAACGTTAAATAATTAAGTATTGATAGCATCATTGCCTTCCTGTGGACACGACCCGCTCTTCTGCGAGTGGTTATTTTCATTATTTTTGATTAGTCGATTTTTCCACCACTTAAATACTATAACGCCAAGCGAAAAGTCGTCTATCATTCATCCTGGGAATCATCCCACGATTGAATCAAAGTGACCACAAATCTCATCCTCAATTTCGGTGACTTCCCAAGTAGAAACTCACCCGGGTTCTTATCCTTATCATCCTGGAGCCAATCCAACAATGACTTGTTCAAATCATCAATCATTTCAATCAGGGGCTCCAATGTCCCAATGCAAGGTATTGGATGAACTTCTAAAGATTGTATAATATTACTCAAGTTAGCCAGAACCTTTTCTTGAACCTGGTTACCCTAAACTAAATGAGTTGGTTCAGGGTTGGGCAGGTTTGGGATCAATGTAGGGGAATTAACGAATTGAGATTCGTTATACCCTTCCTGATAATAGGTCATTTCAGATTGTTCAAAAGGTGGTGATGACCTAAAGGCAGTGTAATCAAAGGAAGGGTAAGGAACAGTGTGTCCTTCTTGATTGTAGGCCGTATTAGGTTGTTCATGAAAGGTTGACGATTTATAATCGATGTGACTCTGAGAAGGATAGAAATCGCAATCATAGTTTTAAGGGTTAGACCCTAAACACGGAGGTCCGGAACTGTATCCCCAATCCTAGTTATCCCAACTAACTGATGGTTGATTACAGTACGAGTCGGGATAATCGTCATGTTGAGGATAATTCAAAACAGGAGGGAAAGAACAGGAATGCGTGTAATATGTGGAAGGATTCATGAGAAATGGGAGGAAGAAAGGTGCCCTGCAATACAAACAATCAAACCTGTCCTTTAGTGGGCTAGCCTAAAGACCTACAGACTCCCAAAACCCATCTTAAGATAAAGAAATGATTTGATCTACTTCTGTCTGTTCAATCCAACCAGTTAGAAGGAGGGATTGGGGAGAAGGTTCTTCCTTCAGCTTGCGCCTCTGATTCCTAGTGTACCCCCCAGCCGCAATCGTTTGATTCTGCTCCCCTAGCTAGACATCAGATTGAATAGTAGAAATCAACTAATCGAAAATAATCTCGTTCTGGGCTCTGAAGAGCGAGTCGAATACTTAAGGCCAACGTGTACTCTGTTTTATTTAGGATTTAGGGCTAGGTTTGAATGTGCTTTGCAATGTGATGGGCCCTTTACATGGGTTGTGCCCTTAATGATTGATTGATTTTTGTGTGCATGCACAACCAGTGGTTTTCAAGCAAGATTATTTTTGATGTGGTGAATTTTAGGGTTCAAATCTTGCTTAGTAGCTTTTAGGATTCAACTTTAGGTGTTTTCAAACAAGTTTTGTTGGCACACCAGTTTTTGAAAGTACAGGTGAAGATATTTTCCTTTGAAGCTTAAAAAGAATGTGGAGTGCCTGGTAAATCCCTAAGAGTTGAACCTAAGTGGCACCTACTTGAGTTGATTTTAATTGAAGTGGTGCAGACTAATCAACTCAAACAATTGGTCTGTTGCACCATTTAATTAGGCACACAAGTGATTACCTAATCTGATTTCTACTTAATTAGGTGTTTGGATGTGTGTACCGGCTCCAAAAATCGATTTACTGGTTGAGTTTGAAAATCAGATGAGGTTGTGTACCTCTATGAGATTTTTTTTTAAATTTTAATTTTTTAATGTGGGGGTTGGGGTGGGTGTGGGTGTCAAACAACAAACAATCTAACCTTAGAGTTTATAAGAACACCTACGTTGATTGATGTTTGTGTTATTATGTTGTGGAATGAAATCTAATGGGTGGGATGTGGGGGATAACTTACAAAACCTTCAACAGCACTTTACTCCAATCTATCACTTTTGCCTGTCTCGAAAGAGTACCTGTAATCACAATAAGAAAGGAGAGAAGTGAGGTAAATGATTTGTAAGTTAAAAAATGTGAAGAAAAAAAAATCAAAGATCGTCGCCTCCTTGGCAACGACGCCAAAATGTTGAACGTCGAGTTACTACGCTAACGTGCTTGGTTTTGAAAACCTTGTCGTTGTAGTTTGAAAGCGAAGAACTCGTGTTCAACAAATAAAATTTATACTGAAATGGAAATTCCGGGTCGAACATAGGGAGGCGGACGTTTGATTTAAAAACTACTCATTTGTTTTTATTTGTCACGAAATAATTCAATTGATTAGAACTATCTAACTATTTACAATAAATAGAAAAGAGAGAGGGAATAAGAGAGAGAAATAATATTACAAACAAAAACCAAAATGAGATGTAGAATAAACATAGAATTTCATCATCAGAATGATTGTTCATTACACTAGAAAGCAGAAAAATGATTACACTAGAAAGCAGTAAATCTACTCTAGAAAGTAGTAAATCTAATCTAGAAAGCAGTAAAAGAATGGAGAGAGAAATATCCTCCTCAACGGTCGCTTGGAGGACGAGCCGGATGGGACGATGCCTGGACGAAGGAGGATGAAGCAGGACGAAGGAGGATGAAGCAGAAGAACGGGAATAGGGCATAATGATGTTGAAAATGGTTGTTGGTGATAATTGTTGACACCGATGATCTACAATGTGTATATAACACAATGGTTGTATGATGATGAATGATTATTGTTATGATCATGTCATTGTAGTATAGGGTGTATAATATAACATTAAGGATGTCGTATAGTGGTGAGTATGGGTGAGTACCAGTCATTACAACCATTATTATCATTTTCTTATTTATCTAATTTTTACTGGTTTTGTTCCAGGTCGTTCTCTGGGAGGCAATTTATTGAACTTAATTCGGTCACTCTTTGATTATCTCCAAAATTGTCTTCTTATTCAAAAGAAACTTTACACTTAAAGAATGAATGAATGTTTTATTTACCTAGTTACTAAGAAGTGCTTGCAAAAATACTAACTATGAACAAGCATCAAACAATCTATTATTATACTCTAAACTATGTATTTACAAGTTATACTATTAACACTAATATGTTAGTTCATACTACATTAGGATACCATAGTGTAAAAACTTAACTTAGTAGTCTTTTATTTATAGTGACATATATATCAGTTTTAGTGACAGATATAAACGTCGCTAAATCTCAGAAAACACTATATACAACCTAAAGAAGCAAACTGAGGTCTTTAGTGACGTATTATAGTGTCGTTTTATTCTGTTAGTAATTATGTGGGTTTACTTATACGTATGTATATTACTTGTTCTACTACTTTATGTACAGTAAGTCTTTTCTGTTCTTGCTATCTATTATGTTCTCTCTTTTTTTTAAGTCGTCTGTCCTTTCATTTTCTTCTGTGTTTAATTCTTGTCTCTTGAGGTATTTCAGAGGCTGTGGTGGAGACGGGGTTAGGCTAACGTCCTTAGTGTAAAATGTATTTAATTAGCGGGTGCGCTTTTCGAGGGATACACAGCACCCTACGGGTGGGACCATACCTCTACTAAGCGCGCCCTAATCTCAGATTAGGTGGGGGCTTAGTTTCGTTTTCGACCTCAGCGTCCGGCCTCAGCCCAACGGCCTCAAAGCTCGCACACGCTCGGGCCCCCGGCCCCACAGACATACACAAGTTCAGCACACATCGGGTAATCGAACCAGACATAGCAGGCAGTTTTTCGGGCGCCCTGCGCCATGACGACTGCTTAAGGTATAACATAAATTATATTTATATGGCTGCGTTTGGTTTGCAGCACACGATGTGGCGCTATTCCTACGCCACATCGTGCGCTGGAAATCAGACACAGCTGCGTCTCTGTGCGTTTTTGGCCCTCGATTTGGGGGCCATAAATTATTAAAAAAAATAAAATAAAATATGGTAAATAAAATATTTACGTAATACTACATAATTGATTAATTAATTTTGAATTTTAAATATTTTTACTATACAAATAAATTCGCTAAACTAGGCTGATTATACAGGTTGATTTAGGTGATTAAATAGTTAATTACTTATAAAATAATTAGTAAATGGTCTAATTGACCTTAAACATTTTTAACTTACATACTTAAGTATTTAATACATATTTTTATTATATTTTTACGAATTTATTTATGTTTTATTTAGGCTAAAATAGCAGTTCTGGGTGTTTAAAATTAAAACTAAGTTACAGTAAGTTATACTAGGTATAATTATACTTTGACTAACTTAAATTACTTAATATATATATATATATATTCCCAAGTTTATAGATTTATTTACTTGATTATTGCTCTAACTTATTAACTTAGCTACTAAATAAGTAAATATAAATCTGTACATACATATATACATAAATCAGTAAATACATACATAATAGATTAGTATATATACATATTTTTACATAGATTACATATGTATATGAATTTCTGTACAGGTTTTATACATATTTACAGTATAACTATGTATCTAACTGGTATGCTATAGTTATAATACTATGGATAGGTATATTTACAGTTTTAAAATAAGTATGATTAGGTTTTAGTAGGAAGTTAGGAAATGAGGGAAGACGGGAGTTTAGAGAAGAGGGGAATGTAGCTGCTAGATGCAGCATGTTGCTGTATAACTGGGAATAAGATTAAATTCAAAACAAACTAAACATTGAAGAGATGAAATCCAAATCTGAAAGGGGTTTAAATCTCACGAAAATCTCATGTAAATTCAGCTCAAACACTCATTAGGAAAAACCCTATCAGAAGCATCCTTTCAGATCAAAACAACAAATGGCATTGAGTTAGTCTTCCTAATGCCATAGACAGCATGAAGGAAGACTTAGCTCGATCAATTAAAACCAACAACATACAATCCCAGTTTCTTGCAACCTTAAGGAGTATGGAAAACTCCTTAGGTTAGAGAATCACCATACAGAAATGATCATCAACACAAATAGTGTATGGCAGTTCTGAAATAGCAAAAAGAGACTAAGAATGCATTAAGGAAATTTAATGGAAGCTGGCGAATGCATTCAAAACAAAGTATAAACAGAATCATGAAAGGCTCTTCTGATTGGTTCTCTGTGAATTTCCAGAGAACTTCTCAGAGTCCTTGCCCACAATGAAAACCAAAAATCCCTTCAATTTGTCAGATCTGTCAAAACATTTCAGAGAGTAAAAATCCTTTAAAATCCAAATCAAAAGTGCTCTGACAAGCTGAGGCAATCCATTTAAAACAGAGGGGCTTTTGTGAAACAAATGGAGTGAGTGAGAAGCCCCAAATGGTGCTTGTGACGCCACTTTCAGATCTGAGGCAGTGCGCCATCAGATCTGAAATTGGGTCAGGATGTGTGGGTGATTGATGAAAAATTCATCGGTAAAAAGGAAAAACAAGAATCAGAATTTGGATGATGGAAAAACAAAACATGAAGAGGGAGATAAATTGAACAATGAACAGATGATTCTTCCCCTCTGATCTGGACTGATCAGAGGAGGTGAGGGAGGGGATCTAATACTAATTCTACTCCTAAGACTAATCTAACTACAGCTAACATTAAACACTAACAATTAAAACTAAATCTATTCTAAACTACTGCAAACTAAATCTAACACTACTTGTGCAGAATTAAAAACCTAAACTAAAAGGAAGAATGGGACCTATGGGTCCTTAGCCGGCGGCTAAGGAGGAAGAGAGGAGGAGGGTGACTCCAGCGGAGGGAAGAGTCTGCTAGTGAGACTCCAGGGTCGTCCTCAGGTGCTACGAGGTCCTTAGCGACGAGGAGGGTCGAGAGCAGGCGATGATTCCACAGCCGGTGGCTGTGAAATCAGGGTCTAGATGAGGAGGAGAGACTGGAGTGGACGAACTGATCGCTAAGAGATGTAGGAGGGAGCGATCCTTTGCGCGCGACACCACTGAGGTGCTTAAATAGCAGCTCAGTGACTGGAATCACCGCAAGGGTGAGGTTAATCAAAATTAGGCCGGCGGTGAGGATGAGATGAGTAGAGCGCGGGCGAGTCGAGAGGGAAATTTGACCGTCAGATGTGATCTGGGAAGAGAGGTGAACGCACGCACCGAGTCGCGCGAAGGTTCCAATAGAATCCAGCTGCAGATCGAGATCAAAAGTGCGATGGACGGTCGAGAATGGCTGTGTTCTTCGCATGCTACAGTGCGCGTGAAGAACACAGGCTTCTCTCTGAAATGAGGGAAAACTTGCAGGAAGACCCTTGAACGAAGGGGTAGAAGAATAGCATGCAGGTCCAAAAGTGAAAAGAACTATAACTGGAAGGGCCTTGCAGTCATACAGAAGGGTCCCTGCGGCTTGCAAAAGGGTCCAAGAAGGAGTTTTGAAGGGTAGAAATGTAATGCATGAAGGACCTAATTGTAATCTATTTATTTCTAAGCCTAAATGATGTCCAATTGCTTTCAAATTTTTACATGTGCTTAATTGAACATTTAATACATTTATTTTACTTCTGATTTGTCTTTTAAAACTTGTTTATGTGTTCAATTGATGCATGGATCATCATTTGTTCTTTAGTTTTCAGAATATCTCATTTTTGTGACCTAATTAGGAGGTTTTAACACACATTAAAAGTTTTAGGTCTTTTCTTTAATTCCCACACTTAACCCTTTTTATATGTTAATTTGATATTATTTTGCTTAGTGTCTAGCTTAATTTCAGCCTTTTAGCTATGATGAGTAGCCACTCATCAGGCAGCACGTCATTGTCGTCGCGGGATCCACTTTCGAAGGAGGACGAAAAATTGACTTTATCTCACGAGAAGCATCCCGGGTGTGGGACAAGCTTCTCTTGAGCTTTGGAGAGGGAGAGAAGAGAAGGAAGGGATGAGAATTTCATGTGGAGGGGATCTCCTTTTATAGTTGCAAGGAGTGGGGGCAATTTGGTCATTACATCTTTAAAAACATTAATTCGGGACCTTTAGTGACGGATAAAACCGTCGCTAAAGGTCTAAACGTGGGCGTAGTGGGCAGCGCGCGTGCACCTGCTCACTTGCTCGCATGTGCAATGCACGCGCACATTCAAACATCCTCAACCGTCCGATCACGAGATTGGACGGCTCAGATCGTGCTACTCCTGCCTCCTCAATGCACGCCCAATCACGTGCGATGCCGCGTTACTGCTGCACGTGCAATAGCGCATGGGCACTATCGGGCGGGCGCGACCGTTCAATCGCGATCTGACGCTCCACGTGCCCGCTCACCCACGCCTGATTTGAGGCTTGTGGGGGCTCGACCCCGCGACCTCTGCTTCGCCAGCAGTGTCGTCTCCGCTGCGCTACTTAGTTGAGAAGGTCATGTGGACAATTTCAGGCACCGCATCCACAGCCGTTCGATGAAGATCCAACGACCCAGATCATGCACTAGATGTCATTTGGAGAAGCAGTGGCAATCTTGAGGGCCGGTTGGACGACTGAGATGGCACCATGTGGCACCATCTTGGTCGTCCAACTTCTGGATGATGTAGATGGTGCCACGGTTGTTGGATTGAGTCGATTTTCATGCCGTTAGGCTACGATGATCAATCTAAATCCATCCGTGTGGTTGGATTTGTCGTTTAAAGTGCGGATTCACATCATCCTGACCCTTGACCTTCTAGGGTTCCCCGATCTCTATCTGATGCTACAGATGCCTGATTAGGGCGATCTTGGAGTCATTGAACTCCAATCGTCACCCTGATCACATCTGTATGGTTGGATCTTCGATCCGAAGCCCCGATAAAAAGTTTGCCCTATCCAAGCACATAAAAGGAGACAATTAACCTCTGTTTTATTCAAACTACTCTAAATGCAAGATTATGCTTGTTATGCAATATTTATAGCATGCAATGCAATCCTTTGCTTAAGAACATGCATAAATAGACATCTTAAGTAGTGTAAACGTGTTTACATCAGTTTCCAATTTAAGGCTTTAGAGGCACACTTGCTTAATCAGGAATTAACCTTCCTAAACAGTGTGTGCCTAAGCCTTGATTGAATTGATCTATTCAAGCAAACCCTAAAATCAGGCTTCTAATTTCATTTGAACACTAAAAGAGGGACCTAAATTTTTCACAGGACGAACAGGTGAAGTTGACCCACCTTGTTGGGTTAACCAATCTTCAAATTAGGTCTCCCTACAGTAAAACATCTTAAAGTTCAAGTGAAATCATAAGCACCCTTGCTCTTAAGTTAAAATTGGTAGGCATAAGAGGTAAAGTCACCATTCTGGTCTACTTGGATCCTCAGTGACAAGAAAGGTCAGGTGGGGGAAACCTTGTAACTTGTGGGGGCACTCTACCATGTAGCAGTCTTCGTAGGATTCTCCGTTTCCGGTGCCTAGGTAATTCTCAGGTGGACGACTTTCTGACTTAGGCATATCATCTACCCCGAACCTTTATAGTCATCCAAAATTCTTTGGGTGTCATGATTGGGTCTATCACCTGCTATCCCTCATCTACTCCATCAGTGCATATTCAGGAGGGGGTCCTTAAGATCACCCTTGAGGCATCTATTAGTCATTCACTCTCGTCAATGTCAAGCCTCAACTTCTATGTTTGTGCAACAACCTGATCACATTGACATATCTTCTGATTCAGAACCTACTTCCCCCTTATCAGCTATGGATCACCAATAAGATCAACCTAACCTTGAGCAACAAGTAAATGATTTAAAAAATCAAATCAATGCTATCATCAACCCACCACCGCGTCCTCAAATAGGAGATCACTATAATCCTGCAACGGTGGAGATCGAACCCCGAATCAACATTCCTGCGAGAGGACCTGAGGTGGATCTCAAGCCTACCATGCTTCATATGACCCCAAAATTTTATGGCTCGAACTCCGAGGATCCTTTCCAGCACATCAGAAACCTAAAACAACTAGCCTACACTTTTGGTGCAGTTGTGCAGAATCGGGATGGATTACTATTAAAACTATTCTCATTCTCTCTGGTTGACAAAGCCACTCACTGCTTTCAGATTCAACCACACACGATCAACACATGGGGAGAACTTCATACCGCCTTCCTACAAAAATTCTACCCCATTAGTCGTACAAACACAATGCGGCACCAAATCACACACTTCTCCCAAGGAGCAGGTGAATCTCTACACGAGGCATGGGATCGCTTTCTGGATCTCATGCATAAGTTCCCCCATCACGGAGTTTCAAAGTGGGAACAAGTCCAATCTTTTTACCATAGGCTCCGTGATGACATAAAGCTATTTGTCAATGCAACATGTGGTGGTAACATCATGGGTCAACATGAGGACACGATCTGGGAGATTCTTGAAAACATGTGCGAGAACTTCCTGCATAATGAGTCACTGGGTGCGTATGAGTGGATGTCCACTAGCGCATTGACAAACAATTGGGGGGTAAATGAATCCTGAGGCCTTTCCGCATCCATTCATCTGGAGTTGCTAGCCAGTCAATTGGATAAGGTCTCCATTATCGAAATGAAGGTAAACGACATCACTCGTCATCCACACAAATCCACCTCTGCACCTCAAAGCACATATGCGCACCAGCCCATTGGAAGGGAGGCCACACACAACATCTACCACTCCCCAGGGATGGATGCATATCCACCCCTGTCGGATTATGGTTTCGAAGGCAACTCCGGGTCAACCCACTACAGTTGGAGGAACTCTAAACCCCCGTACCCTGATTATCTTGGAGCTCCTCAGACCTATGAGGATCTCCACATCATCCAGAATAATCCTTTCTCCAAAACTTACAACCCTGGATGGTGCAATCATCCTAACTTTTCGTGGTCAGAAAATAACTCGAATCTAAGATCCCAATTCCAACTTTGACCATAGAATCAGCGTCCATATCAACCCACACAACCAAGGCCTAATCAAAATTTCTAATCTGGATCACCTAAAGAAGTCAGACTTCATTGATTCTTCAAACCTTGGTTGACATGCAAAAGCAGCTGAGAAACGTTGGTTTCACCGGGTTTGAGGGTTTTGTTATAACGTTGTAGTAAAGCCGGTTATTACCAACATTTCAAATATAAATTTTTTACTCGGAAAATGAAAGAGTTCCCGAGGTCGAACTCAGGGAGCAAGTCGTATTCTAGAGATATACATGTTTCTTTTACAAAATAAAGAGAGAGGGAAAGAATTTGTTGTGATGTTCTTCTTTCTTTCTCTTTCTTCAGATCTCCTTCTTCTTCTTCCTTGGTTTCTGCTATGGTGATAATCTTCTTCTGCAATGGTGATGCTCTTCTTCTTCCTGCTGTTCCTGCGTTGGTGATGTTTTTCTTTCTTCAGAGCTCCTTGTTCTTCTTCTTTGGTTTTCTGCCTTGACCTCTCTTCTTCTTCTTCTGCAATCGTGGTGCTTCTGCCTTCGGCTACTAAGTCTCCCTTCCTTCTTCTTCAGCCTGCCTTCTGTGTTGCTCTGGCTGCTGATTTTCCGTCGTCTGGCCCGGTGCTTCGACGACTTAACTGAGCATTTGCTACAGTGCAGCTCCTTCTTCTTCGCCTGCACTTCTTCCGCGGGTCTTCTTCTTCTTCTTTGGCCTGCACACTTCAGAGTTTTTTCGTCAAGAGGCAAAAACTACTCTACCCTCCCCCCCCCGCGTCTTTCTTTCTCTCTGAAACCACTCTTCGGACAGCTCTCCCAGAGCTACCGGGTAATCGGGTTCGGGTCAGGCCCGGGTCCAGGCCCACCGGCGTGCGGTGGTGGGCGAGGAGTGCAGGTCGGTCTAATCGGGTCGGGCCAGGTCCGCGGAGCGTGGTCACGGACGAGGCCGGGTCGGGTGAGAGGGACCTCACCCCGTGGTCAGGAGGCAGACAGCATAAGGCACTTTTTGCCTTTATGCGTCCGCGCGCCTCCGAAAAGTTCCGAGGTGGGACTAAATGTCCCACCCCAATTGAGCGCGCGTCGCGGATGGAGCAGTGGGCGATCGTGGCTTCCCGCGCGGCCTTCGCCCCATCTGTGAACCTGGGACGTTTCGCGGAGAGTCCCTGCGCAACCTGGGAGTCAAACCTGGGCGAAGGCGTGCCTGCACCTGCAGGTGAAGCAGCTCTGCCTGCGCAGTAATGGCGACGGCGGGCGAGTCACCTGGTCACAGAAGAACGGCCTCTCGGCCAAATCAGATAGGCGGGGGACCTTCGCCGTGGCACGGCGAAGGTGGTCAGGGGGTCTGCAGGGGGCGTGATGGAGCCAACAGATCGTCCTAGGTCAAACTGTGAGCGAAGAAGTGGGTGTGTTCGGTGGATCTGCAGAGGGTGTTTGGTGGGAAGTGGAGGGGCGGAAGAGGATCAGGGTGAGGAGGCGGAGGTTCTGCGGTGGTCGGCGAGCCGTGTGGGTCGCTGAGGTGATGGGAGCGGCTCGCCGGAGGGTGGTCGGAGGCGGAGAGGGTGAGGGTGAACAGGAGCGGTCGAGGGTTTAATTGACTAAATTGAAAGCGGGGAAAGAAAGAGGAGAAGAAGGGGAGTAGTTCTAACTTAACTGCAGGGACGAAGGGGGAGGAACAGGGCGACAGTCGTATCGACTGTCGCCGGAGAAGACGATGCCCAGTGGGGGGAGGACGGCGGTGACGACGGGGCAGAGGCAGCGCGCGCCGGTATTGCGCGACGCGGGAAGAGCAGGGGAAGAAGTCTCTGCTGCTGGTATTGCGGCAGAGCGAAGAGGAGGAGGAGGAAGAACCGCCGGAGCTGGTGGGCGTCTGCCGGAGTGAGAAGAGAGGAAAGTTGGGGGTTTTCTCCGTCAGATCCAGGCTGCCCTGGTCGGTGGAGCAGCGGGGGGTATTTATAGGTATGAAACAGGGAGGAAGGCGGAGGGAGATGACGTGTCTCCCTCACCGGAGAATGGTCGGAGACGAACCCATACCGTCCGTGCGTTCGCACGGCCGGTATGGTGGCCTACAATGACCAGGGGGGTGCTCCTGCGACGGCTGACGACGCAGGGCACCCCCGGTTTACTTGCCAGGTCCCCCACCTCACCCTGCGCGGCGCCATGCTCCGCGCAAGGTCGCCGGAGCATGGTGCTGGCAGGGTTTTGCAGGAGGGACCTGATTGCAAAGAACGAAGGAGAGTTAGGGGCCAAAATGCGAGGGTTCAAAAGTTGAGGGCCAAAGAGTAAATATATGAGGACCAAAGTGTAAAGTCGGTCAAGGAGGTTTCTTCATAGGCTCAAGTTTTTATACATGACTAATTAGGACCTAAGGAATCTGATGGTGAATTTCATTTTCATCTTAAACCTTGTTCGACCGGTCAATTTGCGCAAAAACCCAAATTAAGTTATTAATTGGGCATGGTTCTCAATGTAGGTCAAAATGGGTTCTAAAGGCCAAATTGAAGGTTCTAAACCCTAGAGATTATTTTTCTATGAATTTTAGAGGGTTTATTCTATTTTTACTTTGCCTCGAACCTTGTGAATTGAAGTGGGTTGTTTTAGGGTTACAGATTTAGTTTCTTGGAATTGCTGTAGCCCTTGCTAGATCATTTCATCCCACTTTTATTCTTATTAAGCTGTTTTGACCTATGTTTGGGCCCTGAATTACCCTGTATGCAGATTATACTGGTAAAATTGCACTTTTACCCCTTATGACTGGTTTTCTTCTCAAACTCAGAATTCTCTGAGTTAAGCCTTTCCTTGAGATATGTAGGAGCTTTTATCCTTTGTATTGGGTCAAAATGAGCTAGTTATGGCTCATGATGAGGTTCTCATCATACCCCCATGCCTAGCTTTTGCTAGTCCCTTAGCAAAAACTTAAGGTTTCAACCCTTGTTCTAGACCATGAAGTTTTTAATGGTTTTAGATAAGTGCCTTTTTTATTTGAGCATAGATTAGGTTAGAATGCTGACCATAGGCCTAAAAGGTACTCTTGTACCAATCAAGATCCAAATCTGTCTAGCCTTAGCCTCAGTCTTTTAGCAAAGGTTTTTAAGGCCCGCAAGAACTAACCTAAGGTTTATTGGACTTCGTGGTTAAAGCACCCGTGCTTGAAATGATTTTAGCCCTGGCTCAGTTCGCAGTGCGTTTTGTAAGAGAGAGATAGAAAGTTTTTCTGTTTGGAGAGTTTTCTCTCTCTTTTTCTTTTTAGTTCTAGCCTAGGATTGGCTTTTCAACACGGTCTGTATCAGATTCCTTGCTCCCATCATCAATCCTCAAGGGTTCCTGGCGATCGATGCTTCGAGATAGCACCGCCCATGGCAACCCCCGGAACCCTGGCTATTGAGATTTCGAGATAATCCCATCCATGGTATTCTGTGGCCGAATCCAGACCCTGGCAATTGACACTTCGAGATAATGCCATCCATGGAATCTGAACCAGCAGAGTACTTACATGCCCCCCGTAGGATATGTAAATATCCTAAGAGACAAGCACCGTGGAGATGATATTTTGTTACGCATCTTCGAGGGGATTTCCCGCCTCTCCGCGCCGGGAACTCGTCCAAATCAACTTGTGTTGATCGGCCGTTCCTATTCTAGGTGTTCTTTTCAGATTTTTGCGACGCTTCTGCGTGATTCTGATTTTTACGCTTACTGAACCAGGCTGTGTGTGAGATTAGGGTGCTTAGGTTACTGAGTCCCGTAAACCAAAAATTAGTTAACGAGGCCGAATACTTCCTAAGCCTTGGACCTAATACTTCAGCTTTTCATTTTCCTCAACCTCTTGAGGAGTGTCCAGATCTTAATGGGTACTAAGAGTCTATTCAAGAATGCCTAAGGTTTGCATTCTTACTAATCTCATTGTGCACTTTTCAGTTATTTTCTTGAATGAGGTCTAGAACTTAGGTTAATTCCTTAGTTCCTTACTAATGACTATCACTTTTTCTCATAATTTTGTGCTCCTTTTTCATTTTGTTTCTTTTCTCCTTCACAAAATTTTCCTTCTCCTCTTTTCCTCTTATTCTTTTTCAAAAAATTTTTAATTTTTATGGTGTTTTTGGCATATGTGAATTTTTTGTTTGAAACCTTTTCTTACAAGTTTTTGCACTTTCCTACCCCCCCCATGCCTAAGATTTGCAATGTCCTCATTGTAACCTAGGGGGTCTTAGTTCATTCCTTAAGACAGAAATTTGGATGAGTGAATGGGTCGGGTTGAATTTTTGCGGACGATTTCAAATCCCAGATGCAAACATCTGAGTTGGAGTCGGCTGTCCTAAAGTGTGAACTTCAAGTGCAAAAGCTGTCAGAACAAGTTTTAGGTTTTCAAAGAGAATGACGGGCTGCCTCCCGTTGAGCGCTAAATTTGATGCCTTCAGCCAAGCGGGAAATGCGATGGAGAGGGGATGGTCAAATCAGCGGAGTTTTGTAAGACAAGCACCTTGATTAAGAGCCTGGTTGGTCCAACCAGGTGCTTGTTCAGATCAACAGGCTGATGATGCAGCCCAAACCCAATCAATCTGGTGGGTTGATAGATGTGGATAAAAAGGTGTGGATCCCACCATAAACTATGAAGCTCAGCTGGATGTGGAAGTGTAAACGCAGGGTTTGGCTGAGCCGAATCAGCCTGGTCAGAGTAGGGACCCGTAGGATAATCAGTGGTTGATGTAGGAACCCTACAGGGGTGATCAGAGAATGATAGAGCATGGTATGTAGTCTGATCAATGTTCGAAACCCGATGTGGAAATGCAATCGGCTCGGTGAGAGGTGAATCTGAATAGAAATTGAGTCCGGTTGCAGGTTGAGGTTGGGAAGAGGTTTTGATCCGTTCTGTGTGTGCGGCTGATGTGGCCATTGTGTACGAGGGCTCTTCTAGAGACGGATGATAGGTGGTTTCCTGTAGAGAGTCCTCTGGGTAACTATCAAATGCCGGAAGAGTGTCTGTAGGATGAAAGAAATCGGATTCTAGAAAAAATTTGGATTCTGGGTTACAATCACTCTTGGCATTTTCTGTTTTTGGTTCCTGAGGATCGAAAAGGAATGATTCTGTGTTATCAGTGATCTCGGGAATCAGGACCTCAGAGTCAGAGTCATGTGAACTGAGGTCGTGGATAGGCCTGGTGTGTTCAGGAAGGGGAATCTCTCCGCAATTATAGTCAGATCTGAAATTGTCGGAGAGTTGGCGAAAACGATCATGAATTCCACCACAGCACAAATCATCAGATGTGGAATCAGCAGCCTGACTGGGTTCTAGCCTATATGTCACTTCTGGGCTCAAAAAGATGTTCTGTTCAAGCTCTAAGCTGGTAGGATAGATCCCATTAAAACCTTGCTCATCCAACTCCTCAGTTTCTGTATCATAAATTGGCATGTTTTCTGAAAAATCAATCAGATTTCCTGAGGGTGTTGGAAAAGGACATTCATCAAATAAAGGCCCGGAATCATATTCTGTAAAAATTTGATCTTTCTCATAAGGGGCCTCATAATCTTCCCAATAAGTTTCAGATCTAGGTTCTAGGCTTAGGATGTGGGTAGAATTATTAGAACCTAAGTCTGAATAACCTTCGAGGGTTACCTTATCAAAACAAGGGGCGGAATTTATACCCTCCAGAGGTTCAATTCTAATCTTGTTATTGCAGGAGTCTTGGAGTTCTAAGCTTGGTGATTTACGGCCTAGGGTTGGCTCAGCATTGTGTTCTCCTGCAACTTCCCAACCTATTTTAATGCTATCTTCTATTTGGGTTGGAATTTTACAACCACTTTGTGCCTCAATCCCGAGATCTGGGAAACTGAATTGTTCCTTAATACTGTTCCAAGATGGTTCATCCTCTGTTTCTGGTTTATACGGGTATTTCTGGTTGATAATTTGTTCTACTGATTTCATCATTTCTACCCGTTTTATAAGGGCATCTTGGTGTTGTTCCCAAAGTACAGGATTTGTTAAGCATTGAAGGTATTCAGATTGGTGTAATTTTTCCATCTCAATGTATCCTGTCATGAGCATGTCTCGGGTTGATCCTTTTGAAATTCCAGTCAATAGAATTTGGGCACAGTTTATGATGAAGGATGTGGTTGTTGGGACATCAACCTGAATATCTCCTATTGGTGTTGGGGTTTTTTCTTCTTTTTCATAGAATTTTATGGCATCCTCGATCATTTTATCTTTCATAGATCTCCGATATTCAGGTTTCTTGAATGGTAGTCTTGCTAGGTAATTAGGCTGCATAATTGGATCAGGTGGTGGAATAGAATCAAAGTTTGAATCAAGATGGAAGAAGGGGATTTTGTTCAGAATCAGAGGAAAGAGGGGCTATGTGAATGATTTCTGCAAAAACAAAGGAGCCGAGGCTTAGCCTCGGGGAGAGTGAATTTCTATAGGAGGTTTCAAGGACCTCCTGAAAAATACTGAAGGGCTGGATGAGATAAGCAGGTGCTGGACCCAATCAAGACACCCAAAAATTGTTGGGTGACTATGGAGGTTCGGGGCAGATGGACCCCTTGATCAGAAAGATCGTCCACCTGAGAATTACCTGGGCAGCCAGAGAGGGAGAGTCCCGCGAAGACCCCTACACGGTAGAGCGTCCCCACGGGTTACAGGGTTTCCCCCACCCGACCTCTCTTGTCACTGCGGTTCCAGGTAGACCAGAATGGGGATCTTGACCTCTTAAGTCTACCAATTTTAAGATCAGGGTGCTTAAGGTTTTCACTTGAACTTTAGTCTTTTAAGTGCAAAGAGTGACCTAATTTAAGGTTGGTTGACCCAAGGGGTCAACTTTACCTCTTGTTTTCTTTGAGAGCTTTTAGGTCCTGTCTTTTAGGGTTCAAGTGTTTAGAGAGCCAATTGTTTTAGATTTTCTTTGAATAGGTATTTTCAGACAAGGGCTTGGGCACACTTCATTTGGTTTTCTCAATTCTTGCTTAAGGAGTGTGTCTCTAAATCCCTAGTGTTGGATCCTAGGTTGGCTCTACTTGGTCCAGTTAATTCTTTGTTGGGTAATTAGGGCTCAAGCAAGAATGTGTTAGCCCTTAAATACCCTTAATAGTGTGCAGAAATAATGAGTTGAAAACATGCAACTTTTATGGTTACTAAATATGGAAGACAGGTTAGCCCTATATTGCTTGTTCTTTTCTTTTCTTCCTCTTTAGAGCTTAGGGGTTAATAGTGAGAGGAAAAATTTACCTGTCCTTGGTGTGGTTGCTTGTCTTCTTGAGTTCCTGTAGCTGCACAAAAGAGAGGAGATTATCAGAAATAATAAAAAAAAAAAAAAAAAAAAATACAGGAATGTTTACCTCTAGAATAGCCGTTGCTCCCCAGCAACGGCGCCAAAATGAGACGAGGGGTTGAGGGTTTTGTTATAACGTTGTAGTAAAGCCGGTTATTACCAACATTTCAAATATAAATTTTTTACTCGGAAAATGAAAGAGTTCCCGAGGTCGAACTCAGGGAGCAAGTCGTATTCTAGAGATATACATGTTTCTTTTACAAAATAAAGAGAGAGGGAAAGAATTTGTTGTGATGTTCTTCTTTCTTTCTCTTTCTTCAGATCTCCTTCTTCTTCTTCCTTGGTTTCTGCTATGGTGATAATCTTCTTCTGCAATGGTGATGCTCTTCTTCTTCCTGCTGTTCCTGCGTTGGTGATGTTTTTCTTTCTTCAGAGCTCCTTGTTCTTCTTCTTTGGTTTTCTGCCTTGACCTCTCTTCTTCTTCTTCTGCAATCGTGGTGCTTCTGCCTTCGGCTACTAAGTCTCCCTTCCTTCTTCTTCAGCCTACCTTCTGTGTTGCTCTGGCTGCTGATTTTCCGTCGTCTGGCCCGGTGCTTCGACGACTTAACTGAGCATTTGCTACAGTGCAGCTCCTTCTTCTTCGCCTGCACTTCTTCTTCCGCGGGTCTTCTTCTTCTTCTTTGGCCTGCACACTTCAGAGTTTTTTCGTCAAGAGGCAAAACCTACTCTACCCTCCCCCCCCCCGCGTCTTTCTTTCTCTCTGAAACCACTCTTCGGACAGCTCTCCCAGAGCTACCGGGTAATCGGGTTCGGGTCAGGCCCGGGTCCAGGCCCACCGGCGTGCGGTGGTGGGCGAGGAGTGCAGGTCGGTCTAATCGGGTCGGGCCAGGTCCGCGGAGCGTGGTCACGGACGAGGCCGGGTCGGGTGAGAGGGACCTCACCCCGTGGTCAGGAGGCAGACAGCATAAGGCACTTTTTGCCTTTATGCGTCCGCGCGCCTCCGAAAAGTTCCGAGGTGGGACTAAATGTCCCACCCCAATTGAGCGCGCGTCGCGGATGGAGCAGTGGGCGATCGTGGCTTCCCGCGCGGCCTTCGCCCCATCTGTGAACCTGGGACGTTTCGCGGAGAGTCCCTGCGCAACCTGGGAGTCAAACCTGGGCGAAGGCGTGCCTGCACCTGCAGGTGAAGCAGCTCTGCCTGCGCAGTAATGGCGACGGCGGGCGAGTCACCTGGTCACAGAAGAACGGCCTCTCGGCCAAATCAGACAGGCGGGGGACCTTCGCCGTGGCACGGCGAAGGTGGTCAGGGGGTCTGCAGGGGGCGTGATGGAGCCAACAGATCGTCCTAGGTCAAACTGTGAGCGAAGAAGTGGGTGTGTTCGGTGGATCTGCAGAGGGTGTTTGGTGGGAAGTGGAGGGGCGGAAGAGGATCAGGGTGAGGAGGCGGAGGTTCTGCGGTGGTCGGCGAGCCGTGTGGGTCGCTGAGGTGATGGGAGCGGCTCGCCGGAGGGTGGTCGGAGGCGGAGAGGGTGAGGGTGAACAGGAGCGGTCGAGGGTTTAATTGACTAAATTGAAAGCGGGGAAAGAAAGAGGAGAAGAAGGGGAGTAGTTCTAACTTAACTGCAGGGACGAAGGGGGAGGAACAGGGCGACAGTCGTATCGACTGTCGCCGGAGAAGACGATGCCCAGTGGGGGGAGGACGGCGGTGACGACGGGGCAGAGGCAGCGCGCGCCGGTATTGCGCGACGCGGGAAGAGCAGGGGAAGAAGTCTCTGCTGCTGGTATTGCGGCAGAGCGAAGAGGAGGAGGAGGAAGAACCGCCGGAGCTGGTGGGCGTCTGCCGGAGTGAGAAGAGAGGAAAGTTGGGGGTTTTCTCCGTCAGATCCAGGCTGCCCTGGTCGGTGGAGCAGCGGGGGGTATTTATAGGTATGAAACAGGGAGGAAGGCGGAGGGAGACGACGTGTCTCCCTCACCGGAGAATGGTCGGAGACGAACCCATACATTCCGTGCGTTCGCACGGCCGGTATGGTGGCCTACAATGACCAGGGGGGTGCTCCTGCGACGGCTGACGACGCAGGGCACCCCCGGTTTACTTGCCAGGTCCCCCACCTCACCCTGCGCGGCGCCATGCTCCGCGCAAGGTCGCCGGAGCATGGTGCTGGCAGGGTTTTGCAGGAGGGACCTGATTGCAAAGAACGAAGGAGAGTTAGGGGCCAAAATGCGAGGGTTCAAAAGTTGAGGGCCAAAGAGTAAATATATGAGGACCAAAGTGTAAAGTCGGTCAAGGAGGTTTCTTCTTAGGCTCAAGTTTTTATACATGACTAATTAGGACCTAAGGAATCTGATGGTGAATTTCATTTTCATCTTAAACCTTGTTCGACCGGTCAATTTGCGCAAAAACCCAAATTAAGTTATTAATTGGGCATGGTTCTCAATGTAGGTCAAAATGGGTTCTAAAGGCCAAATTGAAGGTTCTAAACCCTAGAGATTATTTTTCTATGAATTTTAGAGGGTTTATTCTATTTTTACTTTGCCTCGAACCTTGTGAATTGAAGTGGGTTGTTTTACGGTTACAGATTTAGTTTCTTGGAATTGCTGTAGCCCTTGCTAGATCATTTCATCCCACTTTTATTCTTATTAAGTTGTTTTGACCTATGTTTGGGCCCTGAATTACCCTGTATGCAGATTATACTAGTAAAATTGCACTTTTACCCCTTATGACTGGTTTTCTTCTCAAACTCAGAATTCTCTGAGTTAAGCCTTTCCTTGAGATATGTAGGAGCTTTTATCCTTTGTATTGGGTCAAAATGAGCTAGTTATGGCTCATGATGAGGTTCTCATCAGCAGCACAAAGAAGAAATCGCTGAACTTCGCAATCAAATAACCCAGTTGGCAAGTTCTTGCCATCCTAGCACACTTCCATCCCAACCTTTGCCAAATCCTAACAACATGTTGACCCAAAAACACATTGTAAACCAAATCCAAGGTCAAACAAGTTATACCCAACCTTGTCCAGCGACTCATACCTGCATGTTTTCTCCATCCACCTCAGTTGAGCCATAAAACACCATGACTTACCCAACCCTACCGCCACAGCAACACAAAGTTCCAACTTTTCCCCATCCACCTCCCCACCATGATTGTGCTATGATCAATGTTATGAATGAACAGAAGCCCATTCCTAAAGAAAGCCAATCTATTCCTCTATCCCAGGTCGTATCACACCTTCACACTAAAGGATTGTCAGAAAGTGATATAACGGGACCTTTGAGGAATACACAAGTCATGATTCCATTACTTGATATCCTCACTGTCAACCCAATCTCACCTAACTTACCCAGAAGGGAGATGAAAGAACAAACACTAGGAAAGGTGGTACTATCTGAAAATATAAGTGTCATAATCCAAAATAGTCTACCTCCTAAGAAATCCGATCCAGACACCCCACTAATTCCTTGCAATATCGGTCATACAAACTTCATGTAGGTTGTACTACACTTGGGTGCTTCAGTCAACCTCATCCCTACCAACCTATTTGAAAAATTGCAGATTAGATAGCTAAAACCCACTCAAGTCACTTTGCAACTAGCTGACCGAACCTTGATCAAACCAATTGGGATGAAAGAGGATGTGGTAATTAAAGTTAAGTATTTCAACCACCTGGAAGATTTCCTAATTCATGACTTGGAGACACAACAACAGACATAGGATATGCCCGTGATTTTGGGAAGACCATTCTTGGCCACTGCAAGCGCCATAATCAATTATGAATTAGGGCATATGACAATTGCCTTAAGTGTTCAACATGCTAAGATTAATACTTTTGAGGCAACAAAAGGGAAATGTTTGACAGAACAACTAGGTTTTATACAGGATCTCATGACCATATCCTTGGTAGAAAACCTAGAACCTAAATTGGAAACCTTTCACATCTTAGATGATGACCTAGTCGAGCATAATGATACAAGTACAGTGGAGGCTTTCACCTTTGAACTTGAGGATATACCCAGGAATGTTGGGAAACATGGTTACAGATCAGATTCAGAGTTCATGGATATGGAGACTTTTTGTTTTGTGGACCACCAGGAATCAGGATTGGTTGATACTGAGAGTGACCTTCACCTAGAATATGAATCCTTTATAGATTTCAAGTTTTATGATTCAAAAGGCACTCTCCAAGCATTCACTTTTGATTGGGATGAAGATTATAGGGAAAATTCATTAGAAGACCCAATATATGAGTCATTTCTTGAGAGGATAATCTCAATCCCAGAGGGAAAGGATCAAAATGACTCATCAGGTGTCGATTTGATATGTCACAGAGCGTGAGAGGAACAATACATCTAGGATAAACTAACTTGACCCATTTTTATTGAGCCTTGGAATCACCACAATCCTACTATAGAATCCCATGATCACTTTACCTTCCAAATGTTCCCTCCGTGGAAACTCAAGAAAGATCATCTAGGAATGAATCAACCTGACTTATATCAGAGATATTCTGGAATGACTCTCCACCATGCTTTGATACTTATATGTGGCCTTCCAATTCTCATCCATCACCATCATATCATTCATGCAATCAATCACATCTCCCAGAGCCTATTGCACCCAGTTGAAGGTGTTAAACTCAATGCTTAACAGGAGGCAACCCGTCATCTTTTTGAAAAAACTAAAACCCTTCTTGACATATCTCGTGCTGAACTCATGTTGACGTTTAGGGTTCGTCCATTAGAACAGCTGACTCCACCTCTAGTACCTGTACCAGAGCTTGGAATCATTTGTAACTGTCACCCCGACCCCTCCACCTACCTGTTCTAATGTATGATTTAAGCTGAATTCGAACCCACCTAATTTACAATGAGGACATTGTAAATCATAGGTATGGGGGGGTATTAAAGTGCAAAACACTGTGAGAATCACTTAACAAGAAAGGGATTCAACAAAAAAATTACATATTCCGAAAAAAAAAGGAGGTTGAGGAAAAAGAAGTGACATTTTTGAAAAGGAGGGAAGAAAATTGAAATGAGAAGAAAGGAGCACAAAGAAAAGAAAATTGAGTCCCGTAGAAAAAATTTGGAACCTATCCACCTTCTAAGCTGGATCGAATGATGAACTAAGACCTAAAAGGCTAAACCTTAAGGGATCAGTGGCGAATACCGACCTTAGGCCTTTTGGATCTTTATTGGATTTAAACATTCATGTACTTGTCAAGATCCGAATTAATCCTCAAGAGGTTAGGGAAAATGTAAAACTTATGTATTAGGTCTAAGGCTTAGGGAGTATTCGACCTTGTTAATTGACCTCTGCTTTGCGAGACTCGATAACTTAAGCACCCTAAATCACATATAGTCTGGTTCAGTGTGCTCTAAAGATATAACCATGCCAAAAGGCATTTAATTTGTTCTGAAAAGGGTCCTAAGATCTATATTAGGAGCGACTCGAAAACACAAGTTGATTTGGATGAGTTCCCAGCATGGAGAGGTGGGAAATTCCACTTGAAGATGTGCAATAACATAACATCTCGTCATTGCTTGTCTCCTAGGATATCTAAATATCCTACTGGAAGCATGTAAGCACCTTGTGCTGGTTCAGATGCCATGGGTAGCATTATCACGAAATGTCAATTTCCAGGGTCTGGATTTAGCTACAGAATGCCATGGGTGGGATTATCCCAAAATCTCGAAAGCCAGGGCTCTGGGGGTTACCATGGGCGGTGCAATCCCAAAGCATTGATTGCCAAGGACCCTGCGAGGATTGATGGTGGGGACAAGGAATCTGATACAGACCGTGTTTAGGGCCAATCCGAGGATGGATCTAAGGAAATATATAATGAAAAGAAAAGAGAGACAAGGCTCTCCACAAGTCAAATTCTCCTATGCCTTTCTCAAAATGCACTGGAAAACTGAACTGGACTGACCATGTTTTATGCACGGGTGCATTAACGGCTGGGTCCAACGAACCCTACGTTAGTTACTGTAGGGCCTTAGAAACCTTTGCAGAAGACTGAGGTGAAAGCTAGTTAGGTCTGGATTTGGGTTGGTACTTCAGTACCTCTAGGCCTATTATTGGTATTAAGATCTGATTGCTAGATATGCAGCCTAGTAAAGCATCCTGACGGTTAAAATCCGACGTAGATAGCTGGTTTGATTCAGATGGTTTTACTAAGGGACTAGCAAGAGCTAGATATGGGGGTATGATGGGAACACCATCATGAGCCACAACTAACTCAGTTTAGTCTGATTAAGTCAATAAATGCTCTTACATATCTTTCAGAAGGTCTTTAGGGCACAAAACATTGATTTGAGAAGAAGACCAAAACACAGGGTTATTTTTACAAATTTTCCATTCTATCACAAAAATAGAATAACCACAGATTTTCTCAGTGGTTGAATAATGGTCAAACGTGCTTTAGAGTCTGTTAAGACGGTTCATACAGAATGAAACAGGTTTTTACACGTTACGAAAATTAATGGACATCAGAAATCCTAAAAATAGACTTGCTTAATTAACTGAGATTTCAGTCGGGATAAAATTCACCTCAACCCCCTAAAGCTCTTATAAAAATATTCTCTAGGGTTTGGTACCTTCAATTTGACCATGAGAACCCATCTTGACCCAAAATAGAGTCCTAGACAGATATTTGCCCTATTTAGGGTTTTTACAAAAATTACCCAATCAAACTAAGTCAAAACCAAAATCCAACTTCACCATTGGATTCCTTGGGTCCAAATTAGATTTATATCAAAATTTTGGCCCAATCTGAGATCATCTTGACCTAGTTTGTAATTTAGTCCTATTTGACGCTTTTATCTCACACTCACACCCCTAACTTTTGAATTTCTTACAAATTGACCCTAGCTTTGCCGTATTCTTCACAAAAAGGTTCCTATTGCCCTAGAATCCTAATCCTACAACTTCGACAACCTTTGATTGAAGAGAACCTTTTCTCTGATCACTGAATCCCTTCCAAAATTTTAAGGGAGATTCTTTATGGAGTCCTCTTTCCAATGAATCCAATCTTGAGCCCTACAACCTTCCCAATCTCTCATGCGAACACATGAGAGATTTGGGTATCCTTTGACTTTCCTACTCCGATGACCTTCCAAGCTTGAGAAGCTTGCTTCCTAAGCTCTAATCACCCTCTAATGGCCTATATAGTACTCCTCAGGGCAGACCATTCTGCCTAAGCTTGATTTTGACTAGATCTACCCAAATTTCTTCCCTCCTAATCCAACCAAAAGGCTCCTTGAGCTCCAACAACTCTCCCTACCTCTCCTCGTCATCTGAATGCAATACCAGTGGCAGATCCTCCTTCCTCATCTTCCTCCACGTTGAGCAGTACCAGCAGGCACCTCTATCTCCTTCGTCCTCACCGTCCTACCCCTACCGAAGTCATCTTCATCTTCGGCACCAACCATACCAGAACCTATGCTAACTCCGCTCCCCGTCGTTCGCTACTTGCCCAGATTGGTTCCTTAGCTCCACTAGTCCACAAATACACCGTCACCACTTCAATTTGACCCTATCACACCCGCTTTGTCATCGTCTTCCATCTCTCCGGCATGCCACCGACGAGTTCTAGCGGTCTGCACAAACCACCAAACAAGTCGCTCTCATGTTCCTCACTTCTGCCATCACATTGAGGGCAAAAGCCCTCTATCTATTTCTCTGATTCACCACTCCACAACTTCCCCGAACTCCACCCTCACCACACCTCTGTTCCGAGGATGTATGGTTTCCTCACTCACTTCCACATTCACTGACACGTTCGCCATTTTTGTATGAAGGTTCTGAGCTATTTTAACATGGTCAAGAGGTTGTATCTTGGATTTCAGGTCTTCAGGTCATCTCTGCCTTTGACGAACTTGTTCAACCAAGCTTTAAACACCATTCTTGCAGCTGCAGCACAGGTGTTCGCTCCAGGTACTGCGGACTAGTTCCAGGATCCTCCCCAGGTCGTCAATTGCAGCTGTAGGGGTTGTCTCCATCCCAATTAGAAAATTCACGACCTGCAGCACATGCGAAGAAATAAGGTAGGGACATTAGTCCCAAATCGTGGACTGACGTACTCGCGACCACGCATAAAGGGAAAAAGGTGCATAAGCCCCTCGCCCAAGAACATGGGGGTCGGGTCCCCTTACCCACTCATGCCTCACCAGTGACACCTCCACACGGGTCTCGTCCGATTACCCGCCTACGCCTCACTCCTTGCTCATCACCACAGCCGATGAGCTTGGTGCTGGGTACGTGGATCCCTATTCACCTAATTACCCGACACTGTTTGAGGCCTTGGGAGGGCGAAACCCAAAGAAAGGAGAGAGAGTGCACGAGTCAGGGGAGGGTTTTTCTCTAAGGAGATTTCGACACTTAGCCAAAATTAGAGCCCTTTTGTTCGTGAAGCAAAGGTAAAGAAGAAGAGAAGAGGAAAAAGATAGAGAAGAGTAGTGCCTCTCTAGCACTGTAGCACCAGCCGTTTAAGTCAACTGATCAGTCTGACCGTCAACTGATACTACTATTGCATTAATATTACTGTAGCATTATTTGAGATACTTGAGCTTATTTGTGCTTAGGGTAACTTGGTGATTCAAATCACCATTTTACCCTAAGCTATTTGCTTCATTAACATTTGCTTCATCATATATAACATTCTTGCTTGGACTTATTGTTATACATTGTTATCTTGTGATAGAATTGTAATTTTGAGATTTATTTTGCAATAGATGTTCCTAGCGAACGACCTTAGATTTCATTCGAGTATAAATTTTATTTATTTTTTGCACAGATTTGATCTATACTACAACTTGTTACTTTTAAAACCTGATTCAGAGCAGCTAACAGTAGGCATGCCTTGGCTCCTCCAAGGTCGAAGCTACCTCCTTAATTGATCTCCTCCAAGGGTAGGTGTGCACCACCCTTTCTTCTCCTTGCCTGAACATCCTCCTTTACGTTAGAATGTCCTCCTCCTTGGCGTGGCACAAGGGAGAAGAAAGATGGGGAAGAAGGCACCAAGGGAGCATGTAGAATATCGCCTTAATCATCTTCTCTTCTTCTTCTTCTTCCTTGCCCTTAGCTTATGGTGGGTATAGGTAGAATAATACTAAAGGGACGATGAGTTCTTAGTGGTGGTTAGGAGGGTTTTTATAGAGGTGGAGATAGGGGGTTGGCAAGTCCCTTGGATGGGTGGCTAGGATCGGATTTGAGATGCTGGTTAAGGATCCTATGGTGGAGATCATTTGGCGCCAACTCAAGGGTCTTGTAGGGGGTAGTTATGGTGGCTATGGGATGCAAGGTGTTGGCACCAACCATGAATGGGAGCCTAGGTTTGGCACTAAAGGGAAGGCTTCTAGAATGGGGGTGAGGTGGATGGTGGATATGGCTTGGAGGGGGTAGGTGTAGGGTGTAGAGGAGGGATGAAGTTGGCGCCAAAAGGGAGGTCGTTAGGGTTAGGTTTGCAACCAACTTTTGGTGTCTTTTGATGTTTCGTTAAGGGTTGAATAGGTGGCTATGTTGGTGCCAACTTAGGGGTGGACTAGGTAGAGCTTAAGTGGACTTAGGTTGGATTACTTGGTGTAGCTAGTTAAGTAGGTTTTTATTGTGGTGGATGGCCAAGGGAGTTGGAGCTTAGCTTAGTAGTAGGGTAGAGGTGTAGGCAAATGGAGCTAGGGTTTGAGGAGAGGAGTTGAAGAGGAGAAGTCTGGAGCTAAACTAGAGCTGACAGCTACTAAAGAGGGTGGCATGGAGCTACTTTAGCTGGCTCAGCTTGGTAGTTCTTTGCTAGTTGCTAAGCCAAGCTAAGGTAAGCTGGCTTCTACCACAGGGTGCTGAGGAGAGCTAGGTCTGGTTCTCCCGCGGAGGATCAAGCAAGTTGAGGCAGCTAAGGTAGCTTAGCTCAACTGAGTTGAGCTAAGCTGACTCTCCAGGAGCTGTACTTGAGCATACTGAGTAGAAATGAAGTGATCTTTAGCTGGTTGAAGTTGAGTGCAGCTGGATCAAGCTGATCTTGAGCTGAGGTGAACTCCAGTCAACTCAACTGAGCTAGCTGGAGCTCCCTATGAACTAATGGGAGTTGAGATGAGCTTGACTCAGCTATGTTGAGCTGGATCTGAGCTGACTTGAGCTAGGGTGAGCTAAGATGAGCACTCTTGAGCTACCATTCAGCTGAGATGAGCTGAATGGAGCTAGGATGAGCTAGCCCTAGTCCAAGTGAGCTGGAATCTAGCTATGGTAAGCTTGATCAAGTTGAGTCCCAGCTTTTTTAAGCTTCTCCTTCACGAGTTGCCTTCCCAAGTGCTAGGGTTCTGGGGATCTAACTCTCTGTCTTTCCCTAACACTCACGAAAACATATCAAAAAGACAATGAAAAGTAAAATGCATGCCTATCCTAATTTATGCCTAAATGCAGTACAAAAGCCCGTTTACGGAGCAAAATCCTAAGAGCTAGGCTTGTTTTAATGCATAAGAATGATGGTAAACTGGCATTTATTACACTTCCATGCTTATCTTTTGTTAGTCTTTTAGCAAAACTTTAATTATTACAAAACAAAATTTTTAGGAAATGTATTTTTTTTACTTTTGAGGAGAAAGAGATTATGGGACCTTGGTAGGTCTAAACACAAGGGGTATGGGATTTGTTAAGGGTAAACATTAGGATTTGTTTTTGAATCTAAAAATTAGATAAAAAATGGGATCAATATATCCTCCAAAAAATTCACAGATTAATCTTTTATTAATTCAGATGACTTGAAATTTATGCTTTTATGATTTTTCAGGCTCTTGAATCTGATTCGCAACTTGCAAAAACTTTTAAAACCTTGTGTCATGCTTGTGAGAAGCCAACATTTATAAGGGCATGTTTTTTGTTTAAAACAATTTTTTTTCTCCCATGAATATTTTTACCTTAGTCTTACAATAGATGTGTCGGGATCATCATTCCCGATACCAAACCTCGAGGGGGCTCTGGCACCAGTACATCGAGATAGCACTATCCATGACACCACCCAGAAGCTTACAACCCCAAAATATAGTGCGGTTGATGTAAACACATTTACACTACTTAAGATGTCTATTTATGCATGTTCTGAAGCATAGGATTGCATTTCATGATATAAATATTGCATAACATGCATCATCTTGCATTTAGAGTAGTTTGAATAAAATGGAGGTTAATTGTCTCCTTTTATGTGCTTGGACAGGGCAAACATTTTATCGGGGCCTCGGATCAAAGATCCAACCGTTTGGATATGATCAGGGCAACGATTGGAGTTCAACAACTCCAAGATCGCCTTAATCAGACATCTGTAGCATCAGATAGTGACCGGGGAACCCTAGAAGATCAAGGGCCAGGATGGTGCAAATCCGCACTTCAAATGAAAAATCCGACCACACGGATGAATTCGGATCGACGATGGCAGCCCAACGACGCAAAAATCGAGTCAATCCGACATCCATGGCACCATCTACAACTTCCAGAAGATGGACGGCCAAGATGGTGCCACGTGGCACCATCTTGACCGCCCAAATGGCCGCATGCAACCTCTGAAGATCCTACACCCTCTCTCTCTCCGCCATTAGATCTTGATCCAACGGCTATTGTCCGCTGCGCTTAAAAAGCATCCGCTCGACCATCCGCACCTCGTAGTGCAGCGGTCGAGCACACTTACGTGAGCGACGGGCACGAGTTCAAGCTGCAGCGAAGGGCTGGAAGGCGCGGGCGATTGGGTGCGGGCGGGCGTTGGATCTTGATCGGACGGCCGCGCACCCCCGATAGAGTTCACGCGCGATTGAACGCGCGGCATGGACATGCGATCGCATGCGGGCGGGCGCGCAGTGCAGCAGGTGAAGGGACGACTTAAGCCGTCCGATCTCGCGATCGGACGACTGAGGATCGCTGAACGTGCACATGCGTTGCACAGGCGAGCAGCTGAGTAGGCGTGCATGGGCACGGGAGCTACGCCCACATTAGGGGCTTTAGTGACGGATTTATCCATTACTAAAGACTCCTCATTTACTATTTTGAAGTTGTAATGTCCATTTTGCCCCCACTCCTTGCAACTATAAAAGGAGACCCCCTCCATACGAAATTCTCATCCCTTCTCTTCTCTACCCCTCCAAAGCTCAAGAGAAGCTTGTCCCATACCCGGGATGCTTCTCGCGAGATAAAGTCCAAATTTTCGTCCCCCTTCGGAAGTGGATCCCGCGATGATGACGGCGTGCTGCTCCGTTACCATTCTTCTGCTTTGTCCTCCTTCATCCTACTTCGTTCTCCTTCGTTCAGGCTTTGTCCCGTCTGACTCATCCTCCAAGCGACCGTCGAGGAGGATTTCTCTCTCCCTATTCTTTTTACTGCTTTCTAATATAGATTTACTACTTTCTAGTGTAGTTTTGCTCGTCCTCCAAGCAATCGTCGAGGAGGACATTTCTCCCTCCATTCTTTTAATGCTTTCTAGAGTAAATTTATCGCTTTCTAGTGTAATTGTTTAATGCTTTCTAGTTGTAATGAACAATCTCCTCAGTGATAAATTCTTTGTTTATTCTACATCTCATTTTGATTTCTATGTGTAATATTTTCTCTCTCTCTCTTACCCTCTCTCTCTCTTCTATTTATTATAAATAATTAGATAGTTTTAAATTGAATTACTTCATGACAAATAAAAAGAAACACGTAGTTTTTAAATCAAACATCTGCCTCCCTGTGTTCGACCCGGAATTTCAATTTCGGTATAAATTTTATTTGTTGAACATGAATTCTTCACTTTCAAACTACAATGACAGGTTTTCCAAAACCAAACACGTTTGCGTAGCGATTCGCACGTTCAACAGCGGTGTAAAGGGTGCTCCAAGAAAACTCAAGCTCTTGCTCCAACACTATAGGTAGAGCACCATCCAAGACACTTGAGCTGCATAAATGTGCGTTAATGCTCCATCTAAAGATATGTAATAAAGATATAGAGCAACGCCGAGGCAGTAACATGTTGACATCGCATCCTCAAAGGAGGCATTTTCCTCCTTGACGGTGGGAACTCAAACCAATGATCTGCTTCAGACTTTTACTAAGTCCAAACAAGGGGGTTTTCTAATTTTTAGTTGTTTTTAGGTGTTGGATTGTGTGTGAAAATTGACTTAAGAAGTTTTGCATGAAATGCAAGTTCCTGTATTAGAAACTAAGCCAGAACTTTCCATATTACAAAAGAGGATCAAGTCACCTGAACTATCATGAGTTCAGGTGGAATTTTTAAGATGGATATCTGATCTAGTCTAAAGATTGACCCTGAAATTTTAATGATCATATCTGTATCCCAATCCCTAGTTTGTTAAAGATTAAATCTCATTGCACCAAAATTGAGGTTTCAACCTTAGTCCCGATTTCAAAATTTTCCTCAAAAAGTTTTCAACATTTTTAATTTTTTGGGTAGGCAAGCAAAAGAATAAAACAAAAATGTCTAATGAAAAATGCATATTTTTAGGTTTTGAAAATCCTAAATCAATAGTCAAAATTTTAAAAACAGCTCCCCATGCTTAAGATATGCAATGTCCTCATGCATTAGGAGAGAGAAGGGATCACCTTAGTGAAAGGCGGTCGGGTTTAGGATGGTCAAAACCTGGAAAAGGAAAGAGAAAAAGAATGCAGAAAAATGATGGGTTACATCCCATCCAGTGCAATCTTTAATGCCATTCAGCCAGGCGTGAAGGTATGCACTGAAGACAGATGATCATGTAAATAATTGGACACCTGGATGCCCATAAAAAATGCATCTTCTTTCGGATCCCTGGAAAATTGATTGGTAGAAAGATATGGATCAATATTTGATGGAAAATGATAAGTGTCGCCCGAGTCTGGCCATGGTTTTAAAGTGGGTTGAATGTCAAACTCAAGTAGGTCTGGTGGTAGGTCCATAGGAAAGGGGTCGTGGAAGGTATGGTGAGGATTGGGTGAAGTTAGTGTGGAAAGGTGGGGTGAGGGAAGAGTGGGTGGGTTAGGCTGATCAAGGGGTTCATCAAGAATGGATTTTTCATCAAGATAAATTTCCAAATCAAAGATTTCGTTGACGACTGATTCTGAGTCAGATTCCTCAAAAAATTTCTGGTTGGCAAGGGTATCTACCAACATTGTCTCCTCCACCAAATTTGAAATTTCAATATCTGATTCCTCCAAAAAATCATCATCATGGAATCTCAAGGAGGATTTAAAAATATAAAGAGTGATAGTTTGGCCTGCGCAGCTGATATCCATTTTCCCTGTGGCAATTAATGTTTGCCTTTGCAGTGGCCAAAAAGGGTCATCCAAGGATTATCTGGGCATTCATCAAAGATTTAGGTACCTCAATGTCAAGGACTAGAAAGTCTGCAGAGAAGACACAATTTTGGACCTTGACCGAAACATCCTCAACAATCCCACGAGGTTTGATTATAGATCAGTTTACTAATTGCAGGGTAACATCAATGAGTTTTAGTTTAACGATATAAAATTCTTTAAATAAAATCATGGGAATGATATTAACTGAGTTAACAAGATCAAGGGGGGCGCGATCAAAAGTAGTATCAACAATAATCACTGAAATTAATAGCACCCCTGGATCTTTCATCTTAGGAGGTAGCTTGCTCGTTATGACGGAGATTACTGTATCCAAAAGATGTACCTATCTGAGATTTTTGGCCTGCCTTTTAAGAGTACAGATTTCCCTAAAAGATTTGGCATAGGAAAATATATATTTAATGGCATCTAGGTGAGGGATATTGATTTGAACTTGCCTGAATAAATCCATGAGTTCTACTGTGGTGGGCTCAGATTTCTTTTTTCAATTGATGGTGGAGTGGAGAGCATGTGGAAAAGGGATAGGAGTCGTGTCCTGAGATTTTTGTGTTTCCTTTTCCTCTTGATGTGGGAGTGGAGAGTCAATTTGCACCGGGATAGGGATTTCACCAGGTTTCTGTGAAGGCTCAGGATCAATGGTAGTTGTCCCACTCCTCAACATAACTGCATGTGCAGTCATATTATTATTTGAAGGAGGTGGGGGGGCCTGTAGTTGTGGAATCCTAGGAAGCTGCTGAGGTGGTGGATTAGTAGGAGCCTGATTCATGTAATTTTGATTTCTGCCAGGATACTGGTTCCTCTAGTGATTAGGGTTAAGCATGGGTTGGGAGGGTAGATGTCCAGTAAGTCTTTGAGTGGGAGTAACCCCAATCTGATTATTCAGATTTGTATTGGTGCGGGTTACTTACGCCATCTTTGTCTGCATTTCCTGTAGGGTTCTCATCATTTGGGCATTGATGTCTTGTTGGGATGGCCCAGGATGAAAGGTCGGATTAAACCCATACCCATTAAATTGGTTTGGTTGGGGAGGAACTTGGTTATTCCAGGAGTGGTTCAGGTAATTCTTCCAATTGGAGGAATTTCGAAATGGCTCCTAGACGACAGAAATATTTTGAGTGGGTTTAAGATCAGGAGAGTTGTAATTCCCCAGTGAATCATGGACAACCACAGAATACTGGTAATAATCAGCAGAACTAGTGTTGAGATTATGCAAATTTTCTCTTCATGTAATGTTAGGGTGGGTTAGATGCGGAAAGTGTGGAGCTCAGGTTGATGTGGTGAGTCTTTCCTAAATTTTCTTTTGATTAATGTGCATCTGGTCGAGTTTTTGTGAAATCATTTGAAGATCGTCTTGCATTACAGGAATAGATGAAGTGCCTACTTCATGAACACCAAACTGCGAGTTTGACATTATGCAAAATGTGTTCATGGAAGCTTGATTAAATGAGTTTTCACTCATTTCCTCAAAAAGGTTGTAGGCACTTTCAGCATCTTTATTCAAGAAGTTGCCACCACACGAGCCCTTGACAAAACATCAAATTTGATCTTCTAAACCATGATAGAAGATCTGTACAAGTTGCCATAAAGGAATCTCATGGTGCGGCCAACTTCTTAGGAGATCTTGAAATCTTTCCCAGGAATCATGGAAAGTCTCGCCAGATTTTTTTTGAAAGGTCGTAATAGATCTTTGCAAGGGATTAGTATGACCTATGGGAAAGAATTTCTTAAGGAAGGCACTCTTAAGCTGAGGCCATGTGGTGGTGGGTCGACCAATGCTTCTGAACTACTAAGTGGCCTTATCTTTAAGAGATAATGGAAATAGTCACATTAGCCAAATGTCTTCATGCACATTTCGAAAATGTGTTGTTTATGCAAGAGTGAGTTCTTCAATGTGGCTAAATGGGTCTTCCATAGGAAGGCCATGGAAATGTTTAATCTGGTTCACAACCACTGGCTTGATCTTGAAGTCCCCCTCTGGTATGACCACCCCTGGTCGCTCCTCATAGTAAGAAGGATCTTAGAAATCTTTTAAAGGAACAACAGGCTGCTGACTGGGTGGTGGGTTTGGCCATTGGTTGGCTAGGTTTTGGATGTTCCTAGTCAACACTTGTTGATTGGCATTAAGTTGAGCAATTTGCTCAACCATCAAGGTGCAAAAATCAAGCAGGGGGCATAGTGTTGTGATTGAGGCAAATCAGCATTAGGGAGCTCCAAGTGCAGGAAGTTAAAGGTGGGGGGGTTTTGGGTGGAAGGGACAGAATTAGGGTTAGTAGTGGAGTTAGAGGTGGGATTAGAAGTGGAAGTGGAAGAGTTAGTGGACCTGTTTTGTTGATTTTCCATTTTTTTCAGAAGAAGAAGAAGATGGAGAAAGCGGCCTTTTTGCGCATGGGATGAAATCAAATGGTCCCTCCAAGTGCAGATTTTGAGATCGTCGCCCGTGCATAAAATTGAAGAATGGGTGGGGAGGAGAAGAGATGGAGATGAGAGAAAGTGTGCACATAAGCAATAAAAATTCTAGACCAAACTTAAATGTGACTCCCTAAAAATTAACGTAAGACTTAATCTACCTAGAAAATACAAAATCAATAGTGAATGCCCATTCTATCAACAAATCTGATGAAGTTGCATAAGGGGAGGTTTGGGCCCAAGCATTCTCCAGGAAAATTCCCAGGGGCTTGTGAAAACCTGCACCTGGTCTTTTTACATAGCCCCTCAGCCTGAAACCAGAAATAGATGATAGAATTTTTACTAACTAGAGAAAAATTAAGACCTAGATAGTAAGCCTATGTTGATGAAACCGTAGGGGTCAAATTGCTATAATTTTAGTTAGGTCTGGGATACTATTATGCACATGGAATGTGGAGAGGCTTGATTAGGGTATTTCCCTATTATTTCAAATTTTAGTGTGTGTGTAGGAATTGGAAAGTGGTTCCAATTTCAAACAAGTCGTCACACAAACTAATGCATTTCTATCTTTTAGAATTATATTTAAGTTACTGTGTTTTAGGATTTCCTTCTTAAGAGTTCAAATAAGTTTCAAGCTCCACAATCAAAGGGAAACAAGTTGTATTAGTGAAGATCAATTTCCTTTAAAGTGGGTATCTAGAAAGTGAAAAGGAAAACCCTAATCCAATTAGTCCTAAGACAGAAAATTAACTACCAATGAATATGTTTTAGGCTTTCTGTATTAAGTAGTGGTCCAAACAAATGAAACAACACCACTACCTTATCGTAAATCAAACAAGGATTCCAGAAAAGATTTTTGTAGGATTTTAGCAATATTTTTGATATTTTTAGAGAATTTTTCTTTGTGCTAGTGTCAAAGCCCAGAAATGATACTTATGGGCATTTTGGACTTTTTAGTACAACCATCGACCTCAGAAAATTTTTGTAATTTTATATGATGGATAGAATTTTACAAGGATTCCATAAACCTAAATTTCACAAAAATTGGATGAGTACAAATTTTGTGGATAGTAGAAAAATAGGAGGATGAGAGGATGTGATTCCTATCTAATCCATAAATTTTTTAAAAATTAATTGCAAATCCAATTAACTTGAAATTTGTAACAGATGTTTCCCACTTGCTTTGGAATCACTAGGTGAAATTTCAATATTTTTGAAGGCTTGTGGTGTTGGGATTTAATTTTTGAATTCGGATAGAAGTCTAGAGCCGAAAATCAGAACCAACACTTGAAGTGGAGTGGTGTTTAATGGAACAATCAAGCAAACAATGAATTTTAAATGGCACCACTCTACCTAATTTTAATGTTTAAGATCTTGAAATCCAAGTTTAATGTATTTTTGGTTGTTTTTTTAAAAGTCTATGTGACAAGGAAAGAGAAACCAGCCTGAAATTGTTGGAAGAAAAGGAACTCTGAGCTCTTGCTTCGAAATTCCCGCTTTCTTCCTGTAGTTCCTACACATAGAAGAGAGAAGAGAGACAAGGGAATGAGAGCTACTACAAGCAAGAGAAAGATGATAAAGCAAAGCCGTGCCTCAACATCAATGGTGCCAAAAAGTGATAGCGAAAATACACGATTTGTTAAAATTGTGTTTTACTCATTGTAATGCGTAAATCCACCTTTGCTTTAAAAATTTGTAACCAAGATAGTGGGGTATCTAGGGTTGTCCAAGGAGGCAATTTGTTTGCAAAATAAGTCTCTTGCTTGGAAATAAAATTCACCTTTCTTTTTGCTCTTTTTAATTATATAATTTTTGTGAGTTTTGTAATAAGGGGACAAAGCGGATTTTGTTGACGGGAAAGAGAGACTATCACTACCTTAGTAACTAAGTGACAAGAGTAACTTCTTTCCAAGTTCACCATAGGCAAGTGAAGGCCTAGCATAACTGGGTAGAAGGTGTGAGGATCCTAACACAAACTAAAGTAGAGAACAAAGTGCATAAATTTGAGAAAGTAATTTTATAAAAGTAGATTTTTGTTCTACACTTGTAGAGGAAAGCTTCTATAAGAACTAGAAAACTACCAAACAAGCAAGACAAGAATCTTGATGATGAATATGGTGAAGATGATGAAGCCCTTGCTACAACTACGGCTACTCTCATAGCTGAAAAGAACTCCTCCTTGTAAGCTCCTTCAAGGTGAGGTCCTCATTTTTGGCAAGCCCTAGGGTGGGCGTGCCTTGGCTCCTCCAAGGTGGAAGCTACCACCATAATTGATCACCTCCAAGGGTGGGCGTGCACCACCCTTGCTTCTCCATGCCTGGCCATCCTCCTTGAGCGGAAGATGTCCTCCTCCTTGGCGTGACAAAAGGGAGAAGAAAGAAGGGGAAGAAGGCACCAAGGGAGCGTGTAGGATATCCCCTTAATCATCTTCTCTTCTTCTTCTTCCTTGCCCTTAGCTTATGGTGGGTATAGGTAGAATAATACTAAAGGGACGATGAGTTCTTAGTGGTGGTTAGGAGGGTTTTTATAGAGGTGGAGATAGGGGGTTGGCGTGTCCCCTGGATGGGTGGCTAGGATCGGATTTGAGATGGTGGTTAAGGATCCTATGGTGGAGATCATTTGGCGCCAACTCATGGGACTTGTAGGGGGTAGTTATGGTGGCTATGGAAGGTGTTGGCACCAACCATGAAGGGGAGCCTAGGTTTGGAACTAAAGGGAAGGCTTCTAGAATGGGGGTGAGGTGGATGGTGGATATGGCTTAGAGGGGGTATGTGTAGGGTGTAGATGGGGGATGAAGTTGGTGCTAGAAGGGAGGTCGTTAGGGTTAGGTTTGGAACCAACTTTTGGTGCCTTTTGGTGGTTCGTTGAGGGGGTGAAGAGGTGGCTATGTTGGCACCAACTTAGGGGTGGACTAGGTAGAGCTTAGGTGGACTTAGGTAGGGTTACTTGGTGGAGCTAGTTAGGTAAGGTTTTAGGGTAGTGGTGGCCAAGGGAGTTGGAGCTTGGCTAAGATAAGCTAGCTAAGCTAGCTTAGGTTAGTAGTAGGGTAGAAGAGCTGGCAAATGGAGCTAGGGTTTGTGGAGAGGAGGTAAAGAGGAGAAGTCTGGAGCTGAACTGGAGCTGGCAACTGTTGAAGAGGGTGGCATGGAGCTACTTTAGTTGTCTTAGCTTGTTGGTTCTTTGCTAGCTGCTAGGCCAAGCTAAACTAAGCTGGCATCTACAACAACGAACTGAGGTGAGCTAGGTCTGGTGCTCCCATGGAGGATCAAGCTGGTCGAGGAACCTAAGGTAGGTTAGCTCAACTGAGTTGAGCTAAGCTAAGTCCCCGAGAGTTGGACTTGAGCTTCCTGACCTAAAATGAAGTCATCTTTGGATGGCTGGAGTTGAGTGGAGCTGCATCAAGCTGGTCTTGAGCTGAGGTGAACTCTAATCAACTCAGCTGAGCTAGCTAGAGCTCCCTGTGAATTAATGGGAGATGAGATGAGCTAGAATTAGCTATGTTGAGCAGGGTCTGAGTTGACTTGATCTAGTGTGAGCTACGATTTGCTCTCTTAAGCTTCCATTCAATTGAGATGAGCTGAATGTAGCTAGGATGAGCTAACCTTAGTCTAAGTGAGCTGGAATCTAGCTATGGTAAGTTGGATCAAGATGAGTCCCAGTTGGTTTGAGCTTCTCCTTCACCAGTTGCCTTCCTGAGTTCTTGGGTTCTAGGGATCTGACTCTCTATCTTTCCCTAACACTCACGAAAACATATCAAAAAGACAACAAAAATTAAAATGCATGCCTATCCTAATTTATGCCTAATGCAGCCCAAAAACCCATTTAAGGAGCAAATTCCTAAGAGCTAGGTTTGTTTTGATCCATAAGAATGATGATAAACTGGCGTTTATCAGCCACCATCACTGATAATCGCCCAAGGAGTTCGAAACCGACTAAACATATTCTTCTTCACAAAATCGATGACCACCTTGTTGTCGTTGGACTGGGTGGGGATTGCCTTAATCCATTTGGTCACATAATCAACAGTGGCCAGAATATACTGGTGTCCAAAAGAAGGAGGAAAAGGTCCCATGAGGTCAATGCCTCAAATGTCAAAAGTGTTGATGGAAAATATTGGGTTAAGGGGCATCATATCTCTCCTAGCCATGTTCCTGAGTGTCAAGCATTAGGCGCATGACTTTGAGAATTCCTGGGCATCCTTAAATAATGACAGCCAATAGAATCCGGATTGTAAGATTTTTGTTGCCGTCTTTTTCCCGGAAAAGTGTCCGCCATGTGCAGATGTATGGAAGAACTCAAGTATACTATGGAACTCAATTTCTGGGATGCGTTAATGAATAATCTGGTTTGCACCAATGCGGTACAGCTCGAGATCGTCCCAAAAATAATATTTGGCCTTAGATGCAAGTCTGTCCCATTGTTGTTTTGTCCAATCATGGGGGATTGATAGCGATTTAACGCGGTTTGTTAAATACGTCGTTGTAACGCGCAAAATTGATCAACTCTTAAATTTATGTTCCTAGATAGGGGAGTATCTAGGGTCGTCCAAGGAGGCCAAATGTTTGAAAAAATGATTCTCTTTCTTGGAATACAAATCTCAACTTTCTTTTTGGTATTTTTCAATATATCATTTTTTTTTGTTTTTGAATTAAGACTACATGCGAAATGGTGGCGGGAAGGTGATTTACACTTCAAATTCAAATACTACTTCTAAGTGGCAAGTAGAACCTCTCCCTAAGTTCACTCTAGGCAAGTGGGGGCCTAGAATAATTAGGGACAGGGAGTGAAGAATGCTAAAAACAAAGCAAGTAGAAATGCAAATGAGAAATTGCAAAGAAGGCAATCTAGATTAATGAAAAGTGTTTTACAAAAAGGCCTAGTAGAGGAATGCTTCTACTACTAGAAAAATTAAAATAAAGAAAAGCAAACACAAATCCTCTAGATAGATGGTGAAGAAGAGGGCTTCTTGCTCCAAGGTTGGTAGCTCCTAAGCTTGAAAAGAATCCTCCAACTCCTTCCTTGCTGTGCTCCGCCAAGGTGATGTCCTCCAAGGCACCCCCTAAGGGGGCGTACCCTAAACTTCTCTCCAATGGTGGACGTCCACCCTAGGTCCTTCTCCCTTGCCTGGCCATCCTCCTTGAAGTGGAAGAGTCCTCCTCCTTGGCGTGGCCCAAGTTGAAGAGAGTGGGGAGAAGGCACCAAAAGGGCTGGTGATGTGCCCCTTTAATCTCCTTCTCTACTCCTTCTTCTTGGCCGTAGGTATAGGTGGTTTAGCTAGCAAATTACACTAATGGAGGATGCCCCAAAATGGTGGTAGGTGGTGGGTTTTTATAGAATAGGAAGGGGGCTAAAGTGGCCCTTGAAATGGAGGGCCAAGATGGAATGATGGAGGTGGTTAAGGATCCAATGGCCAAGGTTGTTTGGCACCACCTTAAGAGACACCAAGGGGGTAGTTATGGGGGTTGACACCCCTCGATGTTGGCGCCAAAAAGGGTTCTAGAAGGAGGGGTAGGTGGATGGCTAGGATGGATTATGTGGGTAGGTGTAGGGTGGATTAAGGGCAGAAAGTTGGCGCCAATATAGAGGTGGTTAGGTGTAGTTTTTGCCGCCAATTTTTGGTGTCTTTTGGTGGTGATGATGGGGTGAAGGGATGGCTAGGAGTTGGCGCCAACTTGAGTAGGGTAGCTAGCTTAGGTAGGCTTAAGTTGGTGGAGCTAGCTAGGGTTGAATTTGAAGGTGGTGGATGGCCAAGGAGCTGGTTGCTAGCTAAGCTAAGCTAGCTTAACTAAAGGGGGAGTAGAGGAGAGGGTGTTGGAGCTAGGGTTTGGAGGGAGGAGCTGAGGAGGAGAAGTCTGGAGCTGGAGTTGGAGCTGACTGCTGCTGAAGAGGCTGGCATGGGGCTACTCTAGCTGGCTTAGCTTGCTAGTTCTTTGGTAGTTGCTAAGCCAAGCTAAAGTAAGCTTGCTTCTACCATAATGAGCTGAGGTGAGCTAGGTCTGGTGCTCTCGGGGAGAATCAAGCTGGTTGAGGCAGCTAAGGTAGCTTAGCTCAACTGAGTTGAGCTAAGCTAAGTCCCCAGGAGCTGGACTTGAGCTTCCTGAGCTGGGATGAGTTCTTCTTCAGCTAGCTGGAGTTGAGTGGAGCTTGATGTAGCTGGATCTGAGCTGGGGTGAACTCCTGTCAACTCAGCTGAGCTAGCTAGAGCTCCCTGTGGACTAGTGGGAGCTGAGATGAGCTAGACTCAGCTAAGTTGAGCTGGATTTGAGCTGACTTGTGCTAGGGTGAGCTAAGATGAACTCTCTTGAGCTACCATTTAGCTGAGATTAGCTGAATGGAGCCGGGATGAGCTAACCCTAGTTCAAGTGAGCTACGTTCCAGCTGTGGTGAGCTGGATTAAGCTGAGTTCCAGCTAGTCTGGGCTTCTCCTTCACCATTTGCCTTCTTGAGCGCTAGGGTTTTAGGGATCTGTATATCTGTACATCCCTAACACTCACAAAAACATATTAAAAAGACAATAAAAGATGCAATGCATGCCTCATTAGCCCATAGTTGTGGGCTATTTAAGTATTTAAATGCCTAAACATTAGGATAATTCTAACATTTATTTAGCATAAATTAGGATGTAAATAGATTAATTCATATTTTTAATTTAATTACATAATCCATGCACTGCATTCATATTTTAAGTGCATTTAGAATTAGCTTAGAATGCCATTCATCTAATTAGTTAACTAATTAAGTACATTGTTTTAGTTAACATAAAACTTGAGGGTTTGTATATAAATAACCATAATATTTTAATAATATTCTTTATTCTTCTTCTCAGCAACAGCTCGGCTGCCGCTGCAACGCCTCCGGCCTCACTAAAAGCGCATTCATGGATCGGCAGAGAAGGTGGATCTGCTCCCGCCTCTCCATTGAAATTTGTGCAGGCCTCTACAAAGGAGAGAGGATGCTAAGCGAGGCAGGCTTCCGCCACCGACGCACCACTGTGCAGAGAGAACCTCTCTCTTCCACTCCACACTGCCGGCCTCTACTGTGGCGACGAGTCTCCAGCACCGTGGGCGTGTGGTGTGACAGGTCACACCGCCATCCGGAGCTCGCCGCATCACCGTGAGCACCTTAGCGTGCATCTTCCTCGCTGTCGTCGCAGACCACCACCACCGAGCTACTGATCAGCCACCCTCTCAGTAACTTAAGACGTCCGGGAAATTTCCTAGACGTCTGAAGTTACCTGCTCACCTCCACTTCCACAGCCTGCACTCTCCAACTAGCCACCAGACCGCCTGCACCCTCCACTGCTCACCGGCTGCAGACCTGCGCACGCCTGCAGATCAGCCCACGCCACCTTCCCCGCGCCCATCAGCCTGCAGGACACCCGCGCCTACCATCAACCGCGCCTGTAGACCACCGCAGCCATCTCCACGCGCCTGCAGACCACCGCCCACGCCAATTGCGCCAGCGCCCTTCGCAGACCCTCCGCAGCGCACGCCATAGTCCAACCGCACTGCAGCACCCTCCGCCGTGCTTGCAGAACTGCCTGCAGTGCCCTCTTCCCCGCGCCTGCAGACGAACGCCTGCCACGCCATCCGCGGCAGTGCCCACGGCAGCGGCAGTAGCCACCCCCGCAGTAGCAGTAGGCGGCGGACTTCACGCCAACAGGCTGCGCAAGCTGCCGGCTGCAGCACCTCCGCCGGAGCTCGTCCAGCCACCTCCGACTGCCGCGCGACTCGCCGCCACTACCGATTCGAAGCCCTTGATCCAAGGGACCTCCTCCGAGCTTCCCGCGCCCGGCCATCGGCTCCTCGTCGCTCAACACAACGGGAAAAATTCCCCTGTTTTGCTACAGTAAAACGTTAATTAAAATTTACATTTTCTGCCATTGCCACATTTTAATCATATTCTATTGACTCTGCATTGCGAAAAATATCCTGTAGTTTCTCATAATTGCCATTTCAGCATTGTTTCTTGCTTGAACCTTAAGCTAAAGGCAATCTTGGCTTGGTTCTTGTCCAAATTGACTACGAACAAACATTTTTAAGTGGCGCGAATTTTAATACGTTATTGCCTCCCTGTGGATACGACCCGCTCCTCTGCGAGTGGTTATTTCTTGTTAAAAATTGATTAGTCGATTTTTCCACCACATTAAACTACAAACGACTTAAAAGCGAAAGATCGATCAGTGAAATGGCGCCGTTGCCGGGGTGGCAATAGATGCAATAATTTTGCCTAATTTTATTTTGATTATTTGTCAATTGCATAGAGATTTGACCATTCATTATTTTTTTTTTTTTTCAAGAATCAGCCAGTGTGAGAGGCGACCCTTGACGTCGCCAGACGAGAATTGGGTGAGCCATTTTTAAACAGAGGAGAAGGACGAGGACGCGACGGACACCATTTAGTCATTAGTTTAATTAGAATCGAATTAAGATTGTAGACTTAATTTTTCATTACAGTTAGTTTGAAACCCTTGTTCTGGGGCAAATTTTGAGGGGTTTGTTCCCCGATTTTGTTTTGGACCGTGTTGGGTAATTTTTGGGAGCTTGTTCCCTTTTCATTTTAAGTTTAGGTTTTTTTTTTTTATTATTATTTCTTTTATTTGCTTGTGCATAAGTAGTTCAAAAAAAAAATAGAAAAAGAAAAAAACGAGCTGCCTGCTATAAGCTGCCTGCCCTAGGACGAACCATTTAGGTCTGTATGAGCAGCCTCTAGATTTACTTTTCTGCATTGTGTGCATTTTTGCATTGAAGATCGCTGGAGGCAAGGTACGTATTCTCTTACTTTGCATCATATTTTTGATCACGCATTGCATTTAGGATTTAATGCAAAGAGTCTTGAAGCGATCTAACAAGTGGTCACATTTTTTTTAGAAAAAGGACTAATTAAAGGAAGGACATTTTAAAAACCAAGGATTTGATTTTCAAACTTGACGTGCGATTCAAAGTTCAAAATCTTTGACGGTGTATGCACACTTATTTCACTTGCACCACGACACGCTTCTAGACACTCCTTAGGTTTGGAAATACTAGGACAAGAGCCCTCCTTTCGTTGGATTCTGAAGTGTTCGGAACTGGAAATCAAAGGTTTTGTAAATCCAAAGAGGGGGATACCCTGTCACGAATTTTTGGGGGTAGTTGAGGAGCACCACGAAAGCACAGCTTCAAAGGAAGGCTTAGGCCTACTTTCATCCCTCGATCTTCCGTCTTTGGATTTACTTGACCATTTGAAATTTAGGGAAGAACACCTAAGCTCCAACTAGGTCTTCTTAGGCAAATCGTAGGTTGGCAATAGACGCGTAAATTGACTGAACAAATTGTATTGTCACCTGCAATCTGACTTAAAATCAAAAGCCTAAATTGGGAAAGACCTAAAAGGTCCTTTTTGAATTGTGTCTTGCTTGGGGAATTCTGATTGAAGTGTGAGTTAGAATGGACCACATTGATTTTCATCCTTTCACATCTTGCCCACACCCTCACCCCCACTCTGCATCCTTCGATCCCAAACGCCAAGATGGTCCATTCCTTGATGGACATAATGACAATCATTGGGATCCGTTTTACTCCTATTATAGGAGTATTGGCCTAGTTAAGCCCCAAATTCGTGAGCAGAACTCAGGAGCGGGATTTGCTTTGCCCAATATCCCACATACCAAAGAAATACCCAACCCACCCTCCCTGAAAACTTATAATGGTTGGACAAACACTCCTGGGTACTATAAGCCTGAGCCTGACTTCTCTTATGATAGAAATGACCTCTCCTCTTTGAAGATGGAAATACAAAAAATGCAAAATGAAATGAGCGAATTGTTAGGAGAATCTTTGACAGCAGGCCAACAAGAAAGAGATGAAATTAGCCACCCAATTTACCCCATTGACGATGACGTACACCCATCTACAATAGATGCATCTCCCGTGGGAAAGCTACACTTTAAGTTGGAGGGAAATTCTAGGGAGAATAGCTACTTTTCAAGGATCGATTTTGAAACCTCCCCATTAGATAACAATTCTTTGAGCGATCTACACTTTAGGTGGGAGGAAAATACACATGACAGTAGCTATGCATTGGATGAAGAAAGGTGGCAACCTGAGGAAGATGATGATAAGGTTGAGTATCCACCTGAATTATATTGGAGTCAAAAGAAGGGAATGATGGTACCATTGGAAGACCTTGACCCAGATGATAGTATTTTCGTGACATTTGATGAAGTGGGTCAAAGTCAAGTTGTTAACCCTACCCTCCCTTCTGATCACGATATGGAACTCAAACCCACCCTTAGGGAACCTAACCCTAAAGAAATTGACCTATCTGAGGAGTCTGATGTTACCAGTGTAAACCATTTACCTTAGATAGAGCACCCTAGGGGATCTGCTGAGATATTCAATGATTCTAGACCTCGGGTACATGATGAATTGTGTGATGAGGAGGAGGACGAATTATATGAGGAACCTACATTCAAGATTTGGAGTGACACTAAGGGTGATTATGTCTTATTTGAAGAGTTAGCTCCTGAGGATGTCACAAATTTGACCAAATTAGGTTTCCTTAGCACACCCATTGATGATATTTCTCCTCATGATAAAATGATGGAAAATTTGGAAGCAATTTCTAAGATTTATGTGGATTCACATATAGACTCCGGGGAAGATTTGAGTAAAGAACAAAAACCCGGGGATGACATTGATAGGATAATCCCTAGATCTGTTGCTTCCAACCTGCCTTCATTCACTTCGAAGTCACCCTCTGATTCGTTTATATCTGAAAGCGAAATTGTGACTCCTGATGAAGAGCAGGAAGATCCATGTGATGGTACAAGGAATGCTAGGGATGAAATTGAGGATTTAGAAAGAGTGTTTGGGATGGACACCAAGCTGATTAAACCCAACCTAGATCTTATGGCCATCCCACAACCTCGTAACTTGGACACCCTAGACGATCCTTGCCTTAGAGAATTGCTCATTTTTGTTCTGACTAGGGGGCTTAACAGACCAATATTTTCTGTAATGGAGTATCGGGTATGGATTGATGATTTCTTTAGTCAGTCCATGACCCTGGGGGTTTATCTCTATACCATTCCTTCCCCATTCTTTTTGGAGGATCCTTGTCATCCTCCCCATACCCCTTTGGAGGTTATTTTACCTATTTATCCTTTAGAACCTCTCCTGGTGACTTGGGAAGATTTCATTCCCATTTTAGTTGGGCGAGCATTTGCTATCGGGATTCATCATCAGCTCGCCAACATCCTAGGTTACCTATTTTCTAGGCCAACTTTGCTTTGCTCATTTTTATGGCCTATTTCTGCAATTCTTGAACTTGATTTGCTGGTTCTTTGGTTATTCAGCCCAGCTCTGACCCAGGTAATATCCTTCTATGCAATGAGGACATTGCAGATTTTAGGCATGGGGGGGTGTACTTGGGGATATACATAGCATAATTGCATACATTTGTACACATAAAAAAAAAAAAAAGGTTTTGAGCTTAACTGGCTAGATCTTGCAGTCTTAAGCAAATCAGAACTCTAGGGTAGACTAAGTTAATTCTAGGGTCAAACTTTAGAAGCTAAATGAGCTACTAGCTTTAGACCTTTAGGGTCCTTTGTGGACATAAAAACTTAAGTAGGAGTTAAGTTGCAGACCATTCCTCAAAAGGTTGAGGAAGGGAAGCTAGGGTTTGAGTTAAAAGGTGGGGTAGTACCTGGAGTCTTATTCTACCTTTTGGTTTACGGGTCCTTGTAACCCAAGCATCCAAATTTCACACACTTGGTCTGGTAATCAACTTAATTTTCGTCTTTCTGAAAAGAGATTTGGTTCTCTTAGTTTTGACTTAAGAGAGGCTTGAAAACACATTTTGATTGGGAAGAGTTCCCGCCGCAGGAGAGGTCGAGTATATACTCACCTTGAGGATGCGATGATAACATATTACCTCCTCGACGCTTGTCTCTTAGGATATCCATCCTACTGGGGGCATGTAAGCGCATTGCGCAGTTCAGGTACCATGGGCAGCCCTATCTCGAAGTGCCGATTGCCATAGGCCTGAATTCTCTTAAGAAATCCACGGGCGATACTATCCCGAAGTGTCGATTGCCAGGAGTTCTTGGGGTCATTATGGGCGGTGCTATCTTGAAGCATCGAAAGCCAGGCACCCTTCGAGGTATGGTAATGGGGACAATGAATCCGACACAGACCGTGTTGATAGCTGATCTGAGGTTAGACCTAGAAGAATCAAACAAACAAACAAACAAACAAAAAAAAGGGGTGTATATATATAAAAAATTTCCTTTAACTCAAATAACTCGGACTAATGCACAAGCATGGATGCTTTAATCTCAGGGATCATTAAACTTTAGGGTAGAGTCAGAAATCAAGGAAACTTGTGCTTGCAACTCGTCTTTAGCCAACCTAGTCTGTAACTTAGCAACTACTTAGGAACCTTGGGTCTAGAGCCTGAACTTAATATGCTTTTGAAGGAAGACTAAGTGAGTTGACTAGTCTACTTAGAGTGCTAGGTTTCGCTTAATTTTGCTAGGGACTAGCAAAAACTAGGCATGGGGGTATTTGATTAGCCCATAGTTGTGGGCTATTTAAGTATTTAAATGCCTAAACATTAGGATAATTCTAACATTTATTTAGCATAAATTATGATGTAAATAGATTAATTCATATTTTTAATTTAATTACATAATCCATGCACTGCATTCATATTTTAAGTGCATTTAAAATTAGCTTAGAATGCCATTCATCTAATTAGTTAACTAATTAAGTACATTGTTTTAGTTAACATAAAACTTGAGGGTTTGTATATAAATAACCATAATATTTTAATAATATTATTTATTCTTCTTCTCAGCAACAGCTCGGCTGCCGCTGCAACGCCTCCGGCCTCACTAAAAGCGCATTCATGGATCGGCGGAGAAGGTGGATCTGCTCCCGCCTCTCCATTTAAATTTTTGCAGGCCTCTACAAAAGGAGGAGAGAGGATGCTGAGTGAGGCAGGCCTCCGCCACCGACCCACCACTGTGCAGAGAGAACCTCTCTCTTCCACTCCACACTGCCGGCCTCTATTGTGGCGACGAGTTTCCAGCACTGTGGGCGTGTGGTGTGACAGGCCACACCGCCATCCGGAGCTCGCCGCATCACCGTGAGCACCTTAGCATGCATCTTCCTCGCTGTCGTCGTAGACCACCACCACCGAGCTACTGATCAGCCACCCTCTCAGTAACTTAAGACGTCTGGGAAATTTCCCAGACGTCTGAAGTTACCCGCTCACCTCCACTTCCTCAGCCTGCACTCTCCAACCAGCCACCAGACTGCCTGCACCCTCCACCGCTCACCGGCTGCTGACCTGCGCACGCCTGCAGATCAGCCCATGCCACCTTCCCCGTGCCCATCAGCCTGCAGCACACCCGCGCCCACCATCAACCGCGCCTGCAGACCACCGCAGCCATCTCCACGCGCCTGCAGACCACCGCCCACGCCAATCGCGCCAGCGCCCTCCGCAGACCCTCTGCAGCGCACGCCATCCTCCAACCGTGCTGCAGCACCCTCCGTCGCGCTTACAGAACCGCCTGCAGCACCCTCTTCCCCGTGCCTGCAGACGAACGCCTGCCACGCCAGCCGCAGCAGTGCCCACGGCAGCGGTAGCAGCCACCCCCGCAGTAGCAGCAGGCGGCGGACTTCATGCCAACAGGCTGCGCAAGCTGCCGGCTGCAGCACCTCCGCCGGAGCTCGTCCGGCCACCTCCGATTGCCGCGCGACTCGCCGCCACCACCGATTCGAAGCCCTTGATCCAAGGGACCTCCTCCGAGCTTCCCGCGCTCGGCCATCGGCTCCTCGTCGCTCAAGACAATGGGGAAAAATTCCCCTGTTTTGCTACAGTAAAACATTAATTAAAATTTACATTTTCTGCCATTGCCACATTTTAATCATATTCTATTGACTCTGCATTGCGGAAAATATCCTGTAGTTTCTCATAATTGCCATTTCAGCATTGTTTCTTGCTTAAACCTTAATCTAAAGGCAATCTTGGCTTGGTTCTTGTCCAAATTGACTACGAACAAACATTTTTAAGTGGCGCGAATTTTAATACGTTATTGCCTCCTTGTGGATACGACCCGCTCCTCTGCGAGTGGTTATTTCTTGTTAAAAATTTATTAGTCGATTTTTCCACCACATTAAACTACAAACGACTTAAAAGCGAAAGATCAATCAGTCATTGCCTAACCTAATTTATGCCTAAATGCAGCCCAAAAACCCATTTGCGGAGTAAAATCCTAAGAGCTAGGTTTGTTTTAATGCATAAGAATGATGATAAACTGGCGTCTATCAGGGATTTGAGTAAAGTCCAAATAATTGACAATATCTACAAACCAGGGTGTTCGGATACCTGAGATTATAAGGATAGTCGCATTAGAAAAGTGTCTGAAATAGGGATATGCAGATGAGGAGAATGAATTAGGATTCCCGAGAGGTGATCTACCACTACATTTTTTTCCCTGGCTTTTATCCCTAATTTCAAGATCAAATTTTTGAAGTAATAGAATCCAGTGAATAAGCTGGGGCTTGCCATCCTTTTTGGCCAGGAGATGTTTCAAGGCCGAGTGGTCGGTATAAATGATGACACCAGAACCTAAAAGATAAGCCTTGAATTTTTCCAAAGTGAAAACTACATCTACCAAATTTTTTTCAATAATGGTGTAGTTCCTCTAGGCCTCATCCAGAGTCTTTCCAGAGTAGTAAATCACAGAGGTCGTTTTCTCAATCTTTTGACCCAAGACAGCCCCAACAGCATAATCAAATGCGTCAGCCATAATCTTAAATAGGGTTGTCCATACCAGTGGTTGCAACACTAGGGCATAGGTGACTATCATTTTTAATAAATCAAATGCCTTATGGCATGATTCATCAAACTCGAACGGCGTGTCTTTGGCCAGAAGGTTACTCAAGGGTTGAGCAACCTTCGAGAAGTCCTTGATGAATCTTCTATAAAAACCCACATGCCTAAGGAAAGAACGAATCTGTTTTATGGATGTAGGTGGAGGAAGTCTAGAGATAGCATCCACCTTAGCCTTATCAACCTCAATACCCCAATTAGAGACTACATGACCCAGGACAATGCCTTCTCAAGTCATAAAATTGCTCTTTTCCCAGCTAAGGACCAGCCGTGTCTTGATGCATCTCTGGAGGATCAATTATAAGTTAGCTAGGTAGGACTCAAAAGAATCTCCAAAAATGGAGAAATCATCCGTGAACGCCTCAAGACAATCTCTCACCATGTCAGAAAAGATGGCTAGCATGCACCTTTGAAAGGTGACGGGTGCATTGCAAAGCCCGAATGACATTCTACGGAATGCAAAGGTTCCATAGGGATAGGTGAAAGTTGTCTTTTCCTGGTCTTCGGGATGGATAGGGACCTAGTTATATCCTGAATAACCATCCAGGAAGCAAAAGTATTTTTGCCTAGCTAACCTTTCTAGGATTTGGTCGATTAATGGCAAGGGAAAATGATCCTTTTTGGTGGGTGTGTTTAGCTTCCTATAGTCAATATAGACTCTCTAAGCAGAAGCTGAATGAGTGGTGAAGGTTTCCTCTTTCTCGTTAGTCATAATGATTATTCCCACCTTCTTGGGTACAATCAGAGTGGGGCTCATTCATGAACTATTCGAGATTGGGTATATAATTTTAGCATCGAGCGACTTGATTATCTCTGTCTTGACCACTTCTTGCATATTCGGGTTTAGTCTCCATGAAAATATGAAGATTACAATAAGATGGCTCGATCCTCCTAAGGTCGCGGATGGTCCAACCAATTGCCTCCTTATTGTTCTTAAGGACCTTAATCAACCTCAATTCTTGCTCCTTAGTCAAATCAGCACTAATAATCACAGGGAGCATGTTCTCAGGTCCTAAGAACTTTATTTCAAATTTTTAGGCAATGGTTTCAATTCAAGCTGAGGTGGGTTTAGTATAGAAGGTAGGGAGGATGCTGATGAAGATTCATTAGGATGATCTAGTGGAAGAGCCTGGGAATGAACAAAATCAATAGCCTCTTCGGGATGTGGCAGGTCTGCCAGGGAGGGTTGTGGGTTGGGTTCGCTAAAGTTGGTGGACTCCTCGAGTGCACTGATCGTCAAACAAGTCTCAAAATCATGATCCTCGAGCTCCTCAATGAATCCACAATCCTCAAATCCTCTTATCACCTTAAAAATATCAAGTGTTAGCTTCCTATCCCCAAAGGTGATCTCCATAGTACTGCTCTCGCAGCTTATGTTGGCCTTGGCTGTAGCTAGGAATAGGCTCCCCAGAATGATGGGCGTGTTCCTCAAATTGTTAGTTACATCCATGTCAATGATCAGGAAATCTATGGGAAAATAGAAATCCTTGACCTTGATGATTACATCCTTAATAACACCCTTCGGTGTGGTGACCAAGCAATCTGCTAATTGTAGCGTTACTAAAGTTGGCCTAAGTTCGTCTAAGCAAACCTCTCATAAAGAGAAGTTGGGATTAGGTTGATGGATGCACCTAGATGAAACAGTGCCTTATCAAAAGTGTATTCCCCAATAATGCATGAAATCAAGGGGGCACCTGGATCTTTCTTCTTTTATGGAAGGTGATGTAGGGAGACAGAACTTGCCTACTTAGAGAGAATCATCTTCCTCGAAGTGGGTCCTCTAGGCTTACACTTTTGTGTACATAGTTCTTTCAGAAATTTAACATAGGTCAGGATGTGCTTAATAGCATCTAGGAGCGGAGTATTGATCTCTATGCTCTTGAATAAATTCAAGAGCTCCTCATTGCTATCTGAGGTTTTCTTCTTCTTATTTTTAAATAAAGCTTCAGGGATAAGGATGTGGGTGGTATTTTCAATTTCTAGTCCCTGGGCCTCATTGTCTTCTTCAATCTCCTCCTTTTATCTCTCAAGCCCCCAATGTTTTGGCTTCTAGAAGGTAATTTAGGGTCCTGGGTCTGCTTTCCACTTCTCAAGGTGATGGAGTTTGCAGAGGCATATGGGTTTGGATCTTGAGGTGGTTTAGTGAAGATTGGTGGGCCTTGGTTGCTCATGTAACCAAAAGAAGAAGAGGAGGAGGGACCCTACTCAACCACCTAGGCATGTGTGTGTGGGTCCCTTTGATTTACATACCCTTGTTCTCTATTGCCTTGATTTTGCAAATTGTGCGGGTTGGGTAAGGTTGGGATGGTAGAGATGTGGGTTGTCAGGTGTTAGTAATAAACTTGGATTGCAAGTTGTCCAAAGATGTCTTCATTTGCTGCATAAGCTGAAGCATGGACCCTTGCATTTCCACCATCTGCTGGTTTAAATCAGCCTGCCCTACAGATTGTTGGGCATTCCAAGATGGCTCAGTAACCAGTCTCAGGGGCAACTGGATGTATACTTAACCCTGACCCATAGGTCTTTGAGATGCATAGTTGCTGGGTCATGTTTGGGTCTGTTGCCCCTGACTTTTCTAGAAGAAGTTAGGGTGGTTCCTCCAAACCAAGTTATAAGTATTAGAATACAGGTTGGTCCTAGCATTCTCCTGCACTGCATATGCAACCTCATAGGGCGAGGATGGAGAGAAGGAAGGATTAGAAAAATCGGGATCAAAGGTCATAGTTTGGAACCCATAAGGTTCCAAGAAATCCTGGCTCATAGGTTGAGCCGATTCAAGTTGGTTCATGAACTCCCGCCTCGAGGGAGCTTGTGAGGAATGAAATCCTGAATTCTGGGATTGAGTGGGTGTAGATGTGTTTCCCGAATTCCCAGACATACATTCTTCCATTCTTTTAGCAACCAAGTCCATCTTATCAAGCTTATTACAAATCAATTCCTTGTCAAATGAATGAGAATCCTGGATCTCATTAGCATTTGACCTGGGTTGCTGGGACCGGTTGAATGCATCCATGGAGTCATGATTAATTGAGTTCTTGCTCATTCCTCAAATAGGTCATATGCACTATCTACATCCCTGTTGAGGAAATGACCTCTGCGGAAGGCGTCCACATGATTACGAAGTTATTCAATCAACCCATGATAGAAAATCTGCACGAGTTGCCATTTTGACACCTCGTAGTGTGGACACTTCCTCAAAAGTTCCTAGAATCACTCCCAGTCACCATGAAACAGTTCCCTCGGCAATTGGGCAAAAGTGGTAATCACTCGTCGCAAGGCATTGGTCCATCCGATTGGGATGAATTTCTTCAAGAAAGCTGACTTAAGAGTAGCCCATGTTTCTATCGGCCTTCCGATGGTTCGGTACCAATGTGTGGTACTATCCCTGAGAGAGTGGGGAAAGAGCCTCATGATCATTTGCTGTTCATTCACATTCCTTGCTCGGGTGGTCTGAACCAAAGGGGTCAGATCCTCCAAGTGATGGAATGGGTCCTACATGCCAAGCCCATGGAAATGTTTAATCAAGCTTAAGACTTGGGGCTTGATTTCTATATCTCCGGCTGGAATTATGATGCCGGGACGTTCCCCATAGTTTGAAGGATCATAGAAATCCTTCAAGGGCCGAGAGCCCTAACCATTCATTCATTGGAACCATGCTGCATCTGCTGCAATTCTTCCATCTGCCTCTGAATCAGCTCCTGCTGGTTCAAGGATGGGGGAAGTGGTTGTTGATCAGCCATGGGATCTGCTTGGCTATAGCTCAACCTCCTTCTTCTGGAATGGTCTAAAGGTCCTTCCAATCTAGGGTTCAATGACCTCCTTTGTAGCATACACTGGAAGGAAGTCAGAAGGACGAGGAAGAGAAGGAACCTTGCAACACAAAACATACAAGCCTATCCTTAGGTTGGGTAGGCTAAAGGTCTACAAACTCTTAGAGTCTGTCCTAAGATTATGGACTATTTACTCTACTTGTATCCAGGCAAACCAACTAGTAAGGAGGAGGGATGGGGAGAAGGTTCTTCCTTTAGCTTGCACCTCAGGTTCCTAGTGTATCCCCCAGTTGCGGTCGTTTGATGCTACTCCCCTAACTAGACATCCGACTGACTAGTATAAGTAGGTTAATTGTGAACAATCTCAATCTAGATCCCAATGAGCGAACTAGTCCTTAGGGCCAACGTCTAATCAATTTTAGTTAGGCTTAGGATAATGTTGCTTCTGGAATGTGATGGGCCCTTAATGGGTTGTGCCCTTAATAATTTGTTTGAGAGTGTGTGTATGTGCACAACTAAGAAGTTTTCAAGAAAGATTATTAAGAATGAAGTGAGTTCTAAGATTCAGATCTCGCTTAGTAGCTTTTAGGATTCAAATATTAGGTGTATTCAACAAAGTTTTCAAGAGGCAAACCAAATTTGAAATCACGAGTTCAAGTGCTTTTCCTTTATAAATCAACAAGAAATATGGAGTGCCTGGCTTGACCTAAATATTGAATCCTATGGGGTAGCTACAAAATGAATCAGTTTTAAATTAGGTGGTGCGGTCTAAACAATTCGATCAAGTGACCCAGATGCACCACCAATTAGGCACACAGAGATGATTAACGTAGATTGATTTCTACTCCTTTATGTGTTGATTTGCATGTACCAGCTCCACAGGTCAGAATCCCGATTGAGTAGATGATGGGGGCACGCTTCGCGTATTAAAATCGGGGCTTGGAGGACTTGTCATTATAGCTCCCAAAACGTGTTTATCAGATAAAATTTATAACCGAAACTTGAAAAGTGAGTCCCAGGTCGAACACGGGGAGGCAAACATTTGGTTCTACAAAAATCCATGCTTCGCTTTTTATTTGTTTTTCTCATTTTTTTGTCTTTTCTAATTTTTTTGGTATTTTGAGCAAGTAAGAGATCAGGTCAATACTTCTAGTTAATCTTACTTGCAACAATACAAGAGAGAGACAGAAATAATCATATATTCATAAAGAATTGTTTGTTACACTATAAAAGCGGAAAATCTACACTACGAAAGAGTAGAAAGATAGAATGAGGTGAGAGGAAACCCCCTTGACGGTTGCTCGGTGGATGACTCGCTCTGACATCGCCTAGAGGAAGGTCATGAGGAGCGGGATGAAGGATGACGGAGCTGGAGGATGGAGGTTGGGGCAAGACGGCGTCACAGCGAGGATCTTCTACCCGAAGGGTGGTGACAGGATGGCCACGAGATGCTCCACGAAGGGGATGAGAGGAGGGAAAATATTTGGTTTCCTACTCTAGAGGAGCATCCTGGGCTTGACACAAGCTCTCTTTGGAGCCTTGGAGGTGGTGAGAGGAAGAAAGGAAGAGATGGAGAAAAATGGGAGGGGTAGGGGTCCTTTTATAGTGGAGGAAAGAATTAAGTTCTTATACAAGACATTTAGTGACAGTCATAAACATCATTGAAGATCCGTGGCAAACATCTCTGAAGACAGCCCACGCACCCACGTCGTTGCTACGCTGGAGCACGCTCCGCGCGCCATGTCGCGTGCCTCCGCGCACTACGCACTGACGTGCGCTGTCACTACACGAGTGTGCACCCACGCTGCTAGGCGCATGCGGTGGCGTGTGCGTGCGCATGGGCAGCCTAGGTTTCTCCACGTGGTACGATCTGGGTCGTCCATCTTCTTTCTATTGTAGGGGCTACTAAAGAGTTCGGATTAAGTCGATTTTCACACCATTGGTCTACGATCGTCAACTAGAGTCCATCGACGTGGTCGAATTTGTCGTTTAAAGCTCCGAATTACGTCACTTGGTCCCTTGGCCGTTAAGCTTCCCTGAATTGCATATTGTGCTACGAGACTCCGATCAAGACGATTTCGAGGGAGTTGGACTCCGATCATCATCCTAATTAGATTCATATGGTTAGATCGTCAATCCAAGGCTTTGAAATAGATCTCCTTCTCTCCTAACAATAAGGACACAATTAACCTAAAATATACATAACTACTCTAAATGCATAATGATGCATTCTATGCAATATTTATAATATGAAATGCAATTCTAAACCTAGGAACATGCATAAATAGGAAATTTAACCTAAATGGATGTGTCTACATCATACGCCCATGCCTATCTTTTGCTTGTCCCTCTCAAAATTAAACTACATGCTATGTATAAAATCAAAATTAGAATTAGGTCGCTTAGGCCTAAGTCATTTATTAACAATAGAAAATTTCAACTAAGGTCCTAAACTACGAAGACTCAACAGTACCCGGGTGTCTGCCAGAATGCACCCGGGAGTTTGAGATTTCCGGGATAATGTTTTACGGCTACCCAACCTGCCCAAGACTCGAAAAGGACTCTAAGTGCTATGCATCTTGTGAAAATAGTGAAAGACTCACTAGGCGACCGCTGAAATGGACTTCGGGTTTCTACAACCCTAGGTGACCTTTCCCAAAGGTTTATCTTATCGATTGGTAGCTTTCTCACTACTTCTTTTATTAATGGGGTCAACACAAGGGCGAACCTAGTGTATATCTCCCTAGTTTATTCTACTTCCTTCTTTTTCCCTAAGTGTTTTGGGAATTATTGTACATTTTTGTGAGTTGGGCTCTAGACAACTGGCCAATGGGCTATTACCCATGGCAACTTGCCAGCGATACTAGTGCGGTGAAGTATGATTTTATTTTATTTTTTCTCCTTTTTCTATATATATTTTTTTTTCTTTCTTCTTTTTTTTTCTTCCTTTTGATCTTTTTTTTTAAGTAGGTGGCTTCCCTAATCTAAGATCTACCTAAAGGCAGTACAATGAAAATGGTCTTGTGGCCGGGTTATGGAAAACCGGCCGATGAGCTATTACCACCGACAACTTGCTAGTCATACCACCCTAGATAGTTCATTGACTACCAAATTTTCGAAGAAACCACCGAAAAGTGAGTCACTGCAAAAAAAGTGTGTAGATGCTTAGGCTTAAAGTCCCTCCAAATCAGAGGGTGGGTTAATAAGTCGCATACTTATCATCCCAATTTATTTACCAAATTAAAATGAATTTTAATTGGTGAGAACTCGAGACTAAGTCCACATTCTAGTGAACACCCAGGCTATTTAAGCCCGAAGACCTGAAGAGTCTAAGTATTCAGGTCCTATCGTATCATTTTCGAAAGTTAATAACTTCTAAATGCCTAAGTTCTCCTTTCCTAATTTCTTTTTTTTTTCATCCTTTTCAAATTTTTGATTTTTTCTTATTATTTTATAAGAAACTACAAGAAATTCTACACAGTTAACAAAATAATTTTAGGAATTAATTATCCACCCTCCTACGCATAAATGATGCAATGTCCTCATTGTAAAAATAAAGACATGAAAAGGGCAGAGTAAACAGAATATCACCTGAGTGTCATGAAAATCTGTTTAGCTCTGCAGAGAGAAGAGTGTATACACATGTGCTAATTTCAATGCTTTTAGCTAGGCATAACATACATACTAAGAAGAAATTGAGAATTCACAAGTGCAAGTCAGAATCAAAATAAAAATATTGATCCTCAGACCTGCCAGCAGAAGATGTCCATAGACATGGACTAGATTATGATATAGACCCATGCCTCAGGGTCGAGTGGTTCTCAAGTTCTGGATGAAAATCACCCAGAACTGAAGGTTGTTAAGCTTGCGGAGCCAGGCCTGTGGTTTTGTGGTGTGCAACCCAAGTCCAAAGTGTCGGACAATGTGTAAAGATGGTTCATTAGGTGCGCAAGTCCACTTAACATTCAACGTAGAAAAATAATCAGTTATTTTGAACTTGGGTTGCACGTGAAAGATATCGTAAGGGTCCTAGTAGAAAGTAGGTGGTTTTAGGTCAACAGGAACCCTTAAATCCAAACTTGTTTTTCCCTTAGAATTAGCCACCTAGATTTTCATTTCAACATTTCTATCCTCCAACATCAAGTGTTCGGGTTCTGGGACCTCTAGCATATCATTCACCGCATATGATTTACCCAAGTCCAAAAATCGTGGCTAACTCAGAATTAACTTGGGTACAATGATTTCCAAATCAAAATCAATCCCTTTTGGGTGTGGTTGATGAATGGGGCTATTGATTGAATCTTCTAGTAAGTGAGGATTTGAATCCTCCATGTTAACCCCAACCGAATCAAATTCCTTTATTATCATGCTATCAAATGGTTCATCAGATTCCTCAGGCCCATTTGTCTCACTAAAATCATTTTCCTTATGCTCAAGTGAGATTTCACTAAGAGATTCCTCACTCTCAGAATCAAAGAATCCAAGATCCTCATTTGTATGTCTCAAAATCATATGTCATTTCATGGTCCATGGAGACATATTTTTCGTCATTCCCTGGTTATGGGATCTCGAGTGGGAAACTCGATTCATCCTCAAAGGGTTACTCTAGACCAACCTGGTCATCTCCAATCTCAGAATATGTATCCCCTTCGACAAGTGCCTGAGCAGGTTCAGACATTGGGTCACCTAAAGGGTGTTCATCTTGAGAATCATCCCAATATTTGACTAGGGAAACCATAAATTTCATCCTCAACCTCGACAATTTCCCAAGAAGAAACTCACCCAGGTCCCTATCCCTAACACATTGGAGCAAATCCAATAGAGAACTATTAAGTTCATCAATCATTTTGATCATAGGCTCTAGTGCTTCAGTGTATGGTGTTGGTTGAGCTTCTAAAGATTGTATAGTGTTTCCCAAATTAGCCAACACCTTATCCTAGATCTAGTTCACTTGAACTGACTGGTTTGGTTTAGGTTTGGGTGGGTTCGGGTTAAATCTAGAGGAGTCAAGATGTTGAGGTTCTCTGGTCCCTCCCTGATATTAAGTCATTTCAGGTTGTTCAAAGAATGGTGATGACCTATTTTCAATGGAATATTAGGGAGGGTAGGTGTTATAATCAGCATATCCTTCCTGATTGTAGGTCGGGTTGGTTTTGTCATCAAAGGAAGGAGATCCATAATCATTGTAGGTATGGGAAGGATAGTAATCATAGTCTTGTTGTCCAGGGTTAGGCCCTAGACATGGAGGTCCGGATTCCTATCCCCAATCAAAGTTATCCCAGCTAGTGGATGGGCAATTACAAGTCAAGTCAGGATAGTAATCATCTTGGGGATAAGTGGTGGTAGGAGGATAGGATTGGAAATGTGTAAAAGATGTGAAAGGATACATTATGGAGTAGGAGGGAAAACAGAAGAGAGAAAGTTGCCCTCCAGTACAATCAACCAAACCAGTCCTTATGTGGGTAGCCTAAAGACCTACAGACTCCCAAGACCCATCTTGCGATTATAAATGATTTAGTCTATTTTTATCCGGTCAATCCAACCAGTTAGGAGGGACTGGGGAGAAGGTTCTTCCTTTAGCTTGCGCCTTCGATTCCTAGTGTACCCCCCAGCCGCGGTCGTTTGACACTACTCCCCTAGCTAGACATCAGATGGACCAGCAGAAGTAGATTAATAGAAAAAAATCTCAGTTTGAGCCCCGAAGAGTGAATCAATCATTAAGGCTAACAACTACTCAGTTTTAGTTAGGCTAGGGATGATTGTGCTCTTGGAATATGATGGGCCCTTTAGAAGGGTCATGCCCTTAATGATTAACTCAAATGTGTGTGCGTGCATTGGTGGCGACCTTCCTCTATAGTTTTATTATTTCGTCGTAGTATAGTATAGAGAGGTGATTACCAGTTTAATATAATTTGTTACTCGGAAATAAAGAGTTCCCGAGGTCGAACTCTGGGAGCAAGTTGTATTCTAGGGGTACAAGTTTCTTTTACAAAAATAAAGAAAGAGAGAGAGAGAGAATTTGTTGGCTTTTCTTCTTTTCTCTTTGCTTCTCCTCTTCTTCCTTCCCAGATCTTCTGCTCCCTTCCTTTGTTCTTCTTCTTTATCTGCAGTGGTGATGTTCTTCTTCTTCTTCTTTCTTTCTTCTTTTCCTTTCTTCAGATCTTCTTCTCGTGCTCTTCTTCTTCTGTCTTTCTTCTTTTCCTTTCTTCAGATCTTCTTCTCATGCTCTTCCTCTTCACCTGTGCCTGCAAACTTGCACCGCTTGATCAGAGAGGGGCAAAACCTATCTCTACCCTCCCCCACGTCTCTCTCTCACAGAATCTGCACTTAGGAAAGCTCTCCCAGAGCTGCCGGGTTACCGGGTACGGGTCACGCCCGGGTCCAGGCCCACCGGCGTGCGTGGTGGGCGAGGAGTGCAGGTCAGTCTAAGTCGGGTCTGGCCAGGTCCGCGGGGCGTGAGCGCGGACGAGACCGGGTAACCGGGCGGGTGAAGGGGACCTCACCCCATGTGCTGAGGCAACAAGCCTCCAGCACTTTTTCTCTTTATACCGCTGTGCCGCTTCGGAGTCTTCCGAGGTGGGACTAAATGTCCCACCCCAATTTCGCGCCTGCGCTGAGGAAGCAGCTGGTAATCGCAGCTTTACGCGAGGCCTTCGCGCGAGGGATTCGCCTCAACTGCCGCCTAACGCTTTGCTGAAATGCCCCCGCACAGCCTGGGAGCGTGACCTGGGCGCGGCGCACCTGGAACAGCAGGTCGAAGCTGCTTCGCTTCAACAATGGCGGCGACGAGCGCAGGTACCTGCCCACAGAGAAACAGCCTCTCGGCCCAATCAGAAATGCGGAGGACCTTCGCCGTGGCACGACGAAGGTGGTCGGGGGGTGTGCAGGCGGCGGGGCGAAGCCTAAGAGCTGCCCTAGGTCGGACTGTGGGTCGGGAGATGGGTTTGTTCGGTGGAGTTGCAGCGGGTGATTTGGGGGAAGTGGAAGGGCGGAGGTTGATCAGGGTGAGGAGGCGGAGGTTTTGCGGTGGTCGGCGAGCCGTGTGGGTTGCTGGAGTGATGGGAGTGGGTCGCCGGAGCAGGGGCCGGAGATGGAGAAGGTGAGGGCGATTGGTCGGATCGGGGTAACAGTAAAGATGTAAAATGAGGAAAAGGAAGAGGGGAGAAAGAGGAGGAGTTCTACCTACTTAGCAGGACGAGGAGAGGCCGGAGCGGGCGACAGTCGTATCGACTGTCGCCGGAGAAGAAGATGCCCGGGGGAAGGGGTGGGGGCGAGGAGAGGGCCGGAGAGGCGCCAGAAGGGTGCGGCGTGACGCGGGAAGAGCGAGGGAGGGCAACCCTGCAGCTGGTAGTGCGGCAGAGCGACGAGGAGGAAGAGGGGAGGCCGCCGGAGCTGGAGAGCTTCCTGTCGGAGTGGGAAGAGAGGAAGTGGGGGTCTTTCTCCGTCAGGACCGAGCTCCCCAGAACGGCGGAGCGACGGGGGTATTTATAGAGGCGGAATCAGAGAGGAGGGCGGAGGGAGACGACGTGTCTCCCTCGCCGGAGGACGCCGGAGATGGAAACCCATCTGTCCGTGCGTTCGCACGGCCGGTATGGTGGGTTGCAGCGACCAGGGGGGTGTTCCTGCGACGGCTGACGGCGCAGGGCACCCCCGGTTGTCTTGCCAGACCCTCCCCCTTACCCTGCGCGGCGCCATGCTCCGCGCAAGGTCGCCGGAGCATGGTGCTGGTCAGGTTTTGGCAGGAGGGACCTGAATGCAAAGAACGAAGGAGAGTTAGGGGCAGAAATGCGAGGGTTCAAAAGTTGAGGGCCAAAAAGTAAATATATGAGGACCAAAGTGTAAAGTTGGTCAAGAAGGTTTCTTCTTAGGCTCAAGTTTTTATACATGAATAATTAGGACCTAAGGAATCTGATGGTGAATTTTATTTCTAGATTAAACCTTGTTTGACAGGTCAATTTATGCAAAAACCCAAATTAAGTTATTAATTGGGTATGATTCTCAGTGTAGGTCAAAATGGGTTCTGAAGCTAAATTGAAGGTTCTAAACCCTAGAGATTATTTTTCTATGAATTTTAGAGGGTTTATTCTATTTTTACTTTGCCTCGAACCTCGTGAATTGAAGTGGGTTTGTTTTAGGGTTACAGATTATCATTTAGTTCCTTCGAATTGCTGTTGCCCTTATCAGATCATCCCACTTTCCTTCTTATTTGGTTTGTTTGACCTATGTTTGGACCCTGAATTACGCTGTATGCAGATTATACTGGTAAAATTGCATTTTTACCCCTTATGACTTGTTTTCTCCTTAAACTCAGAATTCTCTGAGTTAAGCCTTTCCTTGAGTTATGTAGGAGCTTTTATACTTTGTATTAGGTCAAAATGAGCTAGTTATGGCTCATGATGAGGTTCTCATCATACCCCCATGCCTAGCTTTTGCTAGTCCCTTAGCAAAAACTTATGGTTTCAACCCTTGTTCTAGACCATGAAGTTCTTAATAGCTTCAGATAAGTGCTTTTTCATTTGAGCTTAGATTAGGTTAGAATGCTGACCATAGGCCTAAAAGGTACTCTAGTATCAATTAAGATCCAAATCTGTCTAGCCTTAGCCTCAGTTTTTAGCAAAGGTTTTTAAGGCCCACAAGAACTAACCTAAGGTTTATTGGACTTTGTGGTTAAAGCACCCGTGCTTGAAATGATTTTAGCCCTGGCTCAGTTCGCAGTGCGTTTTATAAGAGAGAGATAGAAAGTTTTTCTGTTTGGAGAGTTTTCTCTCTCTTTTTCTTTTTAGTTCTAGCCTAGGATTGGCTTTTCAACACGGTCTGTATCAGATTCCTTGCTCCCATCACCAATCCTCAAGGGTTCTTGGCGATCGATGCTTCGAGATAGCACCGCCCATGGCAACCCCCGGAACCCTGGCTATTGAGATTTCGAGATAATCCCATCCATGGTGTTCCGTGGCCGAATCCAGACCCTGGCAATTGAGATTTCAAGATAATCCCATCCATGGTGTCTGAACCAGCAGAGTGCTTACATGCCCCCAGTAGGATATGTGAATATCCTAAGAGACAAGCATCGAGGAGATGATATTTTGTTACGCATCTTCGAGGGGATTTCCCGCCTCTCCTCGCTGGGAACTCGTCCAAATCAACTTGTGTTGGTCGGCCGCTCCTACTCTAGGTGTTCTTTTCAGAATTTTGCGACGCTTCTGCGTGATTTTGATTTTTACGCTTACTGAACCAGGCTGTGTGTGAGGTTAGGGTGCTTAGGTTACTAAGTCCCGTAAACCAAAAATTAGTTAACGAGGCCAAATACTCCCTAAGCCTTGGACCTAGTACTTAAGCTTTTCATTTTCCTCAACCTCTTGAGGATTGTCTAGATCTTAATGGGTACTAAGAGTCTATTCAAGAATGCCTAAGGTTTGCGTTCTTACTAATCTCATTATGCACTTTTCAGTTATTTTCTTGAATGAGGTCTAGAACTTAGGTTAATTCCTTAGTTCCTTACTAATGACTATCACCTTTTCTCATAATTTTGTGCTCCTTTTTCATTTTGTTTCTTTTCTCCTTCTCCTTCACAAAATTTCCTTCTCCTCTTTTCCTCTTATTCTTTTTCGAAAATTTTTAATTTTTATGGTGTTTTTGGCATATGTGAATTTTTTTGTTTGAAACCTTTTCTTACAAGTTTTGCACTTTCATACCCCCCATGCCTAAGATTTGCAATGTCCTCATTGTAACCTAGGGGTTTTATTCAACTAAGTTCATACATTAGGACAGCTGTTTTGATGAGTGAATGGGTCGGGGTGACTGTTGCGGACGATTTCTAATCTCAGATGCAAGCACCTGAGGTGGAGTTGGCTATCCTAAAGTGTGAACTTCAAGTGCAAAAAGGTGTCAGAACAAGTTTCAGGTTTTCAAAGAGAATGACGGGCTGCCTCCCATTAAGTGCTGAGTTTTATGCCATCGGCTGGGCGCAATAAGCTCAAGGGGAATGGAGGATATAAGATGCTTCAGCCAAATCAGTAGAAGTTACATCAATGAACGGCTTGAGTCTCTGACCATTCACGATGAAAGGTTCAGAATCATGGCTGAGTGGACTGATTTCGATTGCTCCATTTCCAAAAACCTGTCGGACCAAATATGGTCCGACCCACTTGGATCTCAGTTTTCCTAGGAAGAGTTTTAGTCGGGCGTCAAAGAGTAGGACCTTTTGACCAGGATGAAAGATCTTTCTCGTGATGTGTCTGTCGTGGAAGGCTTTAACCCGCTCCTTGTAGATTTGCGAGTTCTCGTACGTGACTAGGCATAATTCATCAATCTCGCTGATTTGGAGTTTTCTGTGGGTCCCAGCCTTGGAAAGATCTAGATTACAGTTCCGTACTGCCCAATAGGCTTTATGCTCCAGTTCTATGGGAAGGTGGCATGCCTTTCCGTACACCAGTCTAAAGGGAGAAATGCCCAATTGGGTCTTGTGGGCGGTCCTATAGGCCCACAATGCTTCTGGAAGTCGGGACGACCAGTCCTTCCTGTCAGGTCGAACAGTGACTTGCAGGATTTTCTTGATCTCCCGATTAGACAGCTCAGCTAGACCATTAGTTTGGGGGTGGTAAGGAGTAGAGATTCGGTGAGACACCCCGTATTTGGTCATCAGTGACCTAAACTGAGCATTTGTGAAATGGGTCCCCCCATCAGAGATTATTGCACGAGGAATCCCGAACCTTGAGAAAAAGTTTTGATGAATGAATTTGAGAACGATTTTGTGATCACAGGTTCGGGTCGGTATGGCTTCGATCCATTTGGACACGTAGTCCACAGCCAACAGAATGTATTCGAAACCATCCGAAACAGGAAAGGGGCCCAGAAAATCAATCCCCCAAACATCAAAGACTTCGCATACTAGAATCGGTTGCATAGGCATCATGCCGCGATGGCTCATGTTGCCCAAAGTCTGGCAACGACTCCATGCCTTGCAGTGACTGTACGCGTCTTTGAACAGTGTGGGCCAGTAAAAGTCGCACTGGAGGACTTTTGATGCGGTTTTATGCCCGGCGAAATGGCCACCGCATGCCTGGTCATGGCAGAAAGAGAGGATATTGTTGAATTCCTCTTCCGGGACACATCTCCGGATGATCTGATCGGCACCTATGCGGAAGAGGTGTGGGTCTTCCCAAATGTAATACTTGGCATCGGAGCGTAATTTGTCCTTCTTGGCCTTCGGCCAATCGGACGGGATCTGATGAGATGCCAAGTAATTTACTACATTAGCAAACCATGGAAGGCTAGTACCAATAGTCAGCAGGTGCTCATCGGGAAAATGCTCAGTGATGGGTCCGGAAGGGTCAATTATTTCAGAAGGAAGACAGGACAAGTGATCAGCTACCACATTTTGCTTTCCCGTTTTGTCGCGAATCTCAAGGTCAAATTCTTGCAACAGCAAGATCCATCGGATTAATCGAGGTTTCGCATCCTTCTTTGCAAGGAGATACCTCACAGCTGTGTGATCCGAGTATATGATGACACGGGAACCCAGAAGGTACGATCTGAATTTTTCTAGGGCAAATACTACAGCTAGAAGCTCTTTCTCAGTAACCGTATAGTTACGCTGAGCCTCATCGAGTGTTTTGCTGGCGTAGTAAATGACCACAGGTTTCCCGTCAATTTTCTGCCCCAAAACCGCTCCTACAGCGAAGTCGGATGCATCGCACATGATCTCAAAGGGTTGAGAGCAATCAGGGGACTGTAGGATCGGGGCTTGGGTGACTCGGTCACGCAGGATTTCAAATGCTTGAGTGCATTCCTTGGAAATTTCGAAAGGAACATCCTTGGAGAGAAGAGTGGTCAGGGGGCGCGTGATTTTTGAAAAATCAGGGATAAATCGTCGATAAAAATCGACATGCCCTAAAAAGGAACGGATGTCCCTGATCGAGCTAGGCATAGGAAGGTGAGAAATCAGATCAATCTTAGCTCGATCCACTTGGATACCTTTTTTCGAAATTGAGTGTCCCAGGACAACTCCCTCAGGCACGATGAAATGGCTCTTTTCCCAGGAAAGAACCAAATTCACATCGATGCACCGCCTGAGTATCTGGACCAAGTGTTGGAGGCAATCGTCGAATGATGCTCCGAAAACTGAAAAGTCATCCATGAAGACTTCCAGATAATCACCTACCATATCTGAGAATATGGCAAGCATGCATCGCTGAAAAGTAGCGGGCGCATTGCAAAGACCGAAAGGCATCCTTCGGAAAGCGTATGTTCCGAAGGGGCAGGTGAACGTGGTCTTTTCTTGGTCCTCAGGATGGATTGCCACCTGGTTATAACCGGAGTACCCATCAAGAAAGCAGAAGAACCTATTTCCCGCAAGTTTTTCGAGAATTTGATCAATGAAGGGTAGTGGGAAATGATCCTTCTTCGTGGAGGAATTGAGTCGGCGGTAATCTATACAGACTCTCCACGAGTTGGCTAATCGGGTAGGAATGATTTCTCCGGTCTCAGTCGTTATAGTGGTGAGTCCTGCCTTCTTGGGCACGACCTGAATTGGGCTCACCCAACGACTATCGGAGATCGGGTAGATGATTCCGGCATCTAACCACTTGATGATCTCCTTTTTCACGACCTCCTGCAGATTGGGGTTTAAGCGTCTCTGCATTTCACGAGAAGGTCGTGTGCCCTCTTCTGAATAGATATGATGAGTACAATAAGAGGGACTTATTCCAGTCAAATCATCGAGAGTCCACCCGATGGCTCTGCGATGTTGCTGGAGGACAACAATCAGACGGGATTCCTGTTCAGGACTGAGGTTGGAATTGATAATCACAGGAAGGGTCTGATTAAAACCCAAAAAGATGTATTTCAAGTGAGCAGGAAGGGGTTTCAGTTCGAGGATGGGGTTATCAGCAGCAGCGGGTGGTTCAGTATAGATGTGAGGTTCAAGGGTGGGAGTTACTGGGTTGTTCATATCTGGATTCGACTCCTCTGTTTGCGGGTCAAGATCCTTCTGTGGTTGATGAGGCATAATCGAGTCATTCTGGAAGTGTGATTCATCAAACAAAGTCCTGATGTCACAAATTTGTTCGATGACACCGCAATTAATTCCTTGTTGGGCCTTAAATATATCAATTTTCAGTGTTTGATCTCCAAACTTAAGCTCTATTTGGCCCTCCTCACAGCTGATGTTGGCTCTAGCAGTAGCGAAGAAAGGTCTCCCTAGAATGATTGGTGTATCCCTAGGGTTCTCAGATGCGTCCATATCTAAGACTATAAAGTCCACTGGGAAATAGAAATCCCGCACTCTTACGATAACATCCTCGAGAATCCCTTTTGGTGACTTTATAGATCGATATGCTAATTGTAATGTTACCTCGGTTGGTTTTAGCTCAGATTCTTCTAGATGGTCAAGTAAGGATGTAGGTATCAGGTTTATGGATGCACCCAAGTCTAACAATGCTCTATCAAATTGGGTACCACCTATCTTGCAGGAAATCAGGGGAGTACCAGGATCTTTTGCCTTGGGTGGGAGTCTACTGAGGATTACAGAGCTGGCTTGCTCTGACAGAACAATTGGGCTCCCTCCCTTGGTTCGCGGCTTACGCTGGGGTGTACATATATTATTTAGAAATCGTGCGTAAGCTGGTACGTGGTGGATTGCATCCATCAAGGGGATGTTTATGTGGACCTGCTCAAAGAGCTTGACCAGGTCCTCCTCAGGGGCCACAGGTTTGGTGGTCTTCTTTCCCTTGGTCAAGGCCTCGGGAAATGGGATCTTGGTTGGTTCTTCTAGGATAGGTCCAGGTTGTGGATCCGGAACAGTGGTATCTTGGATAACTATCCTAGGGTCATGGTTATCAGGCTTGGAGTGGTTTGGATAATGCGGGTCTTGAGTTGTTTTACCACTACGTGTTGTTACAGAATTTAATCCAGCCTGATTTGGTTTGGGTTTGGTAAGAGGGGTGGCTGCTGCTGAAATCCCGCATAAGAAGTTGAAGCTTCCATCTCGTTTGGAGATGGAGCAGTAGGGGCCTGATAAATCCATTGTGCGTGGCCTAAATTTGGATTCATAACGCGCTTCTGGGTCGGCACGTTATTCGGGTTAGGAAGAGGTTGGGAAGGGAGTGTGCCTGGCTGGCGAGAATTTGCCAACTGGGCCAGTTGAGTTTTAACCTCTGTAAGTTCGTCCTTGTGCTGTTTTTGAATAGCCGCATTCGTTCTTTGAATGTCAGCCAGAGTCTGAAGGATTAGGGACATTTGATCCTGATTTGGCCCTGATGGATAAGTAGGGTTGGGCCGAGGCTGAGGCGGCTGGTAATGACGAGAGGGCTGTGGCCAGGACTGAAAAGGTGGTCTTTGGGTTTGGGAATTTCCCGCCCACTGAAAATTGGGATGGTTTCGCCATCCAGGGTAGTAAGTGTTGGAGAATGGGTCGTTCTGGATGGCGTTGAGGTCCTCGCAGGTCTGAGGAACCTCCTGAGAATCAAGGAAAGGGGGAATGGAGTTCCCCGGGCTGGTGTAGAAAGGATCGGATGATCCTCCGATCCGAGAATCAGATGGGGATGGATATGGATCCATCCTAGGGGAAGATCGGTGGAGGATGTTTTGCACAGTCTCCTGTGTGGAAGGAGGTTGTGCAAAGGAGTTACCCGCGAGGTGGCTCGCTGCAAGTGCTGAGTCAGCTCATCCACCTTCTTCTCAATGATTGAGACCTTGTCCAATCGACTGGCCATTAATTCCAGGTCGACTGATGCGGACAGGCCCTGCGTCTCATGTGCTCCCTTAAGATTCGTCGCTGCGCGGGTATTCGTCCTGTCGAATAATCCCATGGAGTCATTGTTGATGGAGTTCTCGCACATGTTTTCAAGAATCTCCCATACGGTGTCTTCATGTTGACCCATGATGTTTCCTCCGCAAGTTGCATTGACGAAAAGGCGGATGTCCTCACGGAGTCCCTGGTAAAAAGATTGGACTTGTTCCCATTTAGGAACTTCGTGATGGGGGCACTTTCTCATGAGATCCTGAAAACGATCCCATGCCTCATTGAGAGGTTCTCCTGATTGTTGAGTGAAGTGTGTAATCTGATGGCGCAAGGCGTTGGTCCGACCAACGGGAAAAAACTTTTTCAAAAACTCGGATTGAAGTTCTTCCCAAGTGTTGATCGGCCGGGTCTGAGTTTGATACCAATGGGCGGCCTTGTCTATAAGAGAAAAGGAGAACATCTTCATGAGAAGAATATCCCGATTTTGCGCATCTGACCCAAAAGTTTGGGCCAGATGCTTTAGCTGTTTGATGTGCTGGAAGGGATCTTCAGAATTAAGCCCATGGAATTTAGGTATAGCATGAATTATGTTGGGCTTTAATTCGGAATCAGGTCCTCCAGTCGGGATTCTGACTAGAGGCTCAATGGCCACCGCAGCAGGATTGTAGTGGTCCCGCATCGTAGGACGCTGTGGTGGGTGCACAAAGTTTTGGAAGAGGTCATTGAGTCGCTGGAGCTGGTGCTCCAGATTATTTTCTTCCTCAACTGGCTGAGCCATGATGGGGGAAGAAGAACTTGGTTCTGAATCAGAAGAGAGAATAATGTGAGGGTGTTGCTGCACAAACACGGGCGTCGAGGCTTGGCCTTGACGAGAGCGAATTTCTAAAAGAGGTCTTAAGGGTGGTCTTAAGGACCTCCTTCCGTACATGCACTGTTGGAAGAGATGAGTTTGGAAGGTGCTGGACCCAATCAAGACACCCAAAAATGTGTTGGGTGACTATAAAGGTGCGGGGCAGATGGACCCCTTGATCAGAAAGATCGTCCACCTGAGAATTACCTGGGCAGCCAGAGAGGGAGAATCCCGCAAAGACCCCTACACGGTAGAGCGTCCCCATGGGTTACAGGGTTTCCCCCACCCGACCTCTCTTGTCACTGCGGTTCCAGGTAGACCAGAATGGGGATCTTGACCTCTTAAGTCTACCAATTTTTATTTTAAGATCAGGGTGCTTAAGGTTTCACTTGAACTTTAGTCTTTTAAGTGCAAAGAGTGACCTAATTTAAGGTTGGTTGACCCAAGGGGTCAACTTTACCTCTTGTTTTCTTTGAGAGCTTTTAGGTCTTGTCTTTTAGGGTTCAAGTGTTTAGAGAGCCAATTGTTTTAGGTTTTGAATAGGTATTTTCAGACAAGGGCTTGGGCACACTTCATTTGGTTTTCTCAATTCTTGCTTAAGGAGTGTGTCTCTAAATCCCTAGTGTTGGATCCTAGGTTGGCTCTACTTGGTCCAGTTAATTCTTTGTTGGGTAATTAGGGCTCAAGCAAGAATGTGTTAGCCCTTAAATACCCTTAATAGTGTGCAGGAGTAATGAGTTGAAAACATGCAACTCTTTATGGTTACTAAGTATGGAAGACAGGTTAGCCCTATATTGCTTGTTCTTTTCTTTTCTTCCTCTTTAGAGTTTAGGGGTTAATAGCGAGAGGAAAAAAAAATTTTACCTGTCCTCGGAGTAGTTGTTGTGCGGTTGCTTGTCTTCTTGATTTCCTGTAGCTGCATAAAAGAGAGGAGATTATCAGAAACTAAAAAGAAACAGGAATGTTTACCTCTAGAATAGCCGTTGCTCCCCGGCAACGGCGCCAAAAACTGGTGGCGACCTTCCTCTATAGTTTTATTATTTCGTCGTAGTACAGTATAGAGAGGTGATTACCAGTTTAATACAATTTGTTACTTGGAAATAAAGAGTTCCCGAGGTCGAACTCTGGGAGCAAGTTGTATTCTAGGGGTACAAGTTTCTTTTACAAAAACAAAGAAAGAGAGAGAGAGAGAATTTGTTGGCTTTTCTTCTTTTCTCTTTGCTTCTCCTCTTCTTCCTTCCCAGATCTTCTGCTCTCTTCCTTTGTTCTTCTTCTTTATCTGCAGTGGTGATGTTCTTCTTCTTCTTCTTTCTTTCTTCTTTTCCTTTCTTCAGATCTTCTTCTCGTGCTCTTCTTCTTCACCTGTGCCTGCAAACTTGCACCGCTTGATCAGAGAGGGGCAAAACCTATCTCTACCCTCCCCCGCGTCTCTCTCTCACAGAATCTGCTCTTAGGAAAGCTCTCCCAGAGCTGCCGGGTTACCGGGTACGGGTCGCGCACGGGTCCAGTCCCACCGGCGTGCGTGGTGGGCGAGGACTGCAGGTCAGTCTAAGTCGGGTCGGGCCAGGTCCGCGGGGCATGAGCGCGTACGAGACCGGGTAACCGGGCGGGTGAATGGGACCTCACCCCGTGTGCTGAGGCAACAAGCCTCCAGCACTTTTTCTCTTTATACCGCTGTGCCACTTCGGAGTCTTCCGAGGTGGGACTAAATGTCCCACCCCAATTTCGCGCCTGCGCGGAGGAAGCAGCTGGTAATCGCAGCTTTACGCGAGGCCTTCGCGCGAGGGATTCGCCTCAACTGCCGCCTAACGCTTTGCCGAAATGCCCCCGCACAGCCTGGGAGCGTGACCTGGTCGCGGCACACCTGGAACAGCAGGTCGAAGCTGCTTCGCTTCAACAATGGCGGCGACGAGCGCAGGTACCTGCCCACAGAGAAACGGCCTCTCGGTCCAATCAGAAACGCGGAGGACCTTCGCCGTGGCACAGCGAAGGTGGTCGGGGGGTGTGCAGGCGGCGGGGCGGAGCCTAAGAGCTGCCCTAGGTCGGACTGTGGGTCGGGAGATGGGTTTGTTCGGTGGAGTTGCAGAGGGTGATTTGGGGGAAGTGGAAGGGCGGAGGTTGATCAGGGTGAGGAGGCGGAGGTTCTGCAGTGGTCGGCGAGCCGTGTGGGTTGCTGGAGTGATGGGAGCGGGTCGCCGGAGCAGGGGCCGGAGATGGAGAAGGTGAGGGCGATTGGTCGGATCGGGGTAACAGTAAAGATGTAAAATGAGGAAAAGGAAGAGGGGAGAAAGAGGAGGAGTTCTACCTACTTAGCAGGACGAGGAGGGGCCGGAGCGGGCGATAGTCGTATCGACTGTCGTCGGAGAAGAAGATGCCCGGGGGAAGGGGCGGCGGCGAGGAGAGGGCCGGAGAGGCGCCAGCTGGGTGAGGCGTGACGCGAGAAGAGCGAGGGAGGGCAACCCTGCAGCTGGTAGTGCGGCAGAGTGACGAGGAGGAAGAGGGGAGGCCGCCGGAGCTGGAGAGCTTCCTGTCGGAGTGGGAAGAGAGGAAGTGGGGGTCTTTCTCCGTCAGGACCGAGCTCCCCAGAACGGCGGAGCGACGGGGGTATTTATAGAGGCGGAATCAGAGAGGAGGGCGGAGGGAGACGACGTGTCTCCCTCGTCGGAGGACGTCGGAGATGGAAACCCATACCGTCCGTGCGTTCGCACGGCCGGTATGGTGGGTTGCAGCGACCAGGGGGGTGTTCCTGCGACGGCTGACGGCGTAGGGCACCCCCGGTTGTCTTACCAAACCCTCCCCCTTACCCTGCGCGGCGCCATGCTCCGCGCAAGGTCGCCGGAGCATGGTGCTGGTCAGGTTATGGCAGGAGGGACCTGAATGCAAAGAACGAAGGAGAGTTAGGGGCAGAAATGCGAGGGTTCAAAAGTTGAGGGCCAAAAAGTAAATATATGAGGACCAAAGTGTAAAGTTGGTCAAGAAGGTTTCTTCTTAGGCTCAAGTTTTTATACATGACTAATTGGGACCTAAGGAATCTGATGGTGAATTTTATTTCTAGATTAACCCTTGTTTGACTGGTCAATTTATGCAAAAACCCAAATTAAGTTATTAATTGGGTATGGTTCTCAATGTAGGTCAAAATGGGTTCTGAAGGCCAAATTGAAGGTTCTAAACCCTAGAGATTATTTTTCTATGAATATTAGAGGGTTTATTCTATTTTTACTTTGCCTCGAACCTTGTGAATTGAAGTGGGTTTGTTTTAGGGTTACAGATTATCATTTAGTTCCTTGGAATTGCTGTAGCCCTTATCAGATCATCCCACTTTCCTTCTTATTTGGTTTGTTTGACCTATGTTTGGACCCTGAATTTCCCTGTATGCAGATTATACTGGATAAATTGCATTTTTAACCCTTATGACTTGTTTTCTCCTTAAACTCAGAATTCTCTGAGTTAAGCCTTTCCTTGAGTTGTGTAGGAGCTTTTATACTTTGTATTAGGTCAAAATGAGCTAGTTATGGCTCATGATGAGGTTCTCATCATGCATAATCAGGGTTTTCAAACAAGGTTATTTGATGATGTGTCTTTTAGGGTTCAACCTTTTTTAGTAGCTTTTAGGGTTTAATCTTTAGGTGTATTCAATCAAGGTTCAGTAGAACACTCTAACTTTTTCAACCCCTGGTGATGATATATTCCTTTAGAAATCAGAAAAAATGTGGAGTGCCTGGTTCAGCCATAAAAATCAACCCTAAGTGGCAAGCTACTGATGAATCACTTTTAATTTGAGTGGTACGGCCCAAACAAATCAGTCAATTAACCTATTCGTACCACAGATTAAGGCACACAATGTCTTAGCCTAATCATATTTCTTCTCACTTATGTGTTTTGAGTTGAAGTGTATCGGGTCCACAAGTTAGATCCTAGTTAAGTGGTAGAATCAAAGTGGAGTGGTGCACCTTAAGTCGAGAGTTGTGGGTGTTAAGGTGTGTCTCTTTCAGAAAATCCCACAATCAGATAACTTTTCTTTTTTATATTCGAGGGTGAGAAGGGTGGAGGTGGCAAACAAACAACCAAATCTATCCTAGCATTTATAAAAAGCACCTAAGTTGATTTGGGTTTGAGTTATTAGTGTGGTGAAATGAACTAGTGGGTGGGGGTGGTGGGAATAAACTTACAAAACCTTCATCCACACTTTTCTCTGATCTAACCGCTTTGACCCGCGTCAGAAGAGTGCCTGCAATCACAGTAAGATCAGAGAGAAAGTGAGATAAAAGTTAGGTAAGGTGAAAAAAACATGAGAAAAACAAAAGGGCATTGCCTCCTCTGCAATAGCGCGAAAATGATAGGGGCACGCTTCACAAATTAAAATCGGGGTTTGGAGGACCTGTCGTCGTAGCTTGCAAAACGCGTCTATCAGATAAAATTTATAGTCGAAACTCGAAAAGTGAGTCCCAAGTCGAACACAGGGAGGCAAATATTTGATTTTATAAAAATCTGCACTTCACATTTTATTTGTGTGTCATTTTTTTGTCTTTTCTAATTTTTTTGGTATTTTTAGCAAGCAAGAGATCAGGTCGATACTTATAGCTAATCTAGGTGGGAGGGGGAGAAAGAGAGAGAGAGAGAAACAATCATATATTCGTAAAGAATTGTTTGTTACACTATGAAAGCGAAAGATCTATACTATGAAATTGTAAAAAGATAGAATGAGGTGAGAAAAACCCCCCTCGACAGTTGCTCGGAAAACAACTCACTCTAATGTCACCTGGAGGAAGGTGGTGAGGAGAGGGATGAAGGAGGACAGAGCCAGAGGATGGAGGATGGGGCAAGACGGCATCGTGGCGAGGATCTTCTTCCCGAATGGTGGTGAGAGGATGGCCACGGGATGCTCCACAAAGGGGGATGAGAGGAGGGAAAATATTCAATTTTCTACTCCGGAGGAGCATCTTGAGCTTGGGACAAGCTCTCTCTAGAGCCTTGGAGGTGGTGAGAGGAAGAAAGGAAGAGATGAAGAAAAATGGGAGGGGTAGGGGTCCTTTTACAGTGGAGGAAAGAATCAAATTCGTATATAAGACATTTAGTAATGGTCATAAATGTCGCTGAAGATCTGCCGCAAACGTCACTGAAGATAGCCCATGCACCCACGCCGTCCCTGCATTGGCGTGCACTCTACACACTGTGTCGCGTGCCTCCGCATGCTACGCACAAGCACTCACTGCCACTGCACGCGCACACTCCCGAGCTGCTATGCAAGTGCGGTGGCGAGTGCATGCACATGGGCGGGTTGGGTTGCGCCACATGGCACGATCTGGGCCGTCCATCTTATTTCTATTGTAAGGGCTACTATAGAGGTTGGATTGAGTGGATTTTGGCACCGTTGAGCTGCGATCATCGACCCGAATCCATCCGCGTGGTCAGATTTGTTGTTTGAAGATCCAAATTACATCACACGGTCCCTTGGCTATTGATCTTCCTCTGACTGCATATTGTGCTACAGGACTCCGATCAAGATAATTTCAGAGGTGTTGGGCTTCGATCATTGTCTTGATCAGATCCATATTGTCAGATCGTCAATACAAGGCTGCGAAATAAATCTCCTTCTCTCCTGACAACAAGAAGGATGAAATTAACCTAAATATGCACAACTACTCTAAATGCTGAATGATGCATGCTATGCAATATTTATAATATGGGATGCAAATCTAAGCCTAAGAACATGCATAAATAGGCACTTTAGCCTAAATGGATGTATCTACATCAGTAGATAAAAATTAAGTTTGGTTACATGCCTCAAATGCAGGTGTATAAAGTGTGTATGTTGATTTGTCCCACAAAAAGTATCTTTTTGTTTTCTCTTTTTATATGCGATGGTGAGATGAGTGGAGGTGACAAACAAGACAAACAATTTCTATCCTAGGGTTTATGCAAACACCTAGGTAGGTTATGAATGTGGTGAAATGAAACTAGTGGGGGGGGATGTGGGGGCCACATATAGATTACTCTACCTGCAGTTTACTCTGGTCTACTACACTTGGATCTCCGTGCTAGGGTACCTGTAAGACAGTAGATCAAAGACAAGTAGGGTTAATAATATGTAAATACAAAGAAGCCCAGAAAATGAGAAAGTAAATTTCATTGCCTCCTCGGCAACGGTGCCAAAATGATGAGCCATGTTTCGTGAATTAAAAGTAGGGTTTGGAGAACCCATCGTCGTAGCTCTTAAAATGCGTCTATCAAATACAATTTATAATCAAAACTCCATGGGAGTCTCGGGTCGAACATAGGGTGGCGATGTTTACTTTGGTTGAAAATCGCTCCTCGTTTTGTTTATTTTTTGTATTTTGAGGTTTTGTTATTTTTTTTATTTTTGAAATAAAAAGATAAGCAAGATAAGTTCATAAGAGAGATGAAACAACAATGATATATCACACAAATGTTTATTATAATGATCTATGATAGCATAAAAGAGATAGGGGTGAGAAGAAATCTCCCAAGTCGATTGTTCAATGAGATGATGGTGCCTAACGGAAGCTTGGATGAAGGAGGTGAGATGCAGGACGACGAAGGTGAGATGCAGGTGGATGCTGGGTAGAGGAATGTTTCACCGAGGCATTGGAATGGAGGTCAGGAGATGGAGGTGATCTTCTACTGGAATGGAGATGGGAGGACGGCTCCAAGGCTTCTTATGAAGGTGGTGGGATGAAGGATGAATGTTTAGTAGGGCAAAGGATCATTTTTTTTTGAAACTTAGAGGAAAGATATTGTGTTACAACAACAATCCAGGAGGGAATTTTATTCATCAGTAAAAAGGAGAATTACGAAACTTACAAATCAGATCCCCATGTATGAGGGGCTAGCAGTCATTTACAATTTTCTCACAGCATACTGGTCACTCCTAAAATAACCTCTCATTTCTTGCCCTCCACACGCACCAAAGTGCTACAGCCATGCACAAGTGCAGCCTCCCAAAAATTAAAAAACTGTGCCACAAAGAATCCCATGGAGGGAGCAGTTCCTAGCAAATTCTCCTCCATATCACATCAGTAACAAACAAGAAGAAAAAATGTGGTTCAGACTATTGGTGTGCATTCCATATAAATGACACTCATGAAGAGCTACACCCATCCTCTACAGAGCCCTCCCTTCAGCATAGCCAAAGGAAAATTTTGTACCTTGACGAGGATCTTCAAGAGGCAAAGTTTCCAATCAATGTGATCACTTCCCAAGCCTCTGCCATCATCCATAATTCTTCCATAACCACGCTGAGCCGTATTGATTCCTTCCCATGCATAACTGTCTTCCATGCCAGGTCTAGGTTTGAAACGTTCCTGGTCTGAAATCAGATTCAGTCTCTCTACCGACAGTCGGGTCCCGTCCCTGATGGAGTCGGCCTCGTTCAATTGCCAACACTCATTTGCTTCTGACCAGTAGCAGCTCACAGCGCCATCCTTGTCCATCAATACTGAAAATACTCTCGTGTAGGACTCCTTTAAAGGGCCCAGTGCGGACCACTTTTCACTCCAAAAATTGATTGTTCTACCATCACCTAGCACGAGCTGCAATAGATGCCAATTTCTTTTAAGAGCCTGGATAATAGAGTGCCAGAATAGTGAGGGATGGACCAGGCATAATCTCCTCAAAGCACTGTTGGACTGACCATAGGTATCTCTAATTAATTCTGTCCATGGCTTCTCTTCCCCATTAAGAATTTTTATAGGCCATTTGATCAATAAGGCCTCATTAAACTCTTTCAATGCTTTGTTTCCCAGCCCATTGATCACGTTGGATTCACTTGTGGAAAGAATTGGATTTGGAAAACTTGTTGCTGTAGTTCGATTCGTAAGAAAATCCATCGTATCAGATAATATTTATAACCAAAACTCAAAAAGTGAGTTTCGGGTCGAACACGGAGTGGCGAACGTTTCGTTTTGAAATTCCACATTTCGCTTTTATTTATTTTTGTCTTTTTTGTCTTTTCTAATTTTTTTGGTATTTTTAATAGGGCAAGAGATCATGTCGATGAAATTTAGCTAATATACATGCAAAATAAAAAGTGAGAGATAGAGAGAGAGAAATAATCATGTATTTTTATAATGAAATGTGTTTATTACAACTAGGAAAGCGGGAAAACTATACTACAAAAGCAATAAAGATAGAGATAGGCGAGAGAAATCCCCATTGACGGTCACTTAGAGGATGACTTGCTCTGACATCGTCTGGAGGAAGGTGGTGAGGAGTGGGACGAACGAGGATAGAGCTAGAGGACGAAGGGCAGGGCAGGATGGCGTCACAGCGAGGATCTTCTTCCCGAAGGGAGGTGAGAAGATGGCCACGGGATGCTCCACGAAGGGGGATGAGAGGCGGGAAGAAATGTTTGTTTTCTACTCTATAGGAGTATCCCGAGCTTAGGACAAGCTCTCTCTAGAGGCTTGAAGTTGGTGAGAGGAAGAAAGGAAGAGATGAAGAAGGGGAGGTGTAGGGGTCCTTTTATAGTGAATGGAAGAGGGCAATTTGTGACATCAAAGGCATCGTTGTAGATCTGCACCAGGCAATCCCTCAAATGTCGCTGAAGCTTGCTGGCGCTATTCAATTCCTTTGCTGGTGCGTGCATAGCACAGGCCATTAGTGACAGCTACAAGCATCACTAAAGGCCTGCCAGGCTGTTGCTGAAGGTTGGTGCCAACTAAGCACTCGCTCATGCTTAGATGGTGTTGGATGGCGCATGGGGATGTGCGTTGATGCCAGTGTGAGCACCTCCGCTGGATCGACAGTCATCTATGTGTCCATGTATCCGCATCTCGACCACTCATACATGATCGGGTGGTCAAAATCAAGCACGCCTCACCAATGGCTGGATTGGAGGTACGGTGCGATTCGACCCCACACCACTTGCTTGCAAACCGCACACGCTACCGTTGAGGCAAGGGAGCATTTTAGTCACGAAGATAGCGTGGGAGTTGAATGCACGGAGATACCTCAGCCATTGGATTAAGATCCAACGACTAGGAGTGGAGGTCGCGGATGAAGAGTGGGCAACTTCAGTTGCTGCTGGCTGGTGTTGGGTGACCTGGATGGTGCCACATGGCACCATCTAGGCTGTCCATCTTCTATCTATTACAGAGGGTGCCACGATGCTCAGATCAAGATGATTCCCACGTTGCCGAACTGCAATCATCTCTTCAAATCCATCCGTATGGTCAGATTTTTCATCCGAAACGCATAAGGATGTTGCATTGCCCTCCTGGCCGTTTATCTTCCTCAGACTTCATATGATGCTACAGGACTCCGATCTAGACAATTTCGAAGACATTAGACTACGATCGTCATCTTGATCAAATCCGTACGGTCTGATTATCCATCTGAGGCCCTGAAATAAATCCTTTTCTCTCCTGACCATAAAAAAGACCTAATTAACCTAAAATATATTCAACTACTTTAAATGCAGAATGATGCATGCTATGCAATATTTATAACATGAAATGAAAATCTAAGCCTAGGAACATGGATGATTAGGCATTTTAACCTAAATAGATGTGTCTATATCGCCCACCTCTTTTTTTGGGACGACAAAGTTGCTCCCACTTCAGTGGCTGCATAAATCTACCTTCGTGTCTGGCACCTTTCCAAAAGAACTTCATTCGCATTAGATCCATGCGCTTCCAAATAGGCTTCGGGCTTTGAAGAGGGACAAGTGAAAGACTGGGATCAAGGTAATAACAGAGTTCAGTAAGATGAGTCTACCACCCTTAGACAAGAACCTACTATTCCACCCTTCCAATTTGACTAAAATTTTATCAAAGAGAATGTTCCAGTCACATTTCTTCATTTTTGAACATCTTAACGGCAGCCCTAAGTACTTAATGGCCAGTTTGGTACGTGGACTCCCCATGATAGCAGAAATAGCTTCTTGCTCATGCTCATTCAAACCAAAACATACCATATTGAACTTCTCCCTATGTAATTTCAGACCTGAAATGTCACCAAAAATATTAACCATATGTCCTAATGCATAGGCTTCACCCTTTGTCCCCTCAATGAAAAAGACCGTATCATCGGCATACTGGAGTATAGGGCCATAGCTCTCTTGCCGGGTACAGAGTATCCTCTAATAATACTCGCCTCAGAGAGTTTGCAAGCATATCTCACCAGACCATCAACAGCAAGGTTAAAAACCAATGGAGCTAACGAGCATCCTTGCCTAACACCACACTACGGTTGAATCCAAGCCCCACAAAGCTCCCATTGATTAAGGGAGCAAAAGAAGCAGTTGTAATACACTACTTCATCCATTGAATCTAGAGGGGGGAAACCCTCTTCTCTCGAAAACCTCCCACAAATAGGGTCACGAAATAGAATCATAGGCCTTTTGAAAATCAACTTTCCACATAAAGGCATTACATTTCCTCTTGTGCCAAGCAGACAACATCTTTTGGGCCATGATAAATGACTCTTTTATAGATCTGTTGGGGAGGAAGGCTGACTGATTGGATGAATCAAGTCTTGCAAGACGGACCTCAACCTATTTGCCAAAATCTTGCTCACCACCAAATAGATGGAGCTTGAGAGAGCTATAGGTCTAAAAGCTTGGAATTTCTCTGCTCCTTGTGTCTTTGGCAACAGGAAAAGAAAGTACTTGTTGATCCTATCAAATCCAGAGTTTCCCCCCTCAAAACCCTTGATAACGTCCATCACCTCTTTACCAACCACGCCCCACATCTCCTTATGAAAAGACTTGGATACCATTAGAACCAGGAGAACCTTCATTGTTCAAGTCTTTAATGGCATCCACAGTTTCTTTCTCAGTGATGGTTGCCATCAATCTAGGTGCTCGTTCCTCAGAGACTCTAGGTGAATCACTTGCTACCATTCTCCATAGGCCTCTACCTACTTCCCGTGAAGAGTCTCTAAATTATTTTATGGCCTCAGCTCGAATATCTGGCATAAAGGAAATTCTCTAACTGTCCTTTACTATGGTGGAAATTAAATTGATCCTTTTATGAGAGCTGGCAGCCAAGTGAGAGAATTTGGTGTTGGCATCCCCCTCTTTAAGCCAAAGTTGCCTGGTTCGTTCCCTCCAATCCATCCCTAGTTTTAAATCCTCCTCTGCCGCCACACCCTGCCACATTATCCTAGCATCATGTTCCTGATCAGTTAGAGGACCATTTGCTTCTTTTGTATCGAGGCCTTGAATTTCCATCAGTGCCTCAAGGTGCCTCTGATGTCTCATAGTCGACACTGCTGCTCCAAACTACTTTAGCGTTGTGCGCATAGCAGCCAGCTTGGATGCAAGTTTGATAATGGTTGACCCATCCACATGCTTGTCCTTCCGCCATACCTCAAGCATCTCACAGAATCCAGGCTCTCAACCATGATCTTCTAAACTTGAAATATGAGCCAATGTGCACTTGCTCCTTACTATCCCAAACTAGGGGTGTGTGGTCAGAAAAAGGGCATTCTAGCCCAGGCACAGAGGACAAATGAAACATGTCCAGCTGCCCAACGGTACCAAAGAATTTGTCAATTTTTGACATGAGGCCCTTACCATTTATCCAAGTGAATTTAATTCCACCATGAGTCCAAGCTGTCAACATTTGCAGAGCATTTTTCCTCCACAACAGAATAATGCCCCTTGACCTGCCATGTGAATTGAGCATCAGACATTCAGCCACACCTTCATTCTCCAGATCAGTCCAAGCCCTATCTTCCTCACTCTCTATGTGTGTCTCTTGATTGATAGCATAGTCTATCTCCCACTCCCTCAGATATATCGAGAGAGAAGCCCTCCAACTTTTGTCGCGCAGCCCACGCATGATCCATGACAGGATCCTCATTGTGCTTCATGGGTGCCCCCCTTTATGGAGTTCGGGGCCTTGCCAACCTTCATAATAGCCGCAATGGTATTTTCATCAAGTTTCATCATGGTGTTTTGTCGTCTCTGCCTGAGCTTATACAGAGATCTACCCACACCAATCTTGGATGTTGACCTTGCACCAAATTTCAGTCCCTCTATTGTTGGCAAGTTGGGCTGCATTCTAATGGAATTGGCAGAGATCTCCTATAGTACATGCTGATCAGATGTGTCTGCCATTGGTGTAGCAACAATCATTTCCTCTGCCGTAGCTTCTTCTACCAGTGCCACTTCCATCCCTTCCTCCTTCTCGACCAGGTGCTGATGATCCTTACATTTTTTAGGCTTAGGCACGTCATCAAGGGTCACACGGCCTGGCAGTTGAGAGACTGCCTCAGCATTCACAACCTCTGCATAAGATGTTTCTTTTGATTGAATCCCTGATCAAAAACATACATTGTAAAACACAAGATCAACAGCCATGAACTCCCCCCACAGCGGAGGATAAGCTTCTCTGGCACAAAGCCTACCTTGAACACATCAACCAAAACATTTAATACTTGGCCATCACCCTCTAGCAGACCAATCTTAGCATCTTCAACCAATGTAGTTGTTGAATGTCGAAAGACTACGCTATCAGAATAAATTTTGAAAACCTGTCGTTGTAGTTCGAGTAGCGAAGAAACTCATTCAACAAATAAATTTATACCGAAAATTCTATAAAGAAATCCTGGGTTGAACTCAGGGTGGCTACGTCGATCAAAATTTGCAATTATATTCTTTTGTGTTTTTATTTAAAGGGCAGAATAATCATAATGAAATGGAATCAATATAGACAACAAGAGAGAGAGAGAGGGAAAACATTCACTTGATATTGCAAAATGTTTTTACAACTAAGAAAGCGAGAAAAGACTACACTAGAAAGCGAGAAAATACAACTAGAAAGTAGGAAAAAGAATGGGAGAGAGAAGTTATCCTCCTCGACGATTGCTTGGAGGATGAGCCGGATGAGACAATGCCTGGAAGATGAGGAACGGAGTGGGAAGAAGGAGGTCAAAGCAGGAGGAATGGGAATGAGGCAGCACGTCGTCATCGTCGCGGGATCCGCTTTCAGAATGGGGGTAAAAACTTGATTTTAGCACTTGAGGAGCATCTCGGGTGTGTGACAAGCTTCTCTTAAGCTTTGGAGAGGGAGAGAAGAGAAGGAAGGGGTGAGAAATCCCTATGGAGGGGGTCTCCTTTTATAGTTGCAAGGAGTGGGGGCATTTTGGACATTACAACTTGAAAAACATTAATTCAGGACCTTTAGTGATGGATTTATCCATCACTAAAGGCCTGAATGTGGCCGATGTGCATGCCGCTCCCGTAGCTCCTTACCTCGATGCCCATCAATGCATGTGCACATTCAAGCTCTCTCAGCCGTCCAATCAAGAGATTGGATGGCTTAAAGTGGCTACGCTCGCACTGTGCGCCCGCATGTGATCATGCTTAAGCACCGCGCATCTGATCACGTGTGGGCGCTATCGCTCACTTCCCGCCATTGGATCTTCATCGCGTGGCTCTAATCACGTGCCCACACACTGCAGATGCGGGCTCGATCACTCGTCGCGTGCTCATGTAGCATGCTCGACCGCTGAGCTGCTGCGATGAGTTTGTCATAAGGAGGTTTTAAGGCGCAATCGTCCATGGTCGTTGGATGGTGATCCAACGGTCTAGATCCATCACACGGGTTAGGAGAGAGAGAGGGTGCAGTGGTCTTCCAGATTTGCTGGGTTTGTTTAGGTGGCAAAGATGGTGCCACGTGACGCCATCTTGGCCATCCATCTTCTAGGTATTGTAGAAGGTGCCACGAGTGTTGTATTGGATCGATTTTTGCGCCGTTAGGCTGTGATCATCGATCCAAACCCATCCGTATGGTTGGATTTGTTGTTTGAGGTGCAGATTAACAACATCTTGGCCCTTTATCTTTAAGGTTCCTCGATCTCTATCTAGTGCTACGGATGTCTGATTAGGGCGATCTTGGAATCGTTGAACTCCAATCGTCGCCTTCATCAGATCCGTATGGTTGGATCGTCGATCCGAGGCCTTGATAAAAAGTCACCCTGTCCCTGACAATAAAAAGGAGATAATTACTATACAATTTATATAACTTGATCTAAATGCATGATTATGCATGTTATGCACTATTTACAATGTAAGATGCTAATGTGACACTAAGAACATACATTAATAGACATTTTAGGTTAATCAGATGTATGCACATCACACCCCCATGCCTATCTTTTGCTAGTCCCTAGCAAAAACTACATGCTATTTATAAAAGAATTAGGTTGGATTACTTGGGCGTAAGTTATTTTCAACATCAAGAAATTTTTACTCAGGATCCGAACTATCAAAGACACAACAACGCTCAGGTATCTGCCAAAATGCAGACTGCCTCAAGCCCTCGTCATATTCAAAGAAAAATCTTTTTTTCTCTTTTTCTTCTTTTCTAATTTTTTTGGATTTTTGAGTTTTGGGTTAAAGAGTGGCTTTCTACGGCCACTCAACCCACCCAAGATTTGATGAGAACCCTAAGTTCTAAGCATCTTATTGTGAATGTGATAGACTCGTTGATTGGCAATTAGAATGGACTTCGTGTTTCTACGCCTCTAAGTGACCTTAAAAGGAGAGTTCTGCCTAAAGTTGTATCTTTACGAACGGTAGCTTTCTCCCTACTTTTATTTTTATGGGGTCAACATAAGGGTGAGTCTAGTGTATATCTCCCCAACTTATTCTACTTCTCCGCTTCTTACTAAGTGTTTTGGGAATTTTTAGTGCATTTCTTCAGCTTGGTTTTGGACAACCGGTCGATAAGCTGTTACCACCGACAACTTGCTAGCCATACTCGTGCGGAAAAGGGTGGCATATTTCTTTTTTTTTCTATTTTTTTTCTTTCTTTTCTCCTTTTTCTTTTTCTTTTTCTTTTCTTTTTGACATTCCTTTTCTTATTAAGTAGGTGGCTTCCTTGGTCTAAGATTTACCTGAAGGCAGCAAAAAGAGAATGGTCTAGTGACTGGGCTCTGGACAACTTACCTATGGGCTATTACCCACAATAACTTGCCAGCCATATCACCTTAGAAGGTTCATTAGCTACCCAATTTCTGTTAAAACCATTGAACAAGTTAGTGACAATATAGTGTGTAGATGCTTAGACTTAAAGTTCCTTCAAATCAGAGGGCAGGTTGATAAGTTGTGTACTTATCACCCAAACTTATGTACCCAAATTAAAATAGAATTCAGGATGGTGAGGACTCAAAAAACAAATCCACATTTTAGTGGATACCCGGGCAGATCAAGCCCAAAGACCTGAAGGGTCTTAGTATTCAGATCCTATTGTAATATTTCCTAAGATTGAAAAGTCCTAATGTCCAAGTATTCCTTCCTAATTCAAAATTTTTATATATATATAAATAAAAGAAAATAAAATGAATCTATGGAGCTAATGAAGTAATTCAAAGATGAATATCCACCCCCCCATGCCTATCTAATGCAATGTCCTCATTATATTAAAAAGACATGAAATAGAGTGGAGTAGAGTAGAATGCACCTGAATTGCATAAATTATGTGTCCACTCCGAGATAAACAGAAACTATATAAGTGCTAAATTTAGTGCCTCCAGCTAGGCACACTATACAAAGAAAAGAAATAAAGAATTCACAGGTGCAAGTCAGAATCAGAATAAAAAGATGAAACCTAAGACCTGCTAGTAGATGTCCATAGATGTGGACCAGATTGTGATGCAAAACCATACCCCATGGTCTAAAATATTTAAGGTTCTAGATAAAAACTACCCAAAACCTAAAATCAGTATGGAAGCGGGGTCGGGCCTATGATTTATTAGAGAAATCAAGCTCTAAAGGATAATCAATGAATGTGTGCTTGGGTAGGTCATCCTCAATACAAATGTCGTAAGGGTCCTGGTTTGATGGTTTTAGCTTAATTGGAACCCTTAGACTCGGTCTTCTACTTCCTCCAGAGTTTGCATCCCAAATCGTAATTTTCCAGCTTCTATCCTACTCATTCAGAATGTAAAATTCTGGGACCTTGTGCATATTAATCACCCCGTACAAGTCTAAAAGATGTAACTGAATCAGAATTGACTTGGCTCTAGTTATCTCAAAAATAGAATTGTCAGTAAGCTCAATGGGGTGTAACTAACAATCGGGGCTTTGAATTGAATCCTTTAGAAAATGCGATTCTAAATCCATCATGTGAGCCAAATAAGATCAATTTTTTTAGTTATTGGGCTATCAAATGATCTAACTGATTCCGCAAGCTCAATCGTCTCACAAAAATCATGTTCTATAAACTCACGTGAGATCTCATAATTTGATTCTTCACCCTCATGCTCAAAGAAATCAAAATCCGTATTGATGTACATCCCAAAATCATTCATCACTTCCTGGTCCATGGAGACATACGTTTCCTCGCACCCCTGCTCAGGGATCTTAGGTGAAGAAATCAGATCATCCTTAATTGGTTGCTCTAAATCAATCTGGTCAGCCTCGTAACACATGTCCCCCCCAACTAGTGCCTGAGCAGGTTCTGACATTGGCTCTCCTAAAGGGGGTTCATCCTGGGAATCATCCCATGATTGAACTAAAGCAACCACAAATCTCATTCTCAATTTCGCTAACTTCCCAAGTAGAAATTTACCCAGGTTCTTATGCTTAACATCCTTAAGCCAATCCAACAAATACTTGTTAAGATCATCAATCATTTCAATCAGGGGCTCCAATTCTTCAGTGCAAGGTATTGTTTGAACTTCTAAAGATTCTATGGTATTCCTCAAGTTAGCCAAAACCATATTTTGAACCTGGTTACCCTAAACCAAATGACTTGGTTTAGGGTTAGGCGGGTTTGGGATCAGTGCAGAGGAATTAACAAATTGAGATTCGAGATACCCTTCCTGATAATAGGTCATTTCAGATTGTTCAAAAGGCGGTGATGACCTATAGGCAGTGTATCCAAAAGATGGGTAAAGATTAGTGTATACTTCTTGATTGTAGATCGTATTAAGTTGTCCATGAAAAGGTGGAGATCTAAAATTGATATGGCTCGAAGAAGGAAAGAAATCATAATTATGGTGTTCAAGGTTTGACCCTAAACACAGAGGTCTGGAACTGTATCCCCAATCTGAGTTATCCCAACTAACAGATGGTTGATTACAGTATGTGTTGGGATAATCGTCAAGTTGTGGATAAGTCATAACTGCAGGAAAAGAGCCGGAATGCGTATGAAATGTGGAAAGATTCATAAAAGAAGGGAGGAAGAAAGGAGCCCTACAATACAAATAATCAAACCTGTCCTTAGGTTGGCTAGCCTAAAGACCTGCAAACTCCCAAAACCCATCTTGAGACAAAGAAATGATTTGATCTACTTTTGTCCATTCAATCCAATCAATTAGAGGGAGGGATTGGGGAGAAGGTTCATCCTTTGGCTTACGCCTCTAGTTCCTAGTGTAACCCCCAGCCACGATCGTTTGATTCTACTCCCCTGGCTAGACATCAGATTGAACAGTAGAAACAAACTAATCGAAAATAATCCCGTTCTGGGCTCCAAAGAATGAGTCCAATCCTTAAGGCCAACGTCTACTATATTTTATTTAGGGTTAGGTTTGAATGTGCTTTGGAATGTGATGGGCCCTTTGTATGGGTTGTGTCCTTAATAATTGATTGATGTGTGTGTGCGCACAACCAGTGGTTTTCAAGCAAGATTATTTTTGATGCGGTGAATTTTAGTGTTCAAATTTTGCTTAGTAGCTTTTAGGATTCAACTTTAGGTATGTTGAAACAAGTTTTGTTGGCACACTAGGTTTTGAAAGCATGAGTGAAGATGTTTTCCTTTGAAGCTTAAAAGAATGTGGAGTGCCTGGTGAATCCCTAAGAGTTGAACCTATGTGGCAGCTACTTAATGAGTTGATTTTATGTTGAGTGGTGCGACCCAAACAACTCAAACAATTAGCCACAATTGCACCACTGAGTTAGGCACACAAAAATGATTAACTTAGAATGATTTCTACTCTTTTATGTGTTGATTTGTGTATCAGTTCCACAGATCAGAATCTGATTGAGTAGAAGAAAATCAATTAGGTTAAGTGCCTTATATGTGGGTGTAAGTTGTGTGTATGTTGAATTGCCCCGCAAAAATATCTTTTTGTTTCTTTCTTTTTATATACAAGTTTGAAATGGATGTGGGTGGAAATCCAAACAACCAAACTAATCCTACGATTTATGCAAACACCTAGGTTAATTGGAATTTCAATTTAATGTGATGAAATGAAATCTATGGAGGGGGAAAGAATGGGGTGCACTTGCAATCGTCTTCAACTCCACTTTACTCTGATCTACCGCTTGACAATTCCTTGATAGAGGTATCTGCAAAACAATAGACATGAGAGAAAATAACTAAGAAGATAGTGAAGTGCATGAAATTCAAAAAGAAGATAAAAAAATCATTGCCTCCCCCGCAACGGTGCCAAAATGTTGGATGTTGGAAGACTACGCTATCGAAATCGATTTTGAAAACCTGTCATTATAGTTCTAGTAGAGAAGAAACCCATTCAACAATTAAAATTTATATCGAAAATTCTGTAAAGAAATCTTGGGTCGAACTCAGGGAGGCTACGTCGATCAAAATTCGCAATTGTATTTTTTTTATGTTTTTGTTTAAAGGGCGGAATAATTACAATGAAATGGAATCAATATAGCCAATAAGAGAGAGAGGGAAAACATTCACTTGACATTGCAAAATGCTTTCACAACTAAGAAAGCGAGAAAAGATTACACTAGAAAGCAAGAAATTACAACTAGAAAGCTAGAAAATTCTACTCTAGAAAGTAGGAAAAAGAATGGGAGAGAGAAGTTCAACGATCACTTGGAGGACGAGCTGGATGAGACAATGCTTGGAAGACGAGGAACGGAGCGGGAAGAAGGAGGTTGAGGAAGGAGGAATGGGAATGAGGTAGCACGTCACCATCGTCGTGGGATCTACGTCAGGAACGGGGGCGAAAACTTGATTTTAGCTCTTGAGGAGCATCCCGGGTGTGGGATAAGCTTCTCTTGAGCTTTGGAGAGGGAGAGAAGAGAAGGAAGGGATGAAAAATTCGTATGGAGGGGGTCTCCTTTTATAATTGCAAGGACTGGGGGCATTTTGGACATTACGACTAGAAAAACATTAATTCAGGACATTTAGTGACGGATTTATCTATCACTAAAGGCTTGAATGTGGCCGACGTGTGCGTTGGTAGCGTGCCCCCTTACCTCCGCGACCTGCAACGCACGTGCACGTTTGCGTGCTCTCAATCGTCCAATCAACAAATCGGACAGCTTAAAGTGGCTACGCCTGTGCCGCGCACCCTTGTGTGATCACACGTATGCGCCGCGCTTCTGATCACGCATGGATGCTATCACTCTCTTCCCACCACTGGATCTTCATCATGCTGCTCTAATTACACGTCCATACGATATGGATGTAGGCTCGATCGCGCATAGAGTGCTTGCGTAGCGATCTCGACCGCTGCTCTACTATGATGAGTTTGTCGCGTGGAGGTTTTAAGGCACGATCATCCGTCGCCGTTGGATGGTGATTGATGTAAACATGTTTACACTACTTAAGATGTCTATTTATGCAGGTTCTTAAGCATAGGATTGCATTGCATACTATAAATATTGCATAGCATGCATCATCTTGCATTTAGATTAGTTTGAATAAAATGGAGGTTAATTATCTCCTTTTATGTTCATGGATAGGGAAAACATTTTATCAAGGCCTCAGATCGAATATCCAACCATACAGATGTGATCAGGGTGACGATTGGAGTTCAACGACTTCAAGATCGCCCTAATCAGACATCTGTAGCATCAGATAGAGATCGGGGAACCCTAGAAGATCAAGGGCCAAGATGGTGTGAATCCGCATTTCAAATGAAAAATTCGACCCCACGGATGGATTCGGATCGACGATCGCAGCCTAACGACATGAAAATCGACTCAATCCGACACCCGTGGCACCATCTACATCATCCAGAAGATGGACGGCCAAGATGGTGCCACGTAGCACCATCTCGGCTGCCCAACCAGCCGCCCTCAACCACTGAAGATTCTACCACCCACACAATCAAGACCGTTGGATCAAGATCCAACGGCTAAGAGAGGAGCTCAACCAGCATGCCCATCCTCTGAGCTGCACGTGAAGAAGCTGCCATGACCATTGGATCTTGATCCAAGGGTCCTAATTGCGTGTTCAGATGATCTGCTGCTCGCCCATCCACACCCGTAGGGTAGTGGATAAGGCGCTTGGTCGCCTTCAGACGCAGGTTCAAATCTGCATGCATAGGTGAGCGGGAGCTGGCGGGTGGGCACGTGCGACCGTGCGATGAGAATCAAGTAGCTGCAGGCACTCGATAGCGCCCAAGCACTATTGCACGCCACGCCTCATGCGAGATCAGACGTGAGCAGGCACGCAGAGGAGGCGGGTGGAGGAACGAGATAAGCCATCCAATCTCGCGATCAAACGGCTGAGATCAACTGGATGTGCAGCGTACGTTACGCGCGACTAGGAAAGCGGGCGTGCGTGCTCCGCCACACGTCGCCCACGATGGGGCTTTGGCGACATTTTTATCCATCACTAAAGACTCCTTATTTAATGTTTTGAGATTTAGAGGACCAATTTGCCCTCATTCCTTGCAACTATAAAAGGAGACCACCTCCACACGAAATTCTCCTCCCTTCCTTCTCTTCTCTCCCTCTCCAAAGCTCAAGAGAAGCTTGTCCCACACCCGGGATGCTTCTCGCGAGATAAAGTCAATTTTTCATCCCCCTTTCGGAAGTGGATTTCGTGATGACAACGACGTGCTGCCCCATTCCCGTTCTTCCTGCTTCGTCCTCCATCGTCCTGCTCCATCTTCCTTCGTCCAGGCGTCGTCCCATCCGACTCGTCCTCCAAGCAGCCATCGAGGAGGATATCTCTCTTGTCATTCTTTTTATTGCTTTCTAGAATAGATTTACTACTTTCTAGTGTAATCATTTTCCCGCTTTCTAGTCGTAATGTTTAGTGTAAAGAACAATCCTTCTGATAATGAATTCCTTGTTCATTCTACATCTCTTTTTGGTTTTTGCTTGTAATATTCTCTCTCTTAGTCTCTCTCTTCTATTTATTGTAAATAGTTAGATAGTTCTAATCAATTAAATTACTTTGTGACAAATAAAACAAATGCGTATTTTTAAATCAAATGTCTGCCTCCCTGTGTTTGACCTAGGATTTCCATTCCGATATAAATTTTATTTATTGAACACAAGTTCTTCGCTTTCAAACTACAATGACAGGTTTTCAAAACCAAACACGTTATTGTAGCAACCCATTCGTTCAACATTTTGGCACTGTTGCTAGGGAGGTGATGCTTTTTGATTTTTCTTCACGTTTTATAACTTACAAATCATTTACCTCACTTCTCTCCTTTCTTATTGTGATTGCAGGTACCCTTTTGAGACGAGCAAAAGCGGTAGATTGGAGTAAAGTGCTGTGAAAGGTTTTGTAAGTTAGCCCCCACCTCCCACCCATTAGTTATCACTCCACCACATAATAACACTAACATCAATCAACCTAGGTATTCTTATAAACTCTAAGGTTAGATTATTTGTTATTTTACACCTACACCTGCCCCAATCTCCACATTAAAAATAAATAAATAAATAAACAAAATCTCACAGAGGTACACAACCTCCTCTGATTTTCAAACTCAACCGGTAAGCCAATGTTTGGAGCCGGTGCACACGTCCAAACACATAATTGAGTAGAAATCAGATTAGGTAATCACTTGTGTGCCTAATTAAGTGGTGCAACAGGCCAATTGTTTTAGTTGATTGGGCCACACCACTTCAATTAAAATCAATTCATCAAGTAGCTGCCACATAGGTTCAACTCTTAGGGATTTACCAGGCACTCCACATTCTTTTAAGTTTTAAAGGAAAACATCTTCACCCGTGCTTTCAAAACCTGGTGTGCCAACAAAACTTGTTCGAAAACACCTAAAGTTGAATCCTAAAAGCTACTAAGCAAGATTTGAACCCTAAAATTCACCGCATCAAAAAAAAATAATCTTGCTTGAAAATCACTAGTTGTGCACGCACACACAAATCGATCAATCATTAAGGGTACAACCCAGATAAAGGTTCCATCACATTCCAAAGCACATTCAAACCTAGTCCTAAATAAAATATAGTAGACATTGGCCTTAAGGATTCAACTCGCTCTTCAAATCCCAGAACGAGATTATTTTCGATTAGTCTGTTTCTACTGTTCAATCTGATGTCGAGCTAGGGGAGTAGAATCAAACTATCGCGGCTGGGGGTACACTAGGAATCGGAGGCGCAAGTCGAAGGAAGAACCTTCTCCCCAGTCCCTCCTTCTAACTGGTTGGATTGAATAGACAGAAGTAGATCAAATCATTCCTTTATCTCAAGACAGGTTGTGGGAGTCTGTAGGTCTTTAGGCTAGCCCACTTAAGGATAGGTTTGATTGCTTGTATTACAGGGTGCCTTTCTTCCTCCCGTTTATCATAAATCCTTCCACATATTATATGCATTCCTGCTCTTTCCCTCCTATTTTGAATTATCCTCAACATGACGATTATCCTGACTCATACTATAATTAACCATCAGTTAGTTGGGATAACTTGGATTGGGGATATAGTTTCAGACCTCCATGTTTAGGGTCTAACCCTGAACACTATGATTGTGATTTCTATCCTTCTCAGAGCCACATCGATTATAGATCGTCACCCTTTCATGGACAACCTAATACGATCCATAATAAAGAAGGATACACCGATCCTTACCCATCCTTTGATTACACTGCTTTAGATCATCACCACCTTTTGAACAATCCGAAATGACCTATTATCAGGAAGGGTATAACGAATCTCAATTCATTAATTCCTCTGCAGTGATCCCAAACCCACCCAACCCTGAACCAACTCATTTGGTTTAGGGTAACCAAGTTCATGATAAGGTTATGGCTAACTTGATGAATATTATACAATCTTTAGAAGTTCAGCCAATACCTTGCAATGAAAGAATGGAGCCCCTGATTGAAATGATTGATGATTTCAATAAGTATTTGTTGGATTGGCTCCAGGATGTTAAGGATAAGAACCCAGGTGAGTTTCTACTTGGGAAGTTAGCGAAATTGAGGATGAGATTTGTGGTTGCTTTGATTCAATCGTGGGATGATTCCTAAGATGAACTCCCTTCAGGAGAGCTAATGTCAGAACCTGCTCAGGCACCTATTAGGGGGGACATGTGTTATGAGGCTGACCGGATTGAATTAGAGAAACCAATTAAGGAAGATCCGATTTCTTCACCTGAGATCCCTGAGCCAAGGTACGAGGAAACGTATGTCTCCATGGATCAGAAAGTGACAGCTGATTTTGGGACATACATTAATACGGATCTTGATTTCGTTGATGGTGAAGATTCAAGTTGTGAAGTCTCACGCGAGTTTACAGAACACAATTTCTATGAGACGATTAGGACTGAGGAAAATGATCGATCATTTGATAGCCCAATAATTGAGGAAATTGATCTTATTGGGGCTCACATTACGGATCCAGAATCGAATTTTCTGGAGGATTCAATTCAATGACCTGATTGTCAGTTACACCCCATTGAGCTTATCAATGATTCTATTTTTGAGATAACTAGACCCAAGTCAATTCTAATTTAGCCACATCTTTTAGACTTGGAAATTTTAGACGGGGTGATTAATATGTAAGAGGTCTTGAAATTTAACATTCTAATTGAGGAGGATAGGAGTTGGGAAGTTTTGATTTGGGAAGCTAACTTTGGAGGAAATAGAAGATTAAGTCTAAGGGCTCCAATTCATTTGAAACCATCAAACCAGGACCCTTACGACATCTGTTTTGAGGATGTCCAACCTAAGCATATATTCAATGATTATCCTTTTCAGCTTGAATTCTCTCTAACTCAACTTTTTGGTCTTCGGTTGCATCCTCATAAATCACAGGCTCGACCCCGCTTGCATACTGATTTTATGTTTTGGGTAATTTTATCCAGAACCTGAGTATTCTCGATTATGGGATATGGGTCTGCACCACAATCTGGTCCACATCTGTGGACCTCTGCTGATAGGTCAGAGGTTGCTTCTATTTATTCTGATTATGACCTGCACCTGTGAATTCTTTATTTCTCCTCTTTGTATAGTGTATCTAGATGAAGGCACTAAATTCAGCACGTATACAGTTCCTTTTAGTTTTTATCTTAGAGCGGACCCAACATTCACGTAATTCAGGTGCTTTCTACTCTATTCCACTTTGTTTTATGTCTTTTTAATACAATAAGGACATTGCATTAGATAGGCATGGGGGTTGGATATTCATCTCTGAATTTATTCGTCAGCTCCGTAGATTTGTTTTATTTTCTTTTATATATAAAAAAAAAATTGGAATTAGGAAAGAGAACTTAGGTTTAAGAAAATTTTCAATCTTAGGAAATACTACATTATGATCTGAACACAAAGACCCTTCTGGTCTTTGGACTTAATCAGCCTATGTATCCACTAAAATGTGGATTTATTTTTCGAGTCCTCGCCAACTTGAATTCTATTTTAATTGGAGTAAATAAGTTTGGGTGATGAGTACATGACTTATCAACCCACCCTCTGATTTGAGGGAACTTTGAGTTTTTAGCATCTACACACTTTCTTTGCACTGACTCGTTATTCAGCGATTTTAAAAGAAATTGGGTAGCTAATGAACCTTCTAGGGTGATATGGCTGGCAAGTTATCGTGGGTAATAGCCCATAGGTAGGTTGTCTAGAGCCTAGTCACTGAACGTTTCTCTTCTTGCTGCCTTCAGGTAAATTTTAGACTAGGAAAGCCACCTACTTAAAAAAAAAAAGAAAAATAAGGAGAAAATAAAAAAAGAAATAAGCCACACTTCGCTGCACAAGTATGGCTGGCAAGTTGTCGGTGGTAACAGCTCATCGACCGGTTGTCCAGAACCCAGCTCAATAAATGCACTGAAAAATTCTCAAAACACTTAGGAAGAAACAGTGAAGTAGAATAAACTAGGGAGATATACACTGGATTCACCCATGTGTTGACCCCGTAAAAAAATAAAAGTAGGAAGAAAGCTACCGGTTGTAAAGATACACCTTTAGGCAGAATTTTCTTTTTTAGGTCACCTAGAGGCGTAGAAATCCAAAGTCCGTTTTAACTGCCGGTCAACGAGTCTATCACATTCACAATAAGATGCTTGGAACTTAGGGTTCTCATCAAATCTTGGGTGAGTTGAATGGCTATAGAAAGCAACTCTTAAACCCTAAAACTTGAAAATCTAAAAAAAATAATTAGAAAAGAGGAGAAAGAGAAAAAGAATTTTTTTTTTAATAAGGCGAGGGCATGAGGCGGTCTACATTTTGGCAGATACTCGGGCACTGTTGTGTCTTTGAAAGTTCAGATCCTAAGTAAACATTTTCTTAATGATTGAAAATAACTAAAGTCCAAATAATCCAACCTGATTCTTTTATAAATAGCATATAGTTTTTGCTAGGGACTAGCAAAAGATAGGAATGGGGTTATGATGTAAACATGTTTACAGTACTTAAGATATCTATATATACATGTTCTTAAGCATAGGATTGCATTGCATAGTATAAATATTGCATAACACACATCATCTTGCATTTAGATTAGTTTGAATAAAATGGAGGTTAACTGTCTCCTTTTATGTTCATAGATAGGGCAAACTTTTTATCGGGGCCTCGGATTGAAGATCCAACCGTACAGATGTGATCAGGGCGACGATTGGAGTTCAACGACACCAAGATCGCCCTAATCAGACATCTATAGCATCAGAAAGAGACTAGGGAACCTTAGAAGATCAAGGGCCAAGATTATGTGAATCCACATTTCAAATGACAAATCCGACCACAAGAATGGATTCGGATCGACGATCGCAGCCTAACAGCACGAAAATCAACTCAATCCGACACTTGTGGCACCATCTACATCATCCAGAAGATGGATGGCCAAGATGGTGCCACGTGGCATCATCTCGGCCGCCCAACCAGCTACCGTCAACCACTGAAGATTCTAGCGCCCACACATCTCCGCCGTTGGATCAAGATCCAACAGCTGAGAGAGGAGCTCAACTGGCATGCCCTTCTTCAGAGCCGCACCTGAAGAAGCCACCTTGACAGTTGGATCTTGATCCAACGGTCCTGATTGCGTGTTCAGATGATCAGCTGCTCACCCATCCATGCATGCAGCGTAGTGGACAAGGCGCTCGGTCACCTTCAGATGCAGGTTTGAATTCGCTTGAGTAGGCGAGCGGGAGAGGGGTAGTGGGCGTGTGAGACCGTGCGATGAGAATCAAGCGGCTGCGGGTGCTTGATAGTGCCCCCGCGCTAATGCATGTTGCACCTCACGTGAGATCAGATGTAGGCGGGCACGTAGGGAAGGCGGGTGGCGGTGCGAGATAAGCCATCCGATCTCACGATCAGACGGCTGAGATCAGCTGGACGTGGAGCACGCGTTACACGTGAGTAGGCGAGCGGGCGCGCACGCTCCACCACACGTCACCCACGATGGGGCTTTAGCGACGGTTTTATCTATCACTAAAGACTCCTTATTTAATGTTTTGAGATTTAAACGACCAGTCTGCCCTCATTTCTTGCAACTATAAAAGGTGACCTCCTCCACACAAAATTCTCATCCCTTCCTTCTCTTCGCTCCCTCTCCAAAGCTCAAGAGAAGCTTGTCCCACACCCGGGGTGCTTCTTGCGAGATAAAGTCAATTTTTCGTCCCCCTTTCAGAAGAGGATCCCGCGACGATGTCGACATGCTGCCCCGTTCCCGTTCTTCCTGCTTCATCCTCCTTCGTCCTGCTCTGTCCTCCTTCGTCCAGGCGTCGTCGCGTCCGGCTTGTCCTCCAAGCAACCGTCGAGGAGGATATCTCTCTCCCCATTCTTTTTACTACTTTCTAGAATAGATTTACTGCTTTCTAGTGTAATCATTTTCACGCTTTCTAGTCGTAATGTTTAGTGTAATGAACAATCCTTCTGATAATGAATTCCTTGTTCATTCTACATCTCTTTTTGGTTTTTGTTTGTAATATTCTCTCTCTCTCTTACTATCTCTCTCTTCTATTTATTGTAAATAGTTAGATAGTTCTAATCAATTAAATTACTTCCTGACAAATAAAAAAAATGCGTGTTTTTAAATCAAACGTCCGCCTCGCTGTGTTCGACCCGGGATTTCCATTCCGATATAAATTTTATTTGTTGAACACAAGTTCTTCGCTTTCAAACTACAACGATAGGTTTTCAAAATCGAACACGTTAGCATAGCAACCCGTGCGTTCAACAGTGATCTGACGGTCTAGATCCATCACACGGGTGAAGAGAGAGAGAGGATGTGGTGGTCATCCAGATTGTTTGGGCTGGATTGGGTAGCTATGATGGTGCCATGTGGTGCCATCTTGGCCATCCATCGTCTTAGTATTGTAGAAGGTGCCACGGGTGTCGGATTGGACCAATTTTCATGCCGTTAGGCTGTGATCATTGATCCAAATCCATCCGTGCAGTCGGATTTGTCATTTGAGAATGCCATCTTGGCCCTTGCCCTTTAAGGTTCCTCGATCTCTATCTGGTGCTACGGATGTCGGATTACGGCGATCTTAGAGTCGTTGAACTGCAATCGTTACCATAATCAGTCCCGTACAGTTGTATCTTCGATCCAACGCCCTAATAAAAGGTTGCCCTGTCCCTTACCATAAAAAAGAGATAATTACTATACAATTTGTACAACTTGATCCAAATGCATGATTGTGCATGTTATGCACTATTTACAATGTATGATGCTAGTGTGACACTAAGAACATGCATTAATAGACATTTTAGGTTAATCATATGTATGCACATCAGTAGCAAACCCTGCTATCATGGCCAACACCACCTCTTTCGATCTCAGATGTAATGGTAGGCCCCTAATTCCCAACTTCCCCGATCTAGATCCTGCTCTCTGGGGTGGCCACTCAGGAAAGGAACCATCGAAGGGGGAAACCAACCTCCAAATCACCATCTGTCCATCAAAAGCACTCGAGCGAAATCACAGCCATTCTACATCTATCATCCCCAATCCAAAAAGTGTAAAATGTGTAGGGGAGTGAGATGCGATCTTCCAACCATCAGTCGACAAGGATAGCGAGCTTACCATATGATGGATCTTTTCTAGGGAAGGGTTGCCTGTCATCACCTCCCAGACTAGAGCCCCTTGCAGCACAAGCTCAACCTCCCTGACGTCTTCACTCATAGGGATTTCCATGTCTACCGTGTGTCCACCATAGGTAGGTGGAGGCAGAGGTCGAGGCGACAACACCCCAAACTTCCTTGCTCCATTGTGCATACTAGCCCTTCCCCTCGGTTGTCCATGGGCAGCCATGCAAGAGTCTTGTTTATGGCCATGCCCCCCACATGCCAGGCAAACTAGGGGGTAGCGGCACACCGCCGCCATATGCCCTTGACGTCGACATCAGAAACACACAATTTCCTTATTACCCCACAGCTTACCTTCGTAAGCTCGACTTCTACCTATCCCCCTTCTTCCAACAACCACCGGACCTCTTCTTTCCTTCTGCCTCCAAGCCCTAGATCTCCAGGTTGTCCATCCTTCATCACCAAGGATCCTCTCTCCTGTCACCCTAGGGTCGGCCTCCATCCTCTCCCTCCCTCAAATTAGAGTAATTATGATTCTAACAGCCACGGGGCAAAGGATCATCACATTAATAAGAGGCCCTTGGAGCTTGAGAGTAAGCTCAAATTGAGCTTTGGTAGGCTACTCTAGCTTAGGAGTAGGTGGGAGTAGAGTAGGTGTAGATGAAGAGGAATGGGGAGTGTAGGGGTGTTTATATAGTGGAGGGAAGAAGAAATTCGTAGAAAGGGCTGTAGTGACAGCAGCAAGCATCACTAAAGGCCCCATGCAGCTATCGTTGAAGATCGTTCCCCTCCACTCACGCCCGCAACTGTCCTTGCACTTACAAGCAATTTGTGAAGGCTATAAGCATCACTAAATATCCGCCTAGGATGTCGCTGAAGATCCATGCCAACCGTCGCATAAGCTATCCTATGCATCACGCTCCCCTTGTCGCGTGCACGCTAGTGGGCTGGCGCTGCAATGCGGTTGGTTGTGCACTGTGCCCTTATGCACGTGCGTGCCCGTGTGCTAATTGACGAATTGGGGAGGTCACAGGGATTGAACCCGCGCCTCTTGTTTGAGGAGCAGGTGCTTCACCATTACGCTAAGGCGGTGGATTTTCGTGTGGAGGGTGATGTGGCATTCGCTAATCATGTGATCATGACCTTTGGATTTTCATCCTACGATCACGGTATAATCTTGAGCTCTTCTCTTGTGAAGGTGAGGCGATGTTGAGTGCCCCTCAGCCATTGGATTGAGATCCAACAGCTGAGATCTCTCCATGGGTGAGGCAGGGGCGGCTATGGTTCATGTCTGGCGATTTGGATGTCATCACATGGCACCATCTGGATCATCCATCTTCTTCTTCTTATAGAGGGTGCTACAGAGCTAAGATCGGGGTGATTTTTGCATTGACGGACTGTGATCGTTGCTTCGGATTCATCCGTACAATCGGATTCTTCATCTGAAGCCCGTAAAATGTTGCACTATGTCCTGGCCAAAAAAATTGGAAGAATTAAATGTACATAATACACAACTATCCTAAATTCCATGCAGTGGATGTTATGCAGCATTGATAATATGATATGCATTGCTAAGCCTAGGAACTATCAGAAATAAATATTTTATCATGAATTCATGTGTGTTTAGCAGAATAAAATTCACCTAAACCCTCTAAAATTGATAGAAAAATATTCTATGGGGTTTGGTATCTTTGATTTGATCATCGGAACCTCTTCTGGCCTAAAACAAAGTCACAGATAGAAAGTTGCCCTAATTTAGGTTTCTATGTATTTTACGCAATCAAACTTGGTCAAAACCTAAATCCTACTTCACCATTAGATTCCTTGGGTCTAAATTAGGTTTGTAGCAAAACTTGGGCCCAATCTAAGATTATGTCAACCTTGTTTGCATTTTGGTCCAAGTCTAACTCTTATCCACTCAAATAGCCCCTCAACTTTTGAAATATTTACAAAATGCCCATAACCTCTTCATCTTCTTTGCGAAAAAGTCCTTTCTGCCATTAGAGGTCAACTAACCTCCAGGTAAGCTTTGATCGAGCAGAATCCTACCCAAACTTTAATTAAATCCCACCAAATTTGGTGGGATTGATGTTCACACCTAGGGAAACCTATTGGGATCAATCTCGATGCCTAACTCCCTCTGATTTGTGCATGCAAACCAACGAAATCAGTGGGGTTCTTCTTGAATCCCATGCAAGCTAAGAAGCTTATTTCCTATTCTCCAAGCTCTCCAAAGCCCTATAAAAGACCCCCCATGACATTCCTCACCTCCTTAGGGAATTTTGAGCCAAAAATACCTCTTCCTTCCCTACCTCCGGCTCAATCCAACTCGCCTTCGGTGACTCGTTGATTGCACGGCAAAAATACGCCTGCAATAGTGCCTTCTTGTGCTATTTCCTAGAATTACCTATGCATATTAGGTCTCCATAGTTGCATTGTAAAAATACATGCATGCATGCATTTAATTAAGAGAGGAGGGGAAATAAATAAGTGGCCTTGCATTTTACATTTTCCTCAAGTGCATCTTTGCAATATTTCCATCTCCATTTTTTATTTCTCTTTGATTTTTGACTTTCTTCCCACGGCTGCAACTTCCTCTCCTCGCACCCTCTCCCTGCCAGCCCTTCCCTGCAGCTGCCATTCCTTGCCATAGCCGTGCATGTGCCATGCATGGCCATGCTTTCATCTTCTATATAAGGATGACTTCTTCTTCTTCAAAAAGGAGGCCTGGTCCAAGCCAAAAATTCCACAGGCAGCTCCATCTCTAGGCCACCACCATCCTCTCCATTCCCCTCCATACGCCGGTCTTCCTATGAGGAGATACCCGGTGGGAAGGAGCCCTCACTGTGGTGCACACCACCACAGTGAGACCACCACCGCCCAGCTCTTCAAAGAGTCGGTGGGTGTGGTGGGTCTGTTCTCATTTTTGTCTAGTTCCCGCACCTTCCAGCCATTGGAGCAGCTTCAAGGTCTGAAGCTCAAAAGCTCCCCAACTTGGCAGCAGCAGCAGCATCCCCAACCATTTCCGTATACCCCTGCAGGCGCCCCAACCCTCCACGCACGCCTGCAGGGCCTCTCTGCCTCCGCTTTCTCTGCTCTGTCGCAAGCTCACTCCCGCCCACAACCGGCCACCGTACGTCACTGCAGCAGCCGGCCAAGCACCCCAGCAGCACCCACAGATCTCCGCACACCCCGTCGCACCCCCTCACTCGCGACCCAGCTCCCCTCCACACGCTCTGTCGCGATGTTCCGCCCGCTAGCCACCAGCCGGCGCCACTCCGCCACACGCGCCGAGCCGGCCTCACTCACAGCACCGCCCACTACCGGTTGTGTGGCGCGGGTGACCACTGTAGCCACTATTCACGTGACTCATCATGACACTGTGGCTACAGTGATCTGACCGAAAAGCTTCTCACTTTCCCGGACACCCGACCCATCGCAACCGGCCCTCGCCCATGCGCATGCCCACCCGCACGTTTGCCAGCCCGCCCCACTCGCTCGCGTGCGCGCACGTCACCTGCTGCCTTCACCTGCTCCAGCCTTCGCGTAGCGCTGTACGTTGCGAGTTCCTCTCTGCTACCCACTCCCGTGCACTCCTCTCTATGTAGACGCGCCTGCGCGCAAGCCTGAATTCTCCAGACGATGCCCGCTAACTGCAGACGACCTAACTCAACCCCTCAGCAGTGCAGCTGTGCTGTCTCTGCCATTTCTCTCTCCAGCTCTCTCCCTCTCCCTCTCTCCCGCTCTCTCCCTCTCTCTCTCTCTCACTCTTTATCACAACACTCACAGCACTCTACACCGACGCACACACACATCTACACTCACACTTCCACACAAACACACACACCTATACTCTATTGTATACATATATATATATACTTATACTTATATATTGATATTTATATATACATATATATATATACAAATATTTATATACATATATATGTATATACATATATATACATATATGTACTTATATTTATACATATAATAGTACCTATATACTTATGTATTAGCATACATACATACATACATATATATATATATATATATATACTTATATATATACATACATATATATATATGCATATATACATATACTACTATGCATATACATATATATATATATATTTATATATATACTTATATCGATATATATAGTAGTATTAGTATCCGTATATACATATATACATATATTATATACTTATATATATATATATACATATATATATACATATATGCATCTATATACTTATATATATATTTGTATTAGTCTATATACACATATATATATACATATATACATCTATATGCTTATATATATATATATATACTTATACATACATACAAACATATATATATACACATATATCTACATACATATATATACCTATAGATAACCATATATACATATAGACATATTTACATATATACATATATATATATTTTTTCACATTATTTACCATACGCTGTATCGCGGGAATATCTGCACCAGTTGTTGATATTCCCCGAAACACGTGTACAAAAAGCGTGGTCGCATACATCATCCACCATCCATCCCACACTCCACGCGGCACCTAGTCCTGTTGGTTGCGTCTCTCTAGATGACGACCAACTCGACAACGTGCTACACTCCATCTCCGCCTCCAACCCCACCCCTTTATATACATAATATATACATATGTATATATACTGTATTTAATTTATTTCTATTTCGCTTTCCTGTTAGTAAAAAGATTAAAAAATATTTATATATATATATAAGAGAAAAGATAATTTTTAACTTGCAGGTACCCCGTCTTGCGAATAGCAAGACCCATTTTGGAACGCTGTTTTGGCTCAACGCCAAGAACCCAATTTTGAGGGTGTGCCTCAAGGACAAAGATTACCAGAAAAAAAATCTAAATAAGAAAAACACTAAAAACACAATAAATGAACGGAAGAGACCCGTTGTAGGAAATGCATAGAAACTCAACTTGTAACCCCACTTCCCTGAGTTCGACCCTGGGCCTAAAAGTGACAAGATAAAATCAAGTAGGCCAGGTAAAAAAATTTTGTAAAGAGATGGTTAGGTCCAATTTAGGTTAACCACTATACACACTTCAATGATAAAATCATCATATTAACAACCAATCCGGGCTCGACATCAAACTCTTTTCTGGCGCCGTTGCCGGGGAGGTGCGCCTTCAAATAAGTTTCTATTCAATTCCTTTCAATTTTTCTCTTCTCTCTTCACGGGTATCTCTATTTTTTGGTGTGCAGGTGAACCTGGTGCAAGGAGAAGGCAGGCAGACGAAGTTGAAGATGTGAGCAGATCCAAGGCAGGAACGAGAGCGTGAAAACGTCGACACCGCATTGGAGCTTCGCTCACGTTGTCGAACAAAGTAGGTTTTCTTTTCTTAGCAACCTAGGTTAACTTGTAACCTTAATAAAAAAAATTAAAAAAAAGCTAGAAACTAAAAACTAGAAAAACTTCTTGGGATCTCTTGGGGAAAGTGGATTAAAATTCACTTGTTTGATTGATTGTCTTTACTCCCACCGCCCCGGGATTTCCCACCCTACTTCGCATAGTGAAAATCCAAGAATCTTGATTCTTGAATTTTTCGCTGTTGGAAGTACTCTTTGAGGCAAATAAAAAGATTGGTTGCACCCCTCTTTGCCTCATTTACCTGCAAATTCGGGATCATATTTTTGGTGGGGAGACTTGGAATTGAGTTGATCCCAACCCCACCACGACTTTTCAACTTGCTTCAGATTCGATCCCGAATACTTCAACCCCAACTATTTGATTTTCTTTATCTGTTGGTTGAGCCTTATGTGTGGAAATCATTCTGGTGATTGGGAGCACTTGAATTGAAGTGCTTTGGCTCCCTTTCACATAAACTCTAAAACTGATTCGTGCATCCACACATAGAATTCTCCATTTAGGGTAGCCCATTGCATTTTAGCATGCATTAACCAACTGATATTGAAGAAGGGTTTATTGGGCTTAGAAAGAAAACTTGTATTCTCACAAAAACCTGGAGATTGGTTGAATTGGTAATTCAGAGAAATTCTAAAATTCATACTACTTAAGGCTGAACTCTAAAAACCATTCACCAATTAAGAACTTCAATTAAGGGAGATTTCCCCATTGCATGCTTGTTTTACACACTCTGAAAATCAATCACTTGGGCATTACCCGTAAACAACGCCCTTCACATTCCAAAAGCACTTGACCCTAAGCCTCCAACTAAAACTGGTAGTAACTTGACCCTTCTTAAGGATTGGAGGTCTAACTATCTGCGTGTAGCGGCTACGTGCTGGTGAGAGTTCCCGCGTGCTATCGGGTGTCTAAGACTGGGGCAAACGGCCTTTCAATCTGGCCTGGTGGTTCGACGGTGCTCGCATTCGGTTCTGTAGTTCGTGATAGTAGGTAAATTAATCTTTAGGTCTAAGGGCACACTGTAGAGGTTAGGAATCTGATTGAATTGATTTGTCATCAAGTTTACCTTTGCGGCATCATTTCTCTCATCTCCTTTCCCCTTCTCAACTCCCCAATTCTTCCTGCGGTAGTGCATGTTTGGGAGGAGGTCACAAAACCCTGAACTGTGTGAATTGTCTGATAATTTTAGAAAAGGAGCTGAATTGTCCTCTTCCTCCACAAACATGGCAAACACCCGCACCTCACCACTTCATCACAATTCCAATTCTTCCAACACTAGGCTTATCCCAAGAAACCTTGTAAGACCTTCCTTGCCGAGTGTCGCGCCAAACGACTCGGTAAGTCATGTGGATCTGGCTTCTGCAAGCCAGTATTTTGACATGGAGGACCAAGCCTCCGTGTGCTCGGACGCATATTTACATGCAGGCGCATCTTCTGGCATAGAAGATGCTTGCGCCGTGGGGAACAACCCATTCTCTGCACCTTATAACCCAGGGTGGCGTAATCATCCAAACTTCGCATGGTCAACAACCCGCAACGCCAAAATCCCACGAGGGAACCAATGCAACCGTCCGCACCCGTCATCCCAAGGGCCCAGTCTAATCCTATGGCGAATCTGCCATTAGGCCTTTGAGTACCACAAACCGAACACGCATCAAGGCCTCTTGATAAATTGATGCGAATGATGATGGAAATATCAAAGCGCCATAAAGAGAACATGACCTCTCTTCAGCACCATTTGGCACAGTAGAATGCTGAGATCAGTCAACTACGCTTGGCGACTCGATCTCAGGCACTCTTCCTGCCCAACCTGTTCCAAACCAGCAAAACTTCGTACCCTGTGGTCTGCAACCATAGGTACAACCTTCTCAGGGACAGGTTCATCAAATTCTGCAAGCTCCGAGCATTCCTCCGGGATTTCAGGCTGCAGCACCGCACTCTTATGATTGCGATTGTATCGAGGATGACACGTCTGACAAGGACATGACCGTCAGTGCGTGTATCGAACTAATTGGGACCTATTCAGACTGCTATGGATTGCCTATAAACACTAATGACTTTCTTACCAACACATATTGTGACGTTCCCCCATCTTGCCCTTGTCCCGTACCTTTTCCTGACCAGACTTCTGACGAGGTTTTCTCCGCTTCCCATACCTTGTGGTCTGAGTCATATCTGGATTGCTCACTGCCGGTCTACACTCTTGAAGACCGGATTGCCCTTTCTTTCCCGCCAAATTAGGCGGATTTGCAAATCCACACTGGGACCTTGAGCCCACATCTTACTCACTGGGGCTATTCCTTTTTGGATCCATCTATCCAAGAAGCCCCTCTTCTTGGCCAATCCGAGGGCCAACTGCTTCCTCTTGACCTGTTTTCTGTTTCGCCTGGGACACTCTCGTCCCAGAAAATGCCAGATCTTTCACCACCCACCATCCATTGACCCTACCACCCTGCTGTATACCCTGAACCTCAACTCTCGTTACCCGATCTTCCATCCTTTCTCTACCTTTCCCTACATACATATGAGGACATAGCATTGTTTGGCATCGGGGGGTGGATAGGCATCCATAGGATCTAGGTATTTTATGGTATCATACAGTTCTCACCTATTTATAAATATGCAGGAAAAAGAAAAAGAAAAAAATTATATATATATAATAATAATAATAATAATAATAATAATAAATGGTGTTTAGTAATGATCTCAAAGCTGAAACTAAAAAATACAATAAGTGTTTATGGATATTCAACCTCTATTTTGAAGAGTTTCCAGGCCACAGAAGCTTGATTCGCTCAGGCTTGACTTAATTCACTTGAGCATTGACAAAATAGATTGTAATCTCTCCTAACTAAGCATGTATTTTTGTACCTGAGACACCAGTACAGGATCCGTTGGTTTGCTTTTACTTGAGAGCTTAAGTAAACTTTGTTCACACTACACATATCAAGAAAGATCAGGTGAACATAAGATCCAACCCTAGTGTTCATTAGGGAAGGTGGAGTCCTTACCTGTGCGCACAGGTAGACTTTTTATCCCAGGCTTTAGTCTTGTGTTTAGGAGCGACTCTTTCCACCAAAAAGAAACTGTCCAACCAAAAAAAAAAAAAAAGTGTGCTCCTCCAAAAAATTTTGTAAGAGATATACTGACACGTGTTTCAAAAGAAAAGAAGTTGCAAAAGAGTCAGTATACCTGACAAATGTCTGTAAAGTCTTCGCCCTGCAAGAAGTTCTTCAGGGTAGGTTACAAGTACCTTGTTTTCCTATGAGCCACAAATGATAGAAAATGGGAGTTGAATTTTTCGTCATCCTCTTAAGGGTCAATCCGAAGACATGGACTGAAACTGGGACCAACCTGTACTTAAAAATTCGTGAAACCCTAGGCTTGAGTCTTAATGTTCATCTGGTCAGTCTTGATCCTTCACTAAGCATAAGCCATAGTCTCTTGATCTCTCGAGTACGGCAAAAACCTCCTGGATCCTGGAAATCGTACTTAAGGTTTAAATATCAAGAGTCCTGGTTAGTTGAGAGATGATCTATGTCATGTGAGACTTAAAGTACTGGTAGTCTTCTCCAGAATTGGTTCTCACAATATCCAACAATAAACACACCTATATTGCCTCAGAAGAAAATCTTCAGCATAAGATCATTTCTAAATACTACAAAAAAAAAAAAAAATTTGCTAGGGACTAGCAAAGATAGGCATGGGGGTATGATTGCTCCGCAAAAATATGCCTGCAATAGTGCCTTCTTGTGCTATTTCCTAGCATTACCTATGCATATTAGGTCTCCATATTTGCATTGTAAAAATACATGCATGCATGCATTTAATTAAGAGAGGAGGAGAAATAAATAAGTGGCCTTGCATTTTACATTTTCCTCAAGTGCATCTTTGCAATATTTCCATCTCCATTTTTTATTTCTTTTTGATTTTTGACTTTCCTCCCGCGGCTGCAACTTCCTCTCCTCGCACCCTCTCCCTACTAGCCCTTTCCCTGCTCTCCATCCCTCTCCCTGCCAGCCCTTCCCTACGGCTGCCATTCCCAGCCGTAGCCGTGCATGTGGCATGCATGGCCATGCTTTCACCTTCTATATAAGGATGGCTTCTTCATCCTCAAAAATGAGGCTTGGTCCAAGCCAAAAATCCCATAGGTAGCTCCATCTCCAGGCCACCACCGTCCTCCTCCATTCCCCTCCATACGCCTGTCCTCCTCCGAGGAGATACCCGGCGTGCAGGAGCGCTCACTGTGGTGCACACCACCACCGCCCAGGTATTCCAAGAGTCGGTGGGCGTGGTGGGTCTGTTTTGATTTTTTTCCCGTTCCCACATCTTCCAGCCATTGGAGCAGCTTTGAGGTCTGAAGCTCAAAAGCTCCGCAGCAGCTATGCAGCGGCAGCAACACCCCCAGCCATTTCCACACGCCCCTGTAGGTGCCCCAATCCTCCGCGCACGCTTGTAGGGACTCTCCGCCTCCGCTTTCTCCGCTCTGTCGCAAGCTCACTCCCGCCAGCAACCAGCCACCGCACGTCACTACAGCGGCCGGCCAAGCACCCCAGCAGCACCCACAGACCTCCGTGCAACTTGTCATGCCCCTTCGCTTGTGACCCAGCTCCCCTCCGCACGCTCTGTCTCGAGGTTCCGCTCGCTAGCCACCAGCCGGCGCCACTCAGCTGCGCACGCTGAGTTGGCCTCACTCACAGCACCGCCCACTACCGGTTGCGCGGCATAGGCAACCACTGTAGCCACTATTCACGCGAGCCATCGCGATAATGTTGCTACAGTGGTCTGACCGGAAAGCTTCTCACTTTCCCGGTCACCCGGCACGCTGCAAACGGCCCTCGCCCGTGCTCTCTCCTACCCTCGCATCTCCACCCGCGTCACCCGCTTGCACCCGCGCGTCTACCAGCCTGCCCCACTCGCCCACGTGCGCCCGTGTCACCTGCTGCCTTTGCCCGCTCCATCCTTCGGGCAACGCTGTGTGCTGCGGGTTCCTCTCTGCTCCCCACTCCCATGTACTTCTCTCTGCGCAGACGCTCCTGCATGCGAGACTGAAGTCTCGAGACGACACTCGCTAGCTGCATACTGATGAGTCGATTGTTCACTTTAAAGTCGTTTGCAGTTTTATGTGGTGGAAAAATCGACTAATCAATATTTAGAAAGAAATAACCACTCGCAGAGGCGTGGGTCATTTGCACTGGGAGGCAATGAGGCAATAATATCTCAATTATTTCATATTCGTTCAGTCTCATGAGGAATCCGTAGTTAAATCTGACATGAAATGTGACGGAAAGAAGATGCACAATATCTTGAAAACATAAGGGTAGATGTGTAATTTTTCCTCACTGAAATATTCAAAAAAAATGTGTTGATTTTATGCAATTTTCCATTGACATGTATTAAAGAAAATTTATGCACATTTAAATTCCAAAATCAATGTCAAACAATGTTGATTACAAAAGCTATGCAATTGTAAAAGAACTTGAGTATAAAGTTGCAAATTTTACCACAATAAAATATTCACAAACAGAAATTCTTTTCCTGGCAATGGCATGAAATGTAATAACTAATTAACCCATTAACAGAGCATTTTACCTCTCTCCTCCTCGCGATCGGGAGAGAGGTTCAATTGAGGAGAGGTTTGCAAAGGCGAGTGGATTAAGCGAGGTTGTCGCGATGGTGGTAGCCGCACGTCGAGCAGTGGTCGGAGTCGACCGGGCGGAGCTCCAGCTGCTGTTGGCGGTGAGTGTGAGTTGGCTGGAGGGCACAGGTGTGCACTCTGTTGTTGGCGAAGTGCGGGTGCTGCTGGAGTAGGAGGAGGGCGCTGCTACGCACTGGCTGGAGGCATGGGAGTGCTCTCTGTTGTTGGCGAAGTGCGGGTGCTGCTGGCTGAAGGTGTTGGCGGAAGTGCTGCAGTGGGTGCGCAGGCAGGTGCATGCTCTGTTGGCTGTGAGGGTGGGTATCGCAGGTGCGGAAGGAGGGCGTGCGTGGTTGTGCGGGTGCGGCTGCAGCTTGCGTGGGTGCGCAGGCGGTTGCGCTGAGTGGGGATGGTGGCTTCAGGCGTGTGCGCAGGTGCGGGGAAGGTGCTGCGGGCGCAGGAGTGAGCGGGTGAGGTTCTGCAGGCGTGGGAGGAGGACGTGCGCGGCCTGTTGGGTGTGGGTGTGCAGGGGGTTAGAACGGGAGGAAGTGCGGGTTCTTGCGTGCTACTGGAGGTGAAATGGGCGGACGGTGGGTGCAACTATAGTGGGGTGTGGCTTCAGACGTCCGGGAAATTTCCCGGACGTCTTAACTGACTGAGAGGGTGATTGCACAGTGGTTGCAGCGGTGGCTGTCGGTGACGACAGCGAGGGAGATGCACGCTAAGGTGCTCACAGTAGTGCGAATGAGCTTCGGATGGTGGTGTGGCCTGTCACACCACACGCCCACGGTGGTGGAGACTCGTCGCCACGGTTGAGGCCGGTGGTGTGGAATGGAAGAGAGAAGATCTCTCTGCACAGTGGTGGGTCGGTGGTGGAGGCCTACCTCGCTCAGCATCCTCTCTCCTCCTTTTGTAGTGGCCAGCACAAATTTGAAATCTGCTGCCTGACCAGATCCAACATGTTCGCACGCTTTTGTGGGGTTTTAAAAGATAACACGTTGTAATATAGCCGACAAAACGTTCAAACAAATATAGAGAATTTTATTACTCGAAAAACTAGAGTCTCCGAGGTCGAACACAGGGAGCAATCTCAGTACCTCTAAAACCAAAGAATACAACTTTTAAATGAAATTAATTGATTAAAAGAGAGAGAGTTATATAAAAAGAATTTCTAAAAGAAAACAGAATTGGACGTCTGATTTCTATATCAGACGTCTTAAATGTAATCTTCTTTCTCTCTTCTGCCTTCTTCTTCTTTGTCTTCTCTGCTTCTTTTCTTGCGAAGGCTTCTTGTTCCTGCCTTTGTTCCTCTCCTGTCTTCCTTTTCTTTTTGGCTTTTTTGCAGTCCTTTCTTCTCTCAGATCTCTGCCTTGCTCAGCTTCCTTTCTTCAGAGTTCCTTCTTCTTCTGCTCCTGTTCCTTCTATTTCTTCAGTTCTTCTTTGTGCTTTCCTTCGAAGTTTTGTCCTTCCTTGTCTTCTCTGCGAGGGCTTCTCCTTCTTTCTCTGCTACACTCAGCCTCTTCTTCCTTCTTTTCTTCCCTTGTTGCGGCGGCTAAGTGTTCGCTTCTTCCTCTACTCCTCCTTTCCTGCGCAAACCACAGCCAATGCAAAACCTACCCCCGTCCCTCTACCCAAACGTCTCTCTCTTTCTCTACAATTCTCTCAAGGACACTCTCCTAGAGCCACACGGGTAATCAGGTCAGATTTCGCACCCATGACCAGGCGCACCTGAAGGTCGGTGATGTGCGAGGAGTCCATAGGTTAGGGTTGGGTCGGATCTCGCCAGATCAGCAAGGTGAAACCGCGAACGAGGCGAGTGGGTCAGGTGAGGGACCTCACCCCTGTGCTTTCGGAGGCGTTAAGCATAAAACCCAAAAACAATTTATACTATACCTGCATTTGGCGTTTCAACGATGTGGGACTATCCAGTCTGTGCCCCACCCTCGCGTGCGCCTGCAGACCTTCGTGAAATTCCCCAGCTGCAGACTTCTCAACGCCCCAAACTGGACTCGAGGGCTTCACACTGCTCACGTGATCCTGCTGCACCTGAAGCCTGGATGATTTGCCGCCTGGAGCTGCTGCGAAGCTGCTTCAAATGTCGCCAATGGCGGCAGGGGCTGAAACCCTGTCAATCACCAATACGGCCTATTGGCCTAATCAGACCAGCTGGGCACGTTCACCGTGGCACTGCGAAGGCAGGGGACGGTGCTGCAGGCCATAGGATGGCCTAGGCGTGCGTGCCTAGGTCAACCTGTGGCCGGAAGTGTGGGGTTGTTCGGGGGACTGTGGTGGAGGTGTAGAAGGATGATGGATGGGCGGAAGTTGCTCCCGGTGGTGAGGCAAAGCTTCCGAGATGGTTGGCGAGCCGTGTGGAGGGGCGGAGTGGCGGGAGCGGTTCGCCGGAGGTCGGTCGGAGGCGAGGAAGGTGGAGGTGGTCAGGTACTGTCGGGGGGCGATTAACTAAAATAACAGGGGGAAAAGAGAGAGGGGAAGATGGCGAAGGTATCTGGAGTGGTTTGGAAGGAAGGGAGGCAGCAGAGTGGACGGCGTGTAACTGTCGTTGTCGGGGAAGAAGCACCCTGATGGAGGAAGCGACGACGAAGACGAGGTCAGGGGCACGCGCGCTGGGTATGGCACAACGCGGGAGGAAGAGGCGGAGTTGACTCTGCTGCTGGTATGGCAGCAGAGCGACGAGAAGGAGGGGAGGAGGTCGCCGGAGCTTGCGGGTCTCTTGGCCAGAGATGGGAGAGAGGGAAATTTGGGGGAATCTCCGTCAAAATCAAGCTGAGCCTCTGCAGCCGGGTCTGGGGAGCCTTTTATAGGTGTTGGCCGGACCTTCTAGAGAGTCGAAATCGTGCAATCATCTCTGTCGGCTTGCCGGAGATGGAGAGAGGGTGGATACCCAAATCTCTCGTGCGTTCACACGAGAGATTGGGTTCACACCAGAGATTGTGATTGGCTTTAGAAGGAAGGGAATTCCTCAGAGAATCTCCCTTCCATTTCTGGGAGGGAATCTCTGAGGGATCAGAGAGGAATCCCTCTCTAAACCTCGTCGGAGATCGTTTCTGCCCTAACAATGGCAGAAGGACCTGATTGCAAAGGTGGCGAGGAACTTAGGGGCCTCTCTGCAAAGATATTCAAAAGATAGGGACCAAGTTATGATTTGGGTGTACTAAATTGCAAAGTAGGTCAAGATGACCTCTCCTTAGGTCCAAATTTTGGTATAAACCTAGTTTTGACCTAAGGAATCCAATGGTGAAGTTGGATTTTAGGTTTGACCTCGTTTGACTGGACACTTTGCGTAAAAACCCAAATTAGGTCAATTAATGTGCTCGGATCCTAATCTAGGTCAAACTGGGTTCCAAAGGCCAAATTGAGTGTTCTAAACCCTAGAGGATATTTTTCCATGATTTTTGGAGGGTTTACTTGATTTTTATCCTGACCGGAACCTTGTTAATTTAAGGGGGTCTCTTTTAGGGTTACCAAATGTCATTTAATTCCTAGATTGCACATCAACCCATTTCTGATTGACTCAACCCACTTTTTATCTCATTTAGACCATTTGACCTATGTTTTGCCTCTGAGAAATCCTATTTATGTACTGCAATGGTAAAATTGCAGTTTTACCCTTTAATTCATGTTTTCTTCTCAGAGCACTTATTCCTTTATTTAGGCCCTCTTCTAGGTTATGTAGGAGCTTTTATCTTCTTTATTGGGTCAAAGTGAGCTAGTTATGGCTCATGATGAGGCTCTCATCATACCCCCATGCCTAGCTTTTGCTAGTCCCTTAGCAAAATTTCAAGGTTTTTACTTCCGTTCTAGACCCAGAGTGTCTGTCAACAATCATGATAAGTGCTTCTCCTTTTCTTTTGTGATTAGGTAGGAATGCCGACAATAGGCCTAGAGGTACTCAAGTACCAACCAAAATCCGGACCTGTCTCGCTTTAGCCTCAGTCCTCCGCAAAGGTTTCTATGGCCCACAAAAACTAACCTAAGGTTTGTTGGACTCCGCGGTTAAAGCACCCGTGCTTGAGATATTTTTAGCCTACGTTCAGTTTGCAGTGCGTTTTTGTAAGAGAGAGATAAAAGATTTATTTGTTTGGAGAGCTTTTCTCTCTCTTTTCTTTTTATTTCTAGCTTCGGATTAGCTTCTCAACACGGTCTGTATCGGATTCCTCGTCCCCATCATCAATCCTCAAGGCTCCCTAGCTTTCAAGATTTCTAGGTAATCCTGCCCATGGCAACCCCCAGAACCCTGGCTTTCGAGATTTCGAGATAATCCCGCCCATGGTGTTCCATGGCCGAATTCAAACCCTGGCGATCGACATTTCGAGATAATGCCGCCCATGGTATATGAACCAGCAGAGTGCTTACATGCCCCCAGTAGGATATTTAAATATCCTAAGAGACAAGCACCGAGGAGACGATATGTTGTTACACATCTTCGAGGGGAATTTCCCACCTCTCCGCGCTGGGAAATCGTCCAAATCAACTTATGTTGATTGGCCGCTCCTAATCTAGGTGACTTTTTCAGAACATTAAACGCTTTTTGCGTGATTTGGATGTTTATGCGCACTGAACCAGACTGTGTGTGAATGTGGGGTGCTTAGGTTACCGAATCCTGCAAATCAGAAGTCAGTTAACGAGGCTGAATACTTCCTAAGCTTTTGACCTAACACTCAAGCTTCGCATTTTCCTCAACCTCTTGAGGATTATCCAGATTTTAATGGATATGTGAATTTTTAAGCTAAAGATTCTAGCCCAAGAGGCCTAAGACCAGCGTTCCCGCTAATCTCTTGTTGTGTCTCCTTAGCACTTTTTCTTTCTTTTTCTTGATTCGGTCTAGAACTTCAGTTAACCCCTTAATCTTTTACTAATGACTATTTCTTTTCATTTTCATTTTGTGCTCCTTTTTGTCATTTTACTCTTTTCCTTCTCTCATTTGTATGACCCTGAATTGTTCCTCCCCTCTATCAAGTCTTTTTTTTTTTTTAAATGAAACCCTTTCTTGATATGAATTTTCCTGATATTTTGCACTTTCATACCCCCTTGCCTACGATTTGCAATGTCCCCATTGTAAATTAGGTGGGTTAGATTTCAGCTTAGTTCATGCATTAGGACAGGTGTGTGGTGAGTGAATGGGTCGAAGTGACTTGTTGCGAATGATTTCTAATCTGTGGTGAAGTCGGTTGTTCTAATGGATGAACCCTAAAGTGCAATATGAATTCCGCATGGAGATGTCAGAAAAGGTTTCAGGTTTTTCAAAGAATGATGGGTTGCCTCCCGTTAAGCGCTAAGTTTTACGCCATCGGCTGGGTGCAATGAGCTCAAGAGGAATGGAGGGTAAAGGATGACTCAGCCAAATCTATATTGGTCATGTCAATGAACGGCTTGAGTCTCTATCCGTTCACGACAAAGGGTTCAGAATCATGGTTGAGTGGGCTGATTTCAATGGCTCCATTTCTGAAGATTTGTCAGACTAGGTAGGGTCCGGCCCACTTGGATCTTAGCTTCCCTGGGAATTATTTGAGTCGGGCATCAAAGAGTAAAACTTTTTGACCAGGATGAAAGATCTTTCTAGAAATGTGTTTGTCGTGAAAAGCTTTAACCCATTATTTGTAAATTCGCGAGTTCTCATATGCGTCGTGGCGTAATTCATCGATCTCGCTTATTTGAAGTCTTCCGTGGGTGCCAACCTTAGAAAGATCCAGATTACAGGTCCGTACTACCCAATAGGCTTTATGCTCCAACTCGATGGGGAGGTGACATGCCTTCCCGTACACTAGTATGAAGGGAGACATTCTAATTGGGTCTTGTGGGCGGTCTTATAGGCCCACAATGCTTCCGGAAGCCGAGAAGACCAATCTTTTCTATCAGGTCGAACAGTAACCTGAAGGATCTTCTTGATCTCTCGGTTAGATAGCTCAGCTAGACCATTTGTTTGGGGGTGGTAAGGAGTAGAGATTTGGTGTGACACCCCGTATTTGGTCATCAGTGACCTGAACTGAGCGTTTGTAAAATGGGTCCCTCCGTCGGAAATTATAGCACATGGAATCCCGAACCTTGAGAAAATGTTTTGATGAAGGAATTTTATAACGACTTTATGATTGTTGGTTCGGGTCGGAATGGCTTCTATCCACTTGGAAACATAGTCAACTGCGAGTAAGATGTATTCGAAGCCATCCGAGATCGGGAAGGGTCCCATGAAATCAATCCCCCAAATATCAAAAATTTCGCAAACCAAGATCGGCTGTAGAGGCATCATGTCTCTATGGCTCATGTTGCCCAGAGTTTGGCAACGGGAACATGCCTTACAGTGATCGTATGCATCCTTGAAAATTGTGGGCCAGTAAAAGCAGCACTGGAGGACTTTCGATGAGGTTTTATGTCCTGAAAAATGTCCACCGCATGCCTGGTCATGGCAGAATGAGAGTATGTCTTTGATTTCCACTTCCGCGACGCACCGTCGAATTATCTGATCAGCACCAATGTGGAATAGATACGGGTCTTCCCATAGGTAATACTTGGTATCGGAATGCAATTTGTCCTTTTGGCCTTCGGCCAATCGGGGGGAATCTGATTTGATGCCAAGTAATTAACTATATCAGCGAAACATGGAAGACTTGTACTGATAGTCAGGAGGTGCTCATCAAGAAAATCTTCTATAATAGGTCCGGAAGGGTCGATTATTTCAGAAGGAAGGCGGGACAAGTGATCAGCTACCACATTCTGCTTTCCCACCTTGTCGCGAATCTCGAGGTCAAATTCTTGCAACAGCAAGATCCATCGGATTAATCGAGGTTTCGCGTCCTTCTTTGCAAGGAGATGCCTCAGAGCTGTGTGATCCGAGTATATGATAACATGGGAACCCAGAAGGTATGATCTAAATTTTTCCAGGGCAAATACTACGGCCAGCAGCTCTTTTTCAGTAACTGTATAGTTACGCTGAGCCTCATCCAGTGTTTTGCTGGCGTAGTAAATGACCACAGGTTTCCCGTCAATTTTCTGCCCCAGAATCGCTCCTACAGCGAAGTCAGATGCATCGCACATGATCTCAAAGGCTTGAGACCAATCAGGGGACTGTAGGATCGAGGCTTGGGTGATTCGGTCACGTAGGATCTCAAATGCTTGAGTGCATTCCTTGGAAATTTCGAAAGGCACATCCCTGGAGAAAAGATTGGTTAGGGAGCGCACGATTTTGGAGAAATCAGGGATAAATCGATGGTAAAAACCGACGTGCCCTAAAAAAATCGGATGTCCTTAATCGAGCTAGGCATAGGGAGCTTGGAAATCAGGTTAACCTTAGCTCGATCCACTTGGATGCCTTTCTCCAAGATTAAATGTCCCAGGACAATTCCCTCAGGCACCATGAAATGGCTCTTTTCCCAGGAAAGAACCAAATTCACCTCAATGCACCGCCTGAGTATTTGGACCAAGTGTTGGAGGCAATCATTAAATGATTCTCCAAAAAATTGAAAAGTCATCCATGAAGACTTCCAGATAATCACCTACCATATCTGAGCATATGGCAAGCATGCACCGCTGAAAAGTTGCAGGTACATTGCAGAGACCGAATGGCATCCTTTGAAACGCGTACGTCCCGAAGGGGCAGGTGAATGTGGTCTTTTCTTGGTCCTCTGGATGGATTGCCACCTGATTGTAATTGGAGTACCCATCAAGAAAGCAGAAGAACCTATTTCCCACTAGTTTTTCGAGGATCTGATCAATAAACGGTAGTGGGAAATGATCCTTCTTCGTGGAGGAGTTGAGTCTTCTGTAATCAATGCAGACTCTCCACTAGTTAGCTATTCGGGTTGGAATGACTTCTCCAGTTTCAGTCGTGAAGATGGTAAGTCCTGCCTTTTTAGGCACCACTTGTATTGGACTCACCCAACGACTATCGGAGATCGAGTAGATATTCCCTGCATCTAACCACTTTATGATCTCCTTTTTCATGACCTCTTGTAGATTAGGGTTTAGGCATCTTTGCATTTCTCTTGAAGGTCGTGCGCCTTCTTTTGTGTAGATTCGATGTGTGCAGTATGAAGGGCTTATACCAGTCAAATCATTGAGAGTCCATCCAATGGCGCTTCGATGTTGCTGGAGAACAGAAATCAAACGGAGTTCCTGGTCAGGTGTGAGTCGAGAGTTGATAATCACAGGAAACATCTGATTTGAATCCAAAAAGACATACTTCAGATGTTCGGGAAGGGGCTTGAGTTCCATGACAGGATTTTCAGTAGCAGCGGGTGGTTCGGGGTTTGTATCAGGAGCAATGGTAGGAGTCATAGGTGTGTCTAGATCACGTTCGCACTTCTCTATTGGCGAGTTTTGATTCTCAAGTGGTTGATCAGGGATAATCAGGTTGTCTTCTATATGCAATTCATCAACCACGGCTCTGACATCACATATTTCCTCTATAACCCCACAATTAATCCCTTGTTGGGCCTTAAAAATGTCAATCTTCCGATTTTGGTTCCCAAATTTTAATTCTATCTGGCCCTCTTCGCAGTTTACGTTGGCCCTAGCAGTGGCCAAAAAGGGTCTCCCTAATATGATTGGCGTGTCCCTTGGGTTCTTAGGTGCATCCATGTCTAGTACTATGAAGTCCACCGAGAAATAGAAATCTCGTACCCTAACAATGACATCCTCGAGTATTCCTCTAGGTGACTTGATGGATCGATCGGCTAACTGCAATGTCACCTCAGTGGGTTTGAGTTCAGATTCTTCAAGGTGGTCAAGGAGGGATGTAGGTATTAAATTTATAGAGGCACCTAGGTCTAGTAAGGCTCTATTAAATTGGGTTTCACCAATTTTACAGGAAATCAAGGGAGTTCCTGGGTCTTTAGCCTTGGGTGGGAGTTTGCTCAAGATGACAGAGCTGGCTTGCTCTGACAGTACGATTGGATTCCCATCCTTGGTTCGCGGCTTACGTTTAAGGGTACATATGTCTTTCAAGAATCTTGCGTAAGCCGGTATGTGGCGAATTGCATCCATCAATGGGATGTTTATCTGGACCTGTTCAAAGAGCTTGATTAGATCCTCCTCGGGAGCCATAGGTTTGGTTATCCTTTTTCCTTTGGTAAAGGCCTCAGGAAATGGGATCCTAGTTGGTTCCTCTAGGATAGGTCCAGGTTCTTGATCTAGGACAGTGGTATCTTGGATAACTATCCTGGGGTCTTAGCTATTATCAGGCTTGGAGTGGTTCTGATAATGTGGGTCTTGGGTTGTTCTACCACTACGTGTTGTTATAGAGTTCAATCCAGCCTGATTTGGGTTTGGTAGGAGGGGTGGCTGCTGCTGAAATCCCGCATACGATGTTGAAGCTTCCATCCCGTCTGGCGATGGAGCAGTAGGGGCCTGATAAATCACATGTGATTGGCCTGAATTTGGATTCATAACGCGCTTCTGGGTAAGCACTTTATTTGGGTTGGGCAGAGGTTGCGAAGGAAGGGTTCCAGGTTGGCGGGAATTTGCCATCTGGGCCAGTTGGTTGCGAACCTCTGTGATCTCGTCCTTGTGGTGTTTTTGCATTGCTACATTCGTCTTTTGAATGTTAGCCAGTGCTTGAAGGATAAGAGTCATTTGATCCTAGTTTTGCCCAGATTGGTAGGTGGGATTGGGCCGAGGCTGAGGCAGCTGATATGGACGACAGGCTTATGGACGGGGTTGATATGGTGGTCTTTGAGAATTTCCGGCCCACTGAAAGTTAGGATGGTTTCTCCATCCAAGGTTGTAGGTATTGGAGAATGGGTCATTCTGGATGGCGTTGAGGTCCTCGCAGTTCTGAGGAACCTCGGGAAAGTCAGAATACGAGGGTTCAGAGTTCGCCCAACTTGAGTAGAATGGATCGAAGGTCACTCTGGTCTGAGAGGTAGACGGGGGTGGATATGGGTCCATCCCTTTAGCAGATTGGTGATGGATGTTTTGCACAGTTTCCCTTGCCAGAGGAGGTCGTGCAAAAGAGTTTTGTGCAGAGGTGGCTTGCTGCAAATGTCGAGTTAGCTCGTCCACCTTCTTTTCTATGATAGAAACCTTGTCCAACCGACTGGCCATCAGTTCCAAGTCGACAGAATTTGACAGGTCCTGCATCTCATGTGTCTCTCTCAGATTCGTCGATGCGCGGGCATTCGTCCTATCGAATAAGCCTATGGAGTCATTATTTATGGAGTTCTCGCACATGTTTTCGAGAACCTCCCACACCGTGTCCTCGTGTTGACCCATGATGTTTCCTCCGCACGTTGCATTGACGAATAAATGAATATCTTCACAGAGTCCCTGGTAAAAAGACTGGACTTGTTCCCACTTAGGAACTCCGTGATGGGGCCACTTTCGCATGAGATCTAGGAATTGATCCCAAGCTTCGTGAAGAGGTTCTCCCGGTTGTTGAGTGAAATGAGTGATCTGGTGGCGCAAGGCATTCATCCGGCCAACGGGAAAGAAATTTTTCAAAAATTCAAACTGCAGTTCCTTCCATGTGTTGATCGGACGGGTCCGAGTTTGATACCAGTGTGCGGCCTTGTCCATGAGGGAGAATGAAAACATTTTCATGAGTAGGATATCCCGATTTTGTACATCTGACCCGAAGGTCTGGGCCAGATGCTTGAGTTGTTTAATGTGTTGGAATGGATCCTCAGAGTTAAGCCCATAGAAATTTGGTATGGCATGAATCATATTGGGCTTCAGTTCAGAATCAGGTCCTCCAATCGGGATTCGTACTCGAGGTTCGATCGCCACCGCAGTGGGATTATAGTGATCTCGCATCATAGGTCGCTGCGGTGGGTTTACAAAGTTCTGAAAGAGATCGTTAAGGCAATGAAGTTGGTGTTCAAGGTTGTTCTCCTCTTCAATGGGTTGTGCCATGATGGAAGAAGAAGGAGAACCAGGGTCTGAATCAGATAAAAGATTTATATAGTGGGCTTGCTGCACAAACAAGGGCGTCAAGGCTTGGCCTCGACGAGAATGAATATCTAAAGGAGGTCTTAAGGGTGGCCTTAAGGACCTCCTACCGAGCATGCACCGAAGGATGTGATGAGATTTAGAAGGTGCTGGACCCAATCAAGACACCCAAAAAATTGTTGGGTGACTATAGAGGTTCGGGGCGGATGGACCCCTTAGTCAGAAAGGTCGTCCACTTGAGAAATACCTGGGCAGCCAGAGAGGGAGAGTCCCACAAATACCCCTACATGGTAGAGCATCCCCACGAGTTACAGGGTTTCCCCCACCCGACCTCTCTTGTCACTGCGGTTCCGGGTAGACCAGAATGGGGACCTTGACCTCTTAAGTCTACCTTTTTTACTTTAAGATCAAGGTGCTTAATGTTCCACTTGAACTTTTAGGTATTTTCAGTGAAAAAGCGACCTAATTTTAAGGTTGGTTGACCCAAGGGATCAACTTCACCTTTTGTTCCTTTGAGAGCTTTTAGGTCCTTTTCTTTTATGGTTCAAATGGATTAAAAGCCTGATTTGCTTAGGGTTCCTTTTGTATAGATTTTTTTCAAACAAGGTTTAGGCACACCTCTTTCTGGACAATTTGTTTCCGTGTTTAAGAGAAGATGTGTCTCTAAAAACCCTAGCTTTGTAATCCTTAAATTGGCTCTAGTGGGTCCAATTTAGTTGCCTTAAAAATTAGCACCTAGGGCTCAATCAAGAAAGTTTTAGCCCTAGTTGACTTAGTTGGATGAACAAACAAAAAATGTGTTGAAATGAAAATCAGGCAACTTGATGAGTTACTAAATATGAAACAGGCAGCCCTAAGTTGATTTTTCTTTGTTTCCTTTTTAGATTTTGAGAGGGTTAAGAGAGAGGGCTTATGGAAATTACCTATTCCTTGGAGTGTCTGTTGTGCAGCAGCTCTTCTTTCATTTTTGCTTTGCTTTCCCTGCTTTGAACACAACAAAAGAGAGGAACTAGGTCAAATATTGAATAGAAAAAGTTGTAATAAAAAGCTTTAAAAGTGCCCGTTGCTCCCCTGCAACGGCGCCAAAATGTTCGCACGCTTTTGTGGGGTTATAAAAGATAACACGTTGTAATATAGCTGACAAAACGTTCAAAGAAATATAGAGAATTTTATTACTCGAAAAACTAGAGTCTCCGAGGTCGAACATAGGGAGCAATCTCAGTACTTCTAAAACCAAAGAAAATAACTTTTAAATGAAAGTAATTGATTAAAAGAGAGAGAGTTATATAAAAAGAATTTCTAAAAGAAAACAGAATTGGACGTCTGATTTCTATATTAGACGTCTTAAATGTAATCTTCTTTCTCTCTTCTGCCTTCTTCTTCTTTGTCTTCTCTGCTTCTTTTCTTGAGAAGGCTTCTTCTTCTTGCCTTTGTTCCTCTCCTGTCTTCCTTTTCTTTTTGGCTTTTCTGCAGTCCTTTCTTCTCTCAGATCTCTGCTTTGCTCAACTTCCTTTCTTCAGAGTTCCTTCTTCTTCTACTCCTGTTCCTTCTATTTGTTCAGTTCTTCTTTGTTCTTTCCTTCGAATTTTTCTCCTTCCTTGTCTTCTCTGAGAGGGTTTCTCCTTTCTCTACTACACTCAGCCTCTTCTTCCTTCTTTTCTTCCCTTGCTGCAGCGGCTAAGTGTTCGCTTCTTCCTCTACTCCTCCTTTCCTACGCAAACCACAGCCAATGCAAAACCTACCCCCGTCCCTCTACCCAAACGTCTCTCTCTTTCTCTGCAATTCGCTCAAGGATGCTCTCCCAGAGCCACACGGGTAATCGGGTCGGATTTCGAACCCGGGACCAGGTGCACCTGAAGGTGGGTGATGCGCGAGGAGTGTGTAGGTTACGGTCGAGTCGGATCCTGCCAGATCCACGAGGTGAAACCGCGGACGAGGCGAGTGGGTCAAGTGAGGGACCTCACCCCTGTGCTTTCGGAGGCGTTAAGCATAAAACACAAAAATAATTTATACTATACCTGCGTTTTGCGTTTCAACGATCTGGGACTATCCAGTCTGTGCCCCGCCCTCGCGTGCGCCTGCAGACCTTCGTGCAATTCCCCAGCTGCAGACTTCTCAGTGATCCAAACTGGACTCGAGGGCTTCGTACTGCTCGCGTGATCCTGCTGCACTTGAAGGCTGGATGATTTGCCGCCTGGAGCTGCTGCGAAGCTGCTTCAAATGTCGCCAATGGTGGCAGGAGCTGAAACCCTCTCAATCACCAATATGGCCTATTGGCCTAATCAGACCAGCTGGGCACCTTCACCGTGGCACGGCGAAGGCGGGGGATGGTGCTGCAGGCTGCAGGATGGCCTAGGCGTGCGTGCCTAGGTCAACTGGTGCCCGGAAGTGTGGGGTTGTTCGGGGGACTGTGGTGGAGGTGTAGAAGGATGATGGATGGGTGGAAGTTGCTCCTGGTGGTGAGGCGGAGCTTCCGAGATGGTTGGCGAGCCATGTGGAGGGGCGGAGTGGTGGGAGTGGCTCGCCGGAGGTCGGTCGGAGGCGAGGAAGGTGGAGGTGGTCAGGTACTGTCGGGGGGCGATTAACTAAAATAACAGGGGGAAAAGAGAGAGGGGAAGATGGCGAAGGTATCTGGAGTGGTTTGGAAGGAAGGGAGGTAGCGGAGTGGACGGCGCGTAACTGCCGTCGTCTGGGAAGAAGCACCCTGAGGGAGGAAGCGGCGACGAAGATGAGGTCAAAGGCACGTGCGCTGGGTATGGCGCAACGCGGGACGAAGAGGCGGAGTTGACTTTGCTGCTGGTATGGCAGCAGAGCGACGAGAAGGAGGGGAGGAGGTCGCTGGAGCTTGCGGGTCTCTTGTCCAGAGATGGGAGAGAGGGAAATTTGGGGAAATCTCCGTCAAAATCAAGCTGAGCCTCTGCGGTCGGGTCTGGGGAGCCTTTTATAGGTGTTGGCCGGACCTTCTAGCGCGTGGAGATCGCACAATCATCTTTGCCAGCTCGCCGGAGATGGAAAGAGGGTGGATACCCAAATCTCTCGTGCGTTCGCATAAGAGATTGGGTTCACACCAGAGATTGTGATTGGCTTTAGAAGGAAGGGAATTCCTCAGAGAATCTCCCTTCCATTTCAGGGTGGGAATCTCTGAGGGATCAGAGAGGAATCCCTCTCTAAACCTCGCCGGAGATCGGTTCTGCCATAACAATGGCAGAAGGACCTGATTGCAAAGGTGGTGAGGAACTTAGGGGGCTCTGTACAAAGATATTCAAAAGATAGGGACCAAATTGTTATTTAGGTGTACTAAATTGCAAATTAGGTCAAGATGACCTCCCCTTAGGTCCAAATTTTGGTATAAACCAAATTTGGACCTAAGGAATCCAATGGTGAAGTTGGATTTTAGGTTTGATCACGTTTGATTGGGTACTTTGCGTAAAAACCCAAATTAGGTCAATTAATGTGCTCGGATCCTAATTTAGGTCAAATTGGGTTCCAAAGGCCAAATTTACTGTTCTAAACCCTAGAGGATATTTTTCCATGATTTTTAGAGGGTTTAATGGATTTTTATCCTAACCGAGACCTTTTTAATTTAAGTGGGTCTCTTTTAGGGTTACCAAATGTCATTTAATTCCTAGATTGCACATGAACCAATTTCTGATTGACTCAACCCACTTTTTATCTCATTTAGACCATTTGACCTTTGTTTTTCCTCTGAGAAATCCTTTTTATGTACTGCAATGGTAAAATTACAATTTTACCCTTTAATTCTTATTTTCTTCTCAGAGCACTTATTCCTTTATTTAGGCCCTCTTCTAGGTTATGTAGGAGCTTTTATCTTCTTTATTGGGTCAAAATGAGCTAGTTATGGCTCATGATGTGGCTCTCATCACAACACATCTGCTTCTTCTTGAATGGGTTCTTCACTGTGACAGCTGGTGGCGTTGGAGCGGCAGCCAGTCGTTCCTGCAAGAAGAAGAATAAAGAAAATAATGTAAAATATTATGGTTATTTATATACAAACACTCAACTTTTATGTTAACCTAAATTAATGCATGGAATGTACTTAATTAGTTAACTAATGCAATTCTAAGTTAATTCTAAATGGATTTAAATATGAATAAGATGCATTAATTATGTAATTGAATTAGAAATATGAATTAATCTATTTACATCCTAATTATGCTAAGTAAATGTTAGAATTAACCTAATGTCTAGGCACTTAAATACTTAAATATCCCACAACTATGGGCTAATCAAATACTCCCATGCCTAGTTTTTGCTAGTCCCTAGCAAAATTAAGCGAAACCTAGCACTCCAAGTAGACTAGTCAACTCACTTAGTCTTCCTTCAGAAGCATATTAAGTTCAGACTCTAGACCCAAGGTTCCTAAGTAGTTGCTAAGTTACAGACTAGGTCAGCTAAAGACAAGTTGCAGGCACAAGTTTCCCTGATTTCTGACTCTACCCTAAAGTTTATTGATCCCTGAGAATTAAGCATCCGTGCCTATGCATTGGTCTGATTTATTTGAGTTAAAGGAAATATATATATATATTTTATATATATATATATATTTTTGTTTGTTTGATTCTTCTAAGTCTAACCTCAGATCAGCTATCAACACGGTCTGTGTTGGATTCATTGTCCCCATTACCATACCTCGAAGGGTGACTGGCTTTCGATGTTTCGAGATAGCATCGGCCATAACGACCCCAAGAACTCTTGGCAATCGACACTTCGAGATAGTATCGCCCATGGATTTCTTAAGAGAATTCAGGCCCATGGCAACCGGCACTTTGAGATAGGGCCGCCCATGGTACCTGAACAGTACAATGCACTTACATGCCCCCAGTAAGATGGATATCCTAAGAGACAAGCGCCGAGGAGGTAATATGTTATCATCGCATCCTCAAGGTGAGTATATACTCAACCTCTCCTGCGGCGGGAACTCTTCCAATCAAAATGTGTTTTCAAGCCTCTCCTAAGTCAAAACTAAGAGAACCAAATCTCTTTTCAGAAAGACAGAAATTAAATTAATTACCAGACCAAGTGTGTGAAATTTGGATGCTTAGGTTACAAGGACCCGTAAAGCAAAAGGTAGAACAAGACTCCAGGTAATACCCCACCTTTTAACTCAAACCCTAGCTTCCCTTCCTCAACCTCTTGAGGAATGGTCTGCAACTTAACTCCTACTTAAGTTTTTAAGTCCATAAAGGACCCTAAAGGTCTAAAGCTAGCAGCTCATTTAGCTTCAAAAGTTTGACCCTAGAATTAATATAGTCTACCCTAGAGTTCTGATTTTCTTAAGGCTGCAAGATCTAGCCAGTTAAGCTCAAAACTCTTTTTTTTTTTATGCAAATGTATGAAATGAATGCACTATGCTATGTATATCCCCAAGTACACCCCCCCATGCCTAAATTCTGCAATGTCCTCATTGTATAGAAAGATATTACCTGGGTCAGAGATGGGCTGAATAGCCAAAGAACCTACAAATTAGGTTCAAGAATTGCAGAAATGGGCCCTAAAAATGAGAAAAGCAATGTTGGCCTAGAAAATAGGTAACCTAGGATGTTGGCGAGCTGATGATGAATCCCGATAGCAAATGCTCGCCCAACTAAAATGGGAATGAAATCTCCTCAGGTCACCAGAAGAGGTTCTAAAGTATAAATAGGTATAACAACCTCCAAAGGGGTAGGGGGAGGATGACAAGGATCCTCCAAAAGGTATGGGGAAGGAATGGTGCAAAGATAAACCCCCATGGTAATGGACTGACTAAAGAAATCATCAATCCATACCTGATACTCCATTATGGGAAATATTGGTCTGTTAAGCCCCCTAGTCAGAACAAAAGTGAGCAATTCTCTAAGGCAAGGATTGTCTAGGGTGTCCAAGTTACGAGGTCACGGGATGGCCATAAGATCTAGGTTGGGTTTAATCAGCTCGGTGTCCATCCGTAACACTCTTTCTAAATCCTCAATTTCATCCCTAGCATTCCTTGCACCATCACATGTATCTTCCTGCTCTTCATCAGGAGTCACAATTTCACTTTCAGATATAAGCGAATCAGAGGGTGACTTCGAAATGAATGAAGGCAGGTTGGAAGCAACAGATCTAGGGATTATCCTATCAATGTCATCCCTGGGTTTTTGTTCTTTACTCAAATCTTCCCCGGAGTCTATATGTGAATCCACATAAATCTTAGAAATTGCTTCCAAATTTTCCATCATTTCATCATGAGGAGAAATATCATCAATGGGTGTGCTAAGGAAACCTAATTTGGTCAAATTTGTGACATCCTCAGGGGCGAACTCTTCAAATAAGACATAATCACCCTTACTGTCACTCCAAATCTTGAATGTAGGTTCCTCATATAATTCGTCTTCCTCCTCATCACACAATTCACCATATACTCGAGGTCTACAATCATTTAATATCTTAGCAGATCCCCTAGGGTGCTCTATTTGAGGTAAATGGTTTACACTGGTAACATCAGACTCCTCAGATAGGTCAATTTCTTTAGGGTTAGGTTCCCTAAGGGTGGGCTTGAGTTCCATATCGTGATTAGAAGGGAGGGTAGGATTAACAACTTGACTTTGACCCAGTTCATCAAATGTCACGAAAATACTATCATCTGGGTCGAGGTCTTCCAATGGTACCATCATTCCCTTCTTTTGACTCTAATATAATTCATGTGGATACTCAACCTTATCATCATCTTCCTCGGGTTGCCACCTTTCTTCATCCATTACATAGCTACTTTCATGTGTATTTTCCTCCCACCTAAAGTGTGGATCTCTCAAGGAAGTGTCATCTAATGGGGAGGTTTCAAAATCGATCCTCGAAAAGTAGCTATTCTCCCCATAATTTCCCTCCAAATTAAAGTGTAGCTCTCCCATGGGAGATGCATCTTTTGTAGAGGGGTGTATGTCATCCTCAATGGGGTAGATTGGGTGGCTAATTTCATCTCTTTCTTGTTGGCCTGCTCTTGAAGATTCTCCTAACAATTCAATCATTCATTTTGCATTTTCTGTATTTCCATCTTCAAAGAGGAGAGGTCATTTCTATCATGAGAGAAGTCAGGCTCAGGCTTATAGTAACCAGGAGTGTTTATCCAACCATTATAACTTGTCAGGGAGGGTGGGTTGGGTATTTCTATGGTATGTGGGATATTGGGCAAAGCAAATCCCGCTCCTAGGTTATGCTCACTGATTTAGGGCTTAACCAGGCCAATACTCCTATAATAGGAGTAAAACGGATCCCAATGATTGTCATTATGTCCATCAAGGGATGGACCATCTCGGCATCTGGGATCGAAGGATGCAGAGTGGGGGTGAGGGTGTGGACAAGATGTGAAAGGATGAAAATCAATGTGGTCCATTCTAACTCACACCTCAATCAGAATTCCCCAAGCAAAACAGAATTCAAAAAGGACCTTTTAGGTCTTTCCCAATTTAGGTTTTGATTTTAAGTCAGATTGCAGGTGACAATACAATTTGTTTAATCAATTTACATGCCTATTGTCGACCTACGGCTCGCCTAAAAAGACCTAGTTGGAGCTTAGGTGTTCTTCCCTAAATATCAAATGGTCAAGTAAATCCAAAGACGGAAGATCGAGGGATGCAAGTAGGCCTAAGCCTTCCTTTGAAGCTGTGCTTTCGCAGTGCTTCTCAACTACCCCCAAAAATCCATGACAGGGTATCCCCCTCTTTGGATTTACAAAACCTTTGATCTCAAGTTCCGAACACTTCAGAATCCAATGATAGGAGGGCTCTTGTCCTAGTATTTCCAATCCTAAGGAGTGTCTAGAAGCGTGTCGTGGTGCAAGAGAAATAAGTGTGCATACACCGCAAAAGATTTTGAATTTTGAATCGCACGCCAGGTTTGAAAATCAAATCCTTGGTTTAAAATGTCCCTCCTTTAATTAGTCATTTTTCTAGAAAATATGTGACCACTTGTTATATTTATTCAGTACATATTAGGTGGTCTTTGCATTAAGTCCTAATGCAATGCGTGATCAAGAATAGGATGCAAAGTAAGAAAATGCATACCTTGCTTCCAACAATCAATAATGCAAGAATGCACGCAATGCAAAGAAGTAAATCTAGAGGCTGCTCATACAGACCTAAATGGTTCGTCCTAGGGCAGGCAGCTTCTAGCAGGCAGCTCATTTTTTTTATTTTTTTATTTATTTTTAAACTACTTATACACAAGCAGATAAAAGTAATCAATAAACTAAAAACCTAAATCTAAAGAAAAGGGAACAGGCTCCCAAAAATTACCCAACACAGGCCCAAAACAAAATCAGGGAACAAACCCCTCAAAATATACCCCAGAATAAGGGTATCAAACCAAATGCAATGAAAAATTAAATCTAATGTCTTAATTCTATCAAACTAGCGACTAAATATACAATGATGTCCGTCGCATCCTCGTCCTTCTCCTCCTTTCAAAATTGCCTATCCAATTCTCCTCTGGCAACGTCAAGCGTCGCCTTCTCACAGTGGCTGATTCTTGCACAAATTTTCTCGCATAGAAAAGAAAATAATAAATGGTCAAATCACTATGCAATTGAAAAATAATCAAAATAAAATCAGGCGAAATTATTGCGTCTGTTGCCTCCCTGGCAATGGTGCCATTTGACGAGTCGATTGTTCGCTTTAAAGTCGTTTGCAGTTTTATGTGGTCGAAAAATCGACTAATCAATATTTAGAAAGAAATAACCACTCATAGAGGAGCGAGTCATATCCACAGGGAGGCAATGAGGCAATAATATCTCAATAATTTCGTATCCGTTCAGTCTCGTGAGAAATCCATAGTTAAATCTGACATGAAATGAGACGGAAAGAAGATGCACAATATCTTGAAAACATAAGGGTAGATGTGCAATTTCTCCTCACTAAAATATTCAATAAACATGTGATGATTTTATGCAATTTTCCATTGACATGTATTAAAGAAAATTTGCGCACATTTAAATTCCAAAATCAATGTCAAACAATGTTAGTTACAAAAGCTATGCAATTATAAAAGAACTTGAGTATAAAGTTTCAAATTTTACCATAATAAAATATTCATAAACAAAAATTCTTTTCCTGGCAATGGCATGAAATGTAATAACTAATTAACCCATTAACAGAGCATTTTACCTCTCTCCTCCTCGCGATCGGGAGAGAGGTTCAATCGAGGAGAGGTTTGCACGGGCGGGTGGATTAAGCGAGGCCGTCGCGATGGTGGCAGCCGCACATCGAGCGGTGGTTGGAGTCGGCCAGGGGAGCTCTGGCAAAGGTGGCTACAGCTGCTGTTGGCGGTGAGCATGTGTTGGCTGGAGGGCACGGGTGTGCACTCTGTTGTTGGCGAAGTGCGTGTGTTGTTGGCGTGGGAGGAGGGCGCTGCAACTGGCGGGAGGTGCTGCTGCGCGCTAGCTGGAGGCGTGGGAGCATGCTCTGTTGTTGGCGAAGTGTGGGTGCTGCTGGTTGAAGGTGTTGGTGGAAGCACTGCAGTGGGTGCGCAAGCGGGTGCACTCTCTGTTGGCGGTGAGGGCGAGTATTGCAGGTGCGGAAGGAGGGCATGCGCGGTTGTGCGGGTGCGGCTGCAGCTGGCATGGGTGCGCAGGTGGTTGCACTAGGTGGGGGTGGTGGCTTCAGACGTGTGCGCAAGTGCGGGGAAGGTGCTGCGGGCGCGGGAGTGAGCGGGTGAGGTTCTGTAGGTGTGGGAGGAGGGCGTACGCAGCTTGTTGGGCGTGGGTGTGCAGGCGGTGAGTATGGGAGGAAGTGCGGGTTCTTGCGTGTGGCTGGTGGTGAAATGGGCGGACGGTGGGTGCTACTGGAGTGGGGTGTGGCTTCAAACGTTCGAGAAATTTCCCGGACGTCTTAACTGACTGAGAGGGTGATTGCATAGTGGTTGCGGCAGTGATTGTTGGTGACGACGGCGAGGGAGATGCACGCTATGGTGCTCACGGTAATGTGAACGAGCTCCGGATGGCGGTGTGGCCTGTCACACCACATGCCCACGGTGGTGGAAACTCGTCGCCACAGTTGAGGCCGGTGGTGTGGAATGGAAGAGAGATCTCTCTGCACAATGGTGGGTAGGTGGTGGAGGTCTACCTCGCTCAGCATCCTTTCTCCTCCTTTTGTAGTGGCCTGCTGGTGATGGTCCAACCGCGGTGCTGCTTTGTGGCGTCTTTATGTTTATTATAGTATAGTTGTTATAGTATAAGACAAGACAGCTACGGTTGTCATTACCGTAGAATTTTTTTTACTCGGAAATAGTTTTCCCAAGGTCGAACTTAGGGAGCTACTAGAATTCTAGAAGTACAAAGTTCCTCTATTGAATTACAAAAATAAGAGAGGGAGAGAGATAGATTTTTGTCTTGGCTTCTTCTTCTTCTCTTCTTCTCTTTGTGCTTTCTCTCTGATCCTATCTTCTTCCCTCTTCTTTCTTCGTCTGCTCTTCCTGTCTTCTTCTCTTCTTTCTCTCTTTCTTTCTGGTGGCCAAGTCATCTTCTTTCTTTTTCTTCCTGGCTGCTTGTCTTCTTCTTCTGCTCTTCAGCTATAGAGTCTTCTCTTCTTCCTTATTCTCTTTTCTTTCTCTTTTCTTCAGCTGCAGAGCCTTCTTCTTTCCTTCTTCTCTGCTTTATCTCCTCTGAAGGATGCTCATCCGTCATCTGATACAGTAGTCAGACGACTTAACTGCGGTCTGCTACAGTGCTTCTGCTTTTTTCCTTCCTTCTCTTTTCTTCTGCATGGCCTCTCTTCTTCTGCTTCTCCTCTCCTTCCTGCGGCTAAGTACTTAGCCTTTCTCCTTCGCGCTTTGTTCCTACACACAAGGCACAGCAAAACCTAACCCTTCCCTCTACCCGCACGTCTCTCCTCTCTCTGTAAACCGCTCACAGGAAGCTTTCCCCGAGCTGGGTTAACGGGTCAGATAGCGTACCCGTGACCAGGTGCACCGGCGTGGGTGGTACGCGAGGAGTGCAGGATAAGCGAGTCAGCCAGGTCCGCGTAGCATGGGTCGCGGATGAGGCGGGTGAGTGGGCGAGGGGACCTCACCCCGTGTTCTGAGGCGGTAAGCAAGAAACACAAAAATAATTTAAACCGGTGCGACTCTTCGTAATCTTACAATGTGGGACTATTTGGTTGCTTCTCCTCGTGCGCACCTGCAGGAAGACCTCAGCCTTGCTTCCGCAGCTGCAGCCTTGATTCGCTTCGCTTGCCAGCTACCTGCCTTCACAAAGCTCGCCTGCCTTTGCAGCAACTGATAACCTGGAGCTCTGAAGCGTGAAGTGCGGTTGGGAGCTTCCCGAGTCGTCATCAATGGCGGCCGGGGCAGCAGACCTGTTAAGCACTAAAAAGCCTTTCGGCCTAATGAAACCACTAGGGAACCTTTGCCGTGGTGCGGCAAAGGTGGTGCGAAGTGCAGCAGGTCGCGGGACAGCCTAGGCGTGCGTGCCTAGGTCATCCTATGACCGGAAAAGTGGGTGTGACTGGGGGTGAGTTGTGGAGGTGTAGAGTGGTAGTGGAGGGGCGGAGGGTGTTTAGTGTGATGAGGATGAGCTTTTGCGACGGTTGGCGAGTCGTATGGAGTTGCGAAGTGACGGGGGAGACTAGCCGGAGGTTGGCCTAAGGGGATGAAGGTGATGGTGGACAGGCGTGGTCGTGGGGCAATCAAGTGAAATAGAGTGGGGAAAAGAAAGAGGGGAAGAAGGGGAGTAAATGTAACCTACCTGCAGGGACGAAGGGGGCTGGAGAGGCGGGCAGTCGTATCGACTATCACCGAAGAAGAAATACCCAGAGGGAGGGAGCGGTGACGAGGAAGTGGGCAGGGAGGCATGCGCTTGGTGCGGCACGATGCGGGAAGACGAGACGAAGCTGGCTTTGCTGCAGGTATGGCAGCAGAGCGATGAGAAGGAGTAGGAGCGGTCGCCGGAGCTGGTGGGTTTCCTGTCGGAGTGGGGAGAGAGGAAATGTTGAGGGTTTCTCAGTCAAGACCAGACTACTTCAAGCGGCTGGTCCTGGGGTTTCTTTTAATGGCGCCAGCAGAGGGGCAGATGCACGGAGGGTGAGCGAAGCTCTCACCGGAGGTCGCTGCAGGTACAACACCCATACCTCTAGAGCGTTCGCACGAGAGGTATGGTGCGAATCAGGGCATGGGGAGCTGCTTAGGCGGTAGGGGACTTCATAGGGAACCCCCCTTTCATATCTGAGAGCAGCTCCCTGGGGAATCGAGGAGAAATAGTCCTCGAAGCTTCGCCGGAGTATGGGTCCTCTGCTGCATTGGCGGAGGGACTGGAATGCAGAAAGTGACAACGAATGTTGGGGGGGTTTTCGTAAGGGTTTTCAAAAGTTAGGAGCCAGAATGTAATTGGGTGGACTATTTTGCAAAGTAGGTCAAGATAACCTTCCCTTAGGTCCAAATTTTGGTACAAACCTAATTTGGACCTAAGGAATCCAATGGTGAAGTTGGATTTTAGGTTTGACCACGTTTGACTAGACATTTTGCGTAAAAACCCAATTCAGGTCAATTAATGAGCTAGGACCCTAATTTAGGTCAAACTAGGTTCCAAAGGCCAATTTGAATGTTCTAAACCCTAGGGGATATTTTTCCATGATTTTTAGAGGGTTTATTTGACTTTTATTCTGACCGAAACCTTGTTGAATTAAGCGGGTCTGTTTTAGGGTTACCAAATATCATTTAATTCCTAGATTACACATGAACCCATTTCTGATTGATTTAACCCACTTTTTATCTTATTTATACCATTTGACCCATGCTCTGTCTCTAAGAAGTTCCGTTTATGTACTGCAATGGTAAAATTGCAATTTTAACCTTTATTTCATGTTTTCTTCTAAGAACACTTATTCCTCCAATTAAGCCCTCTTCTAAGTCATGTAGGAGCTTTTATTCTCTGTATTAGGTCAAAATGAGCTAGTTATGGCTCATGATGAGGCTCTCATCACCTACACAAAATTGAAATCAGCTGCCCGACCATATGCAACACATCCGCTCCTCCTTGAATGGGTTCTTCACTGCAGCAGCTGGTGGCGTTGGAGCGGCAGCCAACCATTCCTGCAAGAAGAAGAATAAAGAAAATAATGTAAAATATTATGGTTATTTATATATAAACCCTCAACATTTATGTTAACCTAAATTAATGCATGCAATGTACCTAATTAGTTAACTAATGCAATTCTAAGTTAATTCTAAATGCATTTAAATATGAATAATATGTAATTGAATTAGAAATATGAATTAATCTACTTACATCCTAATTTATGCTAAATAAATGTTAGAATTAACCTAATGTGTAGGCACTTAAATACTTAAATAGCCCACATCTATGGGCTAATGACAGACGACCTAGCTCAACCCCTCAGCAGTGCGGCTGCGCTCTCTCTGCCATTTCTCTCTCCAGCTCTCTCCCTCTCTCTCTCTCACTCTTTCTCACAACACTCACAGCACTCTACACCGATGCACACACACATCTACACTCACACTTCCACACAAACACACACACCTATACTCTATTGTGTACATATATATATATATACTTATACTTATATATTGATATATATATATACATATATATATACAAATATTTATATACATATATATATATATACATATATATGCATATATATACTTATATTTATACATATAATAATACTTATATACCTATGTATTAGTATACATACATACATATATATATATCTATATACTTATATATATACATACATATATATATATACATATATACATATACTACTATACATACACATATATATATACTTATATCTATATATATAGTAGTATTAGTATCCGTATATACACATATACATATATCTATATACTTATATATATATATATACATATATACTTACATATATATATACACATATATATACCTATAGATAACCATATATACAAGTAGACATTTACATATATACATATATATATATATATTTTCACATTATTTACCATACGCTGTATCGCGAGAATATCTGCACCAGTTGTTGATATTCCCCGATACACGTGTACAAAAAAGCGTGGTCGCATACATCATCCACCATCCATCCCACACTCCACGCGGCACCTAGTCCTGTTAGTTGCGTCTCTCTAGACGACGACCGACTTGACACCGTGCTACACTCCATTTCTACCTCCACCCGCACCCCTTTATATACATAATATATACATATATATATACTATATTTAATTTATTTCTGCTTCGCTTTCCTGTTAGTAAAAGGATTAAAAAATATATATATATAAAACAGAAAAGATAATCTTTGACTTGCAGGTACCCCGTCTTGCGAATAGCAAGACCCTTTTGGAACGCTGTTTTGGCTCAAAGGCAAGAACCCAATTTTGAGGGTGTGCCTCAAGGACAAAGATTACCAGAAAAAAATATAAATATGAAAAACACCAAAAGCACAATAAACGAACGGAAGTGACCCATTGTAGGAAAGGCGTAGAAACTCCACTTGTAACCCCACTTCCCTGTGTTCGACCCTGGGCCTAAAAGTGACAAGATAAAATCAAGTAGGCCAGGTAAAAAAATTTTGTAGAAAGATGGTTAGGTCCGATTTAGGTTGACCACTATGCACACTTCAACGATAAAATCATCATATTAACAACCTATCTGGGCTTGACATCACCCATCTACCTTCGGCCTCTTCGTCGGCCTCCATATACCAAAGGCAATTAGTTCCAACACACCTCATCTTTCTACACCTCGCAATACCAGAGAGGTGCCCTCTACCCATCCATCGTCGCCAAGATCTCCCACCGGAGCACCTTCCTTCTCTGACGTCGGCCATACCACAACTAGCTCCATTTCCGTCCCTCGTAGTCCATTACCTAGCCTCATCAACTCTACTCCATCCACTCATCATCTCCGTGTCACTACATCTTCGTTTCGACCACAATCTCGCCTGTTCCACCGTTGACTCCCCTATCTCCAACATACCTCTGGCAACCTCGATAACTCACTACTCGCCACCAATCCACCTGCCTTCAACTCCCACACCTCCACCATGTCCACGCAAGTAAAACTCATGACATTGAGGGGATTACTCACCTGAGCCCTCCATCGAACACAGCCACATTCGCCTTGGTTTTTTGTCTCCGCCAGCACCCTCCGACTATGTTCACAGCATGCCACAACTGCCACCGCCTTCACCACTCCATGCGCTTCTCTTGAACATTTTTGACAAGGCCACAAGGCTGTGTTCTCTATTTAGGTACATCGCAGGTCATAGCCATTGACAGAGCTCCTTTATGTGAGCTCGAAGCTGTGTTCCTGCCTCAACTGCTCTAGCAAGACCTTCAGGTGATGTGGAATTCAGCCAGCTGCAGCCCCAGGCTCCCAACTAGGAGCGTCAACTGCTCCCACACTCTCAATTGGACCTACGCTTAGTCGCTCCTTGTGCATGAGGAACTACAGCCAAGATAGTCCCACAGCGGGGACGTGGAAGCTCTCCATAACACAAATTATTTTTTTGCATCTATCTCCTCGCCCAGAACATGAGTGGTCGGATCCCTCATGCACCCTCATTTGCTTAGACCTCTGATAAATGCCAGTTTATCATCATTCTTACGCATTAAAACAAACCTAGCTCTTATGATTTTACTATGCAAATGGGTTTTTGGGCTACATTTAGGCATAAAATAGGTTAGTCATGCAATGCATCTTTTATTTGTCTTTTTAATATGTTTTTATGAGTGTTATGGATGTACAGATATGTAGATCCTTAAAACCCTAGCACTCAAGAAGGCAAATGGTGAAGGAGAAGCCCAGACTAGTTGGAACTCAGCTCGATCTAGCTCACAACAGCTGGAACCTAGCTCACTTAAACTAGGGTTAGCTCATCCCAGCTCCATTCAGCTAATCTCAACTGAATGGCAGCTCAAGAGAGTTCATCTTAGCTCACCCTATCTCAAGTCAGCTCAGATACAGCTCAACTTAGCTGAGTCTAGCTCATCTCAGCTCCCACTAGTTCACAGGGAGCTCTAGCTAGCTCAGCTGAGTTGACAGGAGTTCACCGCAGCTCAGATCCAGCTACATCCAGCTCCACTCAACTCCAGCCAGCTGAAGAAGAACTCATCCCAGCTCAGGAAGCTCAAGTCCAGCTCCCGGGGACTTAGCTTAGCTCAGCTGAGCTGAGCTAAGCTACCTTAGCTGCCTCAACTAGATTGATTCTCCCCGGGAGCATCAGACCTAGCTCACCTCAGCTCATTTTGGTAGAAGCTAGCTTACCTTAGCTCGGCTTAGTAGCTAGCGAAGAACTAACAAGCTAAGCCAGCTAGAATAGCTCCATGCCAGCCTCTTCAGCAGCAGCTAGCTCCAATTTCAGCTCCAGACTTCTCCTCCTCAGCTCCTCCCTCCAAACTCTAGCTCCAACACCTTCTCCTCTACTCCTCCATTAGCTAAGATAGCTTAGCTTAGCTTAGCTTAGCTATGCTCCAACTTCCTTGGCTTGTACCACCCCAAAAACCCACCTAACAACTCCACCCAACTAGCTCCACCTAAGCTCCACATAAGCTAACCTACTTGGCACCAACCTAACCTACCCACCACCTCCAAAAGACACCTAAAAGTGGTGCCAAAAACTACCCTAACCACCCCCTTAATGGCGCCACTTTTCCCTCCAAAATCCCCCCTCATCTCCACCATACAATTTCCCTTGAATTCATCTCCACCGTCCACCTAACCCCCCTTCTAGAAGTCCCCATGTTGGCGCCAACATGGTGGTGTCTCTCCACCACCAAAAGACACCAACACCACCATAACTACCCCCTTTAACACCCCTTGGGTTGGCGCCAACTCTCCTTAGCAATAGGATCACCAACCACCTCCATTCTTCCATCCTAGCCCTCCATTTCAAGGGGCACCTTAACCCCCCATCCTACCTTATAAAAAGACCACTTCCCACCACCATTCAAGTCATCCTTGGCTAGCAATTTCACTCTAATATTCCAACATGAAGCCCATGTCCAAGAGAGAAGAAGAAGAAGAAGATTACGGGGATATTCTGTCCCCTTGGTGCCTTCCCCTCTTCCCTTCTCTCTTGGGTCACTCCAGCCAAAGGAGAAGCCAGGAAAGGAAGATCTTGGAGGAGATCTTGAAGGTGGTCACGCCACCTTAGAGGAGTTTTTGAGGGTGGTGCACGCCCAGCCCTTGGAGAGAGCATTAAAGGTGGTAGCTTCCACCTTGGAGGAGCTCTCAAGGAAGGAGAAGAAGGAGGCCCTCTTTTCAAGCCAAGGAGCAGCTAGGCTTGGAGCAAGAAGTCGCCCTTCTTCACCATTGTTGCAAGAGGATTTGTGTTTCTTTTCTTGTTATTAGATTTGCTTAATTCTAGTAGAAACATTCCTCTACTTGTCCTTGAAAAGAACACTCATTTTACTCAATCAAATTGCCTTCTTTTAGCTTTTTATTGCAGTTGTTTTTAGTTCTAGCACTTGTTTCACCTCTTCTTCCTAATTACCCTAGGCCTCCACTTGCCTAGAGTGAGCTTAGGAAGAAGATATTTCTATCTCTTAAATTTTAGTTAATCATTTGTAGGTGTTAGTTCTTTTCGTTACAATTCGCAGTTTGCCCTCATCTTTTCAAAATACAAAAAAAAAATTACATATTGAAAAATATCAAAAAGAAAGTTGAGATCTATCTGTAAGCAAGAGGATTAATTTTGCAATTTTTTCCTCCTTGGACGACCCTAGATACTCCCCTATCTAGGATATAAATTTAAAATGAAAGCGGATTCGCATGTTACAACAATGTTAAAAACCCACTTTTACAAATCACGCGTATTTCGCTCACTTTTTGGCGCCGTTGCCGAGGAGGCACGGCTTTGCATTAATTAATTTTCTCTTGCTTGAAGTGGATCTCATCCCCTTCTCTTTCTTTCTTTTGTGTGTGCAGGAACTACAGCGGGAAGGCGGGAATCTGGAAGCGAGAGCTCAAAGTTCCTTTTCTTCCCGCGAAATTCAGGTTGGTTCCTCTTTCTGGTCACATAATTAATTAAAACTACCAAAAAAATTTTAAACTTGTCTTTCAGGATCCCAAACAACTTAATTAAGTGGAGTGGTGCATTATAAAATCCATTGTTTGCTTGTATGCTTCTTTAACACCACTCCATTGCAAGTATTGGTGTTCTATTTTTTGGGTCCAGATTTCTGTCCAGACTTGAAAAATCGATTCCTAACATCACAGGCCTCCTAAAATCATAAAATTTCATAGAGTGATTCCCAGTTAAGTTTTTAACATCTCTTCCAAATGTCAGATCAATTGGATTTGTATTTAATTTTTAAAAATTCGTGGATTGCAAAGGGGTCACACCCTTTAATCTTCCTATTTTGCTACTGTTCGTGAATTTTTAGAATTTTTATACTCATCCAATTTTTGTGAATTTTAGTTTTCTGGAATCCTTGTGAAATTTTACACATCATATAAAATTACAAAAATTTTCTGAGGTCGGTGATAATACTGAAAAGTCCACAATACCCACGGGTATCATTTCTGGACTTTGACACCAGTACAATTAAAAATTTAAAATAATTATCAAACAAATTATTAAAATCTTACAAAAATCTTTTTTGGAGTCCTTCTTTGATTTTCTTCAAAGTAGTGGTGTTGTTTGACTTGTTTGGACCACTACTTAATTCTGAAAGCCTAAAAATAATTCATTGGTAGTAAAATTTCTGTCTTAGGGATAATTGGCTTAGGGTTTCTTCTTTCTTTTTAGAGACTCAATTAAAAGGAAATATACAATCAACCATACAACTTGTTTTCCTCTGATTGTGAATTTTCAAACTTGTTTGAAAATTTAATTAGAAAAACCCTAAAACACATTTAATAAAATTGAATCCTAAAAGACAAATACAAAAAAAAATTGTGTGACAACCTGATTTTCATTGGAGCCACTCTCCAATTCCTGCACACAAACAAAAAAATCATAATAATAGGGCAACATCCCAATAAACGCCTGATAAACGCTAGTTTATCATCATTTTTATGCTTTAAAACTAACCTAGCTCTTAGGACTTTACTCTGCAAACGGGTTTTTGGGCTGCATTTAGGCATAAATTAGGATAGGCATGCATTGCATTTTTTATTGTCATTTTAATGAGTTTTTGTGAGTGTTAGGGATGTACAAATGCACAGATCCCTAAAACCCTAGCACTCAAGAAGGCAATTGGTGAAGGAGAAGCCCAGACTAGCTGGAACTCAGCCTAATCCAGCTCACCTCAGCTTGATCCAGCTCACCTCAGCTTGATCTAGCTCACCGCAGCTGGAACCTAGCTTACTTGAACTAGGGTTAGCTCATCCCAGCTCCATTCAGCTAATCTCAGCTGGATGGCAGCTCAAGAGAGTTCACCGTAGCTCACGCTAGCTCAAGTCAGCTCAGATCCAGCTCAACTTAGCTGAGTCTAGCTCACCTCAGCTCCCACTAGTTCACAAGGAGCTCTAGCTAGCTCAGCTGAGTTGACAGGAGTTCACCCCAGCTCAGATCCAGCTACATCCAGCTCCACTCAGCTCCAACCAGCTGAAGAAGAATTCATCCCAGCTCAGGAAGCTCAAGTCCAGCTCACAGGGACTCAGCTTAGCTCAACTCAGTTGAGCTAAGCTACCTTAGCTGCCTCAACCAGCTTGATTCTCCCCGGGAGCACCAGACCCAGCTCACCTTAGCTCATTTTGGTAGAAGCTAGCTCACTTTAGCTTGGCTTAGCAACTAGCAAAGAACTAGCAAGCTAAGCCAGCTAAAGTAGCCCCATGACAGCCTCTTCAGCAGCAGCCAGCTCCAGCTCCAGCTCCAGACTTCTTCTCCTCAGCTCCCTCCTCCAAACCGTAGCTCCAACACCTTCTCCTCTACTCCTCCATTAGCTAAGCTAGCTTAGCTTAGCTTAGCTTAGCTTAGCTTAGCTATGCTCCAACTTCCTTGGCTTATACCACCCCAAAAACCCACCTACCAACTCCACCCAACTAGCTCCACCTAAGCTCCACATAAGCTAACCTACTTGGCACCAACCTAACCTACCCACCACCTCCAAAAGACACCTAAAAGTGGCGCCAAAAACTACCCATAACCACCCCTTAATGGCGCCACTTTTCCCTCCAAAATCTCCCCTCATCTCCACCACACAATCTCCCTTGAACCCATCTCCACCATCCACCTAACCCCCCTTCTAGAAGACCCCATGTTGGCGCCAACATGGTGGTGTCTCTCCACCACCAAAAGACACCAACACCACCGTAACCACCCCCTTTAACACCCCTTGGGTTGGCGCCAACTCACCCTAGCCATAGGATCACCAACCACCCTCATCCTTCCATCCTAGCCCTCCATTTCAAGGGGCACCTTAACCCCCCATCCTATTCTATAAAAAGCCACCACCTACCACCATTTTGGAGCATCCTCCCTTAGTATATTTTCCACCTAAACCACCTATACCTACGGCCAAGAAGAAGGAGTAGAGAAGGAGATTAAAGGGGCACATCACCAGCCCTTTTGGTGCCTTCTTCTCCCCACTCTCTTCAACTTGAGCCACGCCAAGGAGGAGGACTCTCCCACTTCAAGGAGGACGGCCAGGCAAAGGAGAAAAGCTTAGGGTGGACGTCCACCCTTGGAGAGAAACTTAGGGCACGCCCCCTTAGGGCTTGCCTTGGAGGTCATCACCTTGGCGGAGTTCTGCAAGGAAGGGGTTGAAGGATTCTTTTCAAGCTTGGGAGCCACCAACCTTGGAGCAAGAAGCCCTCTTCTTCACCATCTATCTAGAGGATTTGTGTTTTATTTTCTTATTTGCAATTTTCTAGTAGTACAAGCTTTCCTCTACTAGGCCTTTTGTAAAACACTTTATCAATTATCTAGTTGCCTTCTTTGCAATTTTTTTGTTTGCATTTCTATTAGCTTATTTTCAGCATTCTTCACTCCCTCTCCCTAATTATTCTAGGCCTCCACTTGCCTAGAGTGAGCTTAGGGAGAGGTTCTGCTTGTCACATAAAAGTAGTATTTTAATTCGAAGTGTAAACACTTTTCCCGCCATCAGTTCGCATGTTGCCTTAGTTTAAAAATAAAAAAATGATATATTGAAAAATACCAAAAAGAAAGTTGAGATTTATATTCCTAGCAAGAGAATCAATTTTTGCAACCATATTGCCTCCTTGGACGACCCTAGATACTCCCCTATCTAGGAATATAAATTTAAGAGCGAAAGCGGATTTACGCGTTACAACGACGTATTTTAACAAACCGCGTATTTTCGCTGTCACTTTTTGGCGCCGTTGCCGGGGAGGCACGGCTTTGCATTAACTCATTTTCTCTTGCTTGAAGTGGATCTCATCCCCTTCTCTTTCTTTCTTTTGTGTGTGCAGGAACTACAGCGGGAAGGCGGGAATCTGGAAGAGAGAGCTCAAAGGTCCTTTTCTTCCCGCGAAAATTCAGGTTGGTTCCTCTTTCTGGTCACATAAATAATTAAAACTACCAAAAATATATTAAACTTGGCTTTCAGGACCATAAACACTTAAATTAAGTGGAGTGGTGCATTATAAAATCCATTGTTTGCTTGTATGCTTCTTTAGCACCATTCCATTGCAAGTATTGGTGTTCTATTTTTCGGGTCTAGATTTCTGTCTAGAATTGAAAAATCGATTCCTAACACCACAGGCCTCCTAAAATCATAAAATTTCATAGAGTGATTATGAATTAAGTTTGGAAGATCTTTTCCAAATTTCAGATCAATTGGATTTGTATTTAATTTTTAAAAATTCATGGATTACAGAGGGGTCACACCCTCTAATCTTCCTGTTTTGCTACTGTCCGCGAATTTTCAGAATTTTTATACTCATCTAATTTTTGTGAAATTTATCTTGTTGGAATCCCTGTGAAATTTTACATATCATATAAAATCATAAAAATTTTCTGAGGTCGGTGGTAGTACTAAAAAGTTCATAATACCCACAGGTATTATTTCTGGACTTTGACACCAGTACAATTAAAAATTCAAAACAATTATCAAACGAATTCCTAAAATCTTATAAAAATCTTTTCTGGAATCCTTGTTTGATTTTATTCAAAGTAGTGGTGTTGTTTGACTTGTTTGGACCACTACTTAATTTTGAAAGCCTAAAAAATAACTCATTGGTAGTTAAATTTCTGTCTTAGGGATAATTGGCTTAGGGTTTCTTTCTTTCTCTTTTGAGGATTAATTAAAAGGAAATATACAATCACCCATACAACTTGTTTTCCTTTGATTGTGGGTTTTCAAACTTGTTTGAAAATTTAACTAAAGAAACCCTAAAATACATTCAATTAAATCAAATCTTAAAAGACAAAAATACAAAAAAAAATTGTGTGACAACTTGATTTTCATTGGAGCCACTCTCCAATTCCTGCACACAAACAAAAAAAATCAAATAACAGGGCAACAACCCAATAAACGCCCTCCACATTCCGTGTGCACTATAGAATCCTAGACCTAATTAAAATTTGTAGCAACTTGACCCCTAAGGATTTATCAACTTAGGCTTGCTATTTAGGTCTTAAGTTTTCTTTAGTTAGTACCAATTCTATCATCTATATCTGGTGTTTAGGCTGAGGGGCCGTGTCAAACGACCAGGCGCGGGTTTGTACAAGCACCTGGGGTTTTCCCTGGGAAACGTTTGGGCCCAAACCTCCCCTTAAGCAACTTGGCTAGATTTGTTGATAGAACGGGTATTCACTATTGACTACTTATTTCCTATATAGACCAAGTCTTAGGTTATTATTAGGGAGTCACAATTAAGTTAGGTCTAGTTTTTGTTTGTTTGAATTGCACACTTTCTCTCATCTCTTTCTCTTCTCCTCCCCTCCCCGTTCTTCCATTTTATGCACGGGCGACGGTCTCAAAATCCGCACTTGGAAGGACCATTTGATTTCGCCCCCCACGTAAAAAGACCACTTTTTCTGTCTTCTCCTGAAAAAATGGAAACACAACAAAATAGGTCCACTGACCCTTCCACGTCTACCTCTAACCCCACCTCTAACCCTAATTCTAACCCTTCCACCCAAAACCCAACCACCAGTAACTTCCCACACTTGGAGCTCCCCAATCTTGAGTTGCCCCACACACAACATCAAGACCCCCTACCTGATCTTTTAAAATTGATGGCCGATCAGATTAATAAATTAAATTCCAATCAACAAACATTGACTAGGAACATCCAAAACCTAGCCAATCCAAGGCCAAACCCACCACCCCGTCAGCAGCCTGTTGTTCCTCTAAAAGATTTCTATGATCCGTCTTATTATGAGGAACGACCAGGGGTGGTCATACCGGAGGGGGACTTTGAGATCAAGCCAGCCGTCCTGAACCTGATTAAACACTTTCATGGCCTTCCTAGGGAAGACCCTTTCAGCCACCTTGAAGAACTAACTCTTCTTGCACAGATAACCCGTTCCCGAAATGTGCAAGAAGACATATGGCTGATGCGGCTTTTTCCATTATCTCTTAAAGATAAGGCCGCTTATTGGTTCAGGACCATTGGCCGACCCATTACAACATGGCCTCAACTCAAGAGTGCCTTCCTCAAGAAATTCTTTCCCATAGGTCGTACCAATTCCTTACGAAGATCTATTACGACCTTTCACCAAAAATCTGGCGAAACTTTCCATGATTCTTGGGAAAGATTTCAGGACCTTTTAAGAAGTTGCCCGCACCACGAGATTCCTTTGTGGCAGCTCGTGCAAATCTTCTATCATGGATTAGAAGATCAAATCCGACAATTTGTCGACGCCTCGTGTGGCGGCAACTTCTTAAATAAAGATGCTGAAAGTGCTTATGATCTATTTGAAGAAATGAGTGAAAACTCATTTAACCAAGCTTCCATGAACACATTTTGCAGAACCCAAAACCTGCAGTTTGGTGTTCATGAAATAGGCGCTCAATCTATCCCAGTCACCCAAGACGATCTTCAAATGATCGCTCAGAAACTCGACCAGATGCATATTAATCAGAAGAAAATTGAGGAAAGACTTGCCACATCAATTCAAGCTCCACGCCCACATCTAACCCAACCTAACTTTCCACGAAGAGAAGATTTGCACAATCTCAACACCACTCCTGCTGATTATTCTGAGGTTGCCCATGATTCACTGGGGAATTTCAATTATCCAGATCTTAACCCCACCCAAAATATTTCTGCCATCCAGGAGCCCTTTAAAAATTCTTCCAATTGGAAAAATTACCCGAACTACTCCTGGAATAATCAAGTTTCCTCCCAACCATATCATTTTAATAGGTATGGGTCGAATCCAAATTTCCATCCTGGGCCATCCCAACAAGATATCAATGCCCAGATGCTGCGAACCCTGCAGGATATGCAAACAAAAATGACGGAAGTAACCCGCAACATCACAAATCTGAACAATCAGATTGGGGTTACTCCCACGCAAAGACCTGTAGGACATCTTCCGTCCCAACCCATACCCAACCCTAATCACCAAGGAAACCATTATATGGGCAGAAATCCACATTATCCACATCAGCCTCCTCCTAATCCACCACCTCAGCAGCCGCCCAGGTTTCTGCAATCACAGGCCCCCCCACCTCCTCTAAATAATAATCCGACTGCACATGCAGTTACTTTGAGGAGTGGGAAAACCACCACTGACCCCGGGCCTTCACACGAACCTGGTAAGATACCTGTGCAAATTGACTCCCCACCTCCCCATCAGGAAGAAAAAGAAAAACAAAAATCTCAAGACAAGATTCCTGTCCCTTTCCCACAAGCTCTCTACCCCACCACCAACAAAAAAAAGAAATCTGAGCCCACTACAGAAGAACTCATGGAGCTATTTGGGCAAGTTCATATCAATATTCCTCTCCTAGATGCCATCAAATATATACCTGCCTATGCTAAATTTTTGAAGGATATTTGTACTCCTAAAAGGCAGGCTAAAAATCTAGGACAGGTGCATCTTTCAGAGACAGTAAGCTCTGTCATACAGAGTAAGCTGCCTCCTAAGATGAAAGATCCGGGGGCGCCTTTAATTTATGTAATTATTGATGACACTACATTTAATCGCGCCCTCCTTGATCTTGGTGCCTCTGTAAATATTATTCCCACAAGTTTATTCGAAGAATTTCAGATCACTGAATTAAAACCTGTCGAGGTTACCCTGCAATTAGCCGACCGATCTACAATCAAACCTCGTGGGATTGTCGAGGATGTATTAGTCAAGGTCCAGAATTGTGTCTTCCCTGCAGACTTTCTGGTTCTTGACATTGAGGCACCCGAATCATTACTGGACTCCCCGATAATCCTTGGACGCCCCTTTTTGGCTACTGCAAAGGCAAATATAAATTGCCACACAGGAAAAATGGATATCAACTGTGCAGGCCAAACTATCACCTTAGATATTTTTAAATCCTCCAGGAGATTCCATGATGATAACTTCTTTGAGGACTCAGATACTGAAATTTCTAATTTGGTGGAGGAGACAATGTTAATAGATACCCTTACCGACCACAGTTTTTTTGAGGACTCTGATTCAGACTCAGTGGTCGGCGAGATCTGTGATCCGGAAACTTGTCTTCACTCCAAATTTGTTCCTGATACCCCCCCTAACCCACCCACTATTCACGCACCTAATTTTTCCACACTAACTCACCATTCCTTCCCCAACCCCTTTCTTACGGACCTGCCACCAACCCCGCCCGAGTTTGGCACCCAACCTGAATTAAAACCATGGCCAGACTCGGGCCACACTTATCAATTTCCATCTCACTTTGATCCCAATATTATTTCTAATCAATTTTCTAGGGATCTAGACGAAGACAATTTTTTTGCGGGCATCCAAGTGTCCAATTATTTACATGATTTTTCGTCTTCTGTGCATACCTTCACGCCCGGCTGAATGGCGTAAAAGATAGCACTGGATGGGAGGTAACCCATCATTTTTTTTCTTGCTTTCCTTTTTTCTTCTTTTTCCAGGTTTTATTCATCCTAAACCTGACCGTTCTTCACTAAGGTGATTCCTTTTCCCTCCTAATGCATGAGGACATGGCATATCTTAAGCATGGGGGGGTGTTTTTAAATTTTTACGATCGATTTAGGATGTTTAAAACCTAAAAACATGCAATTTTCTTTAATTTATTTCCTGCTTGCATACCCAAAAAAAAAAAAAAAAATATATATATATATATATATATATTGAAAACTTTTTGAGGAAAAATTTTGAAATCGGGACTACGGTCGAAAAATTCACTTCTGGTACAATGGGATTTAATCTTTAACAAACTAAGGATGAGGATATGGATCTGATCATTAGAATTCCAGGGTCTATTTTAGACTAGATCAGATATCCTTCTCTAAAATTCCACCTGAACTCATGATAGTTCAGGTGACTTGATCCTATTTTGTAATATGGAAAGTATTTGGCTTAGTTTTTTATTCAAAAACCTGTGGTTCTTGAGAAACTTCTTGTGTCAATTTTCACACACAAGCCAACACTTCAAAATAACTAAAAATTTGAAAAAACTCCCTTGTTTGGATTTAGTAAAAGTCTGAAGCAGATCATTGGTTTGAGTTCCCACCGTCGAGAAGAAGGAAAAAAACCTTCTTTGAGGACACGATGTCAACATGTTACCGCCTCGGTGCTGCTCTATATCTATATTTCATATCTTTAGAGAGAGCATTAAAGCGCATTTCAGCAGCTCAAGTGTCTTGGACGGTGCTCTACCTATAGCGTCGGAGCAAGAGCTTGAGTTTGCTTGGAGCGCCCCTTTTCACCGCATCGTGTTTTGGGGTTGTGAGCTCCTGGGTGGTGTCATGGACAGTGCTATCCCGAAGTACTGGCGCCAGAGCCCCCTCGAGGAATGGTAACGGGAATGATGATACCGACACATCTGTTGTAAGACTAAGCTAAAAATAAGCATGGGGAGAGAAAAAAAAAAAAAAATAATAATAATATTAACACGTCCTTATAAAGGTTGGCTTTTCACAAGCACAGACACAAGGTTTTAAAAGAATTTGCAAGTTGCGAATCAGATTCACGAGCCAGAAAAATCCTAAAAACAAACATTTCAAGTCATCTGAATTAACAAGGGGTTAATTTGTGAATTTTCTGAGGATATATTGATCCCGTTCTATCTAATGGTTGGATCCAAAAACAAATCCTGATGTTTATCTTCAACAAATCCCGTATCTCCTGTGTTTTAATCTACCAAGGTCCCTTAATCTCTTTTTCTCCTCAAAAGTCAAAAAAAAATTAGATTTCCCAAAAATTCCATTTTCCAAAAAAATTAATGTTTTGCTAAGAGACTAGCAAAAGATAAGCATGGGGGTGTGATAAACGCCAGTTTATCATCATTTTTATGCTTTAAAACTAACCTAGCTCTTAGGATTTTACTCTGCAAACAGGTTTTTGGGCTGCATTTAGGCATAAATTAGGATAGGCATGCATTGCATTTTTTATTGTCATTTTAATGAGTTTTTGTGAGTGTTAGGGATGTACAAATGTACAGATCCCTAAAACCCTAGCACTCAAGAAGGCAATTGGTGAAGGAGAAGCCTAGACTAGCTGGAACTCAGCCTAATCCAGCTCACCTCAGCTTGATCCAGCTCACCTCAGCTTGATCTAGCTCACCGCAGCTGGAACCCAGCTTACTTGAACTAGGGTTAGCTCATCCCAGCTCCATTCTGCTAATCTCAGCTGGATGGCAGCTCAAGAGAGTTCACCGTAGCTCACCCTAGCTCAAGTCAGCTCAGATCCAGCTCAACTTAGCTGAGTCTAGCTCACCTCAGCTCCCACTAGTTCACAAGGAGCTCTAGCTAGCTCAGCTGAGTTGACAGGAGTTCACCCCAGCTCAGATCCAGCTACATCCAGCTCCACTCAGCTCCATCCAGCTGAAGAAGAATTCATCCCAGCTCAGGAAGCTCAAGTCCAGCTCACAGGGACTCAGCTTAGCTCAACTCAGTTGAGCTAAGCTACCTTAGCTGCCTCAACCAGCTTGATTCTCCCTGGGAGCACCAGACCCAGGTCACCTTAGCTCATTTTGGTAGAAGCTAGCTCACTTTACCTTGGCTTAGCAACTAGCAAAGAACTAGCAAGCTAAGCCAGCTAGAGTAGCCCCATGCCAGCCTCTTCAGCAGCAGCCAGCTCCAGCTCCAGCTCCAGACTTCTTCTCCTCAGCTCCCTCCTCCAAACCCTAGCTCCAACACCTTCTCCTCTACTCCTCCATTAGCTAAGCTAGCTTAGCTATGCTCCAACTTCCTTGGCTTATACCACCCCAAAAACCCACCTACCAACTCCACCCAACTAGCTCCACCTAAGCTCCACATAAGCTAACCTACTTGGCACCAACCTAACCTACCCACCACCTCCAAAAGACACCTAAAAGTGGCGCCAAAAACTACCCATAACCACCCCTTAATGGCGCCACTTTTCCCTCCAAAATCTCCCCTCATCTCCACCACACAATCTCCCTTGAACCCATCTCCACCATCCACCTAACCCCCCTTCTAGAAGGCCCCATGTTGGCGCCAACATGGTGGTGTCTCTCCACCACCAAAAGACACCAACACCACCATAACCACCCCCTTTAACACCCCTTGGGTTGGCGCCAACTCACCCTAGCCATAGGATCACCAACCACCCTCATCCTTCCATCCTAGCCCTCCATTTCAAGGGGCACCTTAACCCCCCATCCTATTCTATAAAAAGCCACCACCTACCACCATTTTGGAGCATCCTCCCTTAGTATATTTTCCACCTAAACCACCTATACCTACGGCCAAGAAGAAGGAGTAGAGAAGGAGATTAAAGGGGCACATCACCAGCCCTTTTGGTGCCTTCTTCTCCCCACTCTCTTCAACTTGAGCCATGCCAAGGAGGAGGACTCTCCCACTTCAAGGAGGACGGCCAGGCAAAGGAGAAAAGCTTAGGGTGGACGTCCACCCTTGGAGAGAAACTTAGGGCACGCCCCCTTAGGGCTTGCCTTGGAGGTCATCACCTTGGCGGAGTTCTGCAAGGAAGGGGTTGAAGGATTCTTTTCAAGCTTGGGAGCCACCAACCTTGGAGCAAGAAGCCCTCTTCTTCACCATCTATCTAGAGGATTTGTGTTTTATTTTCTTATTTGCAATTTTCTAGTAGTACAAGCTTTCCTCTACTAGGCCTTTTGTAAAACACTTTATCAATTATCTAGTTGCCTTCTTTGCAATTTTTTTGTTTGCATTTCTATTAGCTTATTTTTAGCATTCTTCACTCCCTCTCCCTAATTATTCTAGGCCTCCACTTGCCTAGAGTGAGCTTAGGGAGAGGTTCTGCTTGTCACATAAAAGTAGTATTTTAATTCGAAGTGTGAACACTTTTCCCGCCATCAGTTCGCATGTTGCCTTAGTTTAAAAATAAAAAAATGATATATTGAAAAATACCAAAAAGAAAGTTGAGATTTATATTCCTAGCAAGAGAATCAATTTTTGCAACCATATTGCCTCCTTGGACGACCCTAGATACTCCCCTATCTAGGAATATAAATTTAAGAGCGAAAGCGGATTTACGCGTTACAACGACGTATTTTAATAAACCGCGTATTTTCGCTGTCAACGCCGTCCACATTCCGTGTGCATCATAGCATCCTAGACCTAATTAAAATTTGTAGCAACTTGACCCCTAAGGCTTTATCAACTTAGGCTTGCTATTTAGGTTTTAAGTTTTCTTTAGTTAGTACCAATTCTATCATCTATATCTGGTGTTCAGGCTGAGGGGCCGTGTCAAACGACCAGGCGCGAGTTTGTACAAGCACCTGGGGTTTTCCCTGGGAAACGTTTGGGCCCAAACCTCCCCTTAAGCAACTTGGCTAGATTTGTTGACAGAACGGGTATTCACTATTGACTACTTATTTCCTAAATAGACCAAGTCTTAGGTTTATTATTAGGGAGTCGCATTTAAGTTAGGTCTAGATTTGTTTGTTTGAATTGCACACTTTCTCTCATCTCTTTCTCTTCTCCTCCCCTCCAATTCTTCCAAGTAGTGCATGCACGGGCTACGGTCCCAAAAACCACACCTCGAGGGACCATCTGATTTCGCCCCCCGCAGCAGGAAATCATTATTTTCTTCTCCGTCGTCTTCTAAAAAAATGGAAAACCCAGGAAGCCGTCAAAAAAATTTGGCTTCCACTTCTAACCCATCAGCTGACCCACAAGCTGACTCCACCCTCCCTCACCTTCCTAACTTGGAGCAACCAAAAATACCAGTAGGGCCAGGTGGCCCTCCAATTATAACCCATAATACAAATCCCTTTGCATTAATGGTCGACCATTTGGCTCGACTACAACAAAATCAAGAAGATCTAGCTAGGACTGTCACGAACCTAGCTAATCAAGGACAAAATCCACCACCCCGCCAACAGCCTGTCATTCCTCTTAAGGATTTCTATGATCCTTCCAATTATGAGGAAAGACTAGGGGTGGTCATACCACAAGGGGATTTCGAAATCAAACCTGCCATTCTAAACCTTATCAAGCATTTTCATGGTCTTCCAAGAGAGGACCCTTTTTGTCATCTCGAGGAATTAACTGTCCTCGCTCAAACCACTCGCTCCTGCAATGTGCAGGAAGACATGTGGTTAATGAGACTCTTTCCTCTCTCTCTTAAAGACAAAGCATCGCATTGGTTTAGAACTGTTGGGCGTCCTATTACCACCTGGTTCGAATTAAAAGTGCTTTTCTTAAAAAAAATTTTCCGATTGGTCGAACGAATGCATTAAGAAGATCCATAACGACCTTTCAACAAAAAATTGGTGAACCCCTCCACGAATCCTGGGAAAGATTTTAGGAACTTCTAAGAAATTGTCCCCACCATGAAATTCCACAATGGCAGTTAGTGCAGAACTTCTATCATGGATTAGAAGATCAATTAAAATGATTTGTGGATGCCTCATGTGGGGGCAATTTTCTTAACAAAGACACCGAAAGTGCCTATCTTGTTTTTGAAGAAATGAGTGAAAACTCATTTAACATAACTTCAATGGACACTTTTGGTAGATCACAAAACCCCAGACACGGAGTCCATGAAATTAACTCCAAATCCACCTCTGTTCTAGTCACACAAGATGACTTATATATGTTAGCTCAACGACTGGACCAGATGCAAATTCACCAAAAGAAAATTGAAGAAAAACTCACAAACAAACAAGCTCCACACGTCCACTCTCCACACAATAATCCCCCACACATTCTCCAAAGAGAAAATCTGCACAATATAGATGCCACATCTGCTGACCAGCAATTTTCGGCTGATTTCCCGCAAGATTTGACCGGGAATTTTGACCAAAATATTTTTGACTCCACCTCGGAAAATATTTATGCCCTTCAGGAGCAATTTAGAAACCCCTCCAACATTTCCAATCAAAATTGGAGGACTAACCGGAATCACTCCTGGAAAAACCCGAATCAGATTCCATTTCCCAAATAAAATTATTTTGGGAATTATGGACAACCTTTGTATCAACCTGGACCATCCCAGGATGATATTAATAATCAGGTCATGAAAACTATGCAAGGAATGCAGACTCAAATGACAGAAGTAACCCGCATGATTACCAATTTACAACACCAAGTTAAGGTTACTCCTAATCATAGACCTATTGGGAATTTACCATCCCAACCCATGCCCAACCCAAACAATCAAAGGAATCAATTCCAAGGTGGATATCCCAGTCAACCTATTCAGCCAGCACCTCAACATCCGCCGGGTTTCAATAACAGCCAGGCACCCCATCCTCATCCTAGAAACAACTAGACTACAAATGCAGTTACCTTGAGGAATGGGAAAACCACTCACAATACCCTACCTGTTAAAGAAACCCGCTCTAATGACACACAGATTAACTCTTCCCCTCCTATTGTTCAGGAACCAATTCATGCAAAACAGGGCAACCCTGCCCCATTTCCTCAAGCCCTCCACTCTTCAAAAAAGAAAAAGACAAAATCCGAGCCCACTGAGAAGGAATTAATGGATTTATTTGGGCAAGTAGAAATTAATATCCCTATCCTAGATGCCATTAAGTATATCCCTGCCTATGCAAAATTCCTAAAAGATTTATGTACTCCAAAAAGGCAGCCCAAGAATTTAGGAAAGGTAATTCTTCCAGAGACAGTCAGCTCAGTTGTGCAGAGCCGACTGCCTCTTGAGAGAAAAGATCCCGGTGCCCCCCTAATCCAAGTTATCATTAATGATACCTCATTTGATCGCGCTCTGTTGGATCTTGGTGCCTCAATTAATCTTATCCCCATAGTTATTTTTGAGGAATTTAAGATCAGTGAATTGAAGCCTATTGAGGTTACTCTCCAATTAGCCGACCAATCTACGATTAAACCAAGGGGAATTGTTGAAGATGTTCTTGTCCAGGTCAAAGGTTGTCTATTCGCAGTAGACTTTTTAGTCCTGGACATAGAGGTACCTGAAGCACTTAAGTTTGCCCCCATTATTCTTGGAAGACCATTCTTAGCCACTGCCCGGGCCAATATTGATTGTGATTCTGGAAAGATGAAGATCATGTGTGGCGGTGAATCTGTAACCCTAGACATTTTTCAAGCCTCTAGGAAGTTCCAGGAACCAGATTTCTTTGATGATTCGGATTCAGAAATCGAAAACATTGCGGAGGAAACATTGCAGATTTCACAATTAGGTTCCTGTTTTGCTGTAAATACGGTTCCTGAACAATCTACTTTTTCTCACCCTTCCACCTCAACCACACGACCAGCTAACATTCTAGCTGACCCTTTCACTCTCACCTCACCTCTAACCCACAAAGCAGAAACTCTTTTGGAACCGGGCCTACAATTGGAATTAAAACCTTTGCCCGATTCCCTTAAATATGTCTTCTTGGGCCCAAATCAGACCCTACCCCTAATTATAAATTCTAGACTCACCGAGGCACAAGAGCACAAACTTCTCCAGGTTTTGAGTAAATATCGAAAAGCTATTGGTCGGACCCTTTCTGATCTTAAAGGCATTCATCCGTCCTATTGTACGCATCGTATATATTTAGAGGACGATTCTTGCCCATCCCGCCAACCACAAAGGCGCTTGAATCCTAGTATGCAGGAGGTGGTAAAAAAGGAGATTATTAAGTGGCTGGATGCTGATATCATCTACCCCATTTCTGACAGCTCCTGGGTTAGTCCAACTCAAGTTGTCCCCAAAAAGGCTGGACTAATAGTTGTCACCAATGAAAATGGGGAAAATATAGCCACTCGAACCGCTTCTTCTTGGCGCGTGTGTATAGATTACCTAAAATTAAACACCGCCACCAAGAAGGATCATTTCCCGCTCCCTTTTATTGATCAAATCTTGGAGCGGTTAGCCGGACGGGAATTTTACTATTTTTTGGACGGTTATTTTGGCTATAATCAAGTGGCGGTTCATCCTGAGGATCAGGACAAAACAACTTTCACCTGCCCCTTCGGAACCTTTGCTTTCTGAAGAATGCCCTTCGGTCTTTGCAACGCACCTGCAACTTTTCAAAGGTGCATGCTTGCAATTTTTTCAGACCTGGTAGGTGAATATTTAGAAGTCTTTATGGATGACTTCTCTGTTTTTGGAGATTCTTTTGACCATTGCCTCAAAAATCTTGAAAGAACTCTCCAAAAGTGCATAGAAGTTAATCTGGTCCTCAGCTGGGAAAAAAGTCATTTCATGGTCCAAGAAGGTATTGTCTTGGGCCATGTCATTTCAAAACAAGGAATCACGGTAGATAAAGAAAAAATAGATGCTATATCTAAGCTCCCACTGCCCACTACTGTCAAATAGATCAGATCCTTTTTGGGTCATGTGGGTTTCTACCGTCGATTCATACAAAACTTCTCCCAAATCTCGAAGCCTTTACGTCAGCTTCTCACTAAAGACCAGCCATTTGATTTTAATAATACGTGCCTGGAGAGTTTTTTGAGGTTAAAGAAAGAGGTTACTGAGGCGCCAATATTGCAGGGACCTGATTGGAATAGTCCCTTTGAATTAATGACAGATGCCTTAGATTTTGCTGTAGGGGCCGTTCTAGGGCAAAGAATTGGCAAGAAGCCCGTTGTGATCTATTATGCTAGCAAAACCCTTGATGATGCACAACGGAATTACACGGTTACTGAAAAGGAACTTCTTGCCATTGTATTTGCCTTAGAAAAATTTAGATCTTATCTGTTGGGGTCACGTGTCACTGTTATACAGACCACTCAGCAATTAAATATTTGCTGACAAAGAAAGATGCGAAACCCCGCCTTATCCGTTGGATTCTACTGCTCCAGGAATTTGACCTGGAAATCAAGGATAAGGCGGGATTGCACAATGTAGTGGCCAACCATCTCTCTCATCTTATGACGAATGACATAATGACCCCGCCAGATCAGTTCCCTGATGAAAGTATTTTAGCTGCTACAACCCTCCCTTGGTTTGCACCCATCGCAAACTACTTAGCAACAGAACAAATCCCCACTGATTGGCCAAAAACAAAACGGGATAAGTTCTTTGCTGATATTAAATATTATTTTTGGGAGGAGCCCGACCTTTTCCGCATTTGTGCCGATCAGGTCATTCGACGATGTGTCCCCGATTCTGAAATCCATGATATCTTAACACATTGTCACTCAATGGCCTGTGGCGGACATTTTTCGGGCAAGAAAACTGCAGCTAAAATCCTTAATGCGGGATTTTATTGGCCCAGCTTGCACAAAGATGCTCATGACTTCGTTCGGTCCTGTGTGTGTTGCCAGAGCATCGGCAACATGACTCGAAAGGATATGATGCCCCTTAATCCGATTTTAGAAGTTGAAATTTTTGATGTTTGGGGCATCGACTTCATGGGACCGTTCATCAATTCTGGTGGGTATTTGTATATTTTAGTCATAGTCGACTATGTTTCTAAATGGATAGAAGCAATACCCACCCGCACTAGTGATCACCATGTGGTTCTCGAATTTCTTAAGAAAAATATTTTCTCAAGATTCGGCATACCAAAAGCCATTATCAGTGACGGAGGTTCACATTTCACCCACTCACAATTCCGTCACCTCCTTTCCAAATTTGGGTTTAATCATAAAATTTCCACGCCATATCACCCCCAAACTAATGGCCAGGATGAAGTTTCTAACCGGGAAATCAAAAATATTTTACAAAAGACGGTTAGGCCCGACCGTAAAGATTCGTCCACCAAATTGGACAACGCTTTATGGGCCTACCGTACCGCTTTTAAAACTCCGCTTGGCATGTCTCCCTTCCGTCTGATTTTCGGGAAGGCATGCCATCTCCCGGTAGAATTAGAACATACGGCTTTTTGGGCAATAAAACAACTCAATATGGATTTATCTGACGTCGGTAACCATAGAAAATTACAATTAACTGAATTGTAAGAATTACGTAATTTTTCCTATGAAAATGAGAGGATTTATAAAGACCGAACAAAGAAATTTCACGATAAATATATTATTCAGAAACACATTGACGTTAATCAACGTGTTTGGCTTTTCGATGCAAGATTACATCTTTTTCCTGGCAAATTAAAATCTAAATGGACCGGCCCTTTTATTGTCCATAAAACATATCCATATGGTGTTGTTGACCTTTTTGATCCAAAAACAAATTCTACATTTCAAGTCAATGGCCAGCATTTAAAGCCCTATTTTGACCATATGCCTAAAAATCTGTCTGAATCTTTTCATTTTACTGAGCCAGCCACCCTTGATCACTAATGCACATCACGCCCTGCTAAATGGCATAAAAGACAGCACTGGATGGGAGGTAACCCATCATTTTTTTTCTTGCTTTCCCTTTTTTATTTTTCCAGTTTTTGTTAATCCTAAACCCGACCGTTCTTCACTAAGGTGATCCCTTTTCCCTCCTAATGCATGAGGACATGGCATATCTTAAGCATGGGGGGTGTTTTTAAATTTTTACAATCGATTTAGGATGTTCAAAACCTAAAAACATGCAATTTTCTTTAATTTATTTCCTGCTTGCATACCCAAAAAAAAAAATTAATTAAAAATGTTGAAAACTTTTTGAGGAAAAATTTTGAAATCAGGACTAAGGTCGAAAAAAAAATTCACTTTTGGTACAATGGGATTTAATCTTTAACAAACTAGGGATGAGGATATGGATCTGATCATTAGAATGCCAGGGTCTATTTTAGACTAGATCAGATATCCTTCTCTAAAACTATTTTGTAATACGGAAAGTATTTGACTTAGTTTCTAACTCAAAAACTTGCGTGTCTTGAGAAAATTCTGGTGTCAATTTACACACACAAGCCAACACTTAAAAATAATTAAAATTTTTGAAAAAACTCCCTTGTTTGGATTTAGTAAAAGTCTGAAGCAGATCATTGGTTTGAGCTCCCACTGCTAAGAAGGAGGAAAATGCCTCCTTTGAGGACGCGATGTCAACATGTTACCGCCTCGGCGCTGCTCCATATCTATATTTCATATCTTTAGAAGGAGCATTAAAAGCGCAATTTAGCAGCTCAAGTGTCTTGGACGGTGCTCTACCTATAGCGTCGGAGCAAGAGCTTGAGTTTGCTTGGACCGCCCCTTTTCATTGCATCGTGTTTTGGGGTTGTGAGCTCCTGGGTGGTGTCATGGACAGTGCTATCTCGAAGTACTGGCACCAGAACCCCCTCGAGGAATGGTAACGGGAATGATGATCCCGACACATCTGTTGTAAGGCTAAGCTAAAAATAAGTATGGGGGAGAAAAAATAAAATAATAATAATAATAATAGCACGTCCTTATAAATGTTGGCTTTTCACAAGCACAGACACAAGGTTTTAAAGGATTTTGCAAGTTGCGAATCAGATTCATGAGCCAGAAAAATCCTAAAAACAAACATTTCAAGCCATCTGAATTAACAAGAGGTTAATTTGTGAATTTTCTGGAGGATATATTGATCCCATTCTATCTAATGGTTGAATCCAAAAATAAATCCCGATGTTTATCTTTAACAAATCCTGTTCCTCGTGTGCTTTATTCTACCAAGGTCCCTTAATCTCTTTTTCTCCTCAAAAGTAAAAAAAATTAGATTTCCTAAAAATTCCATTTTCCAAAAAAATTAAAGTTTTGCTAAGAGACTAGCAAAAGATAAGCATGGGGGTGTTATAAACGCCAGTTTATCATCATTCTTATCCATTTAAACAAACCTAGCTCTCAGGATTTTACTCTGCAAATGGGTTTTTGGGCTGCATTTAGGCATAAAATAGGTTAGGCATGCATTGCATCTTTTATTTGTCTTTTTAATATGTTTTTATGAGTGTTAGGGATGTACAGATATGCAGATCCTTAAAACCCTAGCACTCAAGAAGGCAAATGGTGAAGGAGAAGCCCAGACTAGTTGGAACTCAGCTCGATCCAGCTTAACATAGCTGGAACCTAGATCAGTTGAAATAGGGTTAGCTCATCCCAGTTCCATTCAGCTAATCTCAGTTGAATGGTAGCTCAAGAGAGTTCATCTTAGCACACCCTAGCTCAAGTCAGCTTAGATCCAGCTCAACTTAGCTGAGTCTAGCTCATCTCAGCTCCCACTAGTTCATAGGGAGCTCTAGCTAGCTCAGCTGAGTTGACAGGAGTTCACCCCGGCTTAGATCCAGCTACATCCAGCTCCACTCAACTCCAGCCAACTAAATAATAACTCATCCCAGCTCAGGAAGCTCAAGTCCAGCTCCCGGGGACTTAACTTAGCTCAGCTCAGTTGAGCTAAGCTACCTTAGCTGCCTCAACTAGCTTGATTCTCCCCGGGAGCATCAGACCTAGCTCACCTCAGCTCATTTTGGTAGAAGCTAGCTTACCTTAGCTCGGCTTAGTAGCTAGCAAAGAACTAGCAAGCTAAGCCAGCTAGAATAGCTCCATGCCAGCCTCTTCAGCAGCAGCCAGCTCCAATTTTACCTCCAGACTTCTCCTCAGCTCCTCCCTCCAAACTCTAGCTCCAACACCTTCTCCACTACTCCTCCATTAGCTAAGCTAGCTTAGCTTAGCTTAGCTATGCTCCAACTTCCTTGGCTTGTACCACCCCAAAAACCCACCTAACAACTCCACCCAACTAGCTCCACCTAAGCTCCACATAAGCTAACCTACTTGGCACCAACCTAACCTAACCACCACCTCCAAAAGACACCTAAAGTGGCGCCAAAAACTACCCTAACCACCCCCTTAATGGCGCCACTTTTTCCTCCAAAATCCCCCCTCATCTCCACCACACAATTTCCCTTGAATTCATCTCCACCATTCACCTAACCCCCCTTCTAGAAGACCCCATGTTGGCACCAACATGGTGGTGTCTCCACCACCAAAAGACACCAACACCACCATAACTACCCCCTTTAACACCCCTTGGGTTGGCACCAACTCTCCTTAGCCATAGGATCACCAACCACCTCCATTCTTCCATCCTAGCCCTCCATTTCAAGGGGCACCTTAACCCCCCATCCTACCCTATAAAAAGACCACTACCCACCACCATTCAAGTCATCCTTGGCTAGCAATTTCACTCTCATATTCCACCAAGAATCCCTCGTCCAAGAGAGAAGAAGAAGATTAAGGGGATATTCTGTCCCCTTGGTGCCTTCCCCTCTTCCCTTCTCTCTTGGGTCACGCCAGCCAAAGGAGAAGCCAGGCAAGGAAGATCTTGGAGGAGATCTTGAAGGTGGTCATGGCACCTTGGAAGAGTTTTTGAGGGTGGTGCACGCCCACCCATTGGAGAGAGCATTAAAGGTGGTAGCTTCCACCTTGGAGGAGCTCTCAAGGAAGGAGAAGAAGGAGGCCCTCTTTTCAAGCCAAGGAGCAGCTAGGCTTGGAGCAAGAAGATGCCCTTCTTCACCATTGTTGCAAGATCATTTGTGTTTCTTTTCTTGCTATTATATTTTTTTAATTCTAGTAGAAGCATTCCTCTACTTGTCCTTGAAAAGAACACTCATTTTACTCAATCAAATTGCCTTCTTTTAGCTTTTTATTGTAGTTGTTTTTAGTTCTAGCACTTGTTTCACCTCTTCTTCCTAATTACCCTAGGCCTCCACTTGCCTAGAGTGAGCTTAGGAAGAATATATTTCTATCTCTTAAATTTTAGTTAATCATTTATAGGTGTTAGTTCTTTTCGTTACAATTCGCAGTTTGCCCTCGTCTTTTCAAAATACAAAAAAAAAATTACATATTGAAAAATATCAAAAAGAAAGTTGAGATCTATCTGTAAGCAAGAGGATTAATTTTGCAATTTTTGCCTCCTTGGACGACCCTAGATACTCCCCTATCTAGGATATAAATTTAAAAGCGAAAGTGGATTCGCGTGTTACAACGACGTTAAAAACCCACTTTTACAAATCACGTGTATTTCGCTATCACCATCCTAGCCCCAATGCTCTCCTACGATCACGTCCATAGGCCTGCACTCGGATCCGATTAATGTTCTTACCTGATTACCTGGTTAACATTAGGTCTTAAAGAGAATAGAGAAGAGAAGGAAAAAGATGGGGGGCTTTTGCCTCACTCTCTACTCTCTAACACTTAGAAGATTTCTAAGAGGTCGTTTCCTCTACTATGGATAGCTACTGTGCCTCTCCCTAGGGCTTGAGGAGAAACAAGAGAGGACCTTGAGCCTCTACTGGTTAAGGCATCTAAGAGTCTTATCTATCATTTGATTTCGCTGGTTCTATGTTCCTGTGGTGGAATAAGTGGTTGATCATTACTGTTCATTTATTTGAGAATTATTGTGAACATAATTGTAAGGGGTAATTGGTGATTTAAATCACTAATTTACCCCATTATTTCTACTCCTTGACATTGATTCTCATATATATGCCATTCTTGCATGAAATTTTCATTATAACTTGCCCATATTTGTGGTAATATTGTGATCTTTGAGATTAATTGCAGCACTTGCTCCCTACGCTCGACCTCGGATTTCATTTGAGTTATAAATTATATTTGTTCATGCGTTATTTCAGCTATATTGCAAAGAATTGATTTTAAAACACCTATTTAGCTCGTAAATAGTGCATCGTGCCCATACTATGTCTTTGGCTCTGCATTGGTATATGCACTTTAATATGTGTGCGAAGGAAAAATTGAGGGCTCACGAGGGCTTGAACAAGAGACCTCCTCTTGGCATAGGGCTTGAGACAAGTGAGCTATGTAGGTCTTTGTGTCAAGAAGATCTCCGAACTAATTATGACATGTGGCACTCCTATGGCCATTAGATGAAGATCCAGCAGCCCAAATCAGATTGTACGGATGGAGAGAAGATACAGTGATACTTGGGCAGCCTGGATGACTTTGATGGTGCCACATGGCACCATCAGGACCATTCATCTTCATTTCTTCGTAGGTGGTGCTATGAATGTCGGATTGGGTCAATCTTTGCATCTTTAGGTTATGATTGTCAATCTGAATCCATCTGTACAGTCGGACTTGTCATCTAAGGTTCGGGTTTGCACCACCTTACCCCTTTGCCTTTGATCTACCTCGGACTACATGTGATGCTATGGAAGTCCGATCAAGGCAATTTTAGAGGCATTGGAGTCTGAACATCATCTTGATCAGATCCATACTGTTGGATCTTCAATTGGAGGCCCAGAATTAAATCACCTTATTCCCTAGCCACAGAAAATAAGAAAATTAATGTACAAATTAAACAATCTATTCTAAATGCATGATATGCATGTTATGCAATATTTATAATATTAAATGCAATTGTAATCCTAAGAACATGCATAAATTGGCATGTTAAGCGAGATAGATGTGTCTACATCACATAGCATAAGCCGAGATATGCTTAATAGCATCGGTGAGTGGAATGTTAATTTCTACACTTTTGAATATAATCAAAAGCTCCACATTGTTGTCTATGGGTTTCTTCTTCCTGGAATTTAGTAAGGCTTCAAGGAACGGGAAATGGGTAGGGTTGTCTATTTCAAATTCTTGAGCCTTTGTATCTTCTTCGATTTTCTCGATTTCTTCCTTAGGCTCACCAGGGTTTTGTTTGTTGGATGAAGGTAGTTCTAGGTCTTGGGTTTGCCTTCCAATCCTCAAGGTAACAGAGCTTGCAGATGCATACGGGTTTGGGTCATGAGGAGGGTTAGAAAAGATAGGAGGGGCATGGTTAGCCAAATAACTAGGATTAAAAGAAGAAAGACCTTGCTCAACCACTTGAGGATGTGTGTGTGGTCCCTTTGATTCCCGTACCCTTGGATTCTATTTCCCTGATTCTGTTGATATGCTTACATTATTCCATGTAGAAATGCCTATTATGTGCGTTCTATAGCAACTTAGTTTCATTTAGATTTGTAAATATTACATTAATAGTGTAATCATGCATCTAGAAGGATTTATATAAATTGTATACTAATTTACACATTTTTATGGCCAAGGGAAAGGGAGACATATTTTAGGGCCTTAGATAGAAGATCCAACTGTACGAATGTGATCAAGGCAACAATCAAAGTTCAACGCCTCTGAAATTGCCCTAATTGGACCTCCATAGCATCATAAACAATCCTTAGAAGATCAACAGCTAGGGGACTGGTGATGCAAATCCAAGCATGGAATGACAAATCCGACTGTACGGATGGATTCAGGTTGACATTCGCCACCCAACACCATGAAGATCGACCCAATTGGACATCTGTGGTGTCCCCTACAAACAATTGAAGGTGGACGACCATGATGTGGTGCCATGACAACCTTCCAATGGCCCTAGCAGCGCCTGCAGACCTTCCTACTCCTCTGAGCAATCAAACTTTTTTTGAAATAGAAAGGAGAGCTATCGTCTTACGATAGCAGTTTGGAGTAGTATATTATATAAACATGTAAGAGAAATTACAAAAGAGATCCCCAAAAGTGTATAAGGGACTAGCACTTTCTTACAATACTTTCACAACATACCAGCCTCTCCTGAAAATGTCTCTCATTTCTTGCCTTCCATACACACCAAATAGTGGTAGCCATGTGTACATGTGGTTTCCCACTCACACCAAACCCATGCCAGATAGAATCCCACTCTGGTAATGGCTCCTGACATGTCCTTCTCCAAATAGCATCAATGACAAGGCAAGAAGAAAGGAGATGATTTACATTGTCAGTATTCATCTCACACAAAAAACAGACATGGTGATCAGTTCCCAACCTTCTATGTCACAGATCACTTGTGATCAATCCATCTCTCCTACATAGCCAGAGAAATATCTGTACCTTGAGAGGAATTTTTAACAACCAGATCTTCTTGTCAATGGAATCGCATCTCCATCCATCTTCAAGGCTCAACATTCTTTTATAGCCAGACTGGACACTATAAATCCCCTCCTAAAGGTATTTGTCCTCCACTCCAGGCCTAGGTCTGAAGCTCTCAAGGTCTGAAATTAGCCTTCTCCTTTCTTCCCACAGTTGAGTAGCTCTCCTGCTGGATTCCTCATTCATCAGATTCCAGCTACTGCTGCTATAGGACCAGACCCTACTGACAGTGGCAACCTTGTCAGATACTGTAGCAAAAGCTCCTGGGTAGAGCTCCTTCAAGACACCCAGCCCAGACCACCCCTCCTTCCAGAAATTGAAGGACCTGCTATCTCCAAGTGACGGCTGCAGTAGGTGGAAATAATCAGCCAATGCCCTTGTCACTGATTTCCAAAAAGGAGAAGGACAGCTAGGCTGAAGTCTGGACAACACACTATTGGATGCACCATATCTATCTCTGATTAGGACAATCCATGGCTTCAGATCTCCTTGCAAAAGTTTAACAGGCCATTTAAGTAGCAAGGCATCATTAAAGTGTTTCAGGGATTTAATCCTAAGTCCACCCCTCTCTTTTGGATAGCAAATTTGATCCCATTTGAGTGGCTGCAAGAATCTACCTTCATGTCTAGCTCCCTTCCAAAAGAACCTCTTCCTCATCACATCCAACCTTTTCCAAATGGACTTAGGTGCTTTAAATATGGAAAAGTAGAAAACAGGGATGGAGGTGATCACCAAGTTGAGCAAGATAAGTCTTCCACCATTGGAAAGGAAGTCGTTATGCCATCCATCTAATTTCACTGAAATCTTGTCAAAAAGGTAGCTCTGATCACTCTTCTTCATCCTGGAACACCTCAAAGGCAGCCCTAGATATCTGATAGGAAGACTGATGCGAGGAGTCATCAAAATAGCTGCTAAAGCACCTTGCTCCTCCTCAAGTAAGCCAAAGCAGACCAAACTAGAATTCTCCCTATTCAACCTCAAGCCGGAGAGCTCACCAGAGATATTAATCGTATGATGCAGAGACAATGCTTCATCCACAGACCCTTCAACAAAAAAAAATAGTATCATCTGCATACTGAAGAATGGGAGCCAGATTACTCCTGCACGATAAAGAATATCCTCTAATAAGACCAGCTTCAGCAAGCTTACAAGCATACCAAGCCAAGCTGTCAACTGCCAAATTGAAAATCAGGGGAGCCAGGGGACATCCTTGCCTGATACCACATTGGGGCTGAATCCACGAACCACAGGGCTTTCCATTTATCAGAGGGGTGAAAAAGGCAGTGGTGATACATCTTTTTACCCAATGGATCCAAGTAGAAGGAAAGCCCCTTCTTTTGAGCACATCCCACAGATAAGGCCAGCTGATGGAGTCATAGGCTTTACGAAATTCAACCTTCCAAAGGAAGGCCTTACATTTTCTCTTATGCCAACCATAAATCATCTCTTCGGCCATGATAAATGACTCTTGTAGAGATCTGCCAGGGAGGAAGGCTGATTGAGCAGGATGGATCAAATCTTGCAAAACAGGCCTCAATCTATTGGCCAGGACCTTGCCAATCATCAAGTACAAAGAGTTAGAGAGGGCAATAGGTCTAAACTCCTGAAAAGATTCAGCACCTGGGGTCTTTGGCAAAAGAAACAGATAGGATCTATTTATTTTTTCAAAGCCAAAATTGCCATTCTCAAACTATCTAATCACTTCCATAACCTCAGTGCCCGCAATGTCCCATAATTCTTTGTAGAAGAAAACTTGGATTCCATCAGGACTAGGTGATCCTTCACAATTGAGATCCTTAATGGCCTTCAAGACTTCAGCTTTAGACATGGGTTTAATCAGGCTGGATCTCTAAGTCTCAGTAATTTTGGGTAGATCACTAGCTGCCATCCTCCAACTGCCCCTACCTGTAGCTCTTGAAGATTCCTTGAAATACCTGAGCAATCAATCTTGGCCATTGAATTCGCATCCAATAGTTGAGATGAACCCCTATCACCCACCCTTATACTTTCAAAGGGGCATGAGCTCACGCATTGCTAACTGTTGGATACTCATCCAATAGGTGAAATCAAGCCACGTCGCCTACTCCTCCTCATCCATCATCTCACGATTGCGACCATTGACATGTGATTTAACGGCCGACATCTCTCCTTGGCTGCGATAGTTTGGCAGTGTGGAGACCACCTTTGCAAGCAACTTTTGCAAGTTCGAGCTGAGATTTGAGAAGCCCCATAGCTCATGTGAGGGAGAAATTCAATCATCTAATCTCGAAGGGATGCTCCAGATGAAGCCACACCAGCATCGCATCACACCCCACAGCTTAGTACATTCGTGCGCTTGCATCTACATCCACTCGATCAAGATCTAGTGGCCATGTCTTCTCCACGTGGCACCACCAATGATGCGAAGCTCTGCACATGCGATCATATGCACATCAAGCGCAATCTTAGGTGCACGATCTCACAAGCTCGTGATCCTTAAGCCCTGATTTGATTGCCATCCTTCCGCTCTCATGATGCCAGCAGGCACCAGTAGGCACCAACGCACCACATAGCTATGCACATGTGCGGGCGGGCATTGCACGCGGTTGCGTAATGCGCGTGGGCCTTTGATTGCCATGTGCGACTTTTTCCTGGATTTTGCCCTCTCCCACCACTATATAAACCCCATGACACCTCTCCTTCTTCATCTCTAACTATGCTCCCCTCACCTATTCTAGATTCTAGGAAGCCTACCATAGCTTCCAAAGCTCCATTCCCAAGCCCTCTAGATACCCTATTAGTGTAGAAATCCCATCCTTCTACCTATATTCGTGCTACACCTCACCACCTTCATAGGGTTACCTAGGGATGTCCTCTTACCCCCATTCAGGTAGAAGATCACCTCCTCCTCCTTAACCCCATTCCTTTAGGTTAGGTACTCCCATCTCCTTATCTTAAATTCTAATTAGGTTGGCCTAGGATTTCCACTATCCAGTTTCCTCTTATATCCTATCCCCATTGTCCTACTCTACACCACATTCACTTAGCTGTCGCCAAGTTCCATTGTCTTGTCGGAGAGCCATTTTGGGAAATTCTTCCCACCTTTTCACTCTCTTTTATTGCATTTTCTCATTTCAGCTGTATTAAAATTTGGATTTTATAATATCAAATTCTTTCTTTCCATCTCTCTCTCTCTCCCACTTTAATTATGTACAAGTAGAATAGCTTAGCTTAAATAGTTTTTCACTTGATCTTTTGCTGGATAAAAGTAACCAAAAAAAATTATGAAGCCCCTAAAAACACCAAAAAACAAATTACTCCAATATGGATTTCCTCCAAATCAAACTTCACCTCCCTGTGTTCTACCCGAGACTCACCATCCCAGTTATAAATTTTATTTGATAAGTTATATTTTCTGCGATTACAATGACTCAGGTTTCTCATTCATGAAACCCTAAAACTCATTTTTCTCATATGAATTTCTTGACTATCATCTATACATTTTGAGGGTTGGGTATGGGTTGAGATGGTAGAGATCCGGTCTATTAGTTGTTAGCAATGAGCCTGGATTGCAAGTTGTCTAGCTAGGTTTTCATCTGTTGCATACACTGGAGCATAGATCCTTACATTTCTACTATCTGTTAGATAAAATCAGCCTTCCCTACAGACCATTGGGCATTCTAGGATGGCTGGTTAACCTAACTCGAGGGCAACTAGGTGTACACATGACCCTAACCCATTGGCCTTTGTGGTGCATAGTTACTGGGTCGCGTTTGGGTCCGCGACCCCTTATTCTTCCAGGAGAAGTTAGGGTGGTTCCTCTAACCAGGGTTATAATTGTTAGAATACGGCTTGGACCTAACATTCTCCTATATAGCATGCACAGTAAGGATGGCAAAAAAGAAGCATCAGAGAAATAGGGATCAAAGGCCCTAGTTTGAAATCCATAGGGTTCTAAGAAGTGTTGGCTCACATGTTAAGCTGACTCAAGTCGATTCACAAATACCCATCCTGTGGGTGCTTGTCAAGAATGGAATCCCGAGCTTTTGAACTACGTAGACCTAGAAGAGTTTCTAGAGTTTTCAGCCATCCACTCTTCCATTCTTTTTGCAACCAGATCCACCTAATCTAGCTTATTACAGATCAATTCCATATCAAATGTATGAGAATCTTGAACCTCATTGGCATTTGATCTAGGTTGCTGGGATTGGTTGAAAGTGACCATGGAGGTGTGGTTTACAGAGTTCTTACTCATTTCCTCATACAAATCGTATGCATTATCTATGTCCTTTTTCAGCAAATTACCTCTGTAGGAAGCATTCATGTGATTACGGAGTTAATCCGTCAACCTATGATAGAATATCTACGCAAGTTACCATTTCGGCACCATGTGTTTGGACACTTTCGTAATAAGTCCTATAATTGCTCCTAGGCACCATGAAGTGGTTCCCCTGATCGCTGGACGAAAGTGGCAATCGCCTACCGTAGAGCATTGGTACGCCTAATGGGGAAGAATTTCTTCAAGAAGGACGATTTCAAATATGTCCATGTGGTTATCGATCTTCCAATATTTTGGTACTAATGTGCGGCCTTATCAGTAAATGAGTGGGGGAAAAGTCTCATGATCATCTACTCCTCATCTACAATCCTGGCCTTCGTGATCTAAACAAAAGTGATCAAATACTCCAAGTTCTAGAAAGGGTCCTTGGAGCCAAGCCCATGAAAATGTTTTATTAGGCTTAGAACCTAGGGCTTGATCTCTACATCACCAGCGGGGATTATAATGCCAAGAAAATCCCTGTAAATCTAAGGATCATAGAAATCCTTCAAGGGCCAAATGCCCTACCCATTCATGCATTGAAACCACGCTTGCAACTGCTGCAATTGGTCCAGCTGCCTCTGAAGCATCTCCGGCTGGTTCGGAGGTAGGGAAGGTGGTGGTTGAGTAGCCATGAGATCTTCTTGACTATAACTCAACCTACACCTCCACGAATGGTCTAACAGTCCTTCCAATCTGAGATTCAATGACCTCCTTCCAAGAATACACTGGAAGGAAGTAACAAGGATGAGAAAATGGAGCCCTGCAGTACAAAATGTGTTGGAACCTATTTCCACTTTCTTCTAAATTTTGGTGTTAACAAAACCTTTTTAAAATCTAATTAGTCTTTGTGAGTGAAATTCATAGGAATAGGAAGGATCAGATATTGATGGAGATGAAGATGAAGATTGATGAAGACTTGTTATGTATTTTTAGTCTTACATTATGTATGTCTCTTAACAAAAGAAATGCAAATAGGAGTTAAAAGTCATTAAAGATAATTAGGTCTCAAACTCACAAGAAAAATTCGCTTTTCAAAAATCTAAACTTGTTTTGTTATGGCATTAAAATGGATTAGCTATGAAGTCATTAAAGCTTAAAATCAACAATTTGAAATCAAGGTACTTGTTGGAAGTACTGGTACTATTCATAAGTACCGATACAAGCAAGTTACAAGCTTGAGTAGTTAACTCAAACTATGAACAACAAGAACCAGTACTCAACATGAGCATTAGTACATGGTGCTCATAGTTTTTGTGATATTTTCTAGCTTGAACCTTACAAGTACTGGTACCTATCATGAGTATTGATGCATGTAGGTTACAGTGTCTACTTTACTTCAACCTTGTGAGTAAGAAGTATCTGTATTCAAGATGAGTACTGGTACCTATTGAATAGTTGGTACTCAATTGAGATCACTAAGTACCGATACTTATGATGAGTACTGATTCTCAGTCTCTTTTGTACTAGCTACTAGTAGATTGTGAGTAGCTAGTATCGGTACTCAAAACTTTAGTACCGGTACCAACTACTTGTTGAGCCAGATCTGAATGGTAATTTGCTTTAAATTTATTTTAAATATGCCCTAATTAGCACCCAATAGCTATCGAGCATGGGTGGGTGCATTCTAACCTATAAATAGACCCCTTTGGGTCCTTTTTTCAACACACATCACTCTTCTCTGCCTTGTGATTAGCCCATATTTGTGGGCTATTTAAGTATTTAAGTGCCAAGATATTAAGTTAATTCTAACATTTATTTAGCATAAATTAGGATGTAAATAGATTAATTCATATTTTTGATTTAATTACATAATTCATGCATTGCATTCATATTTAAATGCATTTAGAATTAACTTAGAATTGCATTCATTTAATTAGTAACCAGTTAGGTGCATTGCATGCATTATTTTAAGTTAACATAAAAGTTAAGGGTTTGTATATAAATAACCCTAATATTTTATTATTATTTTATTCTTCTTCTATGAGCAACGGCTGCATTTCTTCCATCAGTTGCTGCATTGAAGAACCTAATCAAGGAGTAGTGCCAAAAGTGGATCTGGTCTCCTCGACCGGGAAAAGGAAGAGAGGGAGGCTACCATGCACAGGAGGCCTCCACCCCGATTCATCACTGTGCAGAGAGTTGCCCTCTCGTCCGCTCCACCACCACCGGCCTCAACCGTGGCGACGAGCCTTCACCACTGTGGGTGTGTGGCGTGACAGGCCACACCACCATCTGGAGCTCGTTTGCATTACTGTGAGCACCTCAGCATACACCACCCTCACCGCCATCACCAGCATCCACCACCGCAGTCGCCACCATTAAAATGTCTGGGAATGTTCCCAGACATCTAAAACTCCTACAGCAACACCTTCATCTTCTTCCCCCATCCTCTGTTTTTCCTCCACTCCACCAAAAGGAACCCAAAAACCACACCACTTCCATATGCAGCTCTCAGATGCTGCACACACCGGCCTGCTCCCCACTGCAGCCACCTTCAGCCCAGCCAAGCGCCACTGTGAGTCCACCCTACAGGAGTGCCTGCAGTCCACAGTGCGCCTGCCCGCTCATGCCATCACCAGTAGCACCAGCACCCTCCAATAGCACCTACAGTCCACTGCATGCCCTCACTTCATCTCCAACGCACCCTACAATGCCTCAGCCACTGCCCACGCTCGCCATCACCAGTAGCACCAGCACCCTCCAACAGTGCCTGCAGCCCACCGCATACCCTCACTTCATCTCCAACGCACCCTGCAGCGCCTTGGCCACTACACGCAGCCGCACCATCACCCACAGTGCCCACTGCAGCACCTACAGCCAGCGCCAACACCATGCCAGTGCGCGCCTGTGCACTCTGCAGAGCGCCCGCGCACCCACGCCTCCGCGCCTCTGCACGCCAATAGCACCCCCAGCACCTACACTCCTCTCCTTGGGCTTGCAGCTTGTGCAGTAGCAGCAGACTTCTCCACCGCTGCCACTCCTCTCCTCTGGCAAGTCGGCTCCGGCCATCTCATGACGCACCGCTGGCACCACCACGAAGGCCTCACTTCAGCCAACCTCTTATAGGAGTAACTCCTCAATTGAACCTCTTTCCCATGCACATGGAGGAGAGAGGTAAAATCCTCTGTTTTTATGTTAGTTATATTTACATTTGAATGCCATTGCCACCAAAATGAACTTTAATTTATGATTATTTTCTTGAGGTGAAATTGTGACTGCATACTCATGCTTTCTGATAATTATGTGGTTATTGTTATTCACATGTTTTAACATTGGTTTTGGGATTAAAATGTGCACAAATTTTCTCTAATACATGTCAATTGGAAATTACATAAAATCATCACATATTTATTGAATATTTCAGTGAGGAAAAATTGCACATCTACCCTTGTATTTTCGAGTTATTATGCATCTTCTTTCCATCGCATTTCATGTTAGATTTGACTATGGATTTTGCACTTGATTGAAAGAATACGAAATAATAGAGATTTTATTGCATCATTACCTCCCTATGGACATGACCTGCTCTTTTGTGAGCAGTAATTTTTATTGTAATTATTTTGTTAAGCTGTTTTCCACCACTTTATTGCTAAAACGACAAATCATCTTAATCACATTAATCTAAAGCAAAAATCGACTGATCAAATGGCACCGTTGCCGGGGAGGCAACTGCCTTAATTAATTCTTAATTATTCATTTGTTCAAATTGATTTTTAACTGAGGCATATTTAACCTATTTTATCTGATTTGGTGCGAGGTACACATATTATGCACGAATTGTCACATTGGCCTCAGAAACACCGTGGTGGACCTTGTTTCCACCACTTTGGAGGAGGAATCGTGTATCACATGTACGAGGAAGAGCTTGAACATTGGTGAACTTTGTTGTCACCAAGTACGAGGACATCTGAAGTGATCATCTTCATCTCTGTCGATTTGTCAACTAGATAGAATTTAGGTTTTAGAACTTTACTTTTCTTTATTTTCTTGCACTTACATTTCGTTTGAGACCCTAATTCTGGGGTATATTTTTCGGGGTTTGTTCCCCGATTTTGTTTTAGGCCCGTGTGGGGTAATTTTTGGGAGCCTATTCCCTTTTCTTTAGGTTTAGGTTTTTAATATATTTTGTGGATTGTTTACCTTTAATTTGCTTGTGCATAAGTAGCTTAAAAAAAACTAGAAAAAAAAACACGAGCTACCTACTAGAAGATGCTTGCCCTTAGGTCGAATCATTTAGGACTGAATGAGTAGCATCTAGATCTAATTCTTAACTTGCATATTGCATGAAGAATGCTGGAATCAGGTATGCACTTCTAACTTTGCATTTCTACCTGTCATGCAAATGCATTTGGGACTAATTTCAAGACCACCTGATCTATATTGAATAGATCTAACAAGTGGTCACATATTTTCTAAAAATAATACTAATTAAAGGAGGGACATTTTAAAAACCAAGGATTTGATTTTCAAACTTGGCGTGCAATTCAAAATTCAAAATCTTTTGCGGTGTATGCACACTTATTTATCTTGCACCACGGCACACTTTTAGACACTCCTTAGGTTTGGAAATACTAGGACAAGAGCCCTCCTATCATTGGATTCTGAAGTGTTTAGAACTTGAGATCAAAGGTTTTGTAACTCCAAAGAGCGGGATACCCTGTCATGGATTTTTGGGGGTAGTTGAGAAGCATCGCGAAAGCACAGCTTCATGGAAGGCTTAGGCTTACTTGCATCCCTCAATCTTTCGTCTTTGGAGTTGCTCTACCATTTGAGATTTAGGGAAGAACACCTATGCTCCAACTAGGTCTTCTTAGGCGAGCCGTAGGTCGACAATAAGAACATAAATTGATTGAACAAATTGTATTGTCACCTGCAATCTGACTTAAAATCAAAGGCCTAAATTGGGAAAGACCTAAAAAGTCCTTTTTGAATTGTGTTTTGCTTGGGGAATTCTGATTGAGGTGTGAGTTAGAATGGACCACATGGATTTTCATCCTTTCACATCTTGCCCACACCCTCACCCCCACTTTGCACTCTTCGATCCCATACGCCAGGATAGTCCTTCCTTTGATGGACATAATGACAATCATTGGGATCCATTTTACTCCTATTATAAGAGTATTGGCCTGGTTAAGCCCCAAATCAATGAGCAGAACCTAGGAGCGGGATTTTCTTTGCCCAATGTTCCACACACCATAGAAATACCCAACCTACGCTCCCTGAATAATTATAATGGCTGGACGGACACTCCTAGGTACTATAAGCCTAAGCCTGACTTCTCTCATGATAGAAATGACCTCTCCTCCTTGATGATGGAAATACAGAAAATGCAAGACGAAATGATTGAATTGTTAGGAGAATCTTCGAGAGTAGGCCAACAAGAAAGAGATCAAATTATCCGTCCAATCTAACCCATTGAGGATGGCGTACACCCCTCTACAATAGATGCATCTCCCATGGGAGAGCTACACTTTAAGTTGGAGGGAAATTTTGGGGATTATGTAAGGGAGAATAGCTATTTTTCGAGGATCGATTTTGAAACCTCCCCATTAGATGACACTTCCTTGAGAGATCCATGCCTTAAGTGGGAGGAAGATACATATGAAAGTAGCTATGCATTGGATGAAGAAAGTTGGCAACCCGAGGAGGATGATGATAAGGTTGAGTATCCACCTGAATTATATTGGAGTCAAAAGAAGGGAATGATGGTACCATTGGATGACCTAGACCCAAATGATAGTATTTTCGTGACATTTGATGAAGTGGGACGAAGTCAAGTTGTTAATCCTACCCTCCCTTCTGATCACGAGATGGAACTCAAGCCCACCCTTAGGGAACCTAACCCTCAAGAAATTGACCTATCTGAGGAGTCTGATGTTACCAGTGTAAACCATTTACCTCAAATAAAGTACCTTAGGGGATCTGCTGAGATATTAAATGATTCTAGAACTCGGGTATATGATGAATCATATGATGAGGAGAAAGACGAATTATATGAGGAACCTACATTCAAGATTTGAAGTGACAGTAAGGGTGATTATGTCTTATTTGAAGAGTTAGCCCTGAGGATGCCACAAATTTGACCAAATTAGGTTTCCTTAGCACACCCATTGAAGATATTTCTCCTCATGATGAAATGAAGGAAAATTTGAAAGCACCTTCTAATATTTATGTGGATTCACATATATACTCTGGGGAAGATTTGAGTAAAGAACAAGAACATGGAGATGACATTGATAGGATAATCCCTAGATCTATTGCTTCCAACTTGCCTTCATTTATTTCAAAGTCACCCTTTGATTCGCTTATGTCTAAAGGAGAAATTTTGACTCCTGATGAAGTGCAGGAAGATACTTGCAATAGTGCAAGGAATGCTAGGGATGCAATTAAGGATTTGGAAAGAGTGTTAGGGATGGACACCGAGCTGATTAAACCCAACCTAGATCTTATGGCCATCCTACAACCTCAAAACTTGGACACACTAGACGATCCTTGCCTTAGAGATTTTCTCACTTTTGTTCTAATCGAGGGGCTTAACAAACCAATATTTCCTATAATGGAGTATCAGGTATGGATTGATGATTTCTTTAATCAGTCCATTGCTTTGGGGGTTTATCTTTGCACCATTCCTTCCCCATTCCTTTTGGAGGATCCTTGTCACCCTCCCCCTACCCATTTGGAGGTTGTTATGCCATTTATCATTTAGAACCTCCTCTAGTGACCTAGGAAGATTTCATTCCCATCTTAGTTGGCCGAGCATTTGCTATTGGGCTTCATCATCAGCTCACCAATATCCTAGGCTACCTATTTTCTAGGCCAGCATTACTTAGCTCATTTTTACGGCCTTTTTCTGCAATCCTTGAACCTAATTTACAGGTTCTTTGGCTACTCGACTGCTAACAAAAGAATGGCAGCCCATCTCTGACCCAAGTAATATCTTTCTATGCAATGGGGACATTGCAGATTTTAGGCATGGAGGGGTGTACTTGGGGATATACATAGCATAGTGCATTCATGCATTTAATTAAAGCATTCTGCATTGCATACATTTGCATTAAAAAAAAAATTGTAATTATTGAGCTTAACTGGCCAGGTCCTGCATTCTTAAGCAAATCAGAATTCTAGGTCAGACTAAGTTAATTCTAGGGTCGAACTTTAGAAGCTAAGTGAGCTACTAGCTTTAGACCTTTAGGGTCCTTTGTGGACTTAAAAACATAAGTAGGAGTTATGTTGCAGACCATTCCTCAAGAGGTTGAGGAAGGAAAGTTAGGGTTTGAGTTAAAAGGTAGGGTAGTACGTGGAGTCTTGTTCTACCTTTCGATTTATAGGTCCTTCTAACCCAAGCATCCAAATTTCACACACTTGGTCTGGTGTAAGTAATCAACTTAATTCCTTTCTTAAAAGAGATTTGGTCCTCTTAGTTTTGACTTAGGAGTGGCTTGAAAACACAATTTGATTGGAAGAGTTCCTGCAGCAGGAGAGGTGGAGTATATACTCACCTTGAGGATGCGATGATACCATATTACCTCCTCGGCTCTTGTCTCTTAGGATATCCATCCTACTAGGGGCATGTAAGCGCATTATGCAGTTCAGGTACCATGGGCGGCCCTATCTTGAAGTGCTGATTGCCACAGGCCTGAATTTTCTTTAGAAATCCATGGGCGATACTATCTCGAAGTGTCGATTGCCAGGTGTTCTTGTGATCGCTATGGTGGTGCTATCTTGAAGCATCGAAAGCCAGGCACCCTTCGACGTATGGTGATGGGGGCAATGAATCTGACAGAAACCTTGTTGATAGCTGATTCGAGGTTAGAATTAGAGGAATCAAACAAAAAAAAAATATATATATATATATATTATTAAAAAAAAAAGATCCTTTTTCCTTTAACTCAAATAACTCAGACCAATACACATGCATGGATGCTTTAATCTCAGGGATCAATAAACCTTAGGGTAGAGTCAGAAATCAGAGAAACTTGTGCCTGCAACTCGTCCTTAGCTGACCTAGTTTGTAACTTAACAACTACATGGGAACCTTAGGTCAAAAGTCTAAACTTAATATGTTTCTAAAGGAAGACTGATTGGGTTGGCTAGTCTACTTGGAGTGCTAGGTTTTGCTTGATTTTGCTAGGGACTAGCAAAAACTAAGCATGGGGGTATTTGATTAGCCCATATTTGTGGGCTATTTAAGTATTTAAGTTCCAAGATATTAAGTTAATTCTAACATTTATTTAGCATAAATTAGGATGTAAATAGATTAATTCATATTTCTGATTTAATTACATAATTCATGCATTGCATTTATATTTAAATGCATTTAGAATTAACTTAGAATTGCATTCATTTAATTTGTTAACCAATTAGGTGCATTACATGCATTATTTTAAGTTAACATAAAAGTTAAGGGTTTGTATATAAATAACCATAATATTTTATTATTATTTTATTCTCCTTCTATGAGCAATGGCTGCATTTCTTCCATCAGCTACCGCAATGAAGAGTCCAATCAAGGAGTAGCACCAAAAGTTGATCTGGTCTCCTCGACAGGGATAAGGAAGAGAGGGAGGCTGCCATGCATAGGAGGTCTCCACCCCGATCCATCACTGTGCAGAGAGTTGCCCTCTCGTATGCTCCACCACTGATGTCGCTTTCGTGCGTATGTGTTAAGAAGTGTTGTTATAGTTCGCACTTGCAACGCCTGTTTAAAGGTAAAGAAATGGATGTGAGTCTGAGTGTTGGTCTCAGGGAGGCGTGAAAATCGAATTTTTCTTGTCACTTATTGTCACGAAAATCACAGAGTTTCGCTTGCGAAAAGGTGCGGGAGAAAAGTGAGAGTGAGAGAGAGAGATTAGGGTTAGAGTCGTTTCTTTCTTTAACATGAAACTTGGATGGGAAATAAAGTAGTCAACTGAATGGAAAACAACTTCATTAATCATGCAGCTTTAGTTCATAAATTAGAACATTAGATACATGCTTAAACATAAATAAAGTAAAGCTTTAAAAGAGAGGAAGAAAGAGAGAGAGAGGGAGGGTGGCGAGGCAGCCACGGTGGTGGAGAAGGCTCCATCGGCAGCTCATCGTCTCCGACGATTACAAGAGGGCCTAAAGCTAGCTAAGAGAGGAGTAGAGTAGTTGGAAGGGAAGTGAATGCCTTGAATGAGTGGTTGGAAGGGGTTTAAATAGGGAGAAGGGATTTCTAAAAGAAGAAGGGGTTTTAACGACATCCGGGATGTTGCTAAAACCCTTCCAAAAGCATCGGTGAAGCCCCCAGCCCACCGGTCCCTCACCTGCACTATTCTTCCTCATGCTCGATCCATGGGCGCGACATGAGAGCCGTCCGATCAAAGATCGGATGGCTCAGATCTTCGCCCGGGCATGCTTGGATTGCACCTTGAGTGCGCGTGCACGCGGGCGTTACCGTCTGGCATGCACGTGCACGTGGCCGATCGCTGCTTGAGGGCACGCCACGTGGCGCTATCTCAGCTGCCCACTGCTGATCGGGCAGCCCAATTTTGTCCTCGTGCCTCATTGTCTTTGATTTCCCGCACCGCACGGCTCGAACCTGCAATGCGTTGGCGCAAGCGTGCGCGATAACCGCTACGCCACGCCCGCTGCTTTGTCGTGGCGACAGCAGGCATGCGTGCTGTTCTTTGCTGTTCGATCATAGATCAATGGCTGAGATTTGATCTCCAGCTGAAGGTGGAAGCGGCGCACTGTGAGCGGGTGCCATGTGGTGCATCAAGGGCCATTGATCATCAGATCAACGGTCAAAACTTCTTGGACCCATTGTGGGAGCTCCAGATGTTGGATTTGGCCGATTTTGAGTCCGTTGGACTCCATTCGTCGTTCTAAATCCATCCATGCGGTCTGATTTCTCATCTGAGGCCTGCTTTGACAAGTACTTATACAAATGGCCATTAATATTGTTTTATAAGCAATCTTGGCATATGATGCATGCAATGCTCCCATTCTACTTATGTTGTGTCTTTTATTCTTAAGATAGACCTTATTTAACAGAATTATCACCGCCATATGCAGTGTTATCATATCCCATGCTTACTCCTTGCTAGTCCCTAGTAAGGTTTATTCTATCCTTTATTTTCTATCAGAATTTAAGAACAGATTGCTTAGACACTTCGTCACTTGTCAATAGGAGGAAATATACTAAGATCTTAATCTACAAAGACTAAGCAGTGCCTGGGTGTCTGCCAAAATACTAATCACCCAAATCCTTGCTTTAATATATGTATTTTTTTTTTTGATTTTTTTTTGGAATTCAGAGTCGGTTGGCAACTTTTTACAGCTACCCAACCTACCCAAAACTCGGTCAAAACCCTAAGTGCTAAGCATCTTGGTGTGAAGGTTGTGATAGACTCATTCAATGGTAATTCAGACAGACTTCGGGTTTCTACTCTCCTAGGTGACCGAAAAAGGAAGTATTTTTCCTTGAAGGTGTATTTGTTCGATTGGCAGCTTTCTCCCTACATTTGTTTTAATTGGGGTCAACACAATGATTTTTCATGTGTATATCTCCCCAGCTTGTACTACTTCCCCGCTTCTTCCTTAAGTGTTTTGGTTCTTTCTTGTGCAATTACTGAGCTGGGTTCTGGACAACAGACCAATGGGCTGTTACCGACGATCACTTGCTAGCCATACTCGTGCGGTGAAGTGTGATTTATTTTGTTTTCTTTTCTTCTCTTTTTTTTTTTTTGTAGGTGGCTTCCCTGATCTCAAATGTACCTTGAGGCAATGAAGAAAAAGTGGTCCCGTGGCTGGGTTCTAGACAACCTGCCAGTGGGCTGTTACCTATGACAACTTGCCAGCCATCCCACCCTAGAGAGTTCATTAGCTACCCAATTTCTGTCAAAATCTCCTAGTGAGTCTGTGCAAAAATGTGTGTAGATGCTTAGACTCAAAGTTCTTCTAAGTTAGAGTGTGAGTTGATAAGTCGTATACTTATCACCTTATTTAGTAGGTGGATTAGAGTAGCTTAAGGTTGCAAGGATTCGAAGCTAAATCCATATTTTAACGGACACCAGGGCTAATTAAGCTTGAAGGCCTGAAAAGTCTAAGTGTTCATGTTCTTTTTGTATTATTTCCCACTATTGACAAGTTTCTAATGCCTAAGTTTCTTCATAAATTCAATTTTTTTTAAAATTTTATTTGATTCAGACTGATTAAATGAGCTAAGGATCATGCAATTTACCACCCCCCCATGCTTAAGTTGGACAATTTCCTCATTGGCAAATACATAGATGCAACAGGGGTTCAAAAAGATAGTACCTGAGTGACATGAAATACTAGATTAGTCTGAATCCTTTGGGTTGCCTGCCAGGAAGCGCTGAGTTTAACGCCTCTAGCTGGGCATAGTGCACAAACAGGAATGGTTTGGGTCAAGGAGGTATGTACAAAATCAACCAGACCCAAAATCAGAAGTCCACAGATGCGAACAAGGTTGTGGTGGAGTCCCATTCCTAAGAGGTGAGAATTTCGCAGCAGATGTACCATGCATGCCCGTGTCAGATCCTCTCTTAGTCTACGGGCATGCAAAGAAGTTGATGTGGACGAGCGCACCCCGAATATGACATGCCAGACACTAAAGATGTAGGTTTTATACTCAGCTTGTGTCCCCATAAAATTGTAATCCGTCAAAAGTGTATCAATTCCAATGCATTCGGGTTGCGAGATCTTTATTTTGGTAGGGCAGGTAACAAAGTCAAGAGTTTCATAATGAGCCCTACAATCAAGCATGAGGCCTCTCTCCAAAGACGAATCCATCTCTTTCGCAACTATGGTTTCATTGCTCATTTCCTCCAAGCCCTTGATCTCAAGAATATTTTCTTCAACCTCCTTTATATCAGATTCACTGTTTGAGGTTGCATTAGAGGTAGGGCCAATTTCATCCTCTACTTCATATTCTTTTTCTTGCCCTTCCTCCAAATTTGTTATGGGGATTCCAACCGATTCATAATCGATTTGCTTGAAATTGTAACTCCATTCCCCATCAACGATGTTGGTTGCTATTCCCACCGGATTACTTCTCTTGGGCCGATTAGATTTGGATTCCAAGGCATCTCCCCTTACATTCTCAGTTTCCTTCTGACGTTTGTCCTCAATGCACCCCAAATTGTGTTCCGAGGAATCCTTATTGACCATATCCATTGAGCTGTCCAACTCCTGGGGGGTATCAATGGTGGACTGAACCAAGTCAGGGTGACTGGGTGTAGTCCAATTGATCTTGGTAGGTCCTTGCTTTACGAATTCCATGAATGGCATTGTATGCAATAGCTTTCTCTGGCCTTCTTCCCCCAATTGTTAGAACAAATCCAATATGGCCTGTTGCCCTTTAACCAATTCTTGATTCTGTCTGTGTAATTCTAACTGGAGGTTATCAAGAATTGACAGGGTGTCATTTGGTGTCCTTTGGATTTCTTCCTTGAAATCTAGGTTAAGAGAGTGTGGTTGAGGTTGTGGATCAGAATCCATTCTGGTGTTTAGGTTCTTGGGTGGGTCCTCTATTATATCATGTTCAGTGTCTAGTTCTTCAAGAGGAACCATTCTCTGTTTGGTCCTACTCCAGAATAGTTGAGGTTCTAAGTCCTCCCAGTTAGATTCTTCATCAGGGGACCAAATCAATGGTTGATGATCATGGGCTTGCCTAGATTTCTGATTATTCTCTGATTTCCATTTGTCTAGGACTCCTTCCAATCCAAAGGTCAAGTAGGAAAGGTTGTTAAATTCAGATGACCTTTCTTGGTTATTGTCCTGAGAAGGGTAGGGTTCTTGGTGTTCTCCTAGAGTGTAGGTCCTATCATAGTATAGCGGGTAGGACCTAAATGAGGAGGCGTCGTGAGGAGAATCGAGATATGGAGCCTCACAATTTGAATCGTACCCTTGGGTGGATATGTTGGGTGTATTCCAATAAGTGGTTGGTGCGGTTTGGTCATAACTGGGATAGTTGGGCCAAGAGGGGTATTCAAGGTCATACCCCCAACTTGGTGGTTGGTTAGCCCAAGTAGGCTATGGATATGGTCAACTTGGGTAAGCATACAAATTATGTTGGGGGCGGTTTGTGTAAGATGGATAGGCATTGAAATCCATGGTTTGGAAGAAATGGAGGAATGCGGGAAGAACAGATGAGAGAGAGTTGTATGTTCAACCAAGCAATCAAGCCTAATCCTTATGGTCTGTTCCTTAGGGGACCTAGAAATCTCCAAAAGGGTGATTAAGTCTGTAAGCACTGGACTCCCCTTCCCAAGGCTAATCTGGCCAGGTTGATTACGAGGGGATTGTAGGGAAGGTTCTTCCTTTGGCTTGCACCTCCGGTTCCGTAGACCCCACAACCGCGGTCGTTTGACACTGCCTCACAGCCTAGTCACCAGATTCTACCAAGGGAATGAAAGCCAAGTGCCCAGCAAACAAAACCTCGCCTCTCAAGGCTTAACTCAGTCCTACCTAGGGCACGTCTACTTTGTTTTAAAAGGGCTAGGATACTACTTGTGCTAGGGTTATGTGATGAGGCATTGATTGGAATGGTGCCTCTTAATTTTCCACTTTCAGAGTGTGTGCTTCTATCAAAGCATGGTTCTCAAGCAAGGATTTTTTTTCAAGATGTGGCATCTTTTAGTGTTTCATCCTTGCTTTAATGTCTTTTAGGGTTGACGTGTCTTAATGTTTTCAAACAAGTTTCAGTGGGCACATCAAGTTTTGCACACAATTTTGGTGAAAGTAGATTTCCTTTTATTATGTAGAGGCTCTAAAATGCAAATGTACTCATCCTAATGATTATGCAACTTCTATTAGATGAGTCATTTTTAGGGTTGAGTGGTGTGGCCCAAGTCAATCCATGGTTGCTTCGCAAACACTACTCAAAAAGAGAAAAGAACACTCTAAGAATTTATTCAGAATGTTAGAGTGTACATTTTATTCTTGGGTGATGTGTTAAGGATGTGGGTCAAGTAATCATACACCACGCCAATTTTTTTCAATTTTTACAATTTTTTTAGTTTTCCATGCAAGCAAACAGTCATGAGTGAAGAATTACTCACTACCAGTCCTTGTTGCGCCTACTCCCTTGTTACCGTCATGGGATGCGTCGCTTCGCAATCCAAGCGCCGAATTCCTGCAACCATCAAGTAAAAAGCAAACAAGGCATTAGACGATGTGAGAATGGATGTGGAATGGAAGTGACGAAATAAATCCGTTGCCTCCCCGTCAACGGCACCAAAAATTGACGTCGCTTTCGTGCATATGTGTTAAAAAGTGTCATTATAGTTCACACTTGCAACGTCGGTTTTAAAGTAAAGAAATGGATGTGAGTCCAAGTGTCGGTCTCAGGGAGGCATGAAAATCGAATTTTTCTTGTCACTTATTGTCACGAAAATCGTGGAGTTTTGCTTGCGAAAAGGTGCGGGAGAAAAGCGAGAGCGAGAGAGAGAGAGAGAGATTAGGGTTAGAGTCATTTCTTTCTTTAACATGCAACTTGGATGGGAAATAAACTAGGAAACTGAATGGAAAACAACTTTATTAATCATGCAGGTTTAGTTCATAAATTACAACATTAGATACATGCTTAAACATAAACAAAGTAAAGCTTTAAAAGAGAGGAAGAAAGAGAGAGAGAGGGAGGGCGACGAGGCAGCCACGGTGTTGGAGAAGGCTCCGTTGGTGGCTCGTCATCTCTAGCGATTACAAGAGGGCCTAAAGCTAGCTAAGAGAGGGGTAGATTAGTTGCAAGGGAAGTGAATGCCTTGAATGAGTGATAGGAAGGGGTTTAAATAGGGAGAAGGGCTTTCGAAAATAAGAAGGGATTTTAGCGACATCCGAGACATCGCTAGAACCCTTCCAAAAGCGTCGGTGAAGCCCCCAGCTCACCGGTCGCTCGCCCGCACTATTCTTCCTTGCGCTTGACCCATGGGCACGGCATGAGAGCCGTTCGATCGAAGATCAGACAGTTGAGATCTTCTCCCAGGTGTGCTTGGATTGCACCCTGAGCGCGCGTGCGCGTGGGCGTTGCCGTCTGGCGTGCACGCACGCGTGGCCGATTGCTGCTTGAGGGCGTGCCACATGGCACTATCTCAGCCACACGTTGCTGATCGGGCGGCCCAATTTCGTCCGCGTGCCTCGCTGTCTTTGATTTTCTGCGCCGCGCGGCTCGAACCTGCATCTTGTGGCGAGGGCGTGCGCGTTAACCACTGCGCCACGCCCGCTGCTTTGTCGCAGTGACCGCGGGCATGTGCCTGCTTCTCGGCCATTCGATCAGAGATCAACGGCTGAGATTTGATCTCCAGCTGAAGGTGGAAGCGGCGTGCGGTGCGCGAGCGCCACGTGGCGCATCAAGGGTCATTGATCATCAGATCAATGGTCAAAACTTCTTGGGCCCATTGTGGGAGCTCCGGATGTCGGATTTGGCCGATTTTGAGTCTGTTGGACTCCATTCTTCGTTCTAAATCCATCCATGTGGTCCGATTGCTCATCTGAGGCCTGCTTTGACAAGTGCTTATGCAAATGGCCATTAATATTGTTTTATAAGCAATCTTGGCGTATGATGCATGCAATGCTCCCATTCTACTTATGTTGTGTCTTTTATTCTTAAGATGGGCCCTATTTAACAGAATTATCACCCCCATATGCAGTGTTATCATCCACCACCGGCCTCAATCGTGGCGACGAGCCTCCACCACCGTGGGCGTGTGGCATGACAGGCCACACCGCCATCTGGAGTTCGTTTGCATTACTATGTGCACCACAGCGTGCACCACCCTCACTGCCATCACTAGCATCCACCACCATAGCCATCGCAACTTCACACCCCCGTCCGTTAAGACGTCTAGGAATGTTCCCAAACGTCTAAAACTCCTACCCCATCACCTTCATCTTCTTCCCCCATCCTCTGTTTTTCCTCCACTCCACCAAAAGGAACCCAAAAACCATGCCACTTCCACGCACAGCTCTCAGCTACTGCACTCACCTGCCTGCTCCCCACCGCAGCCACCTTCAGCCTTGCTAAGTGCCACTGTGCGTCCACCCTCCAGCAGCGCCTGCAGTCCACAGAGCGTCTGCCTGCGCGCGCCATCACCAGCAGCGCCAGTGCGCTCCAGTAGTGCCTGTAGTCCACTGCGCGCCTCATCCACTGCCCACACGCGCCATCACCAGCAGCACAAGCTCCCTCCAGCAGCGCCTGCAGCCCACCGTGCGCCCTCACTTCATCTCCAGCGCACCCTGTAGCACCTCAGCCATTGCATGCGACTACGCCATCACCCACCGTGCCACTGTAGCACCTGCAGCTGTGCCACCACCATGCCCGTCCATGCCTATGCACTCTACAGAGTGCTAGCGCACCCACTCCTCCACGCCTCCACACGGCTGCAGCACCCCTATAACCTACGCACGCTTCTCTCCTTGTGCCTGCAGCACGTGTGGCAGCAGCAGGCTTCTCCACCGCCGCCACTCCTCTCCTCCAGGAAACTGGCTCTGGCCATCTCACGACGTACCGCTGCCACCATCGCAAAGGCCTCGCTTTAGCCAACCTCTTGTAGGAGTAACTCCTCGATTGAACCACTCTCCCATGCGTAAGGAGGAGAGAGGTAAAATCCTCTATTTTTATGTTAATTAATGTTTACATTTGAATGCCATTGCAACCAAAATCAATTTTAATTTATTATTATTTTGCTATGGTGAATTTGTGACTGCATACTCATGCTTTCTGATAATTGTGTGGTTATTGTTATTCACATGTTTTAACATTAGTTTTGGGATTAAAATGTGCACAAATTTTCTCTAATACATGCTAATTGGAAATTACATAAAATCATCACATATTTATTGAATATTTCAGTAAGGAAAAATTGCACATCTACCCTTATATTTTTGAGATATTATGCATCTTCTTTCAATCGCATTTCATGTCAGATTTGACTATGGATTTCGCACTTGATTGAAAGAATACGAAATAATCAAGATTTTATTGCATCATTGCCTCCCTGTGGACATGACCTGCTCTTTTGTAAGTGGTAATTTTTCTTGTAATTATTTTGTTAAGCGATTTTCCACCACTTTGTTACCAAAATGACAAATCATCTTAATCACATTATTTGAAAGTGAAAACTGACTTATCACCTTGCTTTAAAAGTCTTATATTTACTATTCTTCTAACAAGGTGCTAGACTTATTGCCTATTGATTGCAGGAAAATTCTTTAAGTTTGCAACAAATATTTAGGCATATAGAATTTCATTCTTATGATTCATTTTATGCACTGATTCATTCCTTAGCTTCCATTAGTAATATTTTAATAACTATTCTGTGGTATGATAGGCTCACTACTATATCTTATAGCCTCTAGACTTGATATTCCTTTTGTCACATGTTTATGCATAAGATTCCAGTCCGAACCCATGGAATCCTATTTGACTTACAACCTCTAGACCTGATATTCTTTTTGTCTCTTGTTTATGTGTAAGATTCTAGTTCGAACCCATGGAATCCTACATAAATGCAGCAAAAAAGAATATTTAGATGCTTAAATAGTACAGGAGAACTTGGTCCCTTCTATCCTAAAGCACAAACTTTAGAACCTCTGTCCTATAGTGATACAGATTATGTGTTTCATTTTCTACGACCAAAGTAGAATATGTTACTGCTTCACCTGGTTGCTCTCAGGTCATTTAGAAGAAACAAACTCCATCCAAATTTAGATTGATGTTTGTGCAGTCTAAAATTCTATGTGACAGCACTCGCATAATTAACTTATCCAGTAATCTGATTCATCATTCACGTACCAAGTATATAGATTTTTGACATCATTTTCTTATGGATAATGTACTTTAAGGTGTCATTCACTTAGAATTTATAGATACTTAAAACCAATTGGCATACATTTTGAGAAAACCTCTTGCAGTAAAGAGGTTCTACTTTATAAGAAGAAAATTGGGACTTTTTACTATAAGAGAAATTCAAAATTAATTGATTGATTATTTTTCAGCTTGTTTGTAATTATCAAAAACCCTGAGGGCTTAACTACAATTTACTCATTTTTACCCTTGAGTGGTATACTAAAATATTTCCAAATTATTGGAAATTTTAGGGCGTTATTTGCAATGTGGTTGCCTAACTTAACAATTGATTACATTATTTCATCAATACCTAGGTTTTACATTTGCATTTTTCTCAACCACTTAAGTGGTTATATGCCTTACAGATGACCCATACCATATAAAAGAGAGCAAGTGTAAAAAACTTGTCTCATTTCTCTCCTTTAAAAACCCTAGCCCCCTTTCAAACCCTTCTCCAAGGATCTCTCCAAGGATATAAGGTAATTCCTCCTCTTTTAGAGTTTTATCCCTTTAGGTCAAGCTTTCTTATTTAGATCTATTTTTTCTCCACAACTGCTGCAATTTTTTTTTATTAGGTACTAACTGGTATCATTACCCATCCTCGATACTGGTACACGTTGGCTGCAGTAGAGCCTGCTAATGGTAGTTGGTATCAATATTGATGGTGAGGATCGGTACCCATCCATTTTGTGGTTGGACCTGAATACCAACCAGTACGGGTACACATGACCAGTATTGGTACCTGTAGGCTGGTGTGTATTCTATAAAATGTATATAGTACCGGTACTATTTTAGTCACTAAATCGGGTTTAAAAAGTGTTGCGTTGTAGTACAACCGAAATAGCATTCAAAACAGATATAATTTTATTACTCGAATATATTCCAAGGTCGAACATAGGAAGCAAATGGAATTCACACACTAAACTTCGCAATTAATGCAAATTGAACACATAATAATACTTAAAAATTGAATAGGAATGTGAGCATATGAAGTATGTCAAGAGTAAAAAGAATTGTACACCAAATAATAGTTACTCAAATTAACTAAATAAGAAAATATAAATTCATACGTCTGATTGCAACATCTGATTTTGCAATCAGACGTCTTAAATCTCCTTGTGCTACAGTGCCCTTCTTTTCTTCTTCTCTTTCTCTGATTTCTCCTCTTCCTTTGGCCTCTTCTCTTCTACTTCTTCTTTCCTTAGCTTTCCCTGTTGTCTCCTTCCTTCTTCTTCTCTTTCTCTGCCTTCTGCCTTCTTCTTTCTCTATCTTTGGCCTTCTCTTCCTCTGAGGTCCTTCCCTTTCTCTTCTTCTCTTCCTCTTTTTGACCTCTTCTTCCTCTAAATTGGATAAGTGTTGGAGTATTCTTCTCAGAGAAAAACTCCCCTACTCTTGCACAACTCTCCTCTCTCCTTCTCTCTTTTCTGTTTCAGCTTCGCTCTCCTAGAGCCTTAACCGGTCGGGTAATCGGACCTAGTGCAGACCTGGGTCCAGGGTCACTGGTGTGTGTGGTGAGTGAGGAGTGTAAGGTCAGGTCGGGTAGTAGGGTCAGCCAGGTTCGCGGGTTATGTTGTGAACGAGTCTAGTGATGGGGGAGGAGGACCTCACCCTCAATGTTGGAGGCGAAGAGCCTACTTCACTTTTACAATTTATGCGCACGATGACGCCTTTCCACTTTCGAGGTGGGACTAAATGTCCCACCTTCCTTTCGCATGGAAAGAAGTAGGGTCTTTGACCAAACTGAAGGGCTATGACTGCTGGAGCCTTTGCTTGAGGGCTTGGATGCGTGCGCACCTCAAGTCCGTGTAGCCTGGGGCTATCAACCTGGACCAGCAGCACCTGGGACCACAGCAAGCAAGCTTCAAGCTTGGGCGGTAATGGGTGTTGTCAACCTGCAACCTGAAATCAAGAACAAGGGCCTTATGTCCGCATCAGAACGTTCAGCATGGTCACCGTGGCATGGCGAATGTATCGGTGACCTTGGCATTGAGTGAGGGTGGCTGTGGTGGCGTGCCTAAGGCACATTGTGTGCGAGTGAGTGGGTGTGTTCGGTGAGGTGTTTCGGTGAGTGGTGCGATGAGTGGAGTGAGGGGAAGAGATCAGGGAGATGAGGCGGAGGTCGTAGGGTGGTCAGCAAGATGGACGGAGGTGTGCAGCAATGAAAACACCTCGCCGGAGATGGTGGGCAATGGCGTCGGTGATTGATTTTGGGAAATAGAGAGAGGGAAAGAAAGTAAGAGAGAGAGAGTCTAGAAACCTACTTCTAAGGGACAAAAGGGGATGGAATCCCACACCAGTATGGTTGCCGGACATGGGGAAGACGAAGCCTCCATAGATAAGGCGGCAAAAAGGATGGGGCAGGGGTGACGTCGGCCGGTATTGCGTGATGCAGACGACTGTGGCGGAGATAACCCTCCCAATGGTTTTGTGGTTGGGTGACGAAGGAGCTGGGGAAAGGTCACTGGAGCTTGTAGAGGATTGTGGCCAGCAAGGGAGAGAGGAAAAGAGGGGGAACTAACCCAATTTCAAACTGAGGGGAATCAGTTGGATCTGGGGAGTCATTAAATAGGGATTTGAGGAGGTTTTGTGCTTGGAAGTCAAGCTTCCAATCAAGGAAAACTCTCTGGAGAAGGAAACTATTAAGGGACCCAAATCTCTCATGTGTTCGCATTGGGGGACAACGCTGGGGTGAAGGATCAGGATAAACAGCCCCTTGTGGATGCTGCTGGCGAAGAGGTTGTGAGCAATTGATGGGTAGGTTGACTACTGATGAGGCTTCTGTGCCTAAGAAGCGTAAGGACCACCATCACCTTGAGGAAAAGGAGGAAATGAAGGAAGTGACACTGGTGGAAGTAGCCATGGCTGAGGAAGTGGCAATTCCTCAACCTTTGAATGATACAACTAAAGAGCAGGTCCTAAAAGAGATCTTGAATATGCCGCTGAGGCTCCAATCCAATCTGCAAGATATGGAAGACTTGAAATTTGGGGCTGGACCATCTACAAAGGATGGTGTGGGTAGATCTCCCTACAAGCTTAGGCAGAGGAGACCGTCCAAAGCTGTGGGCCTTGATGAAAATACTGTGGCTGCTATTATGAAGGTTGGTAGGGTTCAAAACTCAAATAGGGGGGATGTGCAAAGAGGATGATGAGAATCCTCACATGGAATGTGAGTGGGTTGCGCAACAAGAGTCGGAGGGCCTCTCTTATGAGATATCTGAGAGAGTGGGAGATTGATTGTGCCATACTCCAAGAGACTCACATTGAGAATGAGGAGGATAGGGTTTGGAATGACTTGAAAATTGTAGATGCGGTTGACTGTATGATGATCAATGCACAGGGTAGGTCTAGTGGCATTGCGCTGTGGTGGAAAAAGGCATGCTTAAACCTATTGGAAGTACATAAAACTCAGCATTTGGTGACTTGTAAATTCAGAAGGGGTCAGGGGGAGGATGTTGTCTACACTACTGCTGTATATGGATCAAGTCTTGCATTGATGAGCTGTCAACTGTGGGAGGACTAGATTGCAATTGATCAATTAGTACAGGGCGCTGCCTGGCTAGTAGGGCGGACTTTAATTGTGTGTTGACAAGGAGGAATGATCAAATGGGGCAGTTGACAGTGCATCCCTTGTGTTCCAGCTGATGGTCCAAACTCTTGGCATAAGTGAGTATCCATCCTCAGGTGTTGAGTTTACTTGGAGAAATGGCAGTGGTCTTATGTCAAAGATTGACGGATTTTTTGGGAATGCCACTCTCCTTGACATGTTTCAACTATCTGTTGTCTCTGGACTGGAGCACCCCTTCTAAGACCACACCACCTTGGTCTGGGACAGCAGGGAATAGGTGCAAGCAGGCTCCTACTTTAAGATTAGAAGATCTTCGCTGAGAGAACCAGGGTTTCAAGAGATGATTGAGGTGTGGTGGAGAGCTAAACATGTGGAAGGTTCAGCCACTATAAAGCTTGCATCTAAATTGGCTGCTCTACGCATAATGCTCAAGGAGTATGGGGTTGTGGTGTCTTCTCTAAGACAACAAAGGCATCTTGAGGCTTTGGTAAAAATCCAAGGCTTCGATACTAAGGAGGTAGTAGGACCCTTATCTGATGAAGAACTTGAGGACAGGAGAATGTGGCAAGGTGTGGTGGCGAAGGAGGAATTAAAGCAAGAGATGGATTGGAGGGAACGATCTAGGCAACTTTGGCTAAAGGAGGGGGATGCCAATACTAAATTTTTCCTCCACACAGCCTGCTCTCGCAAAAGGGTGAACATATTCTCTTCCATACTCAAGGATGGTCAAAGAATATCCTCTATTCAAGAGATTAGATTAGAGGCCATCAGATTTTACAGGAACTCTTCACGGGTAGCAAAGAGAGGTGTATGGAGGATGGCTGCGAGTGATGCACCTATGGTCTCAGATGAGCAGGCCTCCAACCTGATGGCTATCATTAGTGAGAAAGAAATTGTTGATGCCATTAATGATTAAATAATGAAGGTTCTCCCTGACCAGATGGCATTCAAGTCTTCTTCTACAAGGAAATGTGGAGCCTAATTGGTAGAGAGGTGATGAATGTTATCAAAGAGTTTGAAAGAGGTAACGTTGGTTTTGATATGATCAACAGATCCTATCTATTCTTGCTACAAAAGGTTCAAGGTGCAGAACAATTCTCCGATTTCAGACCTATAGCCCTTTCTAACTCTTTATATTAGGTAGTGAGTAAGATTCTTGCGAACATATTGAAGCCAGTACTGCAGAACCTAGTTCACCCTGTCCAATCTGCCTTCCTTCCTAACAGATCACTAGAAGAATCTTTTATTATGGCTCAAGAGATGGTGTGTGGTTGGCATAGAAGAAAGTGCAAAGCATTTATGTGGAAAGTAGATTTCCGAAAGGCCTATGATTTTGTTTCTTGGCCATATCTTTGGAAGGTTTTTAAGAGAAGAGGGTTCCCTCAACTCTGGATCCAATGGATGAAAGGATGCATTACAACCACCTCTTTCTCTCCATTGATCAATGGGAGACCTTGTGGGGCTTGGATTTAGACACAGTGTGGTGTCAGGCAAGGCTATCCATTAGCTCCATTGGTTTTCAATCTTTCAATGGATGCACTTGCTACTAGGTATGCTTGCAAACTAGCTGGGGCTAGTGTCATCAGAGGTTACTCACTATCTAATAGGAGAGCTATGGCCCCTATACGCCAATATGCAGATGATACAGTCTTCTTTGTACAGGGGACAACTACTGCAGCTCAAGCATTGGATCACATGGTCAAGATATTTGGAGATATTTCCAGTCTGAGATTGACTAGGGAGAAGTCCACCTTGATTTGCTTTGGTCTCAATGAGCAGGAGCAAGATGCAATCTCAACCACGTTGGGGACCCCCTGCTCTAATCTTCCTATCAGACACTTGGGGCTGCCACTAAGGTGTTCAAATTGGGGACCCCCCACTCTAATCTTCCTATCAGATACTTGGGGCTGCCACTAAGGTGTTCAAAACTGAGGAAATGTGATTGGAATGTACTCTTTGACAAGATTTCCATCAAGTTGGAAGGATGGAGCAACAAGTTCCTGTCGAAGGGTGGAAGACTCATCTTATTAAATTATGTTATTACGTCTTTCTTGGTCTTTTACTTCTCTCTGTTTAAAGCTTCAAAGTCTATTTGGAAATGCATGGACTTGATGAGAAAAAGGTTCTTTTGGAAGGAGGTGCGACATGAGGGTAGATTCATGCAACAGTTGAAATGGCAGCAGCTGTGTCATCCCAAGAAAGGTGGATTGGGGATTAAAGCACTTAGAGAATTCAATGAGGCCCTATTGATTAAATGGGCGAGAAAAATTTTTAGTGGGGAGGAAAAACTATGAGCTGTTCTAATCAAAGATTCATATGGTAGTTCCAACAGTGCACTAAAGAGATTACCTCCCTCCAAACCATCCCCTTTTTGGCACTCTGTTATTCAGGCCATCAACAACAATTGGCAGTTGATGCAGCTGGTGCTTGGAGATGGAAAGGATTTCAATTTCTGGAAGGAACAGTGGTTGCTACTGGGCTCCCTAAAAGAGACTTATACGAGTAGTTATTTGGATGCAACTAACAAGGATGGGCCGGTGAATAGCTTCTGGTCTAAATCAGGTAGTTGCTGGTAGCTAAACAACTCGTTGGCTATCAGAGAGGGAACTCGATTGAGGGAGGAAATGTAGAATCTAGTAGCAGATTTACAAGGTTTTAGACCAAGGCCTGATGTTGTGGACACCTATGTGTGGGATGGCAAGTACACAACTCATCAAGCCTATGGAAAAATCATAAGTCTTGGTAGTAGTAGGGGGAGCAACCACATTGACAAGAAGCTCTGACTACTGAAGATTCCCCTCAAAGTGCAAATTTTTTTATGGTTATGTAGAAGAGAAGGTTTGATCACTAGCGACCTTAGGCATAAGAGATGGGTACTGCTTTACATGAATGTCATTTGTGTGGGATGCAGACCGACAGTCTATCTCACATTTTTTTCTTCTTGTTTGGTTACTGACATGGTTTGGAGAAAAACTTGTCAGGAACCGCTCCTACCTTGGGAGTCTGTGTGGCAGAGCTTTGTGACACTTGGGAAACCACATCTGCGTATGGCGGTGACCCTTTGGTGTGTGTGGAGAGCGAGGAATGAGAGATTGTTTCACTAAAGAGACTTTTTGGTATTTTTGGGGTTTTTCTGATTTTTATAGGTTTAAGGGAGGTAATGGATGAGAGAGAAAGGGTAAGATGATAGAGAGCGTTCTTTTTGATATTTTTATTTTTTGGCTTTTTTATTAGGTTCTAAGGTAGACTGAACCATCGGCTGGTATGTTCTACCATGTTGAGGGTTTAGATTACTTTGGAACTTTGCACACATCTAGAAAAATATCTAATCCTACTCAAGAAAGCTTTATTTTATTTTTTTTGGAATTTTTTTATGATTTTTATTTATTTACAAACTCTACACATTCTAGGCCTAAAAAGGGTTTCAAATAAAAAACCTAAGGCCTCAAAATATGTTTTAAGGTTTAGATAACCAATAAAAACATTCAAAAACCCTCAACACATCACATGGAATATGATGGAGCATTTAAATATAATTTTATAACCGTAGTTTCATTAAAATGCAATGTTAGACAGTTAAAACATTGAATATAGCTGACAATGAAGTTTAAGAGGAAATGACAAGCAATCTTAACTGAATTTCATTCCAATTTTAGTACAAGATTGCTTGTTATAGGAAGTTCTAATAGTACAAAAGAGTGCCAACTCCTTAAATCCTCAAATCCCAGCTCAATTCCTAGCTCAAATTCAGGCCTACAGTAGCTAATGAGGCAGCTAAACTAGCTGCTGAAATTTAGTAGCAACAACTATTGCTATTTCATCCAAAATTAGACGGCTTAAAACCAAATTAAAGTCACTTCAGTAGCTGCTGCTATGCTGCTATCCAATGGCAGCACTTCCTATCCAATATCAGCAACTACTAGCTACTGATATGATGCTCATGTTTACCTCAATGTTGGACTATACATTAAGATCAGTCATTTTGATTTTTTGAACTTAGATCAGATTAAATCCCTTTCTCAAAAATCATTCAAAACTCTTAAAATCTGAGAATCAGTGTAAAGAAACTCATTCAAAAATCAAATCAAACCTTTGATCAAATCTGGAATTTCATGTCTTTCAAAATCAAAACCATGATGCCCTGTTGTAGAGTTTGAGTTTGTGGTCATGAATCATTAAAGTGATGTGATCAGCTAGAGTTCCTTTTCACCATTGACTGGTGAATAGGGACAGTACATAATCCATTTTACCCATTAAAACATTGTTCATGCCTTAAATCAGACTTACTGATTTTCCTCAGCTTGAACTACCCAAAACAAGCTCAAATTTGGTATAAGCTCACCTACATTTCAAATTCAAGTTAAACACATAAGACTCATTGCAATATACCTAATTAAGCAATTAAAAATCGCAAATAGCTCAATTGAATCCAATGAAAACCAAATGAACTCCAAATCATGAGATTGGGTATTAAAAACAAATATTAAAGGGATCGAGCAATTTGAGACAATTAAACTAGATCGGGGGGTCTTTGTGAGCTTATGGAATGAATGGGAGACCCCCTAAGTGGATTTTTGGTGCAAATTCAGATCTAGAAACCAAGGCTTCAGCTTTGAATTTGACCTTGATGGATGGGTGGATGATGAATAAAATGTGAGGAAATCAGAGAAAATGGTCGAGAGATGATTTGGGAGACATATGAATCGATGCGAGAATGTGAAAAACTCCTCTCTGATTTTAATTGATAAGAGCGGTCAGATCGGATCTAATCTATCTACTATTCTAAACTAATAAACTAGTGAATTCCATCATCTACTCTACCTGTAAGCTAATCTAATTACACTAACTACACTAAAACTAATATGGAAAGTAGGAAAACTACACTAGGAAAGCAATAGTTCTACCTAATAGACGAATGCGGTGTCCAAGGTCCACCGGTCGGAGGTCGATGGCAATGAAATAGAGGAGACCCTCAGCTGAAGGAGGCATCCAAGAGCCAATAGTTGGCAGCTTGAGGCAATCAACGGAGGAAGAAGAACCCACTCTGTCACCGTGGGCGATGAAAGGGGGGGAAAGCTAAGGGGATGGACGAAGGGAACAACTTAGGGGGGAGGGAGCGATTAGACTACACGCGAGCTCAAGTAGCTACTTAAGTAGCCATTTCACTAGATCAGAGCACTGTAGTGGTGGAATAAGGCTAGTAGGAATTCTACGGTGGGGATGAAAGGAGAGAAGCACGTGTGCATTCAAATCAAATTACCATCGTTGGATTAGATCTAGAGGGTGCAGTGAAGCTACGCGCAAAGTCTCATGGAGATTGAATTTTGATCAACCATTGGATCAAGGTGGAAAGGAACGACGGCCATGATGGGTTGTGTTCTTCATGAACAGTAAACCCACGTGGCTGCAGGTGTGTTGGGAATTTTGCATAGAAGCCCTTAAGGGATAAGGGATAGGAATTTTGTAGTAAGACCAATAGTGGCAAGAAATGATGCGGAGCAGTCCCTAAAAATTGTAGGAAGGTCCCTGGCATTTCACAATTAAGTCCTTAGCAGCTTTTATGCATGAAATGTGAAGGTTGAAGGACTTGTATATAATGTCATGAATGCGAGGTCCAAATGATGTTCAAATGCAAACAAAATTTTATTGAAGATTAATTGAACATTTAAAAAGTTGATTTCACTTTTGGTTTGAACTTTTGGACTCACAAATGTGTTCAATTTGCAAATAGATCATCAATTTATATTAATAAATAGAATATCTAATTTTATGACCTAATTTTTCATTTTTAGCACAAATTTGATATTTTTGGTCTTTTTTGATATTTTCCACACTTAACCCATTTCATGTGTAATTATGTAGTGCTTAACCTAGTTCCTAGCTTAACTTGGGCATTTTAGCTATGATGAGCCACACCTCATCAATGCTTCCATGTCAAGGACCATGAAATCAACAAGATAATGCAAATCATTGACCTTAAGTAAAACATTTTCCAAATGACCCCTCGATTTTTTAATTGATCTATCGACCAACTATAAGGTTATGTCAATGCGTTTCAGGTGGCCTAGAGCCAGTTTCTTATGAAGTATGGTAGGGATCACATTGATGGAAGCACTCCGGTTGTGGAAGGCTCGATCAGAAGTAATGTTTCCTATTATGCAAGAAATCAGCGAGGCTCTTGGGTCCTGCTTCTTGGGGGTGGCTTGTTTAGGATTAAAGTACTTGCGTTATCAGACAAGACTACCCTCTTAGTTTTTCAAGATTCTGCCTTATGCTTTTGTTTATAAGAACCTAATAAAGATCTAGCATAGGTTGGAATTGCTCTAATAGCCACGAGAAGTAAAATGATTGTCAATTTAAAATCTTGTAACAAAGATATCCATTCCACAATTTTCTCCTCCAGCTTTGTTGTGTTTACCCATACAACAACATACTCCCAAATCAGATTCTGATTTTTTATTGATCACATTCTTAGTTGGTAGTTTAGAATTCTTATTATGGGTCCTAATGATATTGACTTAGGGTTGGGCGGGACCCTTATGCCTACTACCACTCCTCAAGGAGATTGTGTTTGCAGTGGCAAAGTGTCATTGGTTTGTGCCTTGGGGAGGGTTGGAAAAATAGGAGACTTGCATTTAATTATGGTGGGCATTTTGTTAGCTCCGAGAGAGACTAGGGTAGCCTGATTGATAGAATGTGCTTGAGCATGCAACTTCCCACTATTATGAAACCGTTGAGGCCCAGAGCCTTGATTTTGTACAATTCTAGTGTTTGGTACTGGTTGAGATGGAAGAGATTCGGGCTATTGGTTATGTGTACGAGTCTAGATTGTAAGGAGTCCAGTGAAGTTTTCATTTGTTGCATGAGTTGGAGCATTAACCCTTGCATTTCTACCATCTTCAGGTTGAAATCAACCTACTCGATGGGTTGTCGAGCATTCCATATAGGCTGATTGACCTGATTCGGGGGTAGCTGAGTCTATAAATGACCTTGACCCATGGGTTTTTGTGGTATATAGTTGTTGGGTCTAGAATGGGTCTGCTGGCCTTGATCTTTCTAGCAAAAGTTAAGGTGATTTCTCCAACCAAAATTATAGGAATTCGAGTGTGGGTTAGACCTAACATTCTCCTATACAGCATAAACATCCTCATAAGGTGAGGATGAAGAGTAAGAAGGGTCAGAAAAACTAGGATCAAATGCCCCAATTTGGAATCCATAAGGTTCTGAGAAGTGATGGCTAAATGGTTGAGTCGACTCGAGTTGGTTCATGATGAGAGCCTCATCATGAGCCATAACTAACTCATTTTGACCTAAGAAATAGAATAAGAGCTCCTACATAACCTAGAGAAGGACCTAATTCAAGGAATAAGTGTTCAGAGAAGAAGACACGAAATAAAGCTTAAAACTGCAATTTTACCATTGCAGTACATGAACGGGATTTCTCAGAGGCAAAACATAGGTCAAATGGTCTGAATAAGATAAAAAGTGGGTTGGTTCAATCAGAAATGGGTTCATGTGTAATCTAGGAATTAAATAACATTCTGTAACCTTAAAACAGACTTGCTTAATTCAACAAGGTTCTGGTCAGGATAAAAATTAAGTAAACCCTCTAAAATTCATTGAAAAATATCCCCTAGTGTTTAGAACCTTCAAATTGGCCTTTGGAACCAATTTTGACCTAGATTGGGGTCCTAGCCCATCAATTGACCTAATTTGGGTTTTTATGCAAAAAGTCTAGTCAAACGTGGTCAAACCAAAAATCCAACTTCACCATTGGATTACTCATATCCAAATTAGGTTTGTACCAAATTTGGACCTAAGGGGAGGTTATCTTGACCTACTTTGCAAATTAGTACACCCAATTACATTTTGGTCCCTATCTTTTGAAAACCATTACACAGACCCCCCTAACTTCCTTGCCACTCTTACAAATAGGTCCCTTCGCCATTAGTGGAGGAGAAACCCTACTCTGGCAAGGAATAGAGGGGGAATACTCCCTGATTCCTTAGAGATCTCCCAGATTTGGAAGGGAGATTCTCTTAGGAATTCCCTTCCATCTGAGCATGGTCCTGATCTACGATTTGCACCCAAGCTCTCGCGCAAATGCACGAGAGATTTGGGTACCCCACAGACTTCCATCTTTGGTGAGCATTCCCGCGCTTGGAAGCTTGTCTTCTAAGCACAGGAACCCCTGCCAGTGCCTATAAAATGACCCTCAACTCCGGCCGCACCTCTTTAGCTCGACTTGGCCGGAATTCCATCTCAATTTCTTCTTCTCCTCTGGCCAAGTGGTCCAGCGAGCTCCGGCGAGCCCCCCTCCTTTTTCTAGTCACTCTGCCACAATACCAGTGGTGGAGCTATCCTCACCGTCCTCCTCCGCATCACGCAACACCCGCGCAAGCATCCTTAGCCTCGTCATCGCCGCCGTCTTCATCCACTGGAAGCCTTCTTCTCCGGCGACAGTAGGTACTGCCAGCCACCCTCTCTCCCCCTTCGTCTACTTAATTAGGTTAGAACCACTTGTCTCTAGCCCCTCTTCAATTCCCCTGAACCTATTTCACAAAACACCCCTCGATAGCCACGGTCCACCGCCATCTTCGCCATCTCCGGCCAACCTTCGGCGAGACGCACCTGTCATTCCACAACTCCACACGTCTCGCCACCAACCCCACAACCTCCACCACACTCCACTGAACATCTTCCACCCACTCACAGACCGCCTACACCACCACAAACGCCCCCTGACCTAACCCATAAATTCAGCCATAGAGCGACCTAGGCACGCATGCCTAGTCCACCCTACGGCCTGCCACCTACCACCTTACCTTCACCGTGACACGGCGGAGGTCCTCTTGTGGTGTGATAGAGCCGCACGGCCCCTTTTGTGTCGCATAGGATTCGAGCACCAGCCGCCATTAGTGACGGCTCTAGAAGGTTGCATGCTCTCTCCAGGCTGAAGCACCTTAGGGTCCTAGGTCCAGCAGGTTTGGGGGAGTCTCGCACAGTCAGTTGTCCAAGCAATTGGTGCTGCGAGGTCTACAGCTGCAGCAATTGAAGGAAGAGTTGCTGCGGGCGTGCGTGCAACAGCTGGTGGGACAATAGTCCCACCTCGTAAACGTCTGATTGAGGTGCGTGCAATAAATTGGATTTGCGCTATTAGCTGTTTGCCTCGAAAACACATAGGGTGAGGTCCGTCACCTATACACGCCACGCCCATGAATTCATCCTATGGACCTGGCAACCTGACCCCACTATCCTCCCGAGCACTCCTCGAGCACCACACCCACGCTAGTGCACCTAGACCCGGGCACGCGACTTGACCCGATTACCCGGCTTCGGGAGAGCGTATTGAAGAGTGATATACAGAGAGAGAGAGGCACGGGTGTGGATAGAGGGGTAGGCTTTGCTCTCTTCAGTTTGTGTAGGGAAGGAGAAGGAGAAGTGAAGCTGACACTTAGTCGCAGAGGAACAAGAGAAGGAAAGACAAGGCAAAAGGAAGAGGTGAAGCCAAAGAGAAGAGGAATTCAGAGAGCTAAGGCTGAAGAAGGAAGAAGAAGAAAGAAAGAAAGGGAAAGACAAGCAGTAGTAGAAGAAGAAAAAAAGCTGAAGCCAAGGGAAGCAGATCCAAGGAAAGAAGAAGAATAAGACATGTAAAGAAAAGAAGGAGAAAGAAACTGCAGAAGAGAGGCATGGCAGAAGACAGAGGAAAATAAGAAGAAAGGCAAGAGCAGAGAAAGTAGCTGTAGAGAAGAAACAAGGAAGAAGAAGCACACGGCCAAAGAAGAAAAGAAGAAAAAGAGGAAAATCAGAGAAAGAAAGTCAGAAGAAGAAGAGGAGAAAGCGGACAAGAGAAGAAAGAAAGCATCTTTTTAAGACGTTTTATCTCATGATCAGAAGTCCAATTTCCTTATTTTTGCCACAATTAACTTTTAAACTCATGCATATATTCTGAATTAAGTTTTGAGTAATTAAGTGTTCAATTGCATTATTGACTTTAGTGAATAAGTTCCAATTGCTCCCTGTGGTCAACCTCGGATACTTATGTTTTTGAGTAATAAATTCTTATTTGTTGACAACGCTTGGTCGCCTATACTACGACACAACTAACTGTTAAAACATGACCTAGCCTCATCAACATTCTTTCGCCGTTGCCGGGGAGCAACACGCAATTTATCACTAGTCTCCGCATTCTTTTTTATCATATTGAAACACTAACTTGCCCTATTTTGCTTTGTTGTGATCTTGCAGGTATTTCACGACAAGATCCCTCCCGCAAGTCAACTACTCCAGGGTAGGTGATTGCACTGCAAAAATACACCTGCGCATTGTGCCATCTTGTGCTATTTCCAAGCATTGCCAGTGCATATTAGGTAGCCATAGTCGAATTTGTAAAAATACGCGCATGCATGCATTTATTTGAGAGGGGAGAGTGAAATAAATGGCCTTGAAATTTACGTTTTCCTCAAGTGTCGCCTCGCAAATTCACCATCTTTATTTTTATTTTTATTTGACTTCTTCTCCACAGCTGCATGGCATGGCTGGACCTTCCTAGCACCATTCTCTACAGCAAGAGCTCCCTGCAGCTGCCTACAGCCGCATGCACAGCATGCATAGCCATGCACAGCCAGGGCATGGCTGTGCATGCCTCTTTCCTCTTTAAAAAGGGCGGTTATCTTCTTTGCAAAGGAGGGCCTGGTCCACGCCAAAACACAGCACCTTCCTTCCTCTCCAGGCCATCTCCTCCCCTCTCCCCTCCATACGGAGCCTCTCTTCTACTTGAAGAGCCACGCTGCGGGCAGGAGCAACTCACAGTGGTGCACAACCACCACTATGAGTCCCACCACCGCCCAGCTCGTCAAAAAGTCGGTGGGCATGGTGGTCTTCCACTCTCTGATTTCACCTTTCTAAGCAATTTCCACCATTGCCACAGAGCCGAGCTTTGAAGCCCAAGCATAGCAGCAGCAAGGCGCCGACCACCGCGTGCCCTGTTGCGAACCTCCACCGCATGGTCCTGCAGGCCGCCCTCGCCTCCCACTTCTTCGAGCCTGCACCCGCCTCTCCGCGTAAGCCAGTAGCCGGCGCCGCCTCTTCAGTGCACACGTCAGCTGCTCCACACCGCCTGCACTCACGGAACCGCGCTGTAGCCACTCTTCACGCTAGTCAGCGGAACACTGTGGCTACAGTGCGGTGACCGATAAGTTTCTCACTTATTCGGTCACCCGACGCTCTCTCTCAGTGTTGCTACCGGCGCCAACACGTCCGCGTACACTCACGCCTGCTCTCGCGTACGCCCGCTCCTTTGCTTGCACTAGCCCGCTTCAGCGCCTGCTTCTTCGTCCGCACCTGACTTTTCGTGCAGCGCGGTGCGCTGCGATTCCTCCCACGCCCGTTTCCTCCTGCGTGCGCGTGTGGCTCTAGATGGCCTAACTTGCCTCCTTCACTCCAGCAAAAGCGCCCTCTCTCTCTCTCTCTCACAGCACTCTCTCACTCTCTCTGAAGACACATACACACACATACTCACACTCTCGCACACACTCACTCTCACTTATAGACTATTATATACATATACATATATATATTGATATATATATACATATATTTATATACATATAAATACATAAATATATATATATTTATATATTATTACCTATATAACTAAATATAAGTATAGATACATATATATATACATAAATATACACATATACTTATACCTATATATATATATACAAATATACATACATATATACATATATATCTATAACTATATATACATATATAGATACATATATACATATATATCAATAACTATAGATACATATATGTATATATATACATATATTACTATATATATATATACATCTATATAGTTATATATACATAGATAGACATATATATATATATATACATATATCAATCTATACATATATTTACATATCTATATATTTATATGTACATATATATATATATATATATGCACATATATAGCTGCATATTCACTTATACAATTATAACCATATATATATATTTACATATAGATATATATTTACAGATATATATATATTTTCATATCACTTACCATACGTTGTATCGCTGGAATATCTGCACCAGTTGCTGATATTCCCCGATACACGCGTATAGAAAGTGTTTTCGAACACATCCTTCACCCATCCATCCTACACTCCACGCAGCACTTCGTCCTGTTGGTTGCATCTTCCTAGATGACGACCGACTCGACACCGTGCTGCACGCCATCTCCACGTCCACCCCCACCCCTATATAAATATACTATATTTACTTTATTTCTATTTCTCTTTCCTGCCAGTAAAAAGAAAAAAAAATATACAAAAGTGAAAAGATAATCTTTGACTTGCAGGTACTCACTCTTGCGAATAGCAAGACCAGTTTTGGAACCCTAATTTGGCTCAAAGCAAAGAACCTGATTTTGAGGGTGTACCTCAACGACAAAAATTATCCGAAAAAAATCTTAAATAGAAAAAACACCAAAAACATAATAAACGAACGGAAGAGATTCGTTGTAGGAAAGGCGTAGAAACTTCTTCACTTCTAATCCCACTTCCCTGAGTTCGACCCTAGGCCTAAAAGTGACCAAGATAAAATTAAGTAGGCCAGGTAAAAAAATTTTTGTAAAGAGATGGTTAGGCTCGATTTAGGTTAACCACTATACTCATTTCGACAATAAAATCACCATATTAACACAAGCTATCCGGGTCTACACCACATCTTTTCTGGCGCCATTGCCAGGGAAGTACGCATTCAAGTAAGTTTTTTCTCCATTCCTTTAATTTTTCTCTTCTCACACGCTTCTCTTCACGGCTGCTTTTGTTTGTTGCTGTGCAGGTGAACCAGTTGCAAGGAGAAGGTAGCCAAACGAAGTCGGAAACGTGGGCAGATCCAAGGCGGGAACAAGAGCGTGAAGTCACCGGCAACGCACTGGAGCTTCGCACACGCTGCTGAACAAGTAGGTCTTCCTTTCTTAGCAACTTAGGTCAACTTGTCACCTTAATTAAAAAAAAAAACTAATAAAAAAAAAAACTAGAAAAACTTCTTGGGATCTCTTGGGGCAAGTGGATTAAAATTCACTTGTTTGATTGTTTGTCATCACTCCCACCGCCCCAGGATTTCCCACCAAACTTCGCATAGCGAAGATCCAAGAATCTTGATTCTTGAATTTTTCGCCGTGTGAAGTATTCTTTTAGGCAAAAATAAAAGGATTGATTGCCATCCCTCTTTGCCACATTTATCTGCAAATTCGAGATCACATTTTTTGGTGGGGAGACTTGGAATTGAGTTGATTCCAACCCCACCACAAACTTTCACGTGCCTAAGATTCGATCCCGAATACTTCAACCCCAACAATTTGATTTTCTTTATCTTTTGGTTGAGCCTTGTGTGTGGAAATCATTTTGGTGATTGGGAGCACTTGAATTGAAGTGCTTTGGCTCCCTTTCACACTAATCTAAAATTGATTAGTGCATCCACACATAGAAATCTCCATTTAGGGAAGCCCATTGCATTTTAGCATGCATTAACCAATTGACATTGAAGAAGGGTTTGTTGGGCATAGAAGAAAACTTATATTCTTTCAAAACCCGAAGATTGGTTGAATTGGTAATTCAGCGAAATCCTAAAATGTATACTACTTAAGGCTGAAATCTAAAGACCATTCACCAATTAAACTTCAATTCGGGGAGATTTCCCCGTTGCATGCTTGGTTTACACACTCTAAAAATCAATCACTTGGGCATTACCCGTAAATAACACCCTTCACATTCCAAGAAGGACTTGATCCTAAGCCTTTAACTAAAATTGGTAGTAACTTGACCCTTATTAAGGATTGGAGGTCTAACTACCTGCGTGTAGCGCCTACGTGCTGGTGAGGGTTCCCGCATGCTATTGGGTGTCTAAGACTGGGGCAAATGGCCTTTCAATCTGGCCCGATGGTTCCGCGGTGCTCGCATTCGATTCCGTAGTTCATGATAGTCAGTAACTTAGATCATTAGGTGTAAGGGCACACTGTAGAGTTTAGGAATTTGATTGTATTGATTTGTCATCAAGTGTACCTTTGCGGCGTCATTTCTCTCATCTTTTGTTCCCTTCTTATCTCCCCAATTCTTCCTGTGGTAGTGCATGTTTGGGAGGAGGTCACAAAACCTTGAACTGTGTGAATTGCCTAATAATTTTAGAAAAGAAGCCACATCGTCCTCCTCCTCCACAAACATGGCTTCACGCCCAGCCCCAAATCCCAAGGGAGGAAACCGCCCTCAAAACCCACCAGGTGGTGGAACCTTGGATCCCATAACCCACCTCCAAGCCTAAATGGAAATGTGTAATGAACAAATTGAGGCTATTTGGGAAACATTGGAGGAAATGCAGAACCCTCCCGAAAGGGAGGAATCTAGGTCTCTTAGCTCTTATCAGAATCCCGCTGCTACAGAGGCCATAGGACAAATTTGGGTCCCCATGGGCGGGGACGACTTCGAACTGAAACCTAACATAATTGGCCTGATAAATTTTCACTTCTATGGTCTTGCAAGAGGAGATCCTTTTCTCCACTTGAAAGACCCAACCCGATTGGTTGAAACTATTAAACGGAGAAATATCGGGTTACCTATAGTCCTCATTAAAATGTTCCCATTTTCATTACGGGATAAAGCGTCGCAGTGGTTTTGCACCCTTGGGAGAACCATCCACTCTTGGGAAGAGATGCGAACAGCGTTTCTCAAGAAGTTCTTCCCAATTGGGTGAAACAATGCGCTTCGCCATGCTATCACTTCATTTACACAACAAAACGATGAACAATTTCATGAGGCATGGGAGAGATATAACGACCTCCTCAGGAAGTGTCCGCACCACGGTCTGCCTAAGTGGCATATAGCCCAGATTTTCTACTATGGGCTAAATGAGACTTTGAAGCAGATTGCAGATGCTTCTTGCGGAGGGAATTTTATGAATAAAGATGAGAATGGAGCATTCGAATTATTTGAAAATATGAGCAAAAACTCAATGAACAACGCCTCCATTGTCACCTTTAATCGTACCAGCCTGCCCCGTAATGTCCAAAAAGTTGACACGGGGCCCTCCCATTCATCCACAGATCTCAGCCTTATCACACAGAAATTGGATGAAGTCTCCGTCGTGCACAAGAAGCTGGACGAGCTTCTGGCCAACCCCGCCTGCTCTATGGCAAACACCCCCACCTCACCACTTTATCACAATCCCAATTCTTCCAACATCAGGCTTATTAAAAGAAACCCCGTGAGACGGTCCTTACCGAGTGTCGCACCGAGCGACTCGGTAAGTCATGTGGATCTGGCTTCTGCAAGCCAGCATTTCGACACGGAGGACCAAGCCTTCGTGTGCTCAGAGGCATATTTACATGCAAACGTGTCTTCTGGCATAGAAGATGCTTGCACCCTAGGGAACAGCCTGTTCTCTACCACTTATAACCCAGGGTGGCGAAATCATCCAAACTTCGCATGGTCCAACAACCTGCAGCGCTAAAACCCCGTGGGTGGACCAATGCGACCGTCCGCACCCGTCATCCCAAGGGCCCAGTCTAATCTTATGGCTAATCTGCCATCAGGTCCTTACATATCGCAAACAGAACACGCATCAAGTCCTCTTGACAAATTGATGTGAATGATGATGGAAATGTCAAAGCGCCATGAATAGAACATGACCTCTCTTCAGCACCAATTAGCGCAGCAGAATGCTGAGATCAGTCAACTACGCATGGCGACTCGATCTCCGGGCACTCTCCCAGCCCAACCTGTTCCCAACCAATGAAATTTCGTACCCTGTGGTCTCAACCACAGGTACGACCTTCTCAGGGATAGGTTCATCAGATGCTGCAGGCTCCAACCATTCCACCAGGATTTCAGGCAATCCCACTGTAGCACCTCACTCTTATGTCCCTATTGCAAACCCTCCTCCGTCGTATGATCCCACTGGACCCGCATCATCCAATGCTATCACTACGAGGAGCGGTAAGTAGACCGTCGATTCGCCTCGACCTAATCCTGGCCCGTCTTCTTCATCGCCCTCTCATTCGGGATGCGCACCGCATTCGCGAGAGGATGATACACCTAAATTGGTGCCAGAATCAGTCCCATTCCCTGAAGCTCTACTGAGGGAGCCAAAAGGCAAGAAGAAGGATACGCAGGTCTTTGATAACCTGCGTAATTTGTTTAGGGATGTTGAAATCAAGGTACCCCTGCTCGAGGCTATCGACCACATACCTACTGTCGCCCGATTTTTCAAAGACTACACAACACCTAGGCAACAGTCAAAGAAAACTAAGAATCCGGTGGTTCTCTCACCTCATGAGAGTTGTGCTATACTGTCAAACCTACCACCGAAGCAGAAAGATCCGGGCACACCGCTTATTTCCTGTAGCATCCAAGGCTGCAATTTTAAACGTGCCCTGCTTGATCTAGGATCTTCCATAAATCTTATACCAACCATCATGCTCGAAAAATTTTCCTTGGGAAATCTGAAACCCACCCCTATCATGTTACAGTTGGCAGATTGTTCTACCAAAATCCGAAAGGGTGTGGTGAAAGACGTGGTGGTTAGGGTCAACAGTCTCTATTTTCCTGTTGACTTTCCTATTTTAGATATGGAAGTTCCTAGCTCACTTTCTAATTGTCCGATCATCCTTGGTCGACCTTTCTTCGCCATAGCCTACGCCCATATCGACTGCGAGTCGAGCTGTATCGAGATTGCAGTTGGATCTGAAAAGCTCAAGCTTAACATCTTCAAGGCAGCCAAGAACTTTGATTGCGATTATATCGAGGATGACACGTCTGACGAGGACGTGGCTGTCAGCACGTGTATCGAACTAATTGGGACCTATTCTGACTACTACGGATTACTTTTAAACACTGACGATTGCCTGACCAACACATATTGTGACATTCCCCCATCCCTCCCTATTCCCGTACCTTCTCCTAGCCAGACTTCTGACGAGGTTTGCTCCGCTTCCCATACCTCATGGTCTGAGTCATATCCGGGCTACTCTTCGCCAGTCCACACTCTTGAAGACCGGATTGCCCTTTCTTTCCCGCCAAATCAGGCGGATTTGCAACTCCACACTAGGACCTTGAGCCCACATACTACTCACTGGGGCTATTCCTTTTTGGATCCATCTATCCAAGAAGCCCCTCTTCTTGGCCAATCTGAGGGCCAACTTCTTCCTCCTGACTTGTTTTCTGATCCGCCTGGGACACTCTCATACCAAGAAATGCCAGACCTTTCACCATCCACTCCCGAGCTGAAAGAGCTACCTAGTACACTTAAATATGTTTTCTTGGGACCAAATGAAATGCTCCCTGTAATCATTAGTTGAAAATTGACCAGGGAGCAAGAGTGCAAACTAACAAAGGTCCTTATGGAACATAAGGTAGCCATTGGATGGTGTTTATCAGACTTATCTGGCATTAGCCTCTCCTACTGCACTCACCGTATATATATAGAGGAGGAGGCTCGACCTTCCGGCGAGATGCAGCGACGTCTCAACCCTAACATGCGGGAGGTCGTTAAGAAGGAAATTACTAAGTGTCTAGAGGCGAGTATAATCTACCCGATTAGCGATAGGCCCTGGGTGAGTCCGATTCACGTTGTGCCCAAAAAGGCGAGACTCACCATCCGTGTCAATGACAGGGGCAAATCCATCCCTACACGCACTCCTACATCTTGGAGAGTGTGTGTAGATTGTAGGAAACTCAATGCTGCAACTAAGAAAGATCACTTTCCACTACCTTTCATTGACCAAATCCTGGAGCGGTTAGCGGGAATTAAATTTTTCTATTTCCTGGATGGATTCTCAGGATATAACCAGGTGGCAATTGACCCCCGGGACCAAGAGAAAACCACTTTTATCTGCCCATTTGGCACCTTTGCATTTAGAAGGATGTCGTTCGGACTTTGTAACGCGCCGGAAACTTTCCAGAGATGTATGCTGGCAATATTTCATGACATGGTGGGTGACTTTCTCAAGGTCTTCTTGGATGACTTTTCGGTCTTTGGACCATCTTTTGATGACTGTCTTGGCAACCTGACCCGTATCCTTGGGAGATGTATTGATGTAAACCTCATGCTTTCCTAAGAAAAAAGTCATTTTATGGTACACGAGGGAATTGTTCTCGGACATATCTCTGATAGGGGTATCGAGGTTGACAGAGCTAAGCTTGATGTAATTGCTGATTTACCTGTGCCTGGCTCTGTCAAACAAATTCGCTCCTTCCTGCGACACATCGATTTCTATAGGAGATTTAGCAAAGATTTCTCCAAGATTTCTCGACCTTTAACTCATCTCCTATCGACTGACGTACCCTTCGATATGGGCCCCGACTGCATACGAGCATTAACACAGCTACATAATGCTGTCACCAAGGCCCCTATCTCCAGCCACCTGATTGGTCCCTCAACTTTGAACTCATGTGTGACGCTTCCGACCTTGCAGTTGGAGCCATCCTGGGACAAAGACATGATAAACACCCCTTCGTGGTGTACTATGCCAGTAAGACGTTGGAAGAGGCCCAGCGTAATTATACTACCACTGAGAAAGAACTACTGGCAGTCGTCTTTGGGCTGGAGAAATTCCGCTCTTACCTTTTGGGCTCACACGTTATTGTTTTCACTGATCACGTGGCCATTCGCCATCTCATGCACAAGAAGGATGCCAAGCCCAGACAGATTCGTTGGATCCTTCTACTCCAAAAATTTGACATTGAGATCTGCGATAAGGCTGGAGCCCAGAATGTTGTGGCTAATCATCTTTCGAGACAGGACCCTGACCATATTGGACTTACTTTGCTGATTAATGAGATTTTTCCTGATGAGCACCTATTGGCAATTAATGTGGCAAGTGGACCTTGGTATGCCGACATTGCCAATTACCTTGCTTCTAGATCCCTTCCATGTGGTTGGACTAAAAACCAGTGCGAGCGTCCCATGGCAGAAGCAAAGTATTATTTCTGGGATAATCCACTTCTTTTTCGTGTAGGTGTTGATCAAATCATCCATCGCTGTATTCCTGACAGCGAATTCCCCAGTGTGCTATCCTTCTGCCACGATCAAGGCTGCAGAGGCCATTTCTCTAGGAGGAAAACTGTAGCCAAGGTGTTGCAGTGCAGTTTTTTTTGGCCCTCCCTTCACCAGGATGCACACAATTATGCCAAGCATTACACTAGGTGCCAGTCGTTAGGGTCAATGTCACATCGTGACATGATGCCCTTACAACCCATCCTAGCAGCAGAAATCTTCGACATTTGGGGAATTGAATTCATGGGTCCCTTTCCTCCTTCCAACGACTTTGAATTCATTCTCGTGGCTGTTGATTATGTTTCAAAATGGATCGAGGCTATTCCCGTGCGCCATGCTGACCCTACTATATCCACTCGATTTGTCAAAGATCGCATCTTTGCGCGCTTTGGGATCCCTCGAGCCATTATCTCGGATGGAGGAAGCCACTTTACCCATGCTTCTTTTCGGGCACTTCTGAGGAAATACGGAGTCCACCATCATATCGCATCTCCATATCATCCTCAGTTGAACAGCTAGGTAGAAGTGTCAAACCAGCAAATCAAGCAGATTCTCCAGAAAATGGTTCGGCCTGACCGTAAGGATTGGTCCAACAAGCTGATTGACGCACTTTGGGCGTATCGGACCACCTTCAAGGCTCCCCTTGGTATGTCTCCTTATAGAATCATTTACGGGAAGCCTTGTCATTTGCCCTTGGAGCTAGAGCACTGTGCTTATTGGGCGGTTCGCCAATGTAACCTTGACCCAAACCTGTGTGGTCGAGAAAGGAAACTCCAACTCTAGGAGCTGGAAGAGCTCCGTCGTGAAGCCTATGATTCTCCATTAACTTTCAAGCAGCGCACTAAGGCTTTTCACGATAGCCGTTTTTGGTGGAAGGAATTTGAGCCATCTCAGCAAGTTTGGGTCTACAATGCCCAGCTCAAATTCTTTCCTGGGAAACTGAAGTCCAAGTGGACTGGTCCTTCCCTAGTCTCGAGACCATTTCCCAACGGGGCCATTTAGATTAATGATCCCAAATCTGGGCATACATTTACGGTCAATGGGCAGTGTTTGAAACCCTATCTTATTCATGAACCTGCCCCCGTTGGAGAATCTGTTGCCCTATTGGAGGGTGACTAATGTTGTGCCTCATTCTGAGTCCAGTTGGGGACGTTAAATTCAGCGCTCGTTGGGAGGCACCCCAACAACACTCACTATCCACCATCACTTTTCACTTCACTATCCACTCACTTCACTTTTCACTTCACCACCCACCATCCACCGACCCTACCACCCTGTTGTATACCCTTCACCACAGCTCTCGTTACCCGATCTTTTGTCCTTCCTCTACCCTTCCCTGCATGCACATGAGGACATAGCATCGTTTGGCATGGGCAGGTGGATAGGCACCCTTAGGATCTAGGTATTTTATGGTATCATGTAGTTTCCATCTATCTATATATATATATATATATAAAGGTGTTTAGTAACGATCTGAAGGCTAAAACAAAAATACAATAAATGCTTATGGATATCAAACCACTGTTTTGAAGACTTTCCAGGGCACAGAAGCATGATTCACTCAGGCTCGGCTTAATTCACTTGAGCATTGACAAGATAGATCGGAATCTCTCCTAACTAAGGACGTATTCTTGTACCTGAGACACCAGTACTGGATCTGGTGGTTTGCTTCTACTTGAGAGCCTAAGTAATCTTGGTTCACACTACACATATCAAGAAAGACTAGGTGAACATAAGATCCAACCCTAGTGTTCATTAGGGAAGGTGGAGTCCTTACCTGTGCGCGCAGGTAGACTTTTTATCCCAAGCTTTAGTCTTGTATTTAGGAGAGACTCTTTCCACCAAAAAGGAACTCTCCCACCAAAAAGAAAAGTGTGCTCCTCCAAATAATGTTGCAAGAGATATATTGACATGTGTTTCAAAAAAAAAAAAAAAGGATGCAAATAAGTTAGTATATCTCGCAAATGTCTGTAAAAGCTTCCCCCTACAAAAGTTCTTCAGGGCAAGTCACAAATACCCTATTTTCTTTGAGCCACAAATGTTAGAAAATGGGAGTTGTATTTTTCGTCATCTTTTTAAGGGTCAATTCGAAGACATGAGCTGAAACTGGGACCAACCTGTACTTAAAAATTCGTGAAACCCTTGGCTTGAGTCTTAATGTTCATTTGGTCAGTCTTGATCCTTCACTAAGCACAGGCCATAATCTCTTGAGGTCTCGAGTATGGCAAAAACCTCCTGGATCTTGGAAATCTTACTTAAGATTTAAATATCAAGAGTCCTGGTTAGTTGAGAGATGGTCTATGTCATGTGAGACTTAAAGTATTGGTAGTCTTCTCTGCAATTGGTTCTCACAATATCCAACAATAAACACACCTATGTCGCCTCAGGAGAAAATCTTCAGCTTAAGATCATTTCTAATACAATACAAAAAAAATGTGTTTTGCTAGGGATTAGCAAAAGATAGGCATGGGGGTATGATTGCACCGCAAAAATACACCTACAATTGTGCCATCTTGTGCTATTTCCTAGCATTTCCAGTGCATATTAGGTAGCCATAGTCGCATTTGTAAAAATACACACATGCATGCATTTATTTGAGAGGGGAGGAGAGCGAAATAAATGGCCTTGAAATTTATGTTTTCCTCAAGTGTCGCCTCGCAAATTCACCATCTTTATTTTTATTTTTATTTGACTTCTCTGCGGCTGCATGGCATGGCTGGACATTCCTCGCACCATTCTCTGCAGCAACAGCTCCCTGCAGCCACCTGCAGCCGCATGCACAGCATGAACAGCCATGCACAACTAGGGCATGGCTGTGCATGCCTCTTTCCTCTTTAAAAAGGGTGGCTATTTTCTTTGAAAAGGACGGCCTGGTCCACACCAAAACACAGCACCTTCCTTCCTCCCCAGGCTATCTCCTCCACTCTCCCCTCCAAACGTAGCCTCTCTTCTCCTTGAAGAGCCACGCTGCGGGCAGGAGCAACTCACAGTGGTGCTCAACCACCACTGTGAGTCCCACCACCACCCAGCTCATCAAAGAGCCGGTGGGCGTGGTGGTCTTCCCCACTCTGATTTCACCTTTCCAAGCAATTTCTGCCATTGCCACAGAGCTGAGCTTTGAAGCTCAAGCACAGCAGCAGCAAGGCACCGGCCACCGCGCACCCTGTCGCGAACCTCCACCGCGCCTGCCTGCAGGTCGCCTTCACCTCCAACACGCGCCTGTAGGCCGCCCTCACCTCTCACTTCTTCGTGCCTGCACCTGCCTCTCCGCGCAAACCAGCAGCCGATGCAGCCTCTTCAGCACACGCGCCAGTCGCTCCACACCGCCCACACTCACGGAACTGGGTGCAAGCGGTCACGCGAGCCAACCACGCACTATAGCCATTGTTCACGCTAATTAGTGGAACACTATGGCTAAAGTGCGGTGACTGGTAAGTTTCTCACTTATCCGGTCACCCAACGCTCTCTCTCCACGCAGCTACCAGCACCAACCTGTCTACGCACGCCCGCGCCCGCTCCCACGTACGCCTGCTCCCACTCCTTCGCCTGCACCTTCCCACTTCATCATCCGCACCCGCCTCTTCGCGTAGCAGGGTGTGCTGCGGTTCCTCCCACGCCCGCTCCCTCCTGCGTGCACGTGCCTCTTCGCAGGCCTACGAGCCTGCGTGCGTGCGTGGCCATCAGACGATGCGCTGGGGCTCTAGATGGCCTAACTCGCCTCCTTCACTCCAGCAGAAGCGATCTCTCTCTCTCTCTCTCTTTCTCACAGCGCTCTCTCACTCTCTCTGAAGAGACATACACACACATACTCACACTCTCGCACACACACACTCTCACTTATACACTATTATATACATATATATATTGATATATATACATATATTTATATACATATAAATACATAAAAAAAATATATATATATATATCTATATATGTATTATTACCTATATAACTAAGTATAACTATAGATACATATATATATATATATACATATATATACACATATACTTATACATATATATATATACATATCTATCTACATATATCTATATACATATATTACTATATATATATATACATCTATATAGTTATATATACATACATAAACATGCATATATATATACATATATCTATCTATACATATATTTACATATCTATATGTATATATATATACATATATATATATATATATGCACATATATAGCTACATATACACTTATATAATTATAACCATATATATATATTTACGTATATATATATATTTTCATATCACTTACCATATGTTGTATCGCGGGAATATCCGCACCAGTTGCTGATATTCCCCGATACACGCATACAGAAAGCGTTTTCGCACACATCCTTCACCCATCCATCCTACACTCCACGTGGCACTTCATCCTGTTGGTTGCATCTTCCTAGAGGACGACCAACTCGACACCGTGCTACAAGCCATCTCCATCTCCACCCCCACCCCTATATACATATATAATATATACATATAAACATATACTATATTTACTTTTTTTCTGTTTCTCTTTCCTACCAGTAAAAAGATAAAAAAAATATACAAAAGAGAAAAGATAATCATTGATTTGCAGGTACTCAATCATGCGAATAGCAAGACTAGTTTTGGAACCCTAATTTGGCTCAAAGCCAAGAACCTAATTTTGGGGGTTTACATCAATGACAAAAATTATCAGAAAAAAATCTTTAATAGAAAAAACACCAAAAACATAATAAACAAACGGAAGAAATTCGCTGTAGGAAAGGCATAGAAACTTCTTCACTTCTAATCCTACTTCCTTGACTTCGACGCTGGACCTAAAAGTGATCAAGATAAAATCAAGTAGGCCAGGTAAAAAAATTTTTGTAAAGAGATGGTTAGGCTCAATTTAGGTTAACCACTATACTCATTTCGACGATAAAATTACCATATTAACACAACCTATCTCGGTCTACACTAGCAGGTAATTTCTTTTCTTCCTTAAACCATCCCTTAATCCTTGAAAGGAAAAAGGAAGCAATTAATTTAGGAATCAATTGCCTTGTTTCTATAGAAATCACCATCTTTAAGGCAAACGTTTCCTGATTTTGCAAAAATTTTTGAAATCTTATTGAAGTTGGAGCGATTTTTTTTTTTTAAATTCTATCCCATAAAATTCCTGTGCCTAATAGAAATCACGCTTAATCTCCGTGGATAACACACTTCTTGCTTTTAAGTCCAAAGAGAATTTTTCTGAAAAAGAGGATTGGAAATAGAAGGAAATTAGGGTTTCTACAGTAGGGCCCTAGAGTGCTAGTCACACATGCCTGTATAAAAGGAAATGAACCCTATCGCATCAGTGTACTACCCAAGCCCTTGATTGAAGAGATCTAAACAAGACAAACCCTAAAAGTTGAGCTCTAAAATCACTTGGATCTTAAAATCTTGGACCTAATAAATTGGGAGTCAAATTAGGGTGATCTCTAGGTCCCAAGCCTAGAATCATTCTGCCATCTATAGGACAGGTCAGGTGAAGTTGACCCCTTGGGTCAACCAACCTCCAAATTAGGTTGCAACACCAAAACATCTAAAATTCAAGTGAGAACCCTAAAGCACCTTTGAAATGAAAGGGGTAGACTTACGAGGTCAAGGTCCCCATTCTGGTCTACCTTGAATCTCAGTGACAAGAGAGGTCGGGTGGGGGAAACCCTGTAACCCGTGGGGACGCTCTACCGTGTAGGGGTCTTTGCGGGACTCTCCCACTCTGGTTGCCCAGGTAATTCTTAGGTGGACGATCTTCTGATCCAGGGGTATCATCCGCCCCAAACCTCCATAGTCATCCAACATTTTTGGGTGTCTTGATTGGGTCAAAAACATCTCCAGTCCCTCATCTTTTCTCTTTAGAGCACACGCATACATTTTCAGTGGGACTCGTTATTCAGATCTAATCGCTTCATAACTTGATTCTACACCTTGATTCAAACTCTGATTCTACATCTTGATTCCACCACCTGATCCAAATATACAGCCAAACCACCTAGGACTACCATTCAAGAAACCTGAATATCGGAGATCCATGAGAGATAGGATGATTGAGGATGCCTTGAAATTCTATGAAAAAGAAGACAAAACCTCAACACCAGTAGAAAACATTCAGGTTGATGTCCCAACAACCACAATGTGCCCAAGTATTATTGGCAGAAGCCACAAAAGGATCAACCCGTGACCTGCTCATCACAGGGTACATTGAGATAGAAAAATTGCACAATCTTGAATACCTTCAATGCATGACAAATCCTCGACTTTGGAAGCAACACCAAGATGATCTTGAAAAATGGGAACAGATAATGAGATTATTATAACAAATTATCGACCAGAAGTACCCGTATATACCACAAATAGAAGATGAACCGTCTTGGAATAACATCAAGGATCAATCTGATCTCAGGTTTGAGGCACAAAATGGTTGTGGATTCCCAACCCAGATGGAGTACAATATGCCTGATATTGAAGAAGGTTGGGAAGCTCCAAATGTAGGAAAACATAATGTTGAGCCCACTCTAGACCATGAATCACCAGGCTTAGAATCCCAAAACTCCTGTAATAATGAGAGTAGAACTGAACCTGTCAAGAGTATAAATTTCATCCTTATTCTAATAAGGTGACCCTCGAAGGTTAGTCGGACCTAGATTCTAGTGATTCAACCCACATCCTAAGCCCAGAATCTAGATCTGAAACCTACTGGGAAGATTTCAAGGCCCCATATGAGGATGATCAATTTTTCAATGAATATGATTTTGGGCCTCTATTTGATGAATATCCCTCGCCAACATCCTTAGAGGAACCAATCGATTTTTCGGAAGTCATGCCAATTTACGATACAAAAACTGAGGAATTGGACGAGTGGGGTTTCAATTGGGTCAGTCCTACCAGCTTAGAAGCTAAGCCCCTACTAGATAAGGACACCTTTTTAAGCTCAGAATTAACATCTAGGCTAGACCCTAATCAGGCTGCTGAATCTACAGCATATGATTTATTCTATGGTGGAACTCATGATCTTGAATCTCATTCAGATTTTGATTTTCGCAAACTCTTCGACAATTTCGAATCTGACCATAACATCAGAGAAAATATGCTTCCTGATTATAACAAGCCAATCCATGACCTCAGCTCACATAACTCATTCTCTAACTCCAATTTTGAAAAAATCACCTCTTCCACATATACAGAACCAATCAAAACCCGTTCTCTACCCTTACCTGCAACCGGACTCAATTTGTATTCCGATTCACCTCTCACTGAGTCTTTTGCAGATGATTCAACTCCACATCTATACCAGGTATCAGGTATCGATTAGACTGAAAAACATGACCCATCATTCTCTTATCACCCTTGTAGGGCTTCCACACCATGCACTGATTATTTTTTAGAACCCCACCCCGACCAGGCTGATTCGACTCAGCCTTAACCCAAGTTTTCACTTCCATATCCATCCGAGCCACATTACATATGGTGGATTTCACATCTGTTGATCTACATCTACTAACCCACCAGACTTATTGGGTTTGGGCTGCATCATCAGCCCACTAATCTTAACAAATACCTGGTTGGACAAACCAGGCTCTTAATTAAGGTGCTTGTTTTACAAAATTCTGTTGATTTGACCACTCCCTCTCCACCCCATTTTCCGCTCGACTGAGGGCACTGAATTTAGCGCTTACTGGGAGGCAACCCATCATTTCAAAAATAAAGACCCGTCTGATTATCCATCCGTACTCCACATTCACTACACCTTGAGTTCAACCTTAGACAGCTGATCGCACCTCTGGTACACATACCAGAGCTTGAAATCATCCGCATCAGTCATTTCCAACCCATTCACCCACCCGTTGTATCCTGTTCTATGTCCCTGACCTGAACACTATTTCACACCCTCCGTTTACAATGAGGACATTGCAAAACTTAGGCATGGGGGGGGGATAAAGTGCATACGTACAGAACCAAGAAAAAGTCAGAAGGATTCTCACAAAAAAATTCACATAGGTCAAAAACACAAAAAAAGTGAAAAATTATAAAATTTATAAGAAAATGGAGGGAGGAAATTTTGTGAGCCACATAATTATAAGGAGGAGAAAAAGAGCAAAAATGACAAAAAGGAGAACAAAATGAAAAAGAAAAAGAGATAGTCATTAGTAGGAGATTAAGGAATTAATCGAAGTACTGCACCACATCAAGGAAAAAGAAGAATGAAAGAAAGGTGCTAAGGAGGCATAAAAAGTGATTAGTAGGAATGCTGATCTTAGGCCTTTTGGGCTAGACTCTTAGGCTTAAAAATTCACATATCCACTAAGATCTGGATAATCCTCAAGAGGTTGGGGAAAATGCGAAGCTTAAGTATTAGGTCTAAGGCTTAGGAAATATTCGACCTCGTTAACTGACCTTCGATTTATGTAATTCGGTAACCAAAGCACCCTAATTCACACATAGTCTGGTTCAATGCGCATAAATATCAAAATCATGCAAAAAGAGTTTCGATGTTCTGAAAAAGTCACCTAGATTAGGAGTGGTCGATCAACACAAGTTGATTTGGATGAGTTCCTGGCACGGAGAGGCGGGAAATTCCCCTCGAAGATGCGTAAAAACATATCATCTCCTCGGTGCTTGTCTCTTAGGATATTTAAATATCCTACTTGGGGCATGTAAGCACTCTGCTGCTTCAGATATCATGGGCGGCATTATCACGAAATGTCGATCGCTAGGGTCTGAATTTGGCCACGGAACGCCATGGGCAGGATTATCTCGAAATCTCGAAAGGCAGGGTTTTGGGGGCTGCCATGGGCGGTGCTATCTCAAAGCATCGATTGCCATGGACCCTTGAGGATTTATGATGGGGACGAGGAATCTGATACAGACAGTGTTGAGAAGCCAATTCGAATCTAGAAATAAAAAGAAAAGAGAGATAAAACTCTCTAAACAAATAAATCTTCTATCTCTCTCATACAAAAACGCACTGCAAACTGAACTTAGGCTAAAAATGTCTCAAGCACGGGTGCTTTAACCGTAGAGTCCAACAAACCTTAGGATAGTTTATACGGGTTTTAAAAGCCTTTACGGAAGACTGAGGCTAAAGTGGGTCAGGTTCGGATTTTGGTTGATACTTGAGTACCTCTAGGCCTACTATTGGCATTTTGACCTAATCACAAAAGAAAGCACTTATCATAATTGATGACAGACACTCAGGGTCTAGAACAGAAGTTAAAACCTTGAAATTTTGCTAAGGGATTAGCAAAAGCTAGGCATGGGGTTATGATGAGAGCCTCATCATGAGCCATAACTAGTTCATTTTGACCTAAGAAAGAGAATAAGAGCTCCTACATAACCGAGAGAAGGACCTAATTTAAGGAATAAGTGTTCAGAGAAGAAGACATGAAATAAAGGTTAAAACTACAATTTTACCATTGCAGTTCATAAATTGGATTTCTCAAAGGTAAAACATAGGTCAAATGGTCTAACTAAGATAAAAAGAGGGCTGGTTCAATCAGAAATGGTTTCATGTGCAATCCAGGAATTAAATAACATTCTGTAACCCTAAAACTGGCCCACTTAATTCAACAAGGTTCTGGTCAGGATAAAAATCAAGTAAACCCTCTAAAATTCATGGAAAAATCTCCCCTAGTGTTTAGAACCTTCAAATTGGCCTTTGGAACCTATTTTGACCTAGATTGGGATGCTAGCCCATCAATTGACCTAATTTGGGTTTTTATATAAAAAGTCTAGCCAAACAAGGTCAAACCTAAAATCCAACTTCATCATTGGATTCCTCAGGTAAAAATTAGGTTTTTAGCAAAATTTGGACCAAAGAAAAGGTCATCTTAACCTACTTTGCAAATTAATACACCTAATTACATTTTGGTCCCTATCTTTCGAAAGCCATTACACAGACCCCCCTAACTTCCTTGCCACTCTTACAAACAGTTCCCCCTACCATTAATGGAGGAGAAATCCTACTCTGACGAGGAATAAAGGGGGAATGCTCCCTGATTCCTCAGAGATCTCGCAGATTTGGAAGGGAGATTCTCTGAGGAATTCCCTTCCATCTGAGCGTGGTCCTGATCTATGATTTGCACGCAATCTCTCGTGTGAACGCACGAGAGATTTGGGTACCCCATAAACTTCCATCTTCTGCGAGGATTCCTGTGCTTGAAAGCTCGTCTTCCAAGCATAGGAACCCCTGCCAGTGCCTATAAAATGACCCTCGACTCTGGCCGCACCTCTTTAGCTCAACTTGGCCGGAATTCCATCTCAATTTCTTCTTCTTCTCCTCCGGCCAAGTGGTACAGCGAGCTCCGGTGAGCCCCCCTCCTCTTTCTAGTCTCTCTACCATAATACCAGTGGCAGAGCTGTCCTCACCGTCCTCCGCATCACGCAACACCCGTGCGAGCATCCCTAGCCCCGTCGTCGTCGTCGCCTTCATCCACTGGATGCCTTCTTCTCCGGCGACAGCAAGTACTGCCAGCCATCCTCTCTCCCCCTTCGTCCACTAAATTATGTTAGAACCACTCATCTCTAGCCCCTCTTCAATTCCCCTCAACCTATTTCACAAAACGCCCCTCGATAGCCATGGTCCACTACCATCTTCCCCATCTCCGAACAACCTCCAGCGAGACGCACCTATCATTCCACAACTCCACACTTCTCGTCACCAACCCCACAACCTCCGCCACACTCCACTGAGCATCTTCCACCCACTCACAGACCGCCTACACCACCACAAAGGCCCCCTGACCTAACCCATAAATCCAACCATAGAGTGACCTAGGCACGCATGCCTAGGCCACCCCGTGGCCTACCACGTACCGCCTCGCCTTTGCCGTGACACGGCGAAGGTCCTCCTGTGGTCTGATAGAGCTGCAAGGCCACTTTTGTGTCACATAGGATTTGAGCACCAGCTGCCATTAGCGACAGCTTGAGAAGGTCGCAAGCTTGCTCCAGGCTGAAGAACTTTAGGGTCCCAGGTCCAGCAGGTTTGGGGGAGTCTCGCGTAGTTAGTTGTCCAAGCAATGGGCGCGGCGATTCCTGCAGCTACAGCAACTGGAAAGGAAGAGCTGTTGCGGGCGTGCGAGCAACAGCAGGTGGAACATTAGTCCCACCTCATAAACGTCTGAGTGAGGTGCGTGCAATAAATTGGATTTGTGCTACTAGCTATTCGCCTCGAAAACACATGGGGTGAGGTCCCTCGCCTATACATGCCTCATCCGTGAATTCATCCCGCGAACCTGGCAACCCGACCCGACTATCCTCCCGAGCACTCCTCGCTCACCACACCCACGCCAATGCGCCTGGACCCAAGCATGCACCCGACCCAATTACCTGGCTTTGGTAGAGCATACTGAAGAGTGATATACAGAGAGAGAGACGCAGGTGTGGGTAGAGGGGTTGGTTTTGCTCTCTTCGGTTTGTGCAGGGAAGGAGAAGGAGAAGTGAAATTGACACTTAGTTGTAAAGGAAAAAGAGAAGGAAAGACAAGGCAGAAGGAAGAGGCGAAGCCAAAGAGAAGAGGAAGTTAGAGAGCTAAGGCTGAAGAAGGAAGAAGAAAGAAAGAAAGGGAAAGACAAGTAGAAGTACAAGAAGAAAAGCTGAAAACAAGGGAAGTAGAGGCAAAGAAAGAAGAAGAAGACCCAAAGAGAAAAGGAGAAAGAAACTGTAGAAGAGAGGCAAGGTAGAAGATAGAGGAAAATAAGAAGAAAGGCAAGAGTAGAGAATGGAGCTGCAGAGAAGAAACAAGGAAGAAGAAGCACACGGCTAAAGAAGAATAGAAGAAAAAGAGGAAAATCAGAGAAAGAAAGTTAGAAGAAGAAGAGAAAGTAGACAAGATAAGAAAGAAAACATCTTTTTAAGATGTCTGATCTCATGATCAGACATCCAATTTCCTTATTTTTGCCACAATTAACTTTTAAACTCATGCATATATTCTGAATTAAGTTTTGAGTAATTAAGTGTTCAATTACATTATTGAGATTAGTGAATAAATCCAATTGCTCCCTATGTTCGACCTTGAATACTTATGTTTTCGAGTAATAAATTCTTATTTGTTGACAACGGTTGGTCACCTACACAACTACGCAACTAATTGTTAAAACACGACCTAGTCACGTCAACAATTCACAAACTCCCATCCCATAGGAGCTTATGAAAATTGGAATCCCGAGCTCTGGGATTGAGTGGATCTAGAAATATTAGAGTTTTCGGCCGTACACTTTTCCATTCACTTAGCAACTAGATTAACCTTATCTAATTTATTGCAGATCAATTCCATATCAAATGTATGAGAATCTTAATCCTCATTGGCATCTAACCTGGTTCGTTGGGATTGATTGAAGGTTTTCATGAAGGCATGGTTTATAGAGTTTTTGTTCATTTCCTCGAACAAGTCATATGCACTATCTGCATCCTTGTTGAGGAAATTGCCTCCACAAGAAGTGTCCACGTGACTGCAGAGTTTATCATTCAACCTGTGATAGAAAATCTACATGAGCTTCCATTTAGGCACCTCGTGGTGTGGACACTTCCGCAACAGATCCTGGAATCACTCCCAGGACCCATGAAATGATTTACCTTGTTGCTAGGCGACAGTAGTATTCACCCATCGCAGAGCATTGGTCCATCCAATTGGGAAGAATTTCTTCAAGAAGATCCATTTCAATTCTGTCTAGGTAGCAATTGGTCTTCCAATGGTATGGTACCAATCTATGGCCTTATCCCTGAGTGAATGGGGGAAAAGCATCATGAGCATTTGATCTTCATCCACATGTCACGATTTGGTGGTTTGAACCAGTGTGATCAAATCCTCCAAATGTTGGAATGGGTTCTCTGTGCCAAGACTGCTAAAGTGTTTAATCTAACTCGAAAACTGGGGCTTGATATCAACATCTCTAGCAGGGATCACAATGCTAGGACAATCCCCGTAATTTGAAGGATCATAAAAATATTTCATAGGTTGAGTGCCCTGACCATTCATTTATTGGATCCATTCTTGCATCTGTTGCAATTAGTCCAGCTATCTCTGAATCAGCTCCTACTGGTTTGGAGGTGGGGGAGGTGGTTGTGGCTTAGCTTTGGGATATGCTTCGCTAAAACTCAACTTATGCCTTTTGCGAATGGTCAGAAGGTCCTTCCAATTGATGATTTAGCAACCTCCTTCCAAGAATGCACTGGAAGAAACTCAGAAGGGCAAAAAAAGGATCCCTGTAGCATAAGCAAACAACCCTGTCCTTAGGTAGGGTAACCAAAAGACCTACAAACTCTTAGAACCCATCTTTTTTTTTTTTGAAACAGAAAGGAGAGCTATCGTCCTACGATAGCAAACAACCCTGTCCTTAGGTAGGGTAGCCAAAAGACCTACAAACTCTTAGAACCCATCTTTTTTTTTTTAAAACAGAAAGGAGAGCTATCGTCCTACGATAGCAGTCTGGAGCAGTATATTATATGAAAAGCAAGGGAAGTTACAAAAAGGATCCCCAAGAGTGTGTGAGGGACCAGCACTCTCTTACAATACTCTCACAACATACCGGCCTCTCCTGAAAAAGTCTCTCATTGCTTGCCTTCCATACACACCAAATAGTAGCAGTCATGTGGACATGTGGCTTCCCTCTCACCTTAAACCTGTGCCATATAGAATCCCACTCCAGTAATGGCTCCTGACAAATTTCTCTCCAGATGACATCAATGACAAGGCAAGAAGAGAGGAGGTGATTTACATTGTCAGTACTCATCTCACACAAAAAACAAACATGGTGATTAGTACCCAACCTTCTATGGCGTAGATCACTTGTGATTAAACCATCTCTCCTACATAGCCACAGGAAAATTTGTACCTTGAGAGGAATTTTTAATAGCCATATCTTCTTGTCAATGGAATCATATCTCCAACCCTATTCAGTGTTCAACATTCTGTTATAGCCAGATTGGACACTATAAATCCCCTCACACAGATATCTGCCCTCCATTCCAGGCCTAGGTCTGAAGCTCTCAAGGTCTAAAATAAGCCTTCTCTTTTCTTCCCATAGCCTGGTAGCTCTTCTGCTGGATTCCTCACCATCCAGATTCCAGCTGCTGCTGCTGCAGGACCAAACCTTGCTGACAGTGGCATCCTTGTCAGTTGCTGTAGCAAAAGCTCTTTGATAGAGCTCCTTCAAAACACCCCGCTCAGACCATCCCTCCTTCCAGAAACTGAAGGACCTGCCATCTCCAAGTGATGGTTGTAGCAGATGGAAGTGATCAGTCAATGCCTTAGTCACAGATTTCTAGAAGGGAGAAGGATAGTTGGGCTGAAGTCTGGACAACATGCTATTGGATGCTCCAAATCTATCCTTAATCAGAACAAACCACGGCTTCAGATCACCTTGCAGCAGTTTAACAACCCATTTAAGTAGCCAAGCATCATTAAAATGTTGTAGGGACTTAATCCCAAGGCCACCCTTCTCTTTAGGATAGCAGATTTGATCCCACTTTAGAGGCTACAAGAAACTGCCCTTATGTCTAGCTCCCTTCCAAAAAGAACATCTTCCTCATCACATCCAACCTTTTCCAAATGGATTTTGGTGCTTTGAAAATGGAAAAGTAGAAGACAGGGATGGAGTTGACTACCGAGTTGAGCAAGACAAGTCTTCCACCTCTGGACAGGAACCTGCTATCCCAACCATCTAATTTCATAGAAATCTTATCAAAAAGGCAATTCCAATCACTTTTCTCCAACCTGGAACACCTCAAAGGCAGCCCTAGATATCTGATAGGAAGACTGATGCGGGGAGTCATCAGGATGGCTGCTAAGGCATCTTGCTCCTCCCTAGGTAAACCAAAGCAGACCAAACCAGACTTATCTCTATTCAACCTCAATCCAGAAAGCTCACCAAAAATATTAACCAAATGATGCAGAGCCAATGCTCCATCCATGGACCCTTCAACAAAAAAAATAGTATCATCTGCATACTGAAGAGTAGGAGCCAGATTATTCCTACAAGATAGTGAATATCCTCTGACAAGGCCAGCTTCAGCAAGCTTACAAGCAAACCAAGCCAAACTGTGAACTACCAAATTGAAGATCAGGGGAGCCAGGGGACATCCTTGCCTGATGCCACATTGGGGCTGAATCCACGCCCCACAGGGTTTTCCATTTATTAGAGGGGTGAAGGAGGCAGTGGTAATACATCTTTAAACCCAGCCTATCCAAGTAGGAGGAAAGCCCCTTCTTTTAAGCACATCCTAGAGATAAGGCCAACTGATGTAATCATAAGCCTTACGAAAGTCAACCTTCCAAAGGAAGGCCTTGTATCTTCTCTTATGCCGGCCACAAATCATCTCTTGGGCTAAGATAAAGGATTGTTGTAGAGATCTGCTAGGGAGGAATGCTGATTGAGTAGGATGGATCAGATCTTGCAATACGGGCCTCAATCTATTAGCCAGAACCTTGCTAATAACCAAGTACAAGGAGTTAGAGAGGGCAACGGGTCTAAACTCCTGGAAGGATTCAACACACTGGGTTTTTGGCAGAAGAAACAGATAAGATCTATTTATCCTTTCAAAGCCAAAATTGCCAATTTGAAACTCTCTAATCACTTCCATAACCTCTGTGCCCACAATGTCCCACAGTTCTTTGTAGAAGAAAACTTGGATTCCATCAGGATCAGGCGATCCTTCACAGTTGAGATCCTTAATGGCTCTCAGAACTTCAGCTTCAGATATGGGTTCAATTAGGCTGGACCCCTGAGACTCATTAATCTTGGGTAGATCACTAGCTGTCATCCTCCAATTGCCCCTACCTGCAGCTCTTGAAGATTCCTTGAAATACCTGACAGCCTCAGCTATGATATCAGATAAAGAGGTAATTCTCTACCCCTCTATAACAATTGAAGAGATCAGATTTGTTCTTCTCCTAGAACTAGCAGCCAGGTGAAAGAATTTTGTGTTTGCATCCCCCTCACTTAGCCATAACTGCCTAGAATGCTCCCTCCAATCCATCTCCAGTTTCATGTCTTCTTCAATCACCACCCCTTGCCATCTTTTCCTATCTGCAAGTTCCAGCTCAGACAGATGAGCCACAGCTTCCTTGGTATCCAGTTCTTGAATTTTCAGCAAGGCCTCACGACGCTTCTGATGTCTGAGAATAGAGATAACATCTCCATACTCCTTCAGCATACCTTTCAATGCCATAATCTGGGAAGCCAATCTGAAGGTGGCCGTGCCTTCACCCTGTTGTGACCTCCATCAGCTGGCAAACATGTCTCTGAACCCTGTTTCCCTCAGCCAAGACTTCCTAAATTTGATGTAGGATCCAGCCACCACCTGTTCACCATTGTCCCACACCAAGGGTGTATGATCAGAAAATGGGCCTTCAAGACCACAAACAAAAGACATCTGGAAGAGATCCATCAACTCAGCATTGCCAAAAAACTTGTCAATCTTGGACATGAGCCCATTACCAATCCTCCAAGTGAATTCAGCCCCTGATGAGGGAAACTCACACATCCCCAAGGCCTGGACCATCAATTGGAAACCAGTGGTAGAACTTTCCACCACCCCATTAGGTCTGTCACTTCACAATAAAGTACAATTGAAGTCCCCTCCAACAAGCCAAGCCCCCCAATCTACAAAAGCTGCAGCCAAGTTCCAATCCTCCCACAGCTCCTGCCTCCTGTTAGGATCGTTTGGACCATACACCGCTGTCACAAAGAAGACATTGTTCCCCTGGCCTCTTTTGAATCTACAGGTCAGAAGGTGCCTAGCCACAGAAACCTCCTCCAAGCACAGCAGCTGCTTCTTCAACCAGATGATAATTCCCCCAGATCTGCCATTGGAGTTGACCACCACAAGGTCATTTGCAAAACCTGCCCTCATCTCCTCGCATGCCCTGTTAGACTCACAATCAATGTGTGTGTGTCTCTTGAAGGATGGCACAGTCGATTTCCCATTCACGTAGATATCTAAGTAGAGACCCTCTCCTACTTCTATCGCACAGCCCACTCACATTCCAGGTTAGGACCCTCATTTGGGAGTCAGGTCTATCCCCTTCTTAGCTGCAGAAGCTTTGCTAACCTTCATCACAGCTGCAATGACAGATTCATCAACTCTTTGTGTAGGAGTGTGCCTTCTTAGCCTCAACTTGTAAGTAGGTTTCCCAATCCTAGCAGTAGAGGGAGCCTTTGACTTCAAGTGCACGACATCAGCCACAGGAGAGAAATTATGCAAGTCCAAGGAGCTCACAAAGGAATCCACTAGAGCAGAATCAGCAGGCTCACTACTCATATTCACTTCCATCCCTTCATCAGACTGACCAGGATGGGCTTTCAGGTCCTCAGCCACAGCTTCGTTAGACACATTCAGTTCCATCCCTTCATCCTCCACCATTGCAGCTACCTTTTGGATCAGGGGTACTTCAGCCACTTCCTCTAGAGCTTTAGTCCTCATCTCCACAACTCCCAAGCTCCCTACCCCATCTGCCAATTCCTTATCTTTAAAGCATTCAGCCACCACCTCCTGTCTAGCACCTTTTGGTTGCAAGGAAGGAGCTCTGGTTCTCAACACATCAGCATAAGAAGGGAGGTCTTGGATCCGAGGTACTTCAGCCGCACCCTCCAGAGCTTCAGTCCTCAACTCCTCAACTCCCAAGCACCCTACCCCATCTATCGATTCCCTATCTTTAGCGCATTCTGCCACCATTTCCTAACTAGCACAGTTTGGTTGCAAGGGAGGGGTTTTGGTTTTCAGTACCACAGCATAAGAAGGGGGTTGATGTCTAGGCACGACCTCTCTATTTGCCACAATAAAATTCAAAAGGAGCATCCAAGAGCTGCCCCCACATCTGAGGATCAGTTTATCAGGAGTGGTACCATCCCTGAAGACCTTCACCCTCACTTTCACAGCACTGGCATCTCCTTCAATCAGACCAACCACAGCATTCTCGGCCATAGATGCAAACCTGGCTACCATGTTTTTTACCACCTTCCTAGACCTTAGGTGCAAAGGCAGACCTCTGATCTCAAGAACACTAGACCTAGAAGCTGTTCTTTGAGGAGGACGCTCAGGCAAAGAGCCATGAAAGGGGGATACCAGCCACCAGATCACTGATAATCCACCCAATTTGCTAGTCTGAAAACAATACTTCTCAACATCTACCGCACCCACATCAAAAAGCACAAATCGTAATGAAGAGATAATCGTAATTTTCCAAACATCAGTTGATAGAGGAAGAGATCTCACCAATTGCCAAATTCTGTCCATCGAAAGGGTACCCGCCATTACTTCTCTAATCAAAGCACCACGTAGAGCCAGCTCTACTACCTTGACATCCTCGGTCAGGGGAATCTCCACACCCATAGCGTGTACCCTAAGAGTTGAGGGCGGAGGTGGGAGTGGCATCTACAGCTCGTCCCTAGGCCGTGAAGGTGTATTGCAATCCCTGCCCCCAGAATCATCGCAAGTCACCAGGCAGGCATCCCGTTTGTGACCAAATCCTCCACATGCCAGACAAAGCAGTGGTCGCTGACAGGTCGCCGCCAGGTGTCCCCGAAGTCGACATCTAAAGCAAATCACCTCTCTCCGACTTCTGCCCCAGCCATCTGGAAAAACCCTCTTGCTGAATGTCCTAACTCCATCAGGGACATGGAAGCCACGCACCTTCCTGCACCAAGATCGCAAGCACCATATCGCCCATTCATCAGAGTCATCGGCACGGGCGTCAGGGCCCCTCAGGCGGCCGAACATCCTTGCCAGTGCTTCCCACCCAAAGGGGAATTCAAATTTCATCGAATTTTCTCTCTCCTCCCCTCCTTTCAAAAATTTCATCTTCCCTTCAATTTTGAGAAGATTTCATTGAGCAGTCAAGGAGAATCATTCCCGCAAATCACGTCTGGAAACACATTGCTGCTGTTGAGTTTTCCTTAGAACCCATCTTAAGATTAAAAATGATTTATTCTGCTCCTATCTGGTCAATCCAACTAGTTAGAAGGAGGAATTGGGGAGAAGGTTCTTTCCTTGGCTTTCGCCTCAGGTTCCTTTGATATCCCCAACTACTATCGTTTGATGGTACTCCTCTAGCTAGACATCAGATGGACCAGTAGGAGCAGGCTAATCATAAACAATCTCAATCTGAGTCCCAAAGAGTGAGTTCAATCCTTAAGGCCAACGTTTACTTCATTTTAATTAGGCTTAGGATTGAATGTGCACAGGAATGTGATGGGCTCTTTAAATGGGTTGTGCTCTTAAGAATCAAGTTCGATGTATGTGCATGCACAATGTCGGCTCGAAGATTATCGTAGTTTAGAAAAATGATTGTAATATAGTGACGAAAATCAAATCGACATTTAAATTTGTAATTGTTCAAAAAACCTTGAGTTCTGAGGTCGTTCGTAGGGAACAAGTATAGCAATTCAATCCACCAATAACAAGAATCAGAAATATTGATGCAATGGATATTCAATTACAACTACGAGAATAATCAATTAATGCTCAAAATTGTATCTCAGAGTAAAAATAAAAGAGAATAAAAATGGTGGTTAAAACCACTAATTATCCCCAACAATTAAGCATAAATCCCAATTAGATCAGTAGTATTATCAGTAGTGTCCAACCATAGTTAAAGCCAATATTGGATGTCCTGAGAAGACCTCAGATGACTTAACTGTCAAGCCCAAAGCCCTTTGAATTTGCCAAAGTGTAGGCACATATTCCAAGAGTCCATAGTGCAAAATCACCTCCTCTCATAAAATACCCTCCACTCTCTCTCTTCATAACCTAGTCAATGAGTAGTAGGGTAATCGAATCCAGGCCTAAGCTCACCAGCGTGTGTGGCGGGCAAGGAGTGAGTGGTGAAAGAGTGAGAGACCTCACCCCTGTGTGAACTAAGACAATAGAGGACTGCACGCTATTCAATTTATAGGAACTTTTTTTTATTTTTTAACAATGTAAGACTATGTCCCAACTCTTCTTCGCACACGACAGCTTAAGGAAGGTCATCAAATTGCTGTTGTTGTTGTCGTGTCTTCGTTCAATTAAAGGCTTGGAAACCTTTGTGGCTTCGGTCTGTAGCTGCTGGACGTGGAATCAAGGCTAGAGGTGGACGGAACACGGCGGAGGATGGAGGTGAGAAGCGACGTTCGCAGTAGCTCTAGCGAGGGTACCTAAAACATGAAAATGGCATCTTAACACAAATTAAAGCACTGAAAAGGATCGTCGCATCTTGATAGGTGCTATGGCGATTGTTTTGTGGTGTTTAGTGGTCGGCGAAGTGCGTACGACATCAGAGATGGTCGACAGTGATGGGTGTGCACAGTGGGAGCTTAGGGAGGCCAATAGCCCCAATTATGTTGGGCCTTTTGGCCATGAGGTTGCGGTGAAGGTTTTAGAGGTGGTGGTTGATAAGTCCACTTTTGTGAACTATTATTTAGCTTAAGTACTATTTAATTAATTGTTTAGTTGTTAATCAATTAAGGGTTATATGGCAATTCACCTTGACCTGCATTTAATTTTATGCTTCAATTTTTACATTTAATAGCATATTTTATGATAATATAATTTATTTGATAAATGCAGGTTAGGTGCAAGATCAGGAGTTAATTTTTACTTATATAAGATGTCTGGGACTTTGATTGGACGTCTGGAATTATTAATTGCAAATCCGCGGCATCATATTTTTAAGACGTCTGATGCTCCATATAGATGTCTGATGGAGGAACCGGCCGTACTTATCTACCGTTCCAACCACTCACGATCGTCGCGAGTAGTTCGAGAGACTTGCGGCCGAAGGAAAAGGAGGAAGGTGGGGTTCAAAAAGAGGCGGCGTCCTCCGAGGATGGGGCGGATCTTCCTCCCCTGGCGCAGATCTTCTCCCTCTCACCATTGTGGAACAAATGCACTCTGTGTTTCAAGCTTGCACCGTGATCTCTGCGCCCTGCAACTTCCCTCTGCAAGTGCCTGCCCGCTTGCCAACTTCCAGCGCCCCTCATCACCTTCCGCTCCCGCCACATCAAGTGTTTGCAGGCACCGCACCATCAGCCTGCCCACAACACGCCCACACGCCTCCTTCCTGCAAGCAGACCGCAGTGCTCGCATGCCATCTCCCGCGCCTTCTCTCCCGCTCACGCGCCTTCAAGCCAAGCACCATCAGCGCACCCTCAACAGCAGGCGCTCTCTACCTGCCTTCACCCCACAGCGCCCGCACAACCCGGCCACACGCAAGCGACCTTGCAGTGCCCGCAGACACCGCACCTCCAGCCGTGCCCTTGTAGCCAAGCGCAGTGCGCAACTATGCCGCGCACCACCCTACAGCACGCACAACCCGCTCGAGCGCAAGCCACCCTCAGGCAGCGCCACCAGCCATCCCACTGTTCATCTTCTTCCCCAAAAGAACCCATCGCTGGCCGTCCACCTCCAAGTGCAGCCACCTCCATGCGCCACGAAGCTTCACTCCAACAGTGCCATCGACTCCACCTTGCCCTCACAAGGCTGCCCACACTCGCGGCAGCCCTTCCTGCTGACCCTACGCTTCTCGCACACAAGCCACCGCCGACGGCATTCAAGGCTTCGACCGGCCGCCGCCGGTCACCTCCGTCGACACCACGACCACCAACACGTAGCCCACATCCCGGCCGATCAACTCCGAGCACCGCACCTCCAGCCGCGCCTTCTCCTCCGCGTGTGCACGAGGGAACGAAAACCCCTGTTTTGCTACAGTGATTTGTCCATTAATATTTACCTTAAATGCCATTGTGGAAGTTCCTATTCTTTTATTTTATGCATTACATTATTGCAGTGAAATTGCATAGTCCTCCTTCTACTTCACCTAAATTATTTGCACATATATATATCACATGAATGATTGAATGCATGGATTATGGAGAACAAGTTATGCTTTAGAAATTAATATTTACGGTGCTCACCAGTATAGGGATCACTATTTTTCATGTTATTATATTATGGTGAATTTGCATAATAGCACCTACATTCTTGATTAATTAGTTAAAATAAGCATTTAGGTGAGAAAAAGAAAAGCACGAAGTAGCGAGCATATCTATTGGGTTTCCTGAATAAACGAGACACTATTTATTAATTTAAATAGGCTAATTCCTCCCTGTGGAGATGACCTAAGTATTTGTGGTTAGATTTCAAAAATTTAAATGTTTTGAAAAGCTATTTTCTACCATGCGATTAAATACAACGACACATCATTTTATGATAAAGTTTTCAACGAAAATGAAGATCGCTCTCTTAAATGGTGCCGTTGCTTAGGAGGAAAAATGCCTATTAATTTTTCAGGAATTTTATGTTATTTTTATGCTATTTTAAAAGCTTTCCTGAACTACTAACAGTGGATTTTCTTCTATGCAAAAACACGCGACGAATGCGATGGGCGCATATGGCGGAGACGATCTTTTTGGTGGACCTTGACTCCACTAGGAGGATGACAATAGGAACACGTGGGCCTTGATCCCACGCATTTAGTCTTACGGAGAAGACTATTTTTGATTTAGGCAGTTGGTCTTAGTTAGATTTAGTTAGATAGACATTAGAATTTAAATTACTATCTTTTGGGCCCTTGTTGGGTATTTTTGGGAATATGTTCCCATTTATTTAGGTTATAGGATTATTTGAATTATTTTAAACTGCATTTCAGTTAGTTAGTTAGATTAGGTCTGTTTCTTATTATTAATTAAAAAAAAAAATTTCGAACTGCCTGCTAGAAGATGCATATCTATAGGATGATCATCTAGGACTGAATGAGCGGCATCTAGTTTATTTTTATTGCACTGCATTCATTATTGCACGAAGAAAGTTGGAGTAAGGTATGTCTTCTCTTGAGCATTGATTACTTGTCATGCATATGCATTGAACCTAAATCTAAGACCACTAAAGTGCTTGAATAAAATTAATTGAATGGTCACTTTAAACAAATTGGGACTGTTAAGAGGTTGGACTTTAAAATCTGTGACTGAAAATTGTGTGCAAAAGGATCCTATTTGTGGAATTTCAAAAAAAAAATCAAAACACGATCGTATTCTTGCACACTTGAGACACTGTGCACCTCACATAAGGTCACTAGATAAATTTCTACCTCTCCTCTTTTGCACCACAAGGGAAGTTAGTCGGAAATCAACATGCCTATCCACCAAGTTACTTCAGTTCCTTGTGTGTGGGCTCGATTCGAGACTTGCATCCCTTGCGAGTAGGTTATAGGCACCAGCGAAGGTTGGCCTAGGAAGCGTAATTTTTGCAAAACTTGTTTGGCCACCAACTAAACATATAACTCTAAGACCTACAATCTACTAAAAACAGATCCCGTTGAATTTGCGTTTGCTTTGACATTAGAACTCTCTAGGAAGCTTTCTGCTAAATTTTGCTAAAGCCTAAGAGAGTTAAAATTGTTTTGCTTAAAGAAATGGATTGTTCTTACTCCTATCATTCGGATTATCAGAGTCAATACTTCCCATCTTTTAATCAGGATCCCATGCTCCGAGCATATCCATCCTTTGATGGGTACAATGATAATTCATGGGATCATTCTCATTCTTACCCTGGGAGTACTAGCTTGATAACTCCCACTTTTGAGCAGAGCCTAAGAGTGGGATTCTCCAATCCTGAAATCCCTACTTTCATGCAAACACCCAACCCTCCCACCCTTCATGATTTTCCGTATCGAGGTTGGACCGATACCCCTAGGAAACCAGAGCCTGAAATTGACTATCCTCCCCAACTTGATAATAGTAGCCTCTCCTCTTTTATGATAGAAATGGAAAAACAACAAAAGGAAATAATGGAATCAATGGGAGAGATGTTGAGGAATAGTTAACAATTAAATAAAGAAATAAGACAACTTAGCTACACGATTTCCAATAATCCTGATCCCTACCCATCCAATCATGATCATGAAAATAATTCTGAGGTACTTAATGACACTAGGGATCCAATTTCATGTAGCGATCACTTAGACTCTCCCAATGGGACGCAGCCACTAGAGGACAACAATCATTGCAATTATCCACCTGAACTATATTGGAGTCAAAACCAAGGGAAGATTATTGTTCCTATCACTTCCCCTCTTGATTATTTGGTGCATTCCCATTCTACTCTTAGTGAGCCTACTCCTGACCCTCCACTTAGGGAATCAACACCCATCATTCAATATCCTGAGGATTCAAATGTACCTAATGAAGGTGACCCTAAGGGAATGGAGGATGATCAATTCTGGTCTCAGGGATATGACTAGTCTAATTCTGAAGATGAGGATACTCAAATAGAGGAATCTGGACTGAAAATTTGGAGTGATTCACAGGAGAATTATTTATCATTTGAGGATTTACCTCCATAGGGTAGAAATAATATGATTAAATCTAGATTCCTTCTTTCTTTTGAGAGTCATCCTCCATCAAAACAGGAGTTGATATTAGAGGAGGACGAACAAAATAATGAGAAGTCTATGGCTGACTCTCGGGGAAAAAACACATCAATTAAGGATTTATACACCGAGAAGAAAGATAAATTCAATGATATAGCCTTCCTCCAAAATATTAAGACCGGTCCTCTTTTAGAAATAATTGAGGATACTGATCCAACTCCTAATGAATCACATATACACCCCGACAAATATTCCAGTGAACCAAACAAATCTGGGGATGAGCTGAATGATAATGATTCTTACATTTTGACCCTGCCATCAAAAAGTTGTAGTTTGGAGTCTACCCTTGATTCAAATATGACTCCGATCATTAATGCTAGGCAGGATAACTTGAAGTTGTCTACTACTGTTAGGGACTATATACAATTCGAATCATTGTTGGAATTGGACCTAACATCTACTAAGCCCTCATTGGACTTAACCATTACCTTCCAACACTACAAACAACCCTTATACTCCCTTACCGATCCTTGGCTCAGATCTCTGCTCATGTACATTCTTGCTGGAGAATATATCAGGCCAGTACATCCTGGGGTAGAATGGCAAGTATGGATTGATGCTTGTACTTTTACTCTCGCCATTCAAGGGTTTGAACTAATAATGTGTATATCTTTTAAAACCCGTCCTGCTCTAGAGGATCCTTGTTATCCTCCACCTATTCCATTTCGGGAGGTCCCTTTTCATATTCCGTTTATTATCCCTAGACCTCCCAAGGTAGCCAACCAGGTTTTCCGCTTTCATATCTTCTGGCGAACATTTGGAATTACATTGCATCATCAGCTCACCAACATCCGTGGTTACCTATTTTCTAGGCCTGCACTGTTACACATATTCTTAGGGCCTAACCTTTTCTATTTGGAACCGGACTTACAGGTTCCTTATAAGTCTGGCTGCTGATAGAAAATGCAGCACTTGTTGGGAGGCAACCCAGCAAATTGTATCAGGTGATTTCTTTCCTTTCTCCTCCTGTTTTAATTTTACAATGGGGACATTGTAGGATTTAGGCATGGGGGAGTGCATTTGCATTTTAGGAAATATTTATGCATTTAGGTTAGTAAAAAAAAAAAATGAATGAGCTGAATGGGTTAGTCCTTAGCAAAATACCTTTGTCATTGGAGGTTTTTCTTCTTGAATTATTTCTTAAGTTTAGAATCCAGTACATTTATTTCACGTGCACGTAGACTGGGTAATGGATCATTGAGGAAAACCAATGAGCATTTGTAGTCTACTGAACCCTTGGACAGTTCATAGAGAGTCAGGCATACTATCTTCTAGTAAATCCACCTCATATTTGTGAGAAGAAGTAGAGAGATTACTGGTGCTCTAAGTCTAGTGCAAGTACTCTTAAGTTCTGGATAATTAGATGATGATACTTCAGAGTTAGGCATAGTTTTCACTTTCTGTTCCTGGGTGCATACTTTGAGTGAATTCCTGAGAGTCACCAAATAAGGCAGATATACAGAAATTGAGTCTTAATAAAGCTATAACTATGGTGGATGGTTACGACCATCCTTCATAGAGTCCTCAGCTGAAGGAGGGTAATAGTGTCAAAGGTCAGAAATACGCCTATCCTATCCATTCTTTCCCGGTGCCGAGAATAGGCACTTCCACCAAATAAGCCACACAACTTCCACTTGACCGTCATCATCCCTAATAATGCCTCATAAATAAAAGTATGTATCATGTTGTGCTGATTGAAAAAAAATCAAAAACAAGAAGAAATTAAAAGAGAGAGAGAGAGAGAGAGAGAAAAGAAGAAGAAAAAGAAGAAACAGAAAGAAGAAAAAGAAAAAAAAAAGTTATATTACAAAAAAAAAAAAAGAGAAAAAAGGGTCAAGTTTCTAATGTCTCTGAGGCAACAGAACACCTATTACGTTCCACCAAATATAACCCATACCTACCTTCTAGTATTTCTGATCGCCTGAATACTAGTTGAGGACTCTAACTTAGTTATAGACTTATTAGGACTTTAATTGAGGTGTAGATGCCAAGTGAGGCCACCAAATAGTGAATATAATTTCTAATTCTGGCGAGATTCGTGATCTCAGAAAGAAAGAAAAGAGAGAGTGACCAGGAACATTAAGAGAGCACAGTTATGTAGCCTCTCTAAGAGTTGACTTGTCTAATAGTCTAGAGAGCTAGAGTCTACAGTACTAGACTATATGTAGCACCAGTTGAGTATGTGCCACAAAATATAAATCCATTCAATTTGATATCTCCTACCTAAGCCAAACGCTGGTGTCAAATTTCATATTATCGTTTGCTTCATCCTCGAGGGAAGTGGTTGCCTATCTCGATAGAAATTTTTGCCAAGGGTGATGTATGAACTCCCAATGCGAATCAACTCTTTCACTTGGATCCGTTACCTAGGTTATCAGCACTTCACATTTGTCTGGATTTCTAAAGTTTTGAGATAAGATCAGAAGAAGTCTTCTGATTACTTTTATTGTTCATTTTTACTAGGGACTAGCAAAACTTAGGCATGGGGGCATTTGATAAGTCCACTTTTGTGAACTATTATTTAGCTTAAGTACTATTTAGTTAATTATTATTAGTTGTTAATCAATTAAGGGTTATATGGCAATTCACCTTGACTTGCATTTAATTTTATGCTTCAATTTTTACATTTAATAGCATACTTTATGATAATATAATTTATTTGATAAATGTAGGTTAGGTGCAAGATCAGGAGTTAATTTTTACTTATATAAGACGTCTGGGACTTTGATTGGACGTCTGGAATTATTAATTGCAAATCCGCAGCATCATATTTTTTAAGACGTCAGATGCTCCATATAGACGTCTGATGGAGGAACAGGCCGTAGTTATCTACCATTCCAACCACTCGCGATCATCGCGAGTTGTTGGAGAGACTTGCGGCTGAAGGAAAAGGAGGAGAGTGGGGTTCAAAAAGAGCCGGCGTCCTCCGAGGATGGGGTGGATCTTCCTCCCCTGGCGGGGATCTTCTCCCTCTCACCACTGTGGAACAAATGCACTCTGTGTTTCAAGCTTGCACCGTGATCTCTACGCCCTGCAACTTCCCTCCTCAAGTGCCTGCCTGCTTGCCAACTTCCAGCGCCCCTCATCACCTTCCGCCCCCATCGCATCAAGTGCTTGTAGGCATTGCACCATCAACCTGCCCACAACACGCCCGCGTGCCTCCTTCCTGCAAGCAGACCGCAGTGCCTGCATGCCATCTCCCGCGCCTTCTCTCCCGCTCACACGCCTTCAAGCCAAGCACCATCAGTGCACCCTCAACAGCAGGCGCTCTCTACCCTCCTTCACCCCACAGCGCCCGCACAACTCGACCACACGCAAGCAACCTTGCAGTGCCCGCAGACACCGCACCTCCAACTGTGCCCTTGTGGCCAAGCGCAGTGCGCAACTGCGCCGCGCACCACCCTACAGCACGCACAACCCACTCGCGCGCAAGCCACCCTCGCGCAGCGCCACCAGCCATCCCACTGTTCATCCTCTTCCCCAAAAGAACCCATTGCCGGTCATCCACCTCCAAGTGCAGCCTCCTCCACGTGCCACGAAGCTTCACTCCAACAGTGCCATCGACTCCGCCTTGCCCTCACAAGGCTGCCTACACTCGCGCAGCCCTTCCCGCCGACCCTACGCTTATCGTATGCAAGCCGCCGCCGATGGCATTGAAGGCTCCGACCGGGCGCCGCTGGTCACCTCCATCGACGCCACGACCACCAACACGTAGCCCACATCCTGGCCGATCGACTCCGAGCACCACACCTCCAGCCGCACCTTCTCCTCTGCGTGCGCACGAGGGAACAAAAACCCCTGTTTTGCTACAGTGATTTATCCATTAATATTTACCTTAAATGGCATTGCGGAAGTTCCTATTCATTTATTTTATGCATTACATTATTGCAATGAAATTGCATAGTCCTCCTTCTACTTCACCTAAATTATTTGCACATATATATATATCACATGAATGATTGAATGCATGGATTATGGAGAACAAGTTATGTTTTAGAAATTAATATTTACGGTGCTCACCAGTATAGGGATCACTATTTTACATGTTATTATATTATGGTGAATTTGCATAATAGCACCTACATTCTTGATGAATTAGTTAAAACAAGCATTTAGGTGAGAAAAAGAAAAGCATGAAGTAGCGAGCATATCTATTGAGTTTCCTGAATAAACAAGACACTATTTATTAATTTAAATAGGCTAATTCCTCCCTGTGGAGACGACCTAAGTATTTGTGGTTAGATTTCGAAAATTTAAATGTTTTGAAAAGAGATTTTCTACCACGCGATTAAATACAACGACACATCATTTTATGATAAAGTTTTCAATGAAAATGAAGATCGCTCTCTTAGTGGTGCTACGTTTGGTGGAGTGTACCACCAATGCGAGCTCACCGGAGCTCACGCTAGAGGTGGAGAAGACAAGGTGCATGAAAACTAAGTCTAAAGGTGTAGCTAGACTTTAGAGTGGGAGATGATAAGAACACCATCATGAGCCCTAACTAGCTCTTTTGATCCAATTAGGTCAATAAATGCTCCTACATATCCAACCAAAGGTTATAACTCACTATATAAGCATTTTGAGTGAAAAATAAGAAACTAGGGTTAAAAAACTAGGGTTAAAACTACAATTTTACCAACTTATCATGAATGCATTACAACCACAAGTTTTTTCAAGGGTTGAATAATGGTTAAATGGTCTTAATAAGATAATAAGTGGGTTGGATCAGACAAAAAAGGGTTTACGTGTGTTCTGAGAATTAAATGACTTTTGAAACCCTAAAAATAGACCCACTTAATTAACCAAGATTTTGGTCAGGATAAAATTCACTTAAACCCTAAAAAAATCATAGAAAAATATTCTCTAGGGTTTAGTACCTTCAATTTGGCCATCAGAACTCATCTTGACTTAAAATGGAGTCTCAAATTAATATTTGCCCTAATTTGGGTTTTTACATAAATTACCCAACCAAACGTGGTCAAAACCAAAATCCAACTTCACCATTAGATTTCTTAGGTCCAAATTAGGTTTCTACCAAAATTTGGATGCAAGGAGAACTTGTCTTGACCTAGTTTGCAAAAAAGGTCTTGTCTAATTACATTTATAACCTCAACTTTCAAAAACCCTTGCATTTAGCCCCCTAACTTCTTTGTCGTCGTCACAATTAGGTCTCTCCACCATTATCGTGGAGGAAACCTACTCTAGTGTCCTTTGAGAGGAGATTTCTCCTTGATTGCTTGGAGAATCTCTTCCAAAATTGGAAGGAAGATTCTTTGAGCAATCCTCTCCAGTTTGAACCGGTCAAGATGCATTGATTCTTTCCCAATCTCTCATGCGAATGCATGAGAGATTTGGGTATCTAAAAAGCTCCCAAGTCCAGTGACCTTTCAATCTTAAGAAGCTTGCTTCCCAAGACCTAACTGCTCCCTAGAGGCCTTTATAAAGACCCTTAGATGTCCTTGATCTCTTCACGCTCGAAAGCAGCTGTGAAATCCCCACAATTCTTCTCTCCCTCTCACGGTCGAAGGCTCCTCGACATCCAGCGATCCCCTATGCTCTTCCTTGTCGTCCGTCTACAATACCTGCGGTGAATTCATCCTACCTGTTCTTCTCTGCTTCTCGCCTTACCAGCAGACACTTTTTCCCCTTCGTCCTCGTCGTCTCTACCATACAAGAGCCGCCTTCATCTCCAATGTCGGCCACACCACACCACACCCGACACCATTGATGCCCCAATTCATCCATTAACCTTCTAGCTAAGTCCCCTATTCCCTCTACTTTCTTCCCTGCTCTTTATTTTCCAAATCCGACCACCGACAACCCTTCGCAGCCCCATCTCCTCCATCTCCAGCCACCCCCTCCGACGAGCCCATCCCACCTCTACAGACCACCAAAACCCTCGCCGACCATCCCAAAACCTTTACCATACCTCAATGAGCATTTCCCCTCTATTCATTTGCCTCTCCACCCACACACACGCACCCTTGAACATACCCACTCACACGCACACAGTTTGACCTAGTCATGCACTCACTGCCACTCTTGCTCCATGCCACCACCCTCATCATGTTCGCCGTGCTCCGACGATTCTCCATTAACATTCTGACGAGGTCGAGAGGCTGTTTTACTGACTTCAGATGTACGCCTTGTCCGCCATGGACTAGCAAGCTTCAAGCTTGCTTGAAGCTCACTCCAGGTCATGCTATGCCTAGGTTGAAGTCCCAGGTTGCGCGGAAGTGGCATGCGCATGAGCCTAGATCCCCAATTGATGATGCGAGCTTTAGTAGCTACTGCAATTGGAAGGAAAACCCATGCTGCGGATGTGCGAAGGAGGGGGTGTGGATTGTCTCGCATCAAGAAGTTCTGAAGCTACACACTCGCATAAATTGAAAAACTGAAAGAGGTTGTTCGCCTCAGTTCACTGGGTGAGGTCCCTCTCACCCTCTCACCTGGCCTCATTCGTGACACCTACCTGCAGACCTAGCCTGACCCGACTCGACCTACACTCCTCGCTCACCACCGCACGCTGGTGAGCTTGGACCTAAGTACGCACCTGACTCGATAACTCGGATACCCTGTGACTTTGGGAGAGCAGATCCTAAGAGAGAGAAAGAGTGGAGAGTCGCACAGGTAGGGGGAGGATTTTGCTGCAGTGACCTTCGGCTGACACTTAGCTAGATTTTGAAGAGGAAAATCAGAGAATAAAGAAGAAGAAGAGGAGGCCTGAGCAGAAGTTGAAGAAGAAGTGGAAGATTGCTGAGTGAAAGGCAGAAGAAGAAAAGAAGTAAAGAACTGAGCTGAATAGGAGAAAAAGAGAGGAAGAGAAGGACATAGCTGAAGTAGAGAAAGGAAGAATCAAAGAAAGCAGAAGAAAGAGAAGAAGAAGAAAGGAAGAAGTAGAGAAAGAGAAGAAAAGAAGATGAAGAAGACAGATCTTAGAACTTATTTCATACATATACATTGAGTTCCTTCGTTGATATTGTAGGAGTATTTGGTGATTTAAATCATCATTTTACTCCTATCATTTTGCACATTGATACTAATATTATTTCAAATTCTTTTAGTTTGAATTGTGATCTTGATTTCTAAATCCAATATAGCTCCCTGTGTTCGACCTTGGAACTTTTTCGAGTAATAAAAATTGTATTCTTTTTCAAAGCTATTTCGACTATATTACAATGCTTCATTTTAAAACATTGATCTCGCTGCGACAAACATTTTTCCGTCGTTGCCAGGGACGAAGGGGCAATTTAGAATTCTCGATTGCAATAACTGATTTGGTACTAACTTGCTATATCTCTTTTGCTATGGTTATTTCAGGGAGAAGATACATTGAAGAAAGTCAGCCGCACAAGGAACACACCAGGAGCAGGTAAATTCTAATTACTCTCTCTCTTAAGCCCCTAATTCTGAAAAGGTTAAGAAAGGAAAAAATCAGTTAGGGCTACTTGCTTTCCATTCTTTGATAATTCACCAAGTTGCCTAATTTGATTTCAACAACAAAACCTGATTTGTGCAACCACTTAAGGTAACTAGGGCTATCACATTTTTGTTTCAGCCTTAGATACCACATTTGGCAAACTAAATTGGACCAAAACAAGAGCCAAGTAAGGATTTCAAGTTTGGGTTTTAGAGACACACATAATCAAGAACTGATCTTTCCCAAACAATGTGTGCCTAAGCCTTGGTTGAATTGATCTATTCAAGAAAACCCTAAAAATCAGGCTCTTAATCTCACTTGAATCATAAAAGAGGGACCTAAAACTTCTCAAAGGACAAATAGGTGAAGTTGACCCACCTTGTTGGGTCAACCAATCTTTAAATTAGGTCACTTTTGCACTCAATACATCCTAAAGTTCGAGTGAAATCCTAAGAACCCTTGTTCTTAATAAAACTGGTAGACTTAGGAGGTTAAGTCCCCATTCTAGTCTACCTAGAACATCAGTGACAAGAGAGGTCAAGTGGGGGAAATCCTATAACCCGTGGGGGTGCTATACCGTGTAGGGGCTTTGCTGGACTCTCCCCCTCTGGCTGCCCAGGTAATTCTCAAGTGGATGGCTTTTTGACTAAGGGGTATCTTCTGCCCCAAACCTCTATAGTCAACCAAAATTTTTGGGTGTCTTGATTGGGTCCATCACATTCTATTCTCATCCAGTCCAACGGTGCATGTTTGGTAGGAGGTCCTTAAGACCATCCTTGAGGCCTCCTTTAGTCATTCACTCCCATCGAGGCCAGGCCTCGACATTCATGTTTATGCAGCAACCCCATCACATAGACATCTCTTCTGATTCATCTGAACCTAATTCTCCCTCATCCATTATCATGGCACAACTTGCAGAGGAAGAGAATAACCTCGACAATCAACTTCAACGCCTTAATGATTTATTCCAAGCCTTTGTGAATCCACCGCAGCATCCTATGATGTGAAATCATTATAATCCTGCTGCGGTGGCGATTGAACCTCGAGTCCAAATCCCGGCTGGAGGTCCTGATACTGAACTCAAGCCCAACATGATTCATGCTATTCCAAAATTTCATGGGCTCAATTTCGAGGATCCTTTCCAGCAAATTAAACAACTCAAGCATCTGGCGTAAACCTTCGGGTTAGATGTTCAGAATCGGGATATTCTTCTCATGAAAATATTCTCCTTCTCTCTCATGAACAAAGCAGCTCACTGTTATCAAACTTAAATGCATCTAATCAACACATGGGTTGAACTACAATCCGAGTTTCCAAAAAAGTTCTTAACAATTGGTCTGACGAATGCTTTATGACACCAGATCACGCACTTCACACGACAATCTGGAGAGGCACTTCACGAAGCATGGGATCGATTCCAGGATCTCATGCGAAAGTGCCCGCATCATAGAGTTCCTAAATGGGAACAAGTCCAGTCCTTTTACCAGGGACTCCGTGAAGATATCCAATTATTCGTCAATGCAACTTGTGGAGGAAATATCATGGGTCAACACGAAGATACTGTGTTATGGATTTTCTCAAAAATATGTGCGAAGAACTCCATCAATAATGACTCCATGGGCATATTCGATCGGACGAATGCTCGCTCATCGACGAATCCAATGGGAGCACATGAGATGCAGGACCTGTCCTCTTTTGTCAACTTGGAATTGATGGCTAGTCATTTGGACAAGTTCTCTATTATTGAGAAGAAGGTGGATGAGCTAACTCAACATCTGCAGTGAGCCACCTCTGTGCAAAACTCGTTCACACAACCGCCCTCTACGGGGGAAGCTGTGCATAACATCTACCAGCGATCTTCTCTGGGGATGAACCCGTATCCACCCCCATCTAACTCTAGGGCTAGAGGAAACTCCGGTCTTGACTATTCTAGTTGGGGGACTTTGAACCCTCGTATTCTGACTTCTCTAAGGTTCCTCAGACCTGCGAGGACCTCAACGCCTTTCAGAATGACCCATTCTCTAATACCTCTAACCTTGGATGGCGAAATCATCCTAATTTCATGTGGATAGGAAATAATCATAATTAGAGACCACCATATCAGCCCTGTCCACAAGCTTCTCATCCATATTAGCTGCCTTAGCCACAACCCAACCCTACCTATCAATCTGGGCCAACTCAAGGAGATCAAATGACTCTTATCCTTCAGACTCTGGCTGACATTCAAAAGATGAATGCAGCTATGCAGAAATAGCACAAAGATGAGATCACAGTGGTTTCACAACTAACTCACCCAGATGGCAAATTCCCGTCAACCTGGTACACTCCCTTCACAACCTTTGCCGAATCCGAATAACATGCCAAACCAGAGGCGTGTTATGAACCCAAATCCAGGCCAAGCCCACATGGTTTATTAGGCCCCTTCTGCTCCATCACCCGACGGGATGGAAACTTCGACATCATACTCGAGATTTCAGCAACAGCCACCTATTTTACCTACACTAAACCAGAACCAAGCAGGATTGAATTCAGTTATGACTCGTAGTGGCAAAGCAACACAAGACCCACCTTCCCCAAGCCACTTTTAGCCTGGTAGTGCTAACCCAAACCAAAGGATAGTCATCCAAGATGCCCCTGTCCTAGATCAAGAACCTAGACCTAGTCCAGAGGAACCATCCAAGGTTCCATTTCCCGAGGCCTTGACCAAGGGAAAGAGGACAACCAAACCCGTGGCACCTAAAGAGGACCTAGTCAAGCTCTTTGAACAGGTCCATATAAACATCCCCTTGATGGATGCAATTTGCCACGTGCAAACTTATGCACGATTTCTGAAAGACGTGTGTACAATTGAGCGTAAGCCCCGAACCAAAAGTAGGAGCCTAATTGTATTGTCAGAGCAAGCCAGCTTTATCATTTTGAGCAAACTCCCACCTAAGGCAAAAGACCCAGGTACTCCCATGATTTCCTGTATAATTGGTGATATCCAATTTGATAGATCTTCATTGGATCTCGAAGCCTTCATAAACCTAATACCTACATCCCTACTTGACCATCATGAGGAATTTGAGCTTAAACCAATAGAGCTAACATTACAGTTGGCAGATCGATCTATTAAGTCACCTAAAGGAGTTCTTGAGGATGTCATTATTAGGGTTCGAGATTTCTATTTCCCGATGGATTTCATAGTCCTGGATATGGATGCTCCAAAAAATCTAAGAAACACACCGATCATACTAGGGAGACCCTTTTTGGCCACTGCTAGGGCCAACATTAATTGTGAGGAGGGCCAAATTGAACTAAAATTTGGGAACCAGACACTAAAAATCGACATCTTTAAGGACCAACAAGGGATTAATTATGGAGTTATAGAGCAAATATGTGATATCAAGGCTGTGGTTGATGGTCAGTATATCGAGGAAAATCTAACTACTTATGATCAACCACAAGAGGATCAAAACCAACAATTAAAGGAGTCTGAACTCAACCTAGACACACCCATAGCTCCTTCCCTTGCTTCTAACACCCACCTTGAACCACCCATTGCTGATGGTAACCCTGTTCTAGAGTTGAAGCCTCTTTACGATCATCTAAAGTACATCTTTTTGGGTTCCAATCAAACGTTTCCTATGATTATCAACTCCAGACTCACACCTAATCAAGAATCCCATCTAATTTCTGTTCTCCAGCAACATCGAAGAGCATTGGATGGACTCTAGATGATCTGACTGGTATTAACCCCTCTTACTGCACACACCGCATCTATACTGAAGAGGGCACACGACCTTCCCATGAAATGCAGAGACATTTTCCTGTGTAGATTAGGATTCCCGCTCATTTCACAGGTATGATGGGAACACCATCATGAGCCCAAACTAGCTCTTTTTGATCCAATTAAGTCAGTAAATGCTCCTATATAACCAACTGAAGGTCATAACTCACTGTATAAGCATTCTGAGGGAAAAATAAGAAAATAGGGTTAAAACTACAATTTTACCAGCTTATCATGAATGCAATACAACCACAACTTTTCTCAAGGGCTGAATAATGGTTAAATGGTCTTAATAAGATAATAAGTGGATTAGATCAGAGAGAGGGTTTACATGTGTTCTGAGAATTAAATGACTTTTGAAACACTAAAAATAGACCTACTTAATTAACCAAGGTTTTGGTAAGGATAAAATTCACTTAAACCCTCTAAAATTCATATAAAAATATTCTGTAGGATTTAGTACCTTCAATTTGGCCATCAAAACTCATCTTCACCAAAAATGGATTCTCAGATAGATATTTGCCTAAATTTGGGTTTTTGCAAAAATTACCCAATCAAACATGGTCAAAACCAAAATTCAACTTTGCCACTAGATTCTTTTGGTCTAATTAGGTTTGTACCAAAATTTGGACCCAAGAAAAAGTTGTCTTGGCCTAGTTTGCAAAAAGGTCCTATCTGATTACATATATACCCTCAACTTTCAAAAACCCTTTCATTCAGCCCCCTAACTTATTCTTCATCTTCATAATTAGGTCCCTTCACCATTATCGCGGAGGAAACCTACTCTGGCTACCTTTGACAGGAGATTTGTCCTTGATTGCTTGGAGAATCTCTTCCAAAATTGGAAGGAAGATCCTCTATATAATCCCCTCCAGTTTGAACCTGTTAAGATGCTCTGATTCCTTCCCAATCTCTCATACGAATGCATGAGAGATTTGGGTATCTAAAAGGCTCCCATGTCCGGTGACCTTCCAAGCTTGAGAAGCTTGCTTCCCAAGACCTAATCACCCCCTAGAGCCCTTTATAAGGACCCTCAGATCTCCCTGATCTCATAATGCTCGAAATCAGCCGTAAAATCCCCACAATTCTTTTCTCCCTCTCATGGCCGAAGGCTCCTCAACGTTCGGTGATTCCCTCTGCTTTTCCTCGTCATTCGTCTACCATACCTACAGCAAATTCATCCTCCCTGTTCTTCTCTACATCTCACCGTACCAGCAAATGCCCTTTCCCCTTTGTCCTCACCATCTCTACCTCACCGGAGCCGCCTTCGTCTCCAGCGTTGGCCACACCACACTCGAAGCCATCGCTGCCCCAATTCGTCCATCAACCTCCTCGCAAAGTCACCTATTCCCTCTACTTTCTTCCCTACTCTTTATTTCCCAAATCCGACCACCAACAACCCTTTGCAACCCCATCTCCTCCATCTCGGACCACCCCCTCTGGCAAGCCCATTCCACCTCCACAGACAACCAAAACCCTCGCCAACCATCACAAAAGCTTCGCCACAGCTCACTGAGCATTTCCCCTCTATTCATTCACCTCTCCACCCATCGACATGCACCCTCAAACACACGCACTTACACGCACACAGTTTGACATAGCCACGCACTCACAGCCACTCTCGCTCCACGCCACCACACTCATCACATTCACCGTGCCCTGACAATATCTCGGAATGTTTTGACGTGGCCGAAAGGCCGTTTTACTGATTTCAGGTGTACGCCTTGTTCGCCATTAATGAGCAAGCTTCAAGCTTGCTTGAAGCTTGGTCTAGGTCTTGCTACACTCAGGTTGAAGTCCCAGGTTGCGCGGAAGTGGCCTAAGCATGAGCTTGGGTCCTTAATTGAAGCATGAGCTTCAGTAGCTGCTGCAATTGGAAGGAAAACTCCTGTTGCAGACGTGTGAAGGATGGGGGCACGGATTATCCCATATCGGGAAGTTCTGAAGCCGCGCTCCCACATAAATTGAAAAAGTGAAAGAGGCTATTCGCCTCAGTTCACGGGGTGAGGTCCCTCTCACCTGCTGACCTGGCCTCATCTACGACACCTACCTGTGGACATGGCCTGACCCGACTAGACCTGCACTCCACGATCACCACCTCATGCTGGTGAGCCTGGACCTGAGTATGCGCCTAACCTGATAACCTGGATACCCTGTGGCTTTGGGAGAGCAGATCCTAAGAGAAAAAGAGAGGAGAGTCGCTTGGGTAGGGGTAGGGTTTTGCTGTAGGGACCTTTAGCTGACACTTAGCTGAGTTTTGAAGAGGAAAATCAGAGAAGGAAGAAGAAGTGGAGGCCTAAGCAGAAGCAGAAGAAGAGGAAGATTGCTGAGTCAAAGGTAGAAGAAGAAAAGAAGTAAAGGCCTGAACTGAAGAGAAGAAGAGAGGAAGAGGACATAGCTGAAGTAGAGAAAGGAAGAATCAAAGAAAGCAGAAGAAAGAGAAGAAGAAGAAGAAAGGAAGAAGCTGAGAAAGAGAAGAAGAAAAAAGAAGGCAGATCTTAACTCTTATTTGATACATATACATTGAGTTCCTTAGTTGATATTGTAGGAGTATTTGGTGATTTAAATCACCATTTTACTCCCATCTTTTTGCACATTGATTCTTATATTATTGCAAATTATTTTAGTTTGAATTGTGATCTTGATTTCTAAATCCCATATTGCTCCCTGTGTTCAACCTCGAAACTTTTTCGAGTAATAAAAGTTATATTTGTTTTCAAATCGATTTCGACTATATTATAACGCTTCATTTTAAAACATCGATCTCCCCACGGCAAATAGGAGAGAAAGAGTTTATTGTGCTTACGAAGTAATTGAGGCCTAGGGTACAGTGTTGTCCAGCTGAATGTGGGGAGGACAATGTCGATGGCAAGGGAAATGGTGAGGAAGAGGTTGGCATCTCCCTTGCTTTAGCTGGCAAGGCACATGGAGAGGAGGGGAAGAACGTAGGCCACCCAATTTGGTGCTTGGCTGGTCGGACGAAGGAGGCAGAGATGCTCGCCAGAGCCAAAGACGAGGATGGTCGGAGGACAAGGAGGTGGGTTATTTCTGTCAAAATCTTAGCTGAGGAATGCCTGAGGATGCCCTAGAGCTTATATAGAGGTCGAATTTGATATCAATTTAGGAAGAATACACGAATTTGGTTGAGGAATTTGTTATGGAGATCCTTGAAATCTTGACCTCACTAGCATTTTCCTATTCGTAGTAGGTGGCAAGACAAGGATCAATGGGAAGGGGATCATCTGGCAATCAATCTCTCTAATTTTGAAGGGATTTGGTTGAGAGATCTGGGAGGAATCCTTAGTCAAAGGTCGGTCAATGTGGGTTTGATGTTGTTCATATTGTTCAGGTGTCAAGGACCTAAATGTGAATGTTACGACAAAGTTAGGGGTATTTCGGTGATAAACTTAAAACCTAGGGGTCTGGATGTAAGAATAAAGCTTTTTAGGGGCTAAAATGCAAATTAGGTCAAGATGGACTATGATTGGGCCACAGTTTTGGTGTTAACCTAATTGGGACACAAGAAATCTAATGGTGAACTTGGATTTGAGTTTTGACCACGTTTGATTAGGCAAATTCCATAAGAGCCTAAATCAAGGCAAATTCCCGTCTGAATCTTTGTTCTTGTTCAAAATGGGTTCAGATGGTCAAAGTGAAGGTACCAAACCTTATGTTTAGATTGATTTTATCTCGATCAGAATCCTTTTAATTTAAGCGATGCTGATAATTATGGTTTTGAATGATATTTTAATCTTCGGAATGCGTGAAACTCTGATTCAGTTGATGAGCCCACTTTTTACTCTTTTGAGTTCATTTGACCTTAACTTCACCCCTTCATTAATCTACATTAATGATGGAATGGTAAAACAATAGAATTAACCCTGCTTTTTAGAGTTCTTAAAATAGTTTAATGTGGAATTGTGACCCTTAAATGATCATTTAGGAGCATTTATCATTTGACTCTGACTAATTTTGGCTAGTTAAGACTAATGATGGTGTTACCATCACACAACCAAGGTTTTTAAGCAAGATTATTATGGATGTGGTGTAGTTTAGGATTTGAATCTTTCTTAATAGCTTTTAGGGTTCAGCTCTAGGTCTATTCAATCAAGTTCTATGAGGCAAATCATGTATTGAAGGCACTGATAAAGATGTATTCCTTTAGAAATCAAAGTAATGTGGAGTGACTGGTTTAAACCCTAAGAGTTGTATCTTACAAAGTAGCTACGAGATGAATTAATTTTAATTTAATTGTTGTAGCCCAAACGAATAAATCAATTTGACTTTTCACACCACTAAACAAGACACACAGAAGAAATACTCACAAATGTGTGTATTTAGTTTAAGTGTATTGCGTCCACAGGTCAGAGTCGTAGTTAGTGACTGAATCAAATAAGAGTGGTGTACCTTAAGTTAGAAATTGTGGGTTTTTAATGTGTGTAAATTTCAATTTATGTTCCACAGTGAGAGAATTTTTTTTTAAGCAGGTGGGTGAAATGGGTGGAGCAACAATCAATCAACCAATTCTAACCTAGGGTTTACAAAAGCACCTAGGTCAATTTGGGTTTGAGTTATTTTAACGGCGAAATGAATCTAGCATGTGGGAAAGTGGGGGTAAACTTACAAAACCTCGATCAACACTTTGCTCCATTCTACCAATTTTGCTAGCCTCGGGAGAGTACCTGCAATCATGATAAGAATAGAGAGAAGTGAGATAAAATATAAGCAAGGCGGAAAACACAGGAAATCAAAGAGTGTTGCCTCCCCAGCCACGACACCAAAATGATGAACAATATTTTACGCAAGAAAAATCAGGTTTGGAAAACCCGTCGTCGTAGTTGCAAAAATCCGCTTATTAAATAAAAATAACCGAGACTTGGTGAGTCCCGAGTCGAGCATGGAGCGGTGAACATTTGAATAGGAAAAATTGCATTTGCTTTTATTTGTTTTTGGTGTTTTACGCTTTTCTATTTTTTGGTATCTTTTATAAGGCAAAAGATCAAGTTGGGAAATTATATCTAGAACTCTAATCTACTTGCATAATATCAAAGAGAGAGAGAAAGGAAACAACTATTTTATAAGAGTACATCAATGTTTATTAGAACTAATTACATAATGTAAATCTACAGTAGGAAAGCTGTAAAAAGATACGAAGAGAGAAATCCTCCTTGACGGCTGCTTGGTGGATGAGCTGCTCCGACGATGCCCTGGACGAAAGTGGTGAGGAATGGGAGGAACAAGAACGAGCCAAAGGAAGGGGAACGAAGGAAGAGGGCATCGCAACAGGATCTGCTTCCGGAATAGAGGTAAGAGGATGGCCACGAGCACTCTACAAATGGGGGTGATAAGTGAGAAGTAAAAATTATTTTGTAGCTCTAGTGGTGCATCCCTTGCTTGGTACAAGCTCGTAGAGCTTTGGAGGGGGTGTGGAGAGACTAGGAAGGGATGGTGGACAAGGTAAGGGGTCATAGGGTTTCTATAGTGGTGGAATGGAGCACCTCTCGACCCCTTATCACACAAAAGCCATAAATGCCACGCATGAGACATGGATGCGCATGTAGCGCTCCAGCGCACACCCACACATCGCATGCGCGTATCTGTGCCTCATGCTGGTGTCGCGTGGGCACAATAGGGACCCATCTCCCCCGTTCATCCGTCATCTGATGGCTGAGAAAGAATGAATATCGCACTCACAATCGCATGTAGCGTGGCTGCAGATCATGTTGCTACTGTTGGATCTAAAATGAATAGTTCAGATTGTGCCATCCACAGTCCTTGGATCGTGTAAGTGCGCGTTCAAAGGCACCTTATCATGCATGTTCCATCTACTAAGCATCCATGCAGCAGTGTAGTGGCATTTGTCTTGCTCATCTTCGAACGAGCTACCCAATTTAGTGCGCCTGCCTGTGCTGATGATTTGAGGCAATCGCGGGTGTCTAACCTGCGTCAGCACCTTGAGAGCAATGCTCTCAACCACTGAGCTTGGGGCACCTTTATGTCTTGAATTGATATTGATGGTCGTGTGCTCGTGATTGTTGGATGATGATCCAACGACCAAGCATGATCTTGGCTTAGGTGATATGCGGGCAACATGGAGAATGCTCAATCGTTGGATGGGGATCCAATAGTTGAGAGTGGATGATGCTAACCCCTTTACATTTTGTGAAGGTGTGCTGTGGTTTAATCATAGATTTTGGATCTTGATCTATTGGCTTGGATTAATGGTGAGGGAGAGGAATAAGGAGCTGTAAGCAGTCATAGGTGGCTAAGATGGCACCATGTGGCTTAATCTGAGTTATCCATCTTCAAATATTTGTAAGGGATGCCACAAATGTCAGATTAGGTTGATCCTTGCCTTATTGGGCTGTGATTGTCGATTGAAACTCATCCCTGCTATTGAATTTGTCATTTAAGGTTCGGATTTGCATCTAGCCCCCTGGCCTTCAATCTTTTATGGGTTGTAAAAGATGCTACGGATATCCGATTGAGGTGATTTCAGAGTCGTTAGACTCCAATCATCACCCTGATCACATCCATTCTATTAGTTCTTCAATCTGAAGCCTAGAATTGTGTTGTCCTCTCTCCTAGTCATTAAAGAAGTAAATTAGCATAAAATTTATAGAATCTAGTCTAAATACGATATGGTGCATGATACGTAATATTTATAATGTTGAGTGCTTATACTAGCCTAGTGATGTAGACACATCTATTTAGGTTAAAATGCCTATTCATGCATGTTCCAAGGCTTAGATTTGCATTTAATGTTATAAATATTGCATAGCATGCATCATTCTTCATTTGGAGTACTTGTATATAATTTAGGTTAATTTCATCCTTTTTGTGGTCAGGAGAGAAGGATATTTATTTTGGTGCCATGAATTGACGATCCGACCATATGGATCTGATCAAGACATCGATCGGAGTCCAACACCTTTGAAATCGCCTTGATCGGAGTCCCATAGCACCATATGCAATCCAAGGAAGATCAATGGCTGAGGGACTAGGTGATGCAATCCGAAGCGTTAAACGACAAATCCGACCACATGGATGGATTCAGGTCGACGATTGTAGTCCAACAGCATGAAAATCGACTCAATCCAACCTCTATATCATCCCCTGCAAAGGAAAGAAGATGGACGGCCCATATTACGCCACATGGCGCAACCCAGGTAGCCCAAGTGCACGCATGCGCCACTACATGCGCACAACAGTGCGGGTGCGCACATGAAGGCAAAGGCAGTGGCGTATATTGCGCGTGCACATGTGACAAGGGTGCGGTGGGTGGGCGTATGTGCTATCTTCAGCGACGTTTGCAGTGGATTTTCAGCAACATTTATGACCGTCACTAAATGTCTTGTATACGAATTTGATTCTTTCCTCCACTATAAAAGGACCCCTACCCCTTCCATTTTTCTTCATCTCTTCCTTTCTTCCTCTCACCACCTCCAAGGCTCTAGAGAGAGCTTGTCCCAAGCCCAGGATGCTCCTCTAGAGTAGAAATCAAATAGTTTTCCCTCCGCTTATCCCGATTCGTGGAGCATCCCATGGTCGTCCTCTCACCACCCTTTGGGAAGAAGATCCTCGTCACGACTCCATCCTCTGGCTCCATCCTCCTTCGTCCCACTCCTCACCACCTTCCTCTGGGCGACATCAGAGCGAGTCGTCCTCTGAGCAACCATCGAGGGTGATTTCTCTCACCCCATTCTATCTTTTTACACTTTCGTAGTGTAGATTTTTCCCACTTTCATAGTGTAACAAACAATTCTTCATGAATAGATGATTGTTTCTCTCTCTCTCTTTCTCCCTCTCTCTCTTACAATTTTGCAAGCAGATAAAGTTTTCATCGACCAAATCTCTTACTTGTTAAAAATACCAAAAAAATTAGAAAAGACAACAATGAAATAAACAAATAAAAAGAGAAACGTGGATTTCATAAAACCAAACGTTCGCCTCCCCGTGTTTGACCCGTGACTCCCTCTTCGAGTTTCGGTATAAACTTTATTTGACCACGAGTTTTGCAACTACGATGACGGGTTACTCGTAACCCTGATTTGAAACTCGTAAAACCTATGCAATCATTTTGGTGCCGTTACTGGGGAGGCAACGCTCTTTGGTTTTTTTCTCGTGTTTTTTTCGCCAAACCTAACTTTTATCTCACTTTTTCTCTGATCTTACTGTGATTGTAGGTACTCTTTTGCGGTGGGCTAAAGCAGTTAGATTAGAGAAAAGTGTGGATGAAGGTTTTGTAAGCTTATCCCCACCACCCCCACCCACTAGTTCATTTCACCACACTAATAACTCAAACCCAAATCAATTTAGGTGCTTTTATAAACAGTAGGATAGATTTGGTTGTTTGTTTACCACCTCCACTCATCTCACCCCCGCATATATGAAAAAATAAAAAAAAAATAACTCTTCTCTTGTGGGATTTTCTGAAAGCTACACACTTAACACCCACAACTTCTCACCCTAAGGCATACAATCACATCGATTCTACCACTTAACCAGGATTTGACCTGTGGACCCGGTACCCTTAATTCAACACACAAATAAGTGAGTAGAAATCTGAATAGGTCAAACATTTTTATGTGCCTTAACTAAGTGGTGCAATAGGCCAATTGATTGAACTGTTTGGGCCGCACCACTTAAGATAAAAGCGATTCATCAAGTAGCTTGCCACTTAGGGTTGACTTTTAGGACTGAACCAGGCACTCCACATTATATTTCTGATTTTTAAAGGAATATATCTACACCCGTGCTTTTAAAAATTGGAGTGTTCTACTAAACTTTGATTGAACCAACCTAACAATTAAACCCTAAAAGCTACTAAACAAGGTTAAATCCTAAAAGACACATAATCAAATAACCTTGTTTGAAAACCCTGGTTGTGCACGCACACACATTTTAACTGATCATTAAGGGCACAACCCATCTAAAGGACGCATCACATTCCAAGAGCACAATCATCCCAAGCCTAATTAAAATTGAGTAGACGTTGGCCTTAAGGATTGATTCGCTCTTTAGGGCTCAGATTTAGATTTTTTTTTATTAATCTGCTTTTGCTGGTCCATCAGATGTCTAGATAGGGGACTAGAGTCAAACGACCACGGGTGGGGAGTACACTAATAATCGGAGGCTCAAGCCAAAGGAAGAACCTTCTCCCCAATCCCTCCTTCTAACTAGTTCGATTGACCGAATAAAAGTAGACTAAATCATTTATAATCTCAAGATGAGTCCTGGGAGTCTGTAGTTCTTTAGGCTACCCACATAAGGATAAGTTTGGTTGATTGTACTACAGGGCACCTTTCTCTATTATGTTTTCCCTCCTAACTTCACCATGTACCCTTCCACATCTTACACACATTTCCAATCCTATCCTCCTACCACCACTTATCCCTAATGTAATTGCTATCTCGACTTGACTTGTAATTTCCCATCCTCTAGCCGAGATAACTTTGATTGGGGATATGAATCCAGACCTCAATGTGCAGGGCCTAACCTTGGACAACAAGACTATGATTGCTATCCTTCCCAAACCTACAATGATTATGGATCTCCATTCTTTGATGACCAAACCAACCCGATCTACAATCAGGAAGGATATAACGATTATAACACCTACTCTCCCCAGTATTCCACTGAATATAGGTCATCACCATCCTTTGTACAACCTAGAACAACCTATTATCAGGGAGGCACCTGAGAACCTCGACATCTTGACTCCCCTAGATTTAACCCAAACCCACCCAAACCTGAATCAAACCAGTCGATTCTGGTGAACCAAATCCAGGAGAGGGCGTTGGCTAATTTGAGGAACACTATACAATCTTTAGAAGCTCAGCCACCACCATGCACTGAAGCACTGGAGCCTATGATCAAAATGATTGATGAACTTAATAGTTCTCTATTGGATTTGCTCCAAAGTGTTAGGGATAGGGACTTGGGTGAGTTTCTTCTTGGGGCATTATCGAGGTTGAGGATGAAATTTGTAGTTTCCCTAGTCAAATCTTGGGATGATTCTCAAGATGAACCCCCTTCAGGAGAGCCAATGTCTGAACCCACTTAGGCACCTATTAGGGGGGATACAATTTATGAGACTAGGGATGATCAAGTTGGGCTAGAGCAACCCATTGAGGATGAACCAATTGATTGACCTGAGATCCCTGAGCCAGGGAGAGAGGAAAAATATCTCTTTGAACCAGGAAATGAGAATTGATTTTGAGACATATATAAATGATGATCATGGATTCTTTGATTCTGAGGGTGAAGAATCTCTTAGTGAAGTCTCACTTGGGTGAAAGGAAGATGATTTTAGTGAGACAAATGGGCTTAAGGAATCTGACGAACCGTTTGATAGCCCAATTATTCAAGATTTGGATTTGGTTGGGGTTAACTTGGAGGTTTCGAATCCTCATTTACTAATAGATTCAATCAATAGCCCCATTCCTCAGCCACACTGCAAAGGGATTGATTTTGATTTGGAAATCATTGTACCCAAGTCAATTCTGAATCTACCACGATTTCTGGACTTGGGTAAATCTTATGGGGTGAACGATATGGTAGAGGTCCCAGAACCTAAGCACTTGATGTTGGAGGATAAGAATGTTGAAATGAAAATTTGGAACGTTAATTTTGAGGGAAAGACAAGTTTGGATCTAAGGGTTCCTGCTGACCTAAAACCACCAACATTTTACCAGGACCCTTACGATATCTTCACATGCAACCCAAGCTTGAAATAACTGATTATTTTTCTGAGCTAGATGTAAAGTGGACAACCGCACCTATTTAACCATCTTTACCCATTGTCGGACATTTTGGTCTTGGGTTGCACACCACAAAATCGTAGGCCTGACCCCGCAAGCTTAACAAGCTTCGGTTCTGGGTGATTTTCATCCAAAACCTTACAACCACTCGACCCTGGGGCATGGGTCTACACCATAATCTAGTCCACGCCTGTGGACATCTTCTGCTGGTAGGTTTTAGGATCAATATTTTTATTTTGATTCTGACTCACACTTGTGAATTATTAATTTCCTCTTTGTAGCTGAAGGCATTAAGCTTAGCACGTGTGTATACACTCTTCTCTCTGTGGAGCTGATCGGATTTTCATGACACTCAGGTGATATTCTATTTACTCTACCCTTTTCATGTCTTTATTTTTACAATGAGGACATTGCATCATTTAGGCATGGGGGGTGGATACTTAATCATGAAATCATTTTGTTAGCTTCATAGAATTTCTTTTTGTTTCTTTAAAAAAGATGAAAATTCAAAAAGATAAAAAAAAGAAGAATTAGGTGAAGAGAACTTAGGCATTTGGAAGTTATTAACTTTAGGAAATGATATGAGAGAAACTAAACACATAGACTCTTCAGGTCTTGAGGCTTAATTTGCCCGGGTGTTCGCTCGAATGTGGACTTAGTCTCGAGTCCTCGCCAATTTAAATTCATTTTTAATTTGGCTAATAAATTGGGATGATAAGTACGTGACTTATCAATCCGCACTCTGATTTGCGGGGACTTTAAGGCTAAGCATCTACACACAGTTTTTTGCCCTGAGTCACCTTTCAACAGTTTCTTTGGAAATTGGGTAGCTAATGAACTATCTAGGATGGTATGGTTGGAAAGTTTTCGGTGGTAACAGCTCATCGGCCGGTTATCGAGAGCCTAGTCGCAAGACCATTTTCATTGTACTGCCTTTAGGTAAATCATAGATTAGGGAAGCCACCTACTTAAAGAGAAAAAACAAACAATAAGGAAAGGAAAAAAATAGAAAAAGGAGAAAAAAATAAAAAATAATGCCACACTCCACCACACGAGTATGGCTAGCAAGTTGCCATGGGTAACAGCCTATTAGCCGGTTGTCTAGAGCCCAGCTCAAAAAAAATGTACAATACTTCCCAAAATAGTTAGGGAAGAAGTGGGGAAGTAGAATAAACCAAGGAAATATACATTGGGTTCGCCCTTGTGTTGACCTCATAAATAAAAGTAGGGAAAAAGCTACCAGCCAAAAAGATAAACCTCTAGGCAAGGTCACCTAGGGTTGTAGAAACCCGAAGTTCGTTTTAACAGCCATCTAGTGAGTCTTTCACTATTTTCACAAGACGCGTAGCACTTACAGTCCTTTTTGAGTCTTGGGCAGGTCAGGTAGTAATAAAATGTTATCCTGGAACTCTTAAACTCCAAAAGTACAAAAAAATTAGGAAAAAAAGGAATGTATCTTCTCTTTTCAAATAAGGTGAGGACTTGGGCGGTCTGCATTCTGGCAGACACCCGCATACTGTTGAGCCTTCATAGTTTAAGACCTTAGTTGAGATCTTCTATTGTTAATAAAAGACTTAGGCCTAAGAGATCTTATCCTAATTTTGCTTTTATAAATAGCATATAGCTTAATTTTGCTATGGACTACCAAAAGATAGGCATGGGGGTATGATGTAGACACATCTATTTAGGTTAAAATGACTATTCATGCATGTTCCTAGGCTTATATTTGCATTTCATGTTATAAATATTGCATAGCATGCATCATTCTACATTTAGGTAGTTGTATGTAATTTAGGTTAGTTACATCCTTTTTGTGGTTAAGAGAGAAGGATATTTATTTCAGAGCCTTAGATTGATGATTCGACCGTACGAATCCGATAAAGATGATGATCGGAGTCCAGTGCCTCCGAAATCACCTCGATTGGAGACTCGTAGCGCCATATGCAATCCAAGGAAGATCAACGGCCGAGGGATTAGGTGACTGTTGAATGCGGAAAACTACGCATTCGCAGTTGGATTTGAAAACCTGTCGTTGTAATTCTAGTTGCAAAGAAATCCGTTCAACAGATAAAATTTATATTGAAAAGTTGTAAAGAAGTTTTGAGTCAAACACAAGGAGTCTACGTCAATCTCAAAATCGTCAATTATATTTTTCTGTTGCACTTTTGTTTAAAAGGAGAAACAATCACAATGGTAGCAATATAAACAATAAGAGAGAGAGAGAGAGAAAGAACAATCACTTGATATTTGAATAATGTTTTACAACTAAGAAGGCAGGAATGATTACACCAGAATGTAGGAAACTGTTACAACTAGAAAGTAGGAAAATTCTACTATAGAAAGCGGAAAAAGAATGGAGAGAGAAGTTATCCTCCTCGACGATCGCTTAGAGGATAAGCCGGATGAGACAACGCCTGGAAGACGGGGAATGGAGTGGGAAGAAGGAGGATGAAGCAGGAGGAATGGGAACGAAGCAGCACGTCGCCATCGTAGTGGGATCTACTTCCAGAATCGGGGCGAAAACTTGGTTTTAGCTCCTGACAAGCATCTCGGGTGTAGGACAAGCTTCTCTTAAGCTTTGGAGAGGGAGAGAGGAGATGGAAGGGATGAGAAATTTGTAGGGTAGGGGTCTCATTTTATATTTGCAAGGAGTGGGGGCATTTTGGTCATTACAACATTCAAAACATTAATTCTTGACCTTTAGTGACGAATTTATCCATCACTAAAGGCCTGAACGTGGCCTACGTGCATGCGCCACGCAGGCCCGATCGCCTTTGGCTGCCTCAAATGCTTGCGCACGGTCACGCATGATCAGCCGTTCGATCTCAAGATCGGACGGCTTACAACGCTCCTTGCCAACGCCTTTGAAATTCCCTTGCCGCGTGCCCGTGTGCGATGAGGCGTGCAAACGCACGTCATCGACCATGTACGTGATCGACGATCCTGTGCATGCCAAGGTTCCTCCCCTCGACCACCCGATGTCGATATGATGGCCCAATTGCACCCGCGCCTGTGCCCATCTGTTTTGTAGCGCTTCGCGAGGCTCGAATGTGCGCCCTTCGCTCGTAAAGGGGTGCTCGACTGCTGCGTTGAGCCTTCGCGTGTGTCGCGCGGATGATTTAAGGTGCACATGCTTGCGACCATTGGATCAAGATCCAACGGCCCAGATCGTGCGTTGGAAACTCTTTGGAGAGGTAATGGTGATCCTAAGGGCTGATTGGGCAACTGGGATGTCGCCACATAGCACCATCTTGGCCGTGCATCTTCTGAATGGGCGATAGTGCCATGGATGTCACCACGGATGGTGCCACGGGTGTTGGATTGGACCGATCTTCACATCGTTAGGCTGTGATAGTCTATTCGAACTCATCCACGCAGTCGGATCTGTCATCTGAGGTGCGCATTAACACCATCTTGGCCCTTGATCTCTAGGGTTTCTCGATTTCTATCTAATGCTACAAATGTCCGATCAGGGCGATCTTAGAGTTGTTGAACTCCAATCATCGCCCTAATCAGATTCGTATGGTTGGATCTTCAATCTGAGGCCCCGATTAATACAACTTATTATACAATTTCCTTGTCCTTAGCCATAAATGGAGACAATTATTATATAATTTATTCAACTAGACCTAAATGCATGATTATGCATGTTATGCAATATTTACAATGTATGATACTAATATGGTACTAAGAACATGCATTAATGGACATTTTAGGTTAATCAAATCTATGCACATCACACCCCCATATCTATCTTTTGCTGGTCCCTAGCAAAAACTACATGCTATCATAAAAGAATTAGGTTGGATTACTCAAGCACAAATCATTTTCAACATTAAGAAAATTTTACTTAGGAACTAAACTTTCAAGGACACAATAACACCCAGGTATCTGCCAAAATGCAGACTGCCTCAAGCCCTTGCCTTATTCAAAGGAAGTTTTCTTTTTCTCTTTTTTCTTCTTTTCTATTTTTTTTGGATTTTTGAGTTTAGGGTTACAGAGTGGCTTTGTACGACCACTAAACCCACCCAAGATTTGATGAGAACTTTAAGTTCTAAGCATCTTTTTGTGAATGTGATAAACTCGTTGATTGGCAATCAGAATGGACTTGGGTTTCTACGCCCCTAGATGACTTTAGAAAGAAATTTTCCTGAAGGTGTATCTATATGACCGGTAGGCTTCTCCCTACTTTTATTTTTTATGGGGTTAACACAAGGGTGAATCCAGTGTATTTTAGGCTTCTCCCTACCTTATTCTACTTCTCTGCTTATTCTTAAGTATTTTAGGAATTTTTATGTGCGTTTCATGAGCTGGGTTCTGGACAACCGGTCAATGAGCTGTTACCACCAACAACTTGCCAGCCATACTCGTGTGGCGAAGTGTGGCTTATTCCTTTTTGTTTCTTTTTCTTTCTTTTCTCCTTTTCCTTTTCTTTTTCTTTTCTTTTTTAACTTTTTTTTTTTTAAGTAGGTGGCTTCCCAGGTCTATGATTTACCTAACGGCAGCAAGAAGCGACTGGTCTAGTGACTGGGCTCTGGACAACCTACCTATGGGTTGTTACCCATGATAACTTCCCAGCCATATCACCCTAGAAGGTTCATTAGCTACCCAATTTCCATTAAGATCACCGAACAATGAGTCAATGACGAATAGTGTGTAGATGTTTAGACTTAAAGTTCACTCAGATCAAAGGGTGGGTTGATAAGTCATGTACTTATCACCCAAACTTATTTAATCAAATTAAAATAGAATTCAGGATGGCGAGGACTCGATAAACAAATCCACATTTTAGTGGATACTCAGGCTGATTAAGCCCAAAGACCTGAAAGGTCTTAGTGTTCAAATGCTGCTATAATATTTCCTAAGATTGAAAGTTCCTAATGTCCAAATATTCCTTCCTTATTCAAATCTTTTTCTCATATGTGTAAAAGAAAATAGGTAGAATTTACAACAATTCCACAGAGCTGACAAAATGATTCAGAAATGAAGCCACCACCCCATGCCTAGTTGATGCAATGTCCACATTGAGAATAAAAGACATGAAAGGAAGGGTAAAATGCAAAAGATATCACCTGAATATGAAGCTCAAGTCAGCTCTGAGTCAGACTGTACAATTGCTGAGTTTAATGCCATCAGCTAGGTGTAGTACACCTAAAGAAGTCACAATATAGCTAGAGCAACCGTGTCTGAGATGGGTTCTAGGATAGTACGGTCAATAATAGGCTTCAGATGCTGACTGTTGACTTTGAATGAATTACCCATCTTCAGATCAGAGATCTAAATAGCCCCGTTTGGAAATATTTGATAGATAATGAACGGGCCATTCCATTTCGACCTAAGTTTGTCGGGAAAGAACTTAAGTCGAGAATTGAAGAGCCAGACCTTCTGTTTGGCTCAAAGCTCTTGTGGGAAATCAACTTCTCATGAAGAGCTTTGGTCTGAGCCCTGTAGATCTTGGCATTCTCGTACGTGTCATTTCTAAGCTCCTCCAACTCAGATAGTTGGAGTTTCCTGGTCTTCCCAGCTAAACTCAGATCTAGATTGCACTACTTGATTTCCCAAAATGCCCTATGTTCAATTTCTACGGGTAAATGGCACACCTTTCCATGCACTAGATGAAATGGAGACATGCCGATGGGCATTTTATATGCCGTACAGTAGGCCCAAAGAGCGTCCTCAAGCTTTTCGGTCCAGTCTTTTCGATTAGGCATAACCATTTTCTGCAGAATATTCTTGATCTCCCGATTGGAGATCTCGGCTTGTCCATTCGTCTGGGGATGGTAAGGTGTGAAGATTCTGTGATTAACCCCGTATTTTCTCATCAAATTATGGAATTGGGCATTAGTGGAATGAGTGCCACCATCGCTGATGATAGCCATCGAAATCCCAAACCAACTAAAGATGTTCTTCTTTACAAAATTGATGACCACCTTGTGGTCATTGGTTCCGGTTGGGAATAGCTTTGATCCACTTGGACACATAATCAATAGCGATGAGAATGTACTAATGTCCAAATGAAGGGAGGAAGGGTCCCATGAAATCGATGCCCCAAACGTCGAAGATTTCGACAGGAAGAATCGGGTTTAGGGGCATCATGTCTCTCTTGGTTATGCTCCCAAGTGCTTGGCATCGGGAAGATGACCTCAAGAAATCCTGGGCATCCTTAAATAAAGATGGCCAATAGAATCCAGATTGCAAAATTTTTGCAGCTATCTTTTTCCCGGAGAAGTGTCCACCACATGCAGATGCATGCTAGAACTCGAGTATATTCTTGAATTCGTTCTTTAAAGCGCATCGACAAATAATCTGATCAGAGCCGATGCGGTACAGTTCAGGGTCCTCCCAGAAGTAATATTTGGCCTCAGATTTGAGTCTATCCCATTGTTTCTTGGTCCAATCCTGCGGGATTTGACCAACAGCCAAATAATTAACGATGTCAGCAAACCATGGGGTTTAGACACCTGAAACTGTAAGGATGGTCTCGTCCAAAAAAGTATCATCAATCAAAATGTCCGGATGAGAAGAATCACTTAGAAGTCTCGATAGATTGTCCGCCACCACATTCTGTACCCCAGATTTATCCTTGATTTTGAGATCAAATTCTTGAAGCAGAAGAATCCATCGAATAAGATGAGGTTTGGCATCCTTTTTGGCCAAGAGATGTCTCAAGGTCGAGTGGTTGGTATATATGATGACGTAAGACCCTAAGAGATAACCCCTAAATTTCTCCAAAGCAAACACTACAACTAGTAGTTCCTCTAGGCCTCGTCCAGAGTTTTACTAGCGTAGTTGATGATAGAGGGCTTCCTGTCAAACTTCTGACCCAAAATAGCCCTGATCGTGTAATCAGATGCATCGGTCATGATCTCAAATGGAGTTGTCCAAACCGATGGTTGCAACACCAAAGCACAAATGACTGCCGTTTTAAGAAAATCAAATGCCTTACGGTAAGTGATTAGCCCATAGTTGTGGGCTATTTAAGTATTTAAATGCCTATACATTAGGATAATTCTGACATTTATTTAGCATAAAATAGGATGTAAATAGATTAATTCATATTTTTAATTTAATTACATAATCCATACATTGCATTCATATTTTAAGTGCATTTAGAATTAGCTTAGAATGCCATTCATCAAATTAGTTAACTAATTAAGTACATTATTTTAATTAACAGAAAACTTGAGGGTTTATATATAAATAATCATAATATTTTAATAATATCTTTTATTATTCTTCTCAGCAACGACTCGGCTGCCGCTGCAACGCCTCTGGCCTCACTAAAAGTGCATTCATGGATCGGCGGAGAAGGTGGATCTGCTCCTGCCTCTCCATTCAAATTTGTGCAAGCCGCTGCAAAAGGAGGAGAGAGGATGCTGAGCGAGGCAGGCCTCCACCACCGACCCACCACTGTGCAGAGAGAACTTCTCTCTTCCACTCCATACTGCCAGCCTCTACCGTGGCGGCGAGTCTCCACCACCGTGGACGTGTGGTGTGACAGGCCACACCGCCATCCGAAGCTCGCCCGCATTACCGTGAGCACCTTAGCGTGCATCTCCCTCGTCGTCGTCACCAGCCACCACCGCCGCAACCACCGTCACTGTAATCACCTTCTCATTCACTTAAGACGTCCGGGAAATTTCCCGGACGTCTGAAGCTACCCGCTCACCTGCGATCACCCGCCTGCGTACCCGTCTGAAGTCCACCCGCACCCGCACAACCACATCCGCCCATCTCACCGTTCAAGCCCGCACCACCACCCCCGCGCCTGTGCCTTCATCCGTGCGCGCCCACTCCTGCAGCGCCACCCCCCAGCCTCCAGCGGAACCGCGCCCACCATCAGCCTTCGCCATCTCCACGCCCTCCAGACCGTGCACGCCCTCCTCAACCTACAGCGCCCACCTCCCGCGCCTGCAGCAGCAACCGTGCCTGCAGAACTCAAACCGCAACCGCACCCGCGCCTGCCGAACCTCCAGACCGCGCCCACCAGCCTGCAGCACCCTTCCCCCGCGCCTGCTGAACCGCCACCAGCAGCACCCTCTTCCCTGCGCCTGCAATCCAGCGCTCACCACACCTACGCTCCCGTGCCCACGCCAACCGCAGCAGTGCCCACGCCAGCAGCAGCAGCCACCCCCGCAGCAGCAGCACGCGGCAGACTTCACGCCAATAGGCTGCGCACTGTCACCAGTTGCAGCACCTTCACCAGAGCTCGTCCGGCCACCTCCGGTCGCCGTGCGACTCGCCGCCACCACCGATTCGAAGCCCTCGGTCTAAGGGACCTCCTCCGAGCTTCCCACGCCCGGCCATCCGCTCCTCGTCGTGCAAGACAAAGGGGAAAATTCCCCTATTTTGCTATAGTAAACCATCAATTAGAAATTACATTTTCTGCCATTGTCACTTTTTAATGATATTTTATTTATTCTGCATTGCGGAAAATATCCTCTAGTTTCTCATAATTGCCATTTCAGCATTGTTTCTTGCTTAAACCTTAATCTAAAGGCAATCTTTGCTTGATTCTTGTCCAAACTAACTACGAACGAACATTTTTAATTGGTGCGAATTTTAATACGTCATTACCTCCCTGTGGATACGACTCGCTCCTCTGCGAGTGGTTATTTCTTGTTAAATATTGATTAGTCGATTTTTCCACCACATTAAACTACAAAAAACTTTAAAGCGAAAGATCGACTAGTCAAATGGCGCCGTTGCTGGGGAGGCAACAGACACAATAATTTCGCCTAATTTTATTTTAATTATTTGTCAATTGCACAGAGATTTGACCATATATTATTTTCTTTTCTGTGCGAGAAATTTTATTCAAGAATCAGCCTATGTGAGAGGCGACCCTTGACGTTGCCAGACGAGAAGTGGACGAGCAATTTTGAAAGGAGGAGAAGGACGAGGATGCGACGGACACCATTGTATTTAGTCGTTAGTTTAATTAGACTAGAATTAAGACTGTAGACTTAATTTTTCATTGCAGATAGTTTGAAACCCTTGTTCTGGGGCATATTTTGAGGGTTCTGTTCCCCGATTTTGTTTTGGGCCTGTGTTGGGTAATTTTTGTGAGTCTGTTCCCTTTTCTTTAGATTTAGGTTTTTTTTATTACTTTTATTTGCTTGTGCATAAGTAGTTCTAAAAAAAATATATAAAAAATGAGCTGCCTGCTAGAAGCTGCCAGCCCTAGGACGAACCATTTAGGTCTGTATGAGCAGCCTCTAGATTTACTTCTCTGCATTGCGTACATTCTTGCATCGTAGATCGCTGGAGGCAAGGTACGCATTCTCTTACTTTGCATCCTATTTTTGATCACGCATTGCATTTGGGATTTAATGCGAAGACCACCTAATCTGTACTGAATAAATCTAACAAGTGGTCACATTTTTTTAGAAAAAGGACTAATTAAAGGAAGGACATTTTAAAAACCAAGGATTTTATTTTCAAACTTGGCGTGCGATTCAAAGTTCAAAATCTTTGATGGTGTATGCACACTAATTTCACTTGCACCACGGCACGCTTCTAGACACTCCTTAGGTTTGGAAATACTAGGACAAGAGCCCTCCTATCATTGGATTCTGAAGTGTTCGGAACTTCAGATCAAAGGTTTTGCAAGTCCAAAGAGGGGGATACCCTGTCACGGATTTTTGAGGGTAGTTGAGAAGCACCGCGAAAGCACAGCTTCAAAGGAAGGCTTCGACCTACTTGCATCCCTCGATCTTCCGTCTTTTGATTTACTTGACCATTTGAGATTTAGGGAAGAACACCTAAGCTCCAGCTAGGTCTTCTTAGGCGAGCCGTAGGTCGACAATAGGCGCGTAAATTGATTGAACAAATTGTATTGTCATCTGCAATTTGACTTAAAATCAAAAGCCTAAATTGGGAAAGACCTAAAAGGTCCTTTTTGAATTGTGTTTTGCTTGGGGAATTCTGATTGAAGTGTGAGTTAGAATGGACCACATTGATTTTCATCCTTTCACATCTTGCCCACACCCTCACCCCCACTCTACATCCTTCGATCCCAGACGCCGAGATGGTCCATTCCTTGATGGACATAATGACAATCATTGGGATCCATTTTACTCCTATTATAGGAGTATTGGCCTAGTTAAGCCCCAAATTACTGAGCAAAACTCAGGAGCGGGATTTGCTTTGCCCAATATCCCACATACCAAAGAAATACCCAACCCACCCTCCCTGAAAACTTATAATGGTTGGACAAACACTCCTGGGTACTATAAGCTTGAGCCTGACTTCTCTCATGATAGAAATGACCTCTCCTCTTTGAAGATGGAAATACAGAAAATGCAAAACGAAATGAGTGAATTGTTAGGAGAATCTTTGAGAGCAGGCCAACAAGAAAGAGATGAAATTAGCCACCCAATCTACCCCATTGAGGATGACGTACACCCCTCTACAATAGATGCATCTCCCGTGGGAGAGCTACACTTTAAGTTGGAGGAAAATTCTGGGGAGAATAGCTACTTTTCGAGGATCGATTTTGAAACCTCCCCATTAGATGACACTTCCTTGAGAGATTTACACTTTAGGAGGGAGGAAAATACACATGAAAGTAGCTATGCATTAAATGAAGAAAGGTGGCAACCTGAGGAAGATGATGATAAGGTTGAGTATCCACCTGAATTATATTGGAGTCAAAAGAAGGGAGTGATGGTACCATTGGAAGACCTCGACCCAGATGATAGTATTTTCGTGACATTTGATGAAGTGGGTCAAAGTCAAGTTGTTAATCCTACCCTCCCTTCTGATCATGATATGAAACTCAAACCCACCCTTAGGGAACCTAACCCTAAAGAAATTGACCTATCTGAGGAGTCTGATGTAACCAGTGTAAACCATTTACCTCAGATAGAGCACCCTAGGGGATCTGCTGAGATATTAAATGATTCTAGACCTCGGGTACATGATGAATTGTGCGATGAGGAGGAAGACGAATTATATGAGGAACCTACATTCAAGATTTGGCGTGACACTAAGGGTGATTATGTCTTATTTGAAGAGTTAGCCCCTGAGGATGTCACAAATTTGACCAAATTAGGTTTCCTTAGCACACCCATTGATGATATTTCTCCTCATGATAAAATGATGGAAAATTTGGAAGCAATTTCTAAGATTTATGTGGATTCACATATAGACTCCAGGGAAGATTTGAGTAAAGAACAAAAACCCGGGGATGACATTGATAGGATAATCCCTAGATCTGTTGCTTCCAACCTGCCTTCATTCACTTCGAAGTCACCCTCTGATTCGCTTATATCTGAAAGCGAAATTGTGACTCCTAATGAAGAGCAAGAAGATCCATGTGATGGTGCAAGGAATGCTAGGGATGAAATTGAGGATTTAGAAAGAGTGTTTGGGATGGACATCGAGCTGATTAAACCCAACCTAGATCTTATGGCCATCCCACAACCTTGTAACTTGGACACCCTAGACGATCCTTGCCTTAGAGAATTGCTCACTTTTGTTCTGACTAGGGGGCTTAACAGACCAATATTTCCTGTAATGGAGTATCGGGTATGGATTGATGATTTCTTTAGTCAGTCCATTACCCTGGGGGTTTATCTCTTTACCATTCCTTCCCCATACCTTTTGGAGGATCCATCTTATCCTCCCCCTACCCTGTTGGAGGTTGTTTTACCTGTTTATCCTTTAGAACCTCTTCTGGTGACCTGGGAAGATTTCATTCCCATTTTAGTTGGGCGAGCATTTGCTATCGGGATTCATCATCAGCTTGCCAAAATCCTAGGTTACCTATTTTCTAGGCCAACTTTGCTTTGGTCATTTTTAGGGCCTATTTCTGCAATTCTTGAACCTGATTTGTAGGTTCTTTGGCTATTCGGCCCAGCTCTAACCCAGGTAATATCCTTCTATGCAATGAGGATATTGCAAATTTTAGGCATGGGGGGGTGTACTTGGGGATATACATAGCATAATTGCATACATTTGTACATATATAAAAAAAAAGAGAAAAAAAAAAGGTTTTGAGCTTAACTGGCTAGATCTTGTAGTCTTAAGCAAATCAGAACTCTAGGGTAGACTAAGTTAATTCTAGGGTCAAACTTTAGAAGCTAAATGAGCTACTAGCTTTAGACCTTTATGGTCCTTCGTGGACTTAAAAACTTAAGTAGGAGTTAAGTTGCAGACCATTCCTCAAGAGGTTGAGGAAGGAAAACTAGGGTTTGAGTTAAAGGGTGGGGTAGTACCTGGAGTCTTATTCGACCTTTTGGTTTACGGGTCCTTGTAACCCATGCATCCAAATTTCACACACTTGGTCTGGTAATCAACTTAATTTCTATCTTTCTAAAAAGAGATTTGGTTCTCTTAGTTTTGACTTAAGAGAGGCTTGAAAACACATTTTGATTGGAAGAGTTCCCGCCGCTGGAGAGGTGGAGTATATACTCACCTTGAGGATGCGATGATAACATATTACCTCCTCGGCACTTGTCTCTTAGGATATCCATCCTACTGGGGGCATGTAAGTGCATTACGCTGTTCAGGTACCATGGGCGGCCCTATCTCGAAGTGCCGATTGCCATAGGCCTGAATTCGCTTAAGAAATCCATGGGCGATACTATCTCAAAGTGTCGATTGCCAGGAGTTCTTGGGGTCGTTATGGGCGGTGCTATCTTGAAGCATCGAAAGCCAGGCACCCTTCGAGGCATGGTAATGGGGACAATGAATCCGACATAGACCGTGTTGATAGCTGATCTGAGGTTAGACTTAGAAGAATCAAACAAAAAAAAAAAAAGCATATATATATATATATATAAAAAAATCCTTTAACTCAAATAACTCAGACCAATACACAGGCATGGATGCTTTAATCTCAGGGATCAATAAACTTTAGGGTAGAGTCAGAAATCAGGGAAACTTGTGCCTGCAACTTGTCTTTAGTCGACCTAGTCTGTAACTTAGCAACTACTTAGGAACCTTGGGTCTAGAGCCTGAACTTAATATGCTTCTGAAGGAAGACTAAGTGAGTTGACTAGTCTACTTAGAGTGCTAGGTTTCGCTTAATTTTTCTAGGGACTAGCAAAAACTAGGCATGGGGGTATTTGATTAGACCATAGTTGTGGGCTATTTTAGTATTTAAATGCCTAAACATTAGGATAATTCTAACATTTATTTAGCATAAATTAGGATGTAAATAGATTAATTCATATTTTTAATTTAATTACATAATCCATACATTGCATTCATATTTTAAGTGCATTTAGAATTAGCTCAGAATGCCATTCATCTAATTAGTTAACTAATTAAGTACATTGTTTTAGTTAACATAAAACTTGAGGGTTTGTATATAAATAACCATAATATTTTAATAATACCCTTTGTTATTCTTCTTCTCAGCAACGGCTCAACTGCCGCTGCAATGGCTCCAGCCTCACTAAAAGCGCATTCATGGATCGGCGGAGAAGGTGGATCTCCTCTCGCCTCTCCATTCAAATTTGTGCAGGCCGCTACAAAAGGAGAGAGGAAGCTGAGCGAGGCAGGCCTCCACCACCGAACCCACCACTGTGCAGAGAGAACTTCTCTCTTCCACTCCATACTGCCGGCCTCTACCGTGGCGGCGAGCCTCCACCACCGTGGGCGTGTGGTGTGACAGGCCACACCGCCATCCGGAGCTCGCCCGCATTATCGTGAGCACCTTAGCGTGCATCTCCCTCGCCGTCGTCACCAACCACCACCGCCGCAACCACCGTCACTGCAATCACCTTCTCATTTACTTAAGACGTTCGGGAAATTTCCTGGACGTCTGAAGCTACCCGCTCACCTGCGATCACCCACCTGCGTACCCGTCTGAAGTCCACCCGCACCCGCACAACCACATCTACCCATCTCACCGTTCACGCCCGCACCACCACCCCCGCGCCTACGCCTTCATCCGTGCGCGCCCACGCCTACAGTGCCACCCACCAGCCTCCAGCGCAACCGCGCCCACCATCAGCCTTCGCCATCTCCACGCCCTCCTCAGCCTGCAGCGCCCACCTCCCGCTCCTGCAGCAGCAACCGCGCCTGCAGAACTCAAACCGCAACCGTACCCGCGCCTGCCGAACCTCCAGACCACGCCCACCAGCCTGCAGCGCCCTTCTCCCATGCCTGTAGAACCGCCACCAGCAGCGCCCTCTTCCCTGCGCCTGTAGTCCAGCGCTCACCACGCTTGCGCTCCTGTGCCCACGCCAGCTGCAGCAGTGCCCACGCCAGCAGCAGCAGCCACCCCCGCAGCAGCAGCGAGCGGCAGACATCACGCCAACAGGGCGCGCACTCTCACCGGCTGCAGCACCTCCGCCGGAGCTCGTCCGGCCACCTCCGGCCGCCGCGCGACTCACCGCCACCACCGATTCGAAGCCCTCGGTCTAAGGGACCTCCTCCGAGCTTCCCACGCCCGGCCATCCGCTCCTCGTCGCGCAAGACAAAGGGGAAAAATTCCCCTATTTTGCTACCGTAAACCATCAATTAGAAATTACATTTTCTGCCATTGTCACTTTTTAATGATATTTTATTTATTCTGCATTGCGGAAAATATCCTCTAGTTTCTCATAATTGTCATTTCAGCAGTGTTTCTTGCTTAAACCTTAATCTAAAGGGAATCTTGGCTTGATTCTTATCCAAACTAACTACGAATGAACGTTTTTAATTGGTGCGAATTTTAATACGTCATTACCTCCCTGTGGATACGACCCGCTCCTCTATGAGTAGTTATTTCTTGTTAAATATTGATTAGTCTATTTTTCCACCACATTAAACTACAAACAACTTTAAAGCAAAAGATCGACTAGTCAGCAAGATTCGTCGAAATCAAACGGCATTTGTTTGTTGAGAAGATTGTTCAAAGGATGAGCAACCTTCGAAAAGTCCTTGATGAATCTCCTGTAGAATCCCACATGACCCAGAAATGATCGAATTTGTTTGACAGATGTGGGAGGAGGAAGTTTGGTAATAGCATCAACCTTAGCTTTGTCCACTTCGATTCCCCATTCAGAGATTATATGACTCAAGACAATGCCTTCTTGTGTGATGAAATGACTCTTCTCCTAGCTAAGGACCAGTCTTGTTTTGATGCATCGTTTAAGAATCATTTCGAGATTAGCTAGACAAGAGTCAAACAATTCTCCAAAAATAGAGAATTCATCCATGAAGACTTTCATCAACTCTCCCACCATGTCAGAGAATATGGCCAGCATACACCTTTGAAAAGTTGTAGGCGCATTGCATAAGCTGAATGCCATCCTATGGAAAGCAAAGGTTCTGTAGGGATAGGTGAAAGTCATTTTCTCCCGATCCTCGAGATGGATAGGGACTTTATTATATCCTGAGTAGCCATCAAGAAAATAGAAGTACTTCTGCTCGGCTAGTCTTTCAAGGATTTGATCAATAAAAGGCAAAAGGAAATGATCCTTTTTTGTGGCTGTGTTCAACTTCCTGTAATCAATACAAACTCTCCAAGATGAAGCTAAACGAGTTCTGACAGATTCTCCTTTCTCGCTAGTCACAACGATAATCCTGTCTTTCTTGGGAACAATTTGCACGGGACTTACCCAAGGACTATCAGAGATCAGATAAATGATTCCTGCATCGAGCCACTTGATAATCTCCTTCTTGACCACTTCTCGCATATTTAGGTTTAATCTCCTCTGTATCTAGCGAGATAGGTTGGATCCATCTTCCAAAAATATTCTGTGATTGTAATAAGATGGCTCGATCACCCTAAGGTCAGGAATGGTCCAAACAATTGCCTCCTTATGTTCCTTTAGGACCTTAATTAGTTTAATCTCCTGCTCCTTTGTTAATTTAGCACTAATAATCACAGGGAGCATCTTAGGTGGTCCTAAAAATTGATATTTTAGATTCTCAGGCAATGGTTTCAGATCAAGCTAGGGCAGGTTGATGATTGAAGGTAGGGGAGATGCTGATGAAGACTCATCAAAAGGAAGAGGTTGAGAGTGAACAAAATCAGTAACCTCTTTAGAAGATGGCAGGTCTGCTAAAGAGGGTTCCAGGTCCAAATCATCCTCAGAGGAGGAACTTTCAAATGCAGAAACCATCATACAAGTTTCAATACTGACATTATCGTCCTCAAGTTCCACAATAAATCAACAATCCTTGAATTTATTAATTGCCTTAAAAATATCCAATTTCATTCTTTGATCCCCAAAGGCGATTTCCATGCAACCGCTCTCACAGTTAACGTTGGCCTTGGCGGTAACCAGGAATGGATGCCCCAGAATGATGGGCGTGTTCCTCATATTTTCAGGTACATCCATGTCAAGGACAAGGAAATCAACAGGAAAATAGAAATCCTTAACCTTAACAATAACATCTTCAATGACACCTCAGGGATTTATGACCAAATGGTCCGCTAACTATAGCGTTACTGTAGTCGGCCAATGTTCACCTAATCCAAACTTCTCATAAAGAGAAGTCGGAATTAGGTTAATGGATGCACCCAAATCTAGTAGTGCTCTATCAAAAGTGTAATCTCTGATGACACAAGAAATCAACGGAGCACCTGGATCTCTCTTTTCCTGATGGAGGTGGTGTAGGATAACAGAACTAGCCTACTCGGAGAGTACCACCTTCATCAAAATAGATTCTCTCGACTTATGCTTCTATGTACCTAAATCCTTTAAAAATTTTGCGTAAGCCGGTATATGTTTTATAGCATCGAGGAGCGGGATATTGATCTTGACATTCTTGAAAATATTTAGAAGCTTCTCATTACTATCAATAGACTTCTTCCTTGATCTAATCAAGGCCTCAGGAAAAGGAACATGACTCGGATCTTCAGAATCAGGTTCCTGAGCCTTGATTTCTTCTCCAGAGTTCTCCTTCCTCTTGTTAGGCTCTTCAGGATTTGGTAAATCAGAATAGTGTGGTTGTGGATCCTGAGTTTGTTTACCACTCCTTAAGGTAACAGAATTAGCAGATGCATACAGATTTGGGTCTTTGGGAGGGTTAGGAAAGATTGGAGGGGCTTCAATAGCCAAGAACCATTGATTTGAGGAAGAAGAAGAAGAGGAAGGACCCTACTCAACCACCTAAGCATGTGCATGTGGGTCCCTCTAATTCTCGTACCCATGGGCTTGATTGCCCGGATTCTGGATATAATGCGGGTTGGGTAACGGTTGAGATGGTAGAGATCTAGGTTGACGAGAATTAGCAATGAACACATTTTGCAAGTTTCCTAGCAAGGTTTTCATTTGCTACATGAGTTGGAGCATAGATCCTTTCATCTCTAACATTTGTCGGTTAAAATCAGCCTGCCCTATGGGTTGACAGGCATTCCAAGTTGGCTGACCTAATTTAGGGGTAGTTGAGTGTAAACATGACCCTGACCCATTGGTCATTGAGAAGCATAGTTGCTGGGTCGAAATTGGGTTTGCTGCCGTAGATTTTTCTAGGAGAACTTAGGGTTGTTCCTCCAACCCGGATTATAAGCATTGAAGTAAGGGTTGGACCTAACATTCTCCTGTACAACATAGACATCCTTACAGGGTGAGGATGGAGGGAAAGAAAGGGAGAGATCAGAGAAATAGGGATCAAAGGCCCCAGTTTGGAACCTGTGGGGTTCCGAATAATGCTGGCTCACAGGTTGAGACGCATCAAGTTGATTCACGAACTCCCGTCCATAAGGAGCTCACGATGAATGGAATCACGAATTCTGGGATTGAGTGGATTGAGAGTTGTTCATGAGTTTCCAGCCATCCACTCCAATCTCTTAGCAACCAAGTCAACCATATCAAGTTTATTACAAATCAATTCCATATCGAATGAATGAGAGTCGTGGACTTCATTAACATTCAATCAGGACTGCTGGGACTAGTTAAAAGTATCCATGGAGGCATGATTGATCGAATTCTCGCTCATCTCCTTGAACAAATCATGCTTGCTATCTGCATCTTTATTGATGAAATTGCCTCCGCAAGAAGCGTCCATGTGATTTTTGAGTTGCTCAGTCAACCCGTGGTAGAAGATCTGCACGAGTTGCCATTTGAGCACCTCGTGGTTGTGGACACCTCAACAATAAATTTTGGAATCGCTGATAGGCAACATGAAACTGCTCCCTTGGCCGCTGGGTGAAGGTAGTAATTGCCCATCTCAAAGCATTGGTACATCCTACAGGGAAGAATTTATTCAGGAAGGCTAATTTTAACTCATTACAAGTTGCAATTGGTCTTCCTATAGTCCTGTACCAATGAGTGACTTTATCCCTAAGAGAATGGGGGAAGAGCCTCATGATCATCTGTTCCTCATTCACGTTTCGTACCTTGGTGGTTTGGATTAAAGTGGTCAAGTCCTCCAAGTGCTGAAACATGTCTTCAGAGCTAAGCCCACGGAAATGTTTGATCAGGCTTAACACCTGGGGCTTGATTTCTATGTCTACGGTAGGAATCTGGACGTCGAGACATTCTGCGTAATTTGAAGGATCATAAAAATCCTTCAAGGGTTGAGCGTCCTACATTCTCTGCAACCATTCTTGCATTCTTTGCATTTGATTCAGTTGCCTTTGAAATACCTCCTATGGATCATAAGGTAGAGGAGGCTGTTGATCGGCCATGGGATCAATTTGGCCAAAATCTAAACTACACCTCCTAGAATACTCTAGTGGTCCTTCCAATTGGGGATTCAATGATCTTCTTCCTAAAATAAACTAGGAAAAGGTTCGAAGGACTGGGGATAAGAACCCTGCAGCACAACAAAACAAGCCTGTCCTTAAGTTGGATAGCCTAAGGATCTACAAACTCTCAGAACCTGCCTTAAGATTATAGACGATTTACTCTACTTGTGTCTGCTCAATCCACCCAATTAGAAGGAGGGACTGGGGAGAAGGTTTTTCCTTTAGCTTGCATCTCCGATTCCTAGTGTACACCCCAGCCACGGTCGTTTGATGCTACTCCCCTAGCTAGACATCAGATTAATCAGTACAAGCGGGTTAATCGTAAATAATCTCAGACTAGACCGCAAAGAGTGAATCAGTACTTAAGGCCAATGTCTACTTGATTTTATTTAGGCCTGGGATTGTAGTGGTTATGGAATGTGGTGGGCCTTTAAAATGGGTTGTACCCTTAATGATCAATTGAGTATGTGTGAGTGCATGCACAACCAAGGTTTTCAAGCAAGATTATTTGTGATGAGTAGATTTTAGAGTTCAAATCTTGCTTAAGTAGCTTTTAGGGTTTAGAATTTAGTTTAATTCAATCAAGTTTTAGGCAAACTAGGTTTTCAACCATGGGTGAAGATCACTTTCCTTTTGAAATAAAAATAAAGTGGAGTGCCTGGTATGAACCTAAATTGAAAACCCTAAGAGGAAGCTACTTAGTGAGTTGATTTTATGTTGAGTGGTGCGGCCTAAACAACTCCAACAGTTGGCCATAATTGCACCACTGATCTAGGCACACAAAAAATGATTACCCTAGACTGATTTCTACTCTTTTATATGTTGATTTTTGTGTACCAGTTCCACAGATCAGAATTCGATTGAGTAGATAAGAATTAATTAGGTTATGTGCCTTGAATATGGGTGTATGTTTTGTGTATGTTGAATTACCCCACAAAAATATCTTTCTGATTTTTTTATATGCGAGGGTGAAATGATTGTGGGTGGAAATCCAATCAACTGAACTAATCTGGGGATTTATGCAAACACATAGGTTAACTGGAGTTTGAATTAATGTGATGAAATGAAATCTATGGAGGGGGAAGAATGGGGAGCACTTACAGTCATCTTCAACTACACTTTACTATGATCTACCACTTGACGATTCCCTGATAGAGGTATTTGCAAAACAATATACAAAAGATAAAGCAAGTTAAAAAATAGTAAAGTGCGCAAGGTGCGAAAAGATCGAAAAATCGTGCCTCCCCAGCAATGATGCCAAAATGTTGAATGCGGAAAACTACGCGTTCAGAGTTGGATTCGAAAACCCGTCGTTGTAATTTGAGTTGCGAAGAAATCTGTTCAACAGATAAAATATATACTAAAAGTTCGTAAAGAAGTTTCAGGTCGAACACTGGGAGGCTACGTTGATCTCAAAATCCGCAATTACATATAGATATTTTTTGTAGTTTTGTTTAAGAGGCGAAATAAGCACAATGGGAACAATATAAACAATAAAAGAGAGAGAGAGAAAGAACAATCACTTGATATTTGAATAATGTTTTACAACTAAGAAAGCTAGAAACTGTTAAAACTAGAAAGTAGGAAAATTCTACCCTAGAAAGCGAAAAAAGATGGAAGAGAGAAGTTATCCTCCTCGACGATTACTTAGAGGATGAGCAAGACAGGATAATGCCTGGAAGATGGGGAACGAAGTGGGAAGAAGGAGGACGAAGCAGGAGGAACAAGAATGAAGCAGCACGTCGTCGTTGTCGCGGGATCCGCTTTCAGAACAAGGGCGACAACTTGGTTTTAGCTATTGACGAGCGTCTTGGGTATGGGACATGCTTCTCTTAAGCTTTGGAGAGAGAAAGAGGAGAAGGAAGAGATGAAAAATTCATAGGGTTGGGGTCTCCTTTTATATTTGAAAGGAGTGGGGGCATTTTAGTCATTACAACATCAAAAACATTAATTTAGGACCTTTAGTGACGGATTTATCCATCACTAAAGGCTTAAACGTGGTCGACATGCACTCACCGGACGCGTCCATTTGCCTTTGGCTGCCTCAAATGCTTGAGCATGTTCGCGCACGATCAGCCGTCCAATCTCAAGATTGGACTGCTTAAAATGCTCCTTGCCTATGCCTTTGAAATTCCTCTACCGCATGCCTGCTTGCAATGAGGCATGCAAACATACGTCATTGCACGCGTACGGGATCGATGATCCTCTACATGCCACGCCTCCTCCTCTCACTTGCCTAATCTCAATTTGATGGCGCAATTGCACGCACGCCCGCACCCGTCTAATTTAAAGAGTTTGGTGTGGCTCGAACGCGTGCCCTTCGCTAGTGAAGGGGCGCTCGACCACTGTGCTGAGCCTTCTCTTGTGTCGTGCGGATGATTTAAGGCGTGCATGCTTGTGGTTGTTGGATCAAGATCCAACGGGCCAGATCACGCATTGGAAACTCTTTGGAGAGGCAACGGCAGTGCTGAGGGCCGATTGGGAGACTAAGATGGCACCACGTGGTGCCATCTTGGCCATCCATCTTCTAAATGTTGTAGAAGGTGCCACAGGTGTCAGATTGGATCGATTTTCATGATTCAGGCTCTAATCGTCAATCCAAACCCATCTGTGCGATTTGATTTGTCTTCTGAGGTGAGGATTAACACCATCTTGGCCCTTGATCTTTAGGATTCCTTGATCTCTATCTGACGCTACGGATATTCGATTCGGACGATCTTAGAGTTGTTGAACTCTAATAGTCGCCCTAATCTGATCCGTACAGTTGGATCTTTGATCTGAGGCCCCGATTAACAAGTTGCCTTATCCCTGGCCATAAAAGGAGAATTATTATACAATTTATACAACTTGACCTAAATGCATGATTATGCATGTTATGCAATATTTACAATGTATGATGCTAATATGGTACTAAGAACAAGCGTTAATGGACATTTAAGGTTAATAAGATGTATGCACATCAGTGACACAATTCGGAGCTTCAAACGATAAATCCGACAGCATGGATGGATTTGGGTCAACGATCACAGCCAACGGCGTGAAAATCGACTCAATCCGACCTCTATATCATCCCCTACAAAGGAAAGAAGGTGGACGGCCCAAATTACGCCACGTGGTGCAACCCAGGCCACCCATGCGCACGCACATGCCACCATATGCGCACAGTAGCGCAGGTGCATGCACGCGCAAGCGCAGTGGCATGTATCGCATGTGCACGCACGACAAGGGCTTGTACAGGGCACGACAAGGGCTTGTACAGGGCACGCCAACGTAGCAACGGGTGGGCGGGTGGGTTGTCTTCAGCGATGTTTGCAGCTGATCTTCAGTGTCGTTTATGACCATCACTAAATATCCTATATACGAATTGATTCTTTCCTCCACTCTTAAAGGACCCCTACCCCTCCCATTTTTCTTCATCTCTTCCTTTCTTCCTCTCACCACCTCCAAGGCTCTAGAGAGAGCTTGTCCCAAGCCTGGGATGCTCCTCTAGAATAGAAATCAAATAGTTTTCCCTCCCCTCATCCCCAATTGTGGAGCATCCCGTGGCCATCCTCTCACCGCCCTTCAAGAAGAAGATCCTCGCCGCAACGCTATCCTACCCCATCCTCCGTCATCCAGCTCCATCCTCCTTCGTCCCACTCCTCACCACATTCCTCTGGGCAATGTCAGAGCAAGTCATCCTTCAAGCAACTGTCGGGGGCGATTTCTCTCACCCCATTCTATCTTATTACGCTTTCGTAGTGTAGATTTTTCCCACTTTCATAGTGTAGCAAACAATTCTTCATGAATAGACGATTGTTTCTCTTTCTCTCTTTCTCCCTCTCTCTCGTATAATTTTGCAAGTAGATAAAGTTTTCACCAACCAAATCTCTTGCTTGTTAAAAATTCCAAAAAAATTTGAAAAGACAAAAATGAAATAAACAAATAAAAAGAGAAACACAGATTTCATAAAACCAAATGTTCGGCTACCCGTGTTCGACCCGGAACTCCCTCTTTGAGTTTCGGTATAAATTTTATTTAACCACGAGTTTTGCAACTACGATGACGGGTTACTCGTAACTCCAATTTCAAACTCGCGAAACTCGTGCGATCACCTAGGAACACACATAAATAGGCAATTTAAGCTATATAAATGTGTCTACATCATTGGCACAAAAGTAAGACATGCAATGTCCATCCCCCCATGCCTATTGATTACAATGTCCTCGTTGGAATGTATATAGAATAAAAATAATCAAAATGCAATAAGCAAGAAGAGGGGATATCACCTGACTGAGCTTGTTGTTTTAAGTCAAGTTAGAAAAATAAAGATCTTGATACCTGTACAGAATACTAGGTTGCTTACCAACTAGCGCTAAGTTTTACGTCATTCATTGGACCAAAACCCCAGAAATAAAGGAATGATCAAATTAATGGGTTGAGTTAGGATTAGCATTAAGATATGATCGTTGGGCTCAAGATCATTTGCTTGCAGATGAAAACTAGGTGATGGTGGAGACCCATCCCTATGGGTTGGTAACTCTACAAATGGTGTATTACGCATGGCCACATATTGTTGTCCATAGTTTGTCGGGCATGTAGATAGGGGTTCAGTTTCAAAGGATGCAACCTGAATCTAAAGTTTTGAACACCATAGATGTAGGCTAAATAATCAGCGTGCCACCATTTGAAAATCTAAAATTGTCAAAATCAGCTTGCATACGAGTTACAACAGCTTGAACTCCATTGGGTTCTTAAGGGAATCCACAATCTCATCAAGGATTTTAAAGTCAAAAATCATATTTCTCTCAAAATAAAAATTCAACCCTACACACCAAATCATGGTTTTCATGTTTGATTTCTCCATATTATTAGGCCTCAAAATGATTTCTTTGTTTTCAACCTCTTCTAAATTAGAATCTGATTCCAAAGTTGAAGTAGAGCTGATGAAAATCTCATCATCTGAATCAGACTCAGATTTATCACTTTTGCCCTCATATAAATTTTAGATGGGTTATTTAAGCAATTCAACATAAAAATCTCACAATCAAATTTCTAAGCCCCGTCTTTTGAAAATATCTCTGTAATGGAACTAATTCTAATAGAATCTGGGTTAGATCTAGAGACAACCCCATTGTTTAGATTATGTGGCTCAAAATCCAAATTTCAGTATCCTGATGTTTGTTAGCCTCCCCAAAATCATGATCCAAGGGTTACAAATCATTGTCCAACTTAGCAAGGATGGGCAAATCAACCTTGGAACTTAACCAGTTGAGGGAAATCTAGGTTAGTCCAATCAAACACCATGGGGCCTTCTTTCATTAATTCCAAGAATTGAGTTTTCTCACTGAAGGTTCTTTCGCCCTCCTCATCCAATTATTCGAATGCATCAATCAATGTTTGTTTATTGATGAGCATATTTTTTGTGAGAAAAATTGGAGTTATAGAAAACCCATCGTTGTGGTTGCAAAAATATTGTTGTTAGATAAAATTTACCGAAGCTTAAGGTGAGCCCTGGGTCGAACATGGGGAGGCGAACGTTTGGTTTTGTAAAACCATGCTTTGTTTTATTTCTTTTTGGAGTTTTCATCATTTGTGATTTTTTTGGTATTTTTATAAGACAAAATATCAAGTGAAATAATTGTTATCTAATCTAATCTACTCTAGTATAATAAGAGAGAGAGAGAGAGAGAAACAATCAAGATATATGTCCAATAAGAGTTTGCTATAGATAGAAAAGTGGAAAACTACACTAGAAAGGGAATAAAAGATTGAGAGAGGTGAGAAGAATCCCCCTTGACGAATGCTTGGAGGACGACTCACTTCGATGGTGCCTGCATGAAGGTGATGAAAGTTTGGATGAAGAAGAAAGAAGTCGGAGGATGGAGGGCAGGACATGATGGAGTCATGGTGATGGTCTACTTTCGGATCAAGCTAAGAGGATAACCATGGGATGCTTCATGAAGGACGATGAGAAGAGGGAAAATATTTTACTTTTCTACTTTAAGGAGCATCTTGGGCATGGGACTAGCTCCTTAAAGCTTTGGAGGAGTTGAGGGAAGATGAGGAAGAGATGAAGAAGAATGGGAGGGTTGGTGGTCCTTTTATAGTGGAGGAATGAAGGCATAAAAGGATCACGGGTCAACAGTGTCACTTTAAATTGCTGTTGAAGATTCACTATAAATGTCACTGTAGCTCTCGCACACCACCACTGGCACCCTCTTGCAACTGCCTCACACACTCTCTGTCAGATGCTCGACCAACGATCCTGGTTGTGCAAGGATTGTGACCATAGGATTGTGCTCTTAAGAGAGTGCAATCACACATCCATCTGATCGCACCACGTGGAGAAATGTCTGTTGCCTTATCACATGTTGAGGAGATGAAGGGTGTTGGCACGGGTTCATCAGGGTTGCACAATCAAGATCCTGTGGTCCTAATTCAATTTGGCATGCTGGGGGCACACAGGGCCGCTCGAACTCATGTCTACAATTTGCGACTAACGTCTTTGACCACTGTGCCACAATCGCAGATTGTCACGTGGAAAGGTTTGGTTGCCCAAGGTCTTGACTGTTGGATGGAAATTCAATAGTTGGGATCGCATGCTGGAGATGGTGAGATGGAGAGTAGTCAGGCCTGAGCGAATTTAGACGGTTGGGTTGGTGCCACGTGGCACCATCTTGGCCATCCAACGTCTTTGCCTTGTAGGTGACACTACAGACGTCGGATTGGATCGATTTTCATCTCGTTGGGCTGTGATTGTCGATCTGGATCAATCCATGCAGTTGGATTTGTTGTCTGGAGTCTAGATTTTCACCACCTTGCCCCTTGGCCTCTAATCTTCCTTTAACTACATATGATGTTATGGAGGTCCAATCGAGGCAATCTCAGAGGTGTTAGACTCCGATCATTGCCCTAATCAGATCCATACAATTGGATCTTCAATCTAATGCCCCATAATAAATTAACCTATAATTTATACAATCTATCCTAAATGTAGAATGATGCATGCTATGCAATATTTATAACATGGAATGCATTTATATGCGTAGGAACATGCATAAACAGGCATTTTAACCTAAATGGATGTGTATACATCATACTCCCATGCCTATCTTTTGCTAGTGCCTAACAAAATCAACCTAAATGCTATGTATAAAATAGAATTAAGTTCAGATTACTTACGCAAAATTTGTTGATTAACACTAGAAAAATTCAACTAAGGAACTAATTACAAAGACTCAACAATGCCTGGATGCCTGCCAAAATGCAAACTGCCCAAGTCGTCACCTTATTCCATACAAAAACGAATCCATTTTCTTCTTTCTTTTTCATCTTTTGAATTTAGAGTCCTGGGGTAGCTTTCTATGGTTACCCAACCAACCCAACACTCAAAAAGAACTTTATGTTCTAAGCACCTTATGAAAATTGATAGATACTCTAAGCGACTATTAAAATCGATTTTTGGCTTCTACGACCATAGGTGACTTAAAAGTTTTTGCCTAAAGGTTTATCATTCTGATCGGTAGCTTTCTCATTACTTTTAAATTTTCAATGGGGTCAACACAAGGGTGAACCCAATGTATATCTCGCCGGCTTATTCTACTTCCCTGTTTCTTCCCTAAGTGTTTTGGGTATTATTTGTGCATTTTTGTGACCTAGGCTCTAGATAAACGGCCAATGAGGCATCCAACCCATGGCAACATGCCAGCCATACTCGTGTGGTGAAGTGTGGTTTATTTATTTATTTTTGCTTTTTCTTTTTTTTGAGTATATATTTCTTTTTCTTTTTCTGGGTAGGTGGCTTCCCTGATCTAAGATTTATCTAAAGGCAGCAGAAAGAGTATGGTCATGTAGTTGGGCTTTGGACAACCAGCCAATGGGTTGTGACCCATGACAACTTGCTAGCCATACTACCCTCAAAAGTTCATTAGCTACATAATTTCTGTATAAACTACTGAAAAGTGAATTGGTATAAATAATGTGTAGATGCTTTAGACTCAAAGTCTGCTCAAATTAGAGGGTGAGTTGATAAGCCATGTACTTATCACCTCAATTTATTAGCAAAGTTAAAATAAAATTAATGTGGTGAGGACTCGAGAAAGAAGTCCACATTTTAGTGGACACCTGGGATAATTAAGCCCAAAGACCTGAAGAGTCTAAGTGTTCAGGTTCTATCGTATCATTTCCTAAAGTTAGCAACTCCTAATGCCTAAGTTCTCTTATCCTAATTCTCTTTGGTTTAATCTTTTTTTATTTTTTATTTTTTTCTTTTTTTAAAAATAAAGAACATAAAAGAAATTTTATGGAGCTAACAAAATATTTTTAGGATTAAGTATGCACCCCACCATGCCTAATGTAATGTCCTCATTGTAAAAATAAAGACATGAAAATGGCGGAATAAATAGAATATGACCTGAATTTCATGATAGATCTGGTCAGCTCCAAGAAAAAGTGGAATATAGACATGTACTAAGTTTATTACCTTCAGCTAGGCATAGTATACAAATAAAGAAGAAATTAAGAATTTATAGGTGCGGGTCAAGATTAGAATAAAAGCCTGACTTTTAAACCTGCAAAAGGATGCCCACAGATGTGGACAAGATTATGATGTAGACCCAAGCCATAGGGTCATGTGGTTCTAAGGTTCTGGATGAAAATTACCTAAAACCAAAGCTATTTTTGCTTGTGTGGTCGAGTATGTGGTTTAGGAGCATGCAACCAAAATCTAAATATGTGGACAAAGGGAGATCAAAGGAAATAGGAATGTTTGGCCACTTGGAATTCAGCTCACGAAGATAGTCCATTATTTGATATTTGGGTTTCATGTCCTCAGAATAAAAAATATTATAAGGGTCCTAGTAGAAAGTAGGTAGTTTGAGGCAAATAGGAACTCTTAGATCCATACTTCTATCTTCCTCAAAGTTAACTTTCCAAATTTTCAGTTTCAAATTTTTAGCCTCCAAATCAAGGTTTTCAGGACCTCTAGATTGTTATACACCCCATCTTAAATATCCAAGCCTAACAATTGTGGCTGAATCAGAATTGACTTGGATATGATGGTTTCAAAAACATCATCATTCAGCTCATGGGGGTGTGGTAGAGGATTGGGGCTACTAATTGAACCTTCCACCAAATTAAGACTTTTATCCTCCAAGTTGGCCCTAACTAGATCAAATTCCTCAACTAAAGGGCCTCAAATATTTCATCTACTTCCTCAGGCCCATTTGTCTCACTATAATCATTCTCCTTAACCTCAAGTGAGACTGCACCTAAAGATTCTTCACCCTCAGAATCAAAGAATTATTGATCCTCATTTATATATGTCTCAAAATCATCTATCATTTCCTAGTCCTTAAAGACATATTTTTGCTCGTTCCCTGGTTAGAGGATCTCGGTTGAGAAAATTACATCATCCTCAATAGGTTGCTCTAAACCAACCTGATCATCCCCAGTCTCATAACATGTGTTCCCCAGATAGGCACCTGAGTTGATTCAAACATTTGCTCTCCTAAAGGGTGTTCATCCTGAGACTCATCCTAAGATTGGACTAGGGAAACCATGAATTTCATCCTCAATCTTGACAATTTCCCAAGTAAAAACTCACCCGGGCTTTTATCCTCAATGTCTTGGAGCCAATCTAATAAAGAATTGTTAAGCACATCAATCATTTTGATCATAGGCTGCAATGCTTCCATGCAGGGTGTTGGCTACATTTCCAAAGTTAGTATGGTGTTCCTCAAGTTAGCCAACACCCTATCTTGTACTTGGTTCCCCTAAACTAAATGGTTCAATTCAAGGTTGGGTGGGTTTGGGTTTAATCCAGGGAATCAAGGAATTATGGTTCTTGGGGCCCTCCCTGATAATAGGTTGTTTCAGGTTGTTCAAAGAGGGGTGGTGACCTATATTCAGTATAATCCTAGGGAGTGTAAGAGTTATAATCATCATATCCTTCTTGATTGTAGATCAGGTTAGGATGATCATCAAAGGGTGGAGATCTATAAATAGTATAGGCGTGAGAAGGATAATAATCAAAGTCTTGTTGTCTAGGGTTAGGCCCTAGACACTGAGGTCTACAATCATATCCACAATCAAAGTTATCCTGACTAGTGGATGGGTAGTCAAAAGTTGGTCGAGATAGTAATCATCTTGGGGTAAGTGGTGGTAGGAGGGTAGGATTGGAAATGCGAGTGTGGTGTGGAAGAATACATGGTGGACTAGGAGGGAAAATAAAGGAGTGAAAGATGCCCTATAGTACAATCAAATGAAACCTATCCTTTAGTGGGTAGCCTAAAGACCTATAGACTCTCATAACCCATCTTGATATGAAAGAAATGATTTGGTCGACTTCTATTCGGTCAATCTAACGAGTTAGAAGGCAGGATTGGGGAGAAGTTCTTACTTTGGCTTGCTCCTTCGATTCCTTTAATACCCCCCAACCACAGTCATTTGACACTACTCCCCTAGCTACACATCAGATGGATCGGTAGAAGCAAATTAATCAAAGAAAAACCTCAGTTGGAGTCCTAAAGAGGGAGTTAACCCTAAAGGCCAACGTATACTTTGTTTTAATTAGGCTTGGGATGATTGTGCTCTTGGAATGTGTTGGGCCCTTTACATGGGTTGTGCCCGTAAAGACCAGTTTCAATGTGTGTGTGTGCATAACCAAGATTTTCAAACAAGGTTGATGTCGAAAATATGTGTTTTCTTAAAAGCGGGTTTTGATGTTATTGTAACGCATATCTTTGCAATCAACTTTTACAATTTATAAAATCTAGATAGTGGAGTATCTAGTATCATCCAAATAGGCCAATTTGTTAGTCACAATGTTGGTTCTCTCTCTCACCTATCAAATTTTCACTTTTTGTGATTTTGATTTTTTTGTTATTTTTATAATTTTCAAAATAGTCGGGAAACGAAATACGAGATGATGATTATACTACACCTATCAACTAACCCTAAGTGACAATAATGAAGCCTTCTCCTCTAAGTTCACCCTAGGCAAGTGCACCTAGGGAAATTAGAAGAGAACGGGTGTGGTGCACTAAGCTACTTAAAAGCAGGAAAAACACACTAAAATTGAAACATGAACTTGGAAGGCAAATATGAACTTGTATTGCTAGAAAGTAAAGTACATGTAGAGGAATGCTTCTTGCAAAACAACAAACTACTAGCTAATACAAAAGATAAAATGTAAGATAGAAGAGAGGTATCCTCCAGTAGAAGCTTCAAGAAACCCTTACTCCAATTGTGACTGCTCCCATAGTTGAAAAGAACTTCTCTTTGACTTCTTCCTTCAAATGTTCCTACTCCAAGCCTTCTCCAAGGGTGGACATCCACCACCCTTGTTCCTCCTCTTGCCAGGTCGTCCCCTTAGATGAAGGCTTCCTCCTTGGTGTGGTACAAGGGAGAAGAAGAATGAGGATGAAGGTACCAAGGGGGTGGGTAGGTTGCCCTCTTGATCTTCTTCTCTTCTTCATCTTCCTTGGCCTTAGGTGTGGGTGGTGTAATGGTGGAATATACAAAGGGAAAAGATGGAGTTTAAGTGGTGGTTAGTGGTGTTTTTATAGGAGTAGGTGGGAGGGTAATTATCATTGAGATGGATGGATGGTTAGGATTACATTATGGAGGTGGTTGAATGATCCTATGGCTAAGGTTTATTCATGCCACTTGAAGGGGTTTGAAGGGGTAGTAGGTGGCTTTAGGATGGATAGCTAGGATGGGTTTCTAAGGTGGTTAATTGATCTTAAGGCCAGCATAAGTTGCTGCCAATTGTAGGGTTGCCTAGGTTGGCTGTTAAAGGTTGGTGGGACACATCAAGTTGGTGCCAACATTGAAGGGTGGAGATGGTTTAAGTGGTGAGATGTAGGGTTAGGATGGGGCTAGAGTTGGTGCCAATTAAGAGGGTTTCTAGAAGGGTAGTTAGGTGCCAACCAGATGGTGTCTTTTGGTGTTGGTTGAGGGGTGAAGATGTGTGGTGGTGATGGCACCAAGTTGGAGTAGGAGTAGGTGTAGGTAGGTAGCTTACATTGTGGAGTAGTTAGGTGGTGAGGTGGAGTTAAGTTGTGTGAGTTAGGGTTAGGATTTTGGTGCCAAAGAGGTGGACATAGCTAGGCTAAGCTAGCTTAGCTAATATGAGTAGGGTAAGAGGTAGAGGGAGCTAGGGTTTTGAGGTAGAGGAGCTGGAGGTAGCTAAAGGAGTTGCATTGGAGTTGGTGGCTGCTGAAGAGAACTGTAGTTAGCTACCTTAGCTGGCTTAGATTGGTAGTTCTTTGCTAGCTACTAAGCCAAGCTAAGATGACCTGGCTTCTACTGAAATGAGCTGAGGTGAGCTGGGTCTGGTCTTCCTGTAGATTACCTAGCTAGTTGGAGTAGCTAGCTTAAGTCAAGTAGCTCAGCTCAACTAAGTTGAGGTGAGTTGAGCCTCAAGGAGTTGGACTTGACCTGGCCTGAGCTAGTTAAGGTCATCTTCAGCTGACCAAGTCTAGCTAGTAGCTAGTCCTAGTCAGGCTGAGCTTCCAGTGAACTGTTCTAGGCTGGAGGAGTTGGGATCAACTATCTTGAGCTAGTTTGAGTTGTGATCCAGCTAAGATGAGTTGAATGGAGCTAAGGTAAACAAGCTAGAGCTTCCATTCAGCTGAGATGATATGAATGGAGCTAAGGATACGTTCATCTAGCTTGAATGTGGTGGGATCCAGCTGGGATGAGATGGGTCTAGTTGGGATCCAGCTGAAATGAACTTCTTCTTCATCTTCTGCCTTTCTGAGTGCTAAGGTATGCAGGATCTAACTTTCTATCAATCCCTGACACTCAAGTAAACACATAAAAAATACAACTAAAATGAAATGCATTCCAATCCTAGGTAAATGCCTAAATGTAGCCTGAAAACCTGTTTGCAGAGTTAGAACCCTAAGAGCTAGATCTGTTTTAGGGCATAAGAATGATTATAAAATAGCATTTATCACACCCCCATGCTTATCTTTTCTTAGTCTCTTAGCAAAACTATTTTCACAAAATGGATTTTTGGAAAAACTAATTTTTTTACTTTTGAGGAGAAGATTACAAGACTTTGGTTGGTTAAAAACATGAAAGGTACAAGGTTTGTTAAAGATAAAACATCGAGATTCATCTTTAGATCTAAAAATTAGATGAATCGAGATCAGTGTATCCATTAAAAATTCACAAATTAACTCATTGTTAATTCAAATGACCCTAAACCATTTTGTAGTTTGGATTCCCTTGGCTCTTGAATCTGACTCGCAACTTGCAAAATCTTTTAAAACCTTGTCTCAGTTCTTTGTGAATGCCAATATTTATAAGACTGTTTTTTTTTTTTATACTTTTTCCATGCTTACTCTTAGCTTAATCCTACAACAGATGTGTCAGGATCATCATTCCCGATACTAATCCTCGAGGGGGCTCTAGTGCTAGTACTTCCAGATAGTATTGTCCAAGACACCACCTAGGAGCTTACTACCCCAAAACACTATACGGTTGAAAGGGGCGCTCCAACCAAACTCAAGGTCTTACTCCGATGCTATGGGTAAAGCACCGTCTAAGATAGTTGAGTTGCAAAAAATGCACCTAATTATCTATCTAAAGATATGAAATATAGATATAAAGCAACATCGAGTTGGTAACATGTCGACATTGCATCCTCAAAGGAGGCATTTTCTTCTTCGGTGGTGGGAACTCAAACCAATATCTATTTTGTGTTTCACTGAAACTAAACAAGGGGCTTTTCTAATTTTTCTAATTTCTTTTTAAGTGTTGGCTATGTGTGAAATTTGACACAAGAATTTCACAAGGGATGCAAGTTTTTGAGTCGAAAACTTAGCCAAATAGTTTCCAGGTCGTAAAAGAGATCAAGTCACTTGAATCACCACGAGTTCAGAATTGACCCAGAGATTCTAAAAATTGTATCTGCATTCCCCATGAGTGGCTGATCATCTCTCTCATCTCATGACGAATGACATGCTGAACCCTCCTGATGTGTTCCCTGATGAGACCATCTTATCTGCCAAAACCCTCCCCTGGTTTGCACCTATTGCAAACTATTTAGCAACATAATGAATCCCCTCTGATTTGCCAAAAACCAAAAGGGATAAGTTCTTTGCTAATATTAAATATTATTTTTGGGAGGAGCTCGATCTTTTCCGTATCTGTGCTGGTCAGGTCATTCAACGATGTGTCCCTAACTCAAAAATTAATAATATTCTAACACACCGTCACTCAATGGCCTGTGGTGTACATTTCTCAGGCAAGAAAACTATAGCTAAGGTCCTCACTTCTAGATTCTTTTGCCCTAGCTTGCACAAAGATGCTCATTCATTTGTTCGGTCCTGTATGCTTTGCCAGAGCATCGGCAACAAGACTCAGATGGATATGATGCCCCTAAAATCGATATTAGAAGTTGAAAATTTCAATGTATGGGGCATTGACTTCATAGGACCGTTCATCAACATTTGTGGGTATTTATATACTACTCGCAGTCGATTATGTATCAAAATGGATTGAACCAATACCCACCCACACCAATGATCACAAGGTTGTAGTTGAGTTTATCAAGAAAAATATTTTTTCAAGATTCGACATTCCAAAGCCCATAATTAGTGATGGAGGATCACATTTCACTCACTCTCAATTCCGTCACCTTTTAACAAAATATGGGTTTAATCATAAAATTTCCACTCCTTACCACCCCCAAACGAAGGACCAAGAAGAAGTTTTTAACAGAGAGAAAATATTTTACAAAAGATAGGCCTGATTGTAAAGACTGGTCCACTAAATTGGACGATGCTCATTGGGCTTACCGAACGACTTTTAAAACTCCTCTCAGCATGTCTCCTTTCCACCTAATTTTTCATCAGGCATGCCATCTCCTAGTTGAACTTGAACATAGGGCTTTTTGGGCAATCAAACAATTAAACATGGATTTATCTGAAGTCAGTAACCATAGGAAGTTACAATTAGCTGAACTAGATGAATTGTGTAATTTCTCTTATGCAAACGAGCAGATTTATGAGGATCGAACAAAGAAATTTCATGATAAATATATTGTTCAGAAAAATTTTTATGTCAATCAATGCATTTGGCTTTTCGACACCAGGTTACAAATTTTTCCAGGAAAACTCAAATCCAAGTTGATCGGTCCATTTATTATCCTTAAAACTTATCCATATGGCACTGTTGATGTTTTCAATCCCTAAACAAATACTAGTTTTCAAGTCAATGGCCTTCGTTTAAAGTGCTATCGAGATAATACTCTGATGCTCCCATCTGATACTCCTAATTTAACCAACTTATCCTCTCATGATCATTGATACAAATTCACACCCGATGTTGAATGCGTAGAGCATGTTTGGATAGAAGAAATGTCGTAGTATAGTGCGCAATACGATCAAACAAAAATATTTTCTAAAGGTAACGAGACTTTGAGTCCCAGTCATTTGTCTCTGGGAGGCATTTGTTTTAATTTTGAATTCGACCTTTTATTGCTCTACTTTATTTAGAATCACATGCTGGTTTATGATTATTACGTATTGAAGTACGACATGCTTAGTTGCAAGTATATCAGGAATTGAAAACAGGCAACATTAATCACCCAAAAGATATTGTAATGTGCTCATGGTGATTCTCATACATATATATAAAAATATATCTTTTATTCATTTGGAGAAGTGTTTGCAACATGAACTGTAGAGGAAAGCTTATGCAGGAATGCTTAAAAATGTAAATCTAGCTACCAGAAAACGATCGCATATAAGAATCTACAGGGGGATTTTGCATGCATCATTGGGGGAGAGTAAGGAATACACTGCTAAGCAGTAAATGTAAAGAGCTAGATACTTATCTATCAGATGTGAGGGCATTCGAAGGTGGGCTCCAATGGCCTTGGAGTGGTAGAGAGGAGAATGAGGGGCAACCAATGGAGGTTAGGTCAGCCCTTGGAGAGAGGTTGGAAGAGTGATCTAGTATCCTGGTGTGGTGTCCTTCATGGTGGTGCTCAGCTCGTGGAGAAGGAGTGGAGATGGTAATGGCTAGCCTAAGTAGAGATGGATGGAGCCAAGCATGTATGGCCAAAAGTGGATGGGTGCAAATGGCCACCACTTAGGTCTTTTTGTAGACCTAAGGGAGTCTCTCTAGAGAAGTGTGGAACTCTCTAGAGAGGGTCCAAGAGTGGTCAGCCAAGAGAGATAGAGTTGGTTTCGTATATCCACCATTTGTGGATCTAAGAATTGAATGCCTCATGGTTGCTAAATTTGGCAACCAAAAGTTGGCGCCACTTCAAGAGAGTTCTAGAGAACTCTAGAGAAGTGTGGGTCATGAATGGGTGTGTGTGTGTGTGTGTGTGGTCGTGCCCTAGGTGTTTAAGAGGTCCAGGTTAGGTCCTAAGGGGTTTGGGTAGGTGCATACCTTCAATTAGGGTTGCAAACCCTAATTGCTAAGGGGAAATTGCAATTAAACTTAACCTAAGTTTAATTGAATGTGTGTGAACCTAATTGAGAGTGAAATAACTCAATTAGGTTGGGTTTAGGCCAATTGGACTCTCACTAAGTCCAATTGAACTTGTGTGGGTTGAGATCTGAGCTCAATTGGACTCAATGAGTCCAATTGGCTTGGGTGATGGTAATTGACTTTGATCTAAGTCAATTGGGTTAGGTGAGGACTTAGTTAGGTCCTTAGGTATGTCTAGACGTGATGTACTAGGGTTAGGACACCTTAATTTAGGTTCCTAAGGGGTTGGGATTAGGTCTGGGGAGCTAGAGATCCAAGATCAAGGCTTGAATCTCAAAACAGGGACTGGAGACCAGCCTCAGACGTCCAAAAACATGATCAAATGACTTATACTAAAAAATCAGAAGTCTAGACTTCAGTTCTAGATGTCCAATCTGAGTCAGGGGGCATTCCAGGTTCTGTTTTGGGTATTCTGCAGAAATTGGACATCTGACAAAGTGTCTGGGCATCCAATAACACCGCAGAAGTGGATTTAAGGTGTGCGGGAGACGGCTAAGGGTTTTGGACATCCTATAACTTATCTGGACATCCCGATAAGGGTTGGAACTAGAGTTTTAGGGCTTCCTAGGGTGCTGTGACCTAATCTAAGGGTGGCTAAGGCTTGAGTGAAGTCTCTAGGCTATTCTAGGGCTAGGATGGACCTAAGCTCTTCACATTTTACTGCTTTATTTCTACTTAATAGAATAGCAAACCTTGACTCCCTTACATCATTATTCTCTATGTCTAATCTAAGCCTTCTGCTCCAGTTCTGCAGCAACACTCATTATTCCTGATCCAGCTTCAGATCCAGCTCCAGATCCAGCTCCTGATCAACCTATTGCCTGCAATCGACATAATGCACTTAATCAGCACATTATAACATTATTTTATGCATAGCTAAAGCAAAGCAGTAAAGATGCAGATAATACTTATGCATGCATGAATAACCCTAACTTATGCTAAGTCCTAGCCTAATTTAGGACAATTAAGACCTATGAATGTTGCGTAATCACCCGGCTGAATGGCGTAAAAGATAGCACTGGATGGGAGGTAACCCATCGTTTTCCTGCTTTACTTTTTTTTTCTTTCTTTCATAGGTTTTGCCTATCCTAATTAAGACCACCTTCACTAAGGTGATCTCTTTCCCCTCCCTTTTCCATGTGAACATGCAGCATATTAAGCATGGTGGGAGTGTTTTTTATTTTTGACAATCAAATCAAGATTTTGAAAACCCAAAAACATTCAATTTTGTTATTTCATTTTCTGCATGTGTTTAAGCACAAAATCATCGTTGTTTAGAAAATGCATCATAGTATAGTTGACAAAATGGCAGAAAACACTTAAATTTATAAAACTCAAAATCTATTTGGAATCCGAGGTCGATCGTAGGGAGCCAATGGAATTCATGTACTAATCTCAATTCATAATTAATGAGCACAATAAATCAAGCAAAAGATAAAAGGTATTCAATGGATACACTGGTTAGAATGATATTCAATAATAATCAATAACATCTCAAGAAGTCATTGGATAAAAAAGAAAGGGAGAATCAAAACAATGGTGATTTGAATCACCACATAATTCTCTTAATTAAGCATGCCTCTCATGATTTCAAATAATTCAACAGTAACTATAATCAAATACTCCAATAATCCAATAATGGTCCCAACCACTAATCCACATCAACTAAGTTCACAGTATCAGATAATGTCACAGTACCACCTCAGACAATGGTGTAAGGCTTCAAATGACTTAACCATCAAAGCATACCACCACAGCAATGCACACAAGGGTGCCAAGGCTTCTCTCAAACATAGCACAGGGGTGAACAACCTTCCTCATAGTCTAAGTATTAACCTTCAACACGTGCCCTGAGGTAGATCAAGCCACAACAAAACCCTCCCCTCTCCTCCTCACAAATCCTCTTCTTTTCTTAGAATCGGGCTTAATCGAGTCAGAATGAGGGTAATCAGGTAAAGCAATATCGGGTCTAGACTCACCGATAGTGGGTGGTAAGCGAGGGTGCAAGGGATGTGAAGGAGGGGATCCAACCCCTTATGTTCATGGGTGCTAAGCCTTGAGCATTTTTTCCTCTTTTATGCTGTCATGAGTCCTCCCACTTAGGATGTGGGACTAATTGAGGGGCACTCCTTTGCATAGCAGCTGCAGGCGTTAGAGTTTTCAATTAAGGTCGAAGAAGGCGCTGACTGTTCGTGCAAGGGCACCACGATCATCAACTTTGATGATAGCAAAACACTTGTCTTCTAACATTTGTATTTGAGCTTTAGATTTCTGGAAAATGCAAATGTATAAAAGTGTGAAGGACCTTAGAGCTCGCATCCATGGTGGATTGGAGGGACTCATTGGAGGAGGAGCTTCACGAGGAGCGAAAGCTTGAAGAAGGAAGAAGACAGAAGAATAGGATAGATGTTCTTTTGTCTTGTAGTCTGTAATTTATTTTCATTTGTTCTTTGCTCTTTATTTTTGTAGAGTACTTGTTAAAGAGCCTCAAAGTATCAACACTGTAGCCCTAGGAACACTTACTAGACCCTAGGACACTTAGGTTTCCATAGAGAACTTAGAAAACCTAAATAGGCTTCAAACAACCTTATTAGACATCTAATCTGATAATCAGATGTCTGAATGTTGAATCAGACATTGAAAGATTTAGGGTTGGACTTAGAGCCTTTTATCTGTTGATTTCATATGATCGACCCTTACTTTAATCATCTTAGTAGACGTCTAATGACTTGGATAGACGTCCAATTAGTGGAACATTGGCCTTCACAATATGATCATTGAGAAATGACCCTTAGGCTTCTATCAGACATCTAATAAGTAGACATTAGCCCTCGATTGAGCCAAAATCACTTCTGTTAAGAGTTATAGCCATTTATGCCTTAGAAAACCATTCCCACAGTAAATTAGGTTTCCAGACATCTAGACCTTGTGCCAGACGTCCGATATGTCTCTAATTGAATTACACTAGAACCCTATTTAGGTCTGACTCAAGTCAGTAAGGAAACCTGTCTAGGATTAGACGTCTGATTTAGTATCCAGAAGTCATAAGAGTGTCTTCTAGACATTTGATCCTCTTCCCAAACATCTGATGACCCTATCAGAATCATTAATGATTCTGATTGTGGCTTGTTTTGCCTTGAGATGATCCCCAATGGCTACCTAAGGCTTCCACAGCCTTCCCAAGCCATCTATAAATAGGACAGTCCCCTTGCCTTGTAAAGACACACCAAGACACACCTTGAGAATCCATTTCCTTATCTTTGGTGTCACTTTGATCTTGAGAAGAAGCTCTAGCTCTCCAAGCTTTAGTTCCACATGTGAGAGCTTCATCAAGCTGTGCACCTGCTCTCACTCCGCGATTATGAGAGCGATGTACTGCCTTCACTTGGTTCACGCACCCACGTCAAGTCGACGCACTTCCAGCAAAAGGGAAGTTTCTTTACTTATAATAGCTAGGTTTAATTAGGCCTCCATAGGTTGTATTGTATTTTACCATTGTAAATTGGTTGGGAATTTGGTTTGCGAATTCCCATCTCCTTCGTGAGACAAAAACCTTCTCGTGAAGAGAAGGGGTTTGAGGTTACGTTATCCTCGGGCTCAAAGTAGCATGGTTGTATTGAGGTTGAGCCACCCTCATTTTAACTGACTCGGTAGCGGATTTTGATCGACTCGGTCAATTAGGAAATTCCAACTCGAGAGGGTTAAGTGGTGGTTTTCACTCGGTTTGGGTTTCCACCGAAAAATCAATTGTGCAATTGTGTGATTGTTATTTATGTGAGATTATTTATTTGCTTCCACACTTTATTTTATATTCTGCAAATCTCACCCCCCTCCTATAGGAATCTACACTGGCTGCTTCAATTGATGGCTTGGGAGGAGGAAACTTGGAGGTGTTTCGCAATAATAGGAGATAGTGGCATGGATGAACATGGCCAAATAGCTGTGGACAAGGTCAAAGAAGAAGGTGGTGGTGATGGAGCTCTGGCATACACCTGAAATTCATGAATACAGGCTTTAAGCCCCAATTAGTAGGTCCATTAGCATCTCTAAGTGGTGGCGAAGGTGATGGTGGTGTTCTTGTTGTGTGTGGTGGCGTGTGGATGGATGACGGAGTCAAAGATGGTGTGCAAAGGAGGTGGAGCTCAGTGGAGGTTTTGGGAGTGTGGAACTCTCAATTTCTTGAGGGGTTTTGGTAAGGGTGGTGAGGTGGAGGTTTTGGAAGTGTTGGTGGAGCGGTTGGTGGTCTGTGGAGGGTGTATGACCTTGTCGAAGCACGGTCTGAGCGGAAGAAGGCAGAGAGGGAGTGGAGTGGTTATCGGTCAAAATAGGTAGATAAGGTGCTAATCCTAGCCTAGGCAAGGAGAGAGAGAGTTTACGATCCTAGCTAACGGTCAAAATGGAGGGAAAGGTACCAGCTATGATTGGCTGGCACCGGAGAAGGAGAATACTCTAGTGAGGGAACGATGAGGAAGAAGAGGGTCTGGGGAGCTCTTGTTGATATTGTTAGGAGAAGAGGAAGTAGAGGAGATTCCCACTGCCTATGGCATGTGGCAGCGGGCGAGGAAGTCAGAGAAGGAGGTGTCTCCTGAGCTGCAGTAGAGGTGGCCGGAGGGAGAAATATTTGAAGAATTGAGGCCAAGACCAAGCTGAGGTGATCGGCATGAAGCTTAGGAGCTTTTATAGAGCTCCTAACTGAGCTCTAGATGAAGAAAGAGCTCTGATTATCTTAGGAATTAGGTCACAAGGAACCCACGATTTTCGTGGATTCGCTAGGGCAAATCCATGAGATTTAGGAGCCAAGATCTGTCTCAAATGATTCTTTGTACTGTGAACACCAATCTCACCAATTTTGCTGAGATTTGGTAGCAATTTAATAAGGTTTTGATGTGGTCAAAGTCAGCCTAAAGGTTAGTTTGACCTTCAATGGTGGCAAGGATGGTTCTACAAAGAATACATGGAAGTTAGGCACTATTCTGCAAAGATTTTGAAAGTTAGGGCTTTATTGAGCGGAATAGAGTTTAAATAGACTGAAATGCAAACTAGGTTAGGATGTACTCTGATGAGGACCAAATTTTGGTACAAACCTACTTTGAACCCAAGGAATATAGTGGTGAAGTCGGATTTGAGTTTGAGTAAGTTTGATTGGGTAATTTGTGTACAAACCCAAATTAGGGTAGAATTCCATCTATGACTATTCAATGTCAAAATGGGTTTAGATGGTCAAACCAAGGATGCTAAACCTATTAGAATATATTTATATGAATTTTACAAGGTTTATATAAATTTGATGCTGATCTAAACCTCTTCAATTCAAGCAGGTGTAGAATTAGGGTTTTGTGTTATGATTCGGTTATCGAAATGTGTGAAACCCTATTTCTATCTATATGAACCCTCTTATTGAACTTTAATGCTCATTTGACCTTAGATTGACCCCTAGCAAACCCCGTGGTTACTCTTCTTTCATGATGTGATGTTAAAACTGCATAATTAACCCTATTTTAATGTTTTCTTCTCAAAATTAATTTACATGGAATTATGGCTCTCAAGTGATTATGTAGGAGCTTTTGTCCATTAATTAAATCTAATTAAAGCTAGTTATAGCTCATGATGACATTACCATCATCCCCCATGCCTAACTTTTGCTAGTCCCTAGCAAAATCTTATGGAGAGAACTAAATCTCTAGACCATGCTTTGATGTTCAGATGCCTCATTTGTGCCACTCTCTAGAAATTAGATCAAAATGCCAATAATAGGACTAAAGGTACTCAACTATAAATCAAGATCCAGACCTGGCCAGCTTCAGCCTGGGTTTGTAATGAAGGTTTCTAAGTCCTGAAAAAACTACCTAGAAGTTCACTGAACCCAACGGTTAAAGCACCCGTGCGTGAGATGTATTGAGTTCAGGTTCAGTTTGCCAGTGCATTTTTAAAAGAGAGATATAGAAAGATTTTTCATTTGGAGAGTTTTCTCTCTTTTCTTTTTATTTTCCCCTAAATATAGCCTTAGATTGGCCCTAAACACGGTTTGTATTGGATTCCTTGTCCCGACCATCAATCCTCGAAGAGTCCTTGCTTTTGATGATTCGGGATAACACCGCCCATGGCAACTCCCAAAACCTTGGCTTTCAACACTTTGGGATAGTATCGCTCATGGTGTTCTGTAGATAAATTCTGTCCCTAGAAATTGACATGGCTGGATAATCCCACCCATGGCACTTGAACCAGCACAAGGTGTTTACATGCCTCTGGTAGGATATTTAGATATCCTAGGAGACAAGCACTGAGGAGACGATATGTTAATACGCATCTTCGAGGGGAATTTCCCATCTCTCTGCGTCGGAAACTCATCCAATCAACTTATGTTATTAAGCCCCTCCTATGCTAGATCTTCAGGATAGCTTTCCAGAATAGAATACTTTTGGAATGATTTTCTATGTTAAGCACACTGAACCTAACAAGTGTGTGATTTTGGGTGGCTAGGTTACCAAGTCCCGCAAACCAAAATGCAGTCAATGGGGCCGAATAATCCTTATGCCTTAGACCTACTACATAAGCCTCGCACCTTCCTTCACCTCTTGAGGACTAATTTGGATCTTAACAAATACATGAATGTTCATGCCCTAAAACAATCCCAAGAGGCCTAAGATCACCACTCATTACAAATCTCCTCTTTAGCATTTCAGGACTTAATCTTTCATTTGATTTGGTCTAGAACTTAAGTAAATCCCAAGATCAATTGCTATGACTATCAATGTTTCTTGATTTTTGCTCCTTTTTGACATTTGAATTTCCTCTTTCTTTCCTTAAGATAGATTTGCAAATGATTCTTCAAAATTTTCCTCCCTTTCTCCATTTCATTTTTTTAATATGTATTTTTTTTAGAACCCCTCAAAGAATTGAATTTTCATTTGTTTGCAGTTTAACACCCCCACATGCCTAAGTTTTGTAATGTCCTCATTGTACAAATTTATCTTGGTTCAAAGTTTAGACAAGGTCAAAGGGTGGGCGAACGGGTCAGGATGATTGTTGTGAACGATTTCAAGCTCTAACAAAAGTACCATTGGTGGAGTCGGCTGTTCTAAAGTTGAACCCAATAGTGCAGTAGGAGAGTAGCTCAAAAAGATGAAAAATGGGGCCATGGTTGAAGATTCACTTTAAGGTACAATGGGATTTAATCTTTAACAAACTAGGGATAAGGATACAAATCTGATTATTAGAATTTCTGGGTCTATTTTAGACTAGATCAAGTATCTTCCCATAAATTCCACCTGAACTTATGATGGTTCAGGTGACTTGATAGCCTTTTGTGCCCTAGAAATTACCTGGTTTAGTTTCCGATCCAAAAACTTTCATCTCTTGCAAAATTCTTGTGTCAAATTTCACACACAAGCCAACACTAAAAGACATTTAGAAATTAGAAAAACCTATTGTTTGGCCTTAGTGAAATCCGAAGTAGATCATTGGTTTGAGTTCCTACCACCGAGGAGGAAAATGACACTTTTAAGGATGGGATGTCAGCATGTTACCTCCTCGGCACTACTCTATATCTATACTCCATATCTGTAGATGGAACATTAAGGTGCAATTTTGTAGCTTAAGTGTCTTGGATGGTACTCTACTAATAGCATCGGAGCAAGAGCTTGATTTTTCTTGGAGCACCCCTTTACACCACATTATAATTTGGGGTTGTAAGCTCTTGGGTGGTGTCTTGGACAGTACTATCTTGAAGTGCTGGCATCAAAGCCCCCTCAAGAATTGGTAATGGGAATGGTGATTCCAACACATTTGATGTAGGATTAAGCTAAGAATAAGCATGGGGGAGATTAAGGAAAAAAATGTTTTAAACAAAAACACAACCTTATAAATGTTGGCATTCACAAGCATAGGGATAAGGTTTTAAAGGACTATGCAAGTTGCGAATCGGATTCAAGAGTCGAAGAAATCCTAACTACTAAATAATTTTGGGTCATCTAAATTAACAAAGAGTTAACTTATGAGTTTTGGAGGATACATTGATCCCAATTTATCTAATCTTTGGAAATGAAAATGAATCTCGATGTTTATGTATAACAAATCTTATGCCTCTTGTGTTTTAACTAGACAAGGTCTCGTAATCTCCTTTTCAAAAGTAAAATAATTAGCTTTCCCAAACAATCCATTTTGTGAAAATTAGTTATGCTAAGAGACTAGCAAAAGAAAAGCATCGGGGTGTGATAAATGCGAGTTTATCATCATTCTTATGCCCTAAAACAAACCTAGTTGTTAGGATTTTAACTCTGCAAATGGGTTTTTGGGATGCGTTTAGGGATCGCTTAGGTTAAGCATGCATTGCATAATTTTGTTGTTTTTGACACATTTATTTGAGTGTTAGGGATGGACAGATAATCAGATCCCTAAAACTCTAGCACTAAAAAAGGCAATAGGTGGAAAGGAAGCTCAATTCAGTTGAACCATAGCTAAATCAAGCTCATCATAGCTGGATACCAGCTCACTTTGGTTAAGGTTAGCTCTCTTAAGCTCCATTCAACACATCTTAGCTAGATGGTAGCTTAGAGTAGCTTAGAGTAGCTCAACTTAGCTTAACTTAGCTGAAGTTCGCTCAGATCCAGCATAACTTAGTTGAGTCTAACTCATCTTAGCTGCAATCAGTTCACTAGGAGTTTTAGCTAGCTCAACTAAGTTGACAAGAGTCCACCTTAGCTCAGCTCCAGCTACTTCCAACTCCACTCAACTCAAGTCAGTTGAAGATGACCTTAACTGGCCGAGGCCAGCTCAAGTCCAGCACCCAAAGACTTCACTTAACTTAGCCTTGTTGAGCTAAAGTATATAACCTAAGCTAGCTACTCCAGCCATCTAGGTTATTTTCGGGAAGATCTGACCCAGCTCACCTTAGCTCAATTTAGCAGAAGCCAGCTTACTTCAGCTTGGCTTAGCAACTAGCAAAGAATAAGCAAGCTAAGCCAGCTAAGGCAGCTCCTTGCTATTCTCTTCAACAACCACCAGCTCAAGTGCAACTCCTAATAGCTATTCCTCAGCTCCTCTTCCCTAAACCCTAGCTTGGCTTAGCTTAGTTCTACATAAGCTCCTCAATCCATGGCTGTCCACCCTTCTCCTTAACTTCACGTTAACCCTACCTAGACCTATTCATAAACACCATGGCTGGTGCCAAAAACACACCACAAGCACCTCTTCGAAGTGGTTCCAACCATGGTACCCTTTCACAGCCTTAACCACCACCCTAACCCCCCTTGAGTTGTCACTAAAAACATCCTTACACCTCTCCAATGTTGGCTCCAACTTTAAACCCCATCACCACCCTACACCTATCCCCATAAAGCCATCTACACCCAGATATTCTTTTTGCTAGATTCCAATCCAAACCTAACGAATCTCATTTAAATGTAGTAAAAAGAATATTTAGGTACCTAATTAGCACAAGAGATCTTGGTCGCTTTTATCCTAAAGCACAAACTTTAGATTTATTATCCTATAGTGATGCAAATTATGCAAGGAGTCAGACAAACTGAAAGAGCACTAGCGGCACTTGTCATTTTATTGGAGAATCTTTGGTTTCATGGTTCTCTAAAAGATAGACATGTGTTTCACTATCTATGACCGAAGCAGCATATATTGCTACTTCACTTGCTTGCTCTTAGGTCATTTGGATGAGACAGACTGTCTGATGTTGGATTATTTTTTGCACAGTGATAATATAGGCGTAATTAATTAATCTAAAAATCTGGTATATCATTCACGTACAAAACACATAGATGTTCGACATCAATTTCTAAGAGATAATGTACTTCAAGATGCCATTCAGTTAGAATTTATAGATACACAAAATCAATTGACAGACATTTTTACAAAACCTCTTACAGTAGGGAGATTCTCTTTATAAGAAGAAAATTGGGGCTTTATAGAATTAAAGAAATTTAAAATTAAAAGATTAATTATTTTATAACTTATTTGTAATTATAAAAATCCCTGAGGGCCTAACTGCAATTTACCTACTTTTGCTGAAAGTTTGTATATTGTAATATTTCCATATTTATGAAAATATTAGGGTGTTGCATGCAATATGGTTGCTTATTTTTCAATACCTAGGTTCATTCCTTTCAAAAAAAATACCTAGGTTGTTCATTGATATTTTCTCAAACACTTAAGTGGTCATGTGACTAGCACATGACCCATCCCTTATAAGCGGGGACAAGTGCAGACACTTGCCTCATTTTTGCTCTCTCCGAACCTAGTTCCCATTCTCTTCAAGAACCTCTCCAAACCCTAGCCAAAGAGAAGAAGAAGGATCTACTCCAAGTCTCTACTCAGGGTATTCTCTTATTCCCTAAGTAAATCTTGATATCTTGGTTCATTCCATATCTTGTTTTCCCTTTCCCTAAATCACTTCTATTGCTGCATAGTATTTCTCATTAGGTACCAAATGGTACTAGTGCCCATCATTGGTACTGGTACTTGCTGGGTGTAGCAGAGCCTGCTTTTGACAGCAGGTACCGATACTAATGATCAATATTAGTACTCTCTCGATTTTCTGGTTAGAACTGGAACCAACCAGTACCGGTACATGCAGGCTTAAGTGTGTTTTTGTATACACACATGAAAGGTAATACTCTGGCTTTCTCATTGTATCACCTACTCTATTTGTTGTATGTTTACAGATGACACCAAAATTAATGATTAAGGGAAAGGAACCTTAAGATGCATTTCACAGATTTTGCATCAATGAGGATGTCAAGTCCAAATTTGATTTGTATAAGGGCCTTAAGCTTCATCATTGTAGGCCTATTGAGTGGAAAGACTTTTCATTAAATCTTTTCAACTTCACTACTTGTCTATCTGATGTAAACACATTTACACTACTTAAGATGTCCATTTACGCATGTTCTTAAGCATAGGATTGCATTTCATGATATAAATATTGCATAACATGCGTCATCTTGCATTTAGAGTAGTTTGAATAAAATGGAGGTTAATTGTCTCCTTTTATGTGCTTTGATAGGGCAAACATTTTATCAGGGCCTCGGATCAAAGATCCAACCATATGGATGTGATCAGGGCGACGATTGGAGTTCAACGACTCCAAGATCGCCCTAATCAGGCATCCGTAGCATCAGATAGTGACTGGGAAACCCTAGAAAATCAAGGGCCAGGATGGTGCAAATCCACACTTTAGATGACAAATCCAACCGCACGGATGAATTCGAATCGACGATTGCTGCTCAATGACACAAAAATTGAGTCAATCCGACATCCGTGGCACCATCTACAACTTCCAGAAGATGGATGGCCAAGATGGCACCACGTGGTGCCATCTCGGCCGCCCAAACGGCCGCCTACATTCTATGAAGACCGCGCACCCGCCCCCTCTCCACCGTTGGATCTCAATCCAACGACTGTGCACGCGGCTCTTTAAAATCATCCACGTGACCTTTTCGACCGCGTAGCGCAGCGGAGATGAAGTTGCAAGAGAAGTAGAGGTCGCAGGATCGAGTCCCGCGAGCCTCAAATCAGGCGCAAGCGATTAGGCTCATGGAGCATTGGATCTTGATCGGACTACTGTGCGCGCCTGATAGCGTTAACGCGTGATTGAATGCGCGGCGTCACGCGCGATCGCACGCGGGCCGGCACGCAGCGCAGCGGGTGAAGGCGTGACTTAAGCCGTCTGATCTCGCGATTGGACGGCTGAGGATCGCTGGACATGTGTATACGTTGAAGAAGTGGGCAGTCGAGGAGGCGCGCGTGGGCGCGGAAGCTACACCCACGTTGGGGCTTTAGTGACGGATTTATCCGTCACTAAAGACCCCTCATTTATTATTTTCAAGTTGTAATGTCCATTTTGCCCCCACTCCTTGCAACTATAAAAGGAGACCCCCTCCATACGAAATTCTCATCCATTCCTTCTCTTCTTTACCCCTCCAAAGCTCAAGAGAAGCTTGTCCCACACCCGGGATGCTTCTCGCGAGATAAAGTCCAAATTTTCGTCCCCCTTCGGAAGTGGATCCCGCAACGACGATGGCGTGTTGCTCTGTTCCCGTTCTTCCGCTTCGTCCTGCTTCGTTCCCCTTCATCCAAGCGTCGTCCCGTCCGGCTCGTCCTCCAAGCAACCATCGAGGAGGATTTCTCTCTCCTTATTCTTTTTATTGCTTTCTAGTATAGATGTACTGCTTTCTAGTGTAGTTTTGCTCGTCCTCCAAGCAATCGTCTAGGAGGACATTTCTCCCTCCATTCTTTTAATGCTTTCTAGAGTAAATTTATCACTTTCTAGAGTAATTGTTTTATGCTTTGTAGTCGTAAGAGTGAAATGAATAATCTCCTTAATGATAAATTCCTTGTTTATTTTACATCTCATTTTGATTTCTCTGTGTAATATTCTCTTTCTCTCTTACTCTCTCTCTTCTATTTATTGTAAATAATTAGATAGTTTTAAATTGAATTATTCCGTGACAAATAAAAAGAAACGCATAGTTTTTAAATCAAACGTCCGACTCCCTGTGTTCGACTCGAAATTTTAATTTCGGTATAAATTTTATTTGTTGAACACGAATTCTTCGCTTTCAAGCTACAACGACAAGTTTTCTAAAACCAAATACGTTAGCGTAGCGATTTGTACGTTCAAAATTTTGGCGCCGTTGCCGGGGAGCGACGATCTTTGATTTCTCTTCACGTTTTGTAGCTTACAAATCATTTACCTCACTTTTCTCCTTTCTTATTGTAATTGCAGGTACTCTTTTGAGATGAGCAAAAGTGGTAGATTGGAGTAAAGTGCTGTGGAAGGTTTTGTAAGTTATCCCCCATTCTTTCCCCCTCCATAGATTTCATTCTCCACATTGAATCCAAATTCCAATTAACCTAGGTGTTTGCATAAATCCTAGGAATAGTTTGGTTGTTTGGATTCTCACTCACATTCATTCCACCTTCATTTATATAAAAAAAAAAATAAAAAGATAATTTTGTGGGGCAATTTTCAACAAACACACAACGTACACCCACATTCAAAGGCACTTAACCGAATTGATTTGTTTCTACTCAACCGGGTTCTGATCTGTGGAACTGGTACACATAAAGCAACACATAAAAGAGTAGAAATCATTCTAGGTTAACCATCTTTGTGTGCCTAACTTAGTGGTACATTTGTGGCCAATTGTTTGAGTTGATTGGGCCTCACCACTTCAAATAAAATAAACTCATCAAGTAGCTGCCAATTAGGTTCAACTCTTAGGGATTTACCAGGCACTCCACATTCTTTTTAAGCTTTAAAGGAAAACATCTTCACCTATGCATGCAAAACCTGGTGTGCCAATGAAACTTGTTTGAAAACACCTAAAGTTGAATCCTAAAAGCTACTAAGCAAGATTTGAACCTTAAAATTCACCACTTCAAAAATAATCTTGCTTGAAACCACTGGTTGTGCACGCACACACAAATCAATCAATCATAGGGCACAACCCATTTAAAGGGCCCGTCACATTCCAAAGCACATTCAAACCTAGCCCTAAATAAAACAGAGTGGACGTTGGCCTTAAGGATTAGACTCGCTCTTCAGAATCCAGAACGAGATTATTTTGGGTTAGTCTGTTTCTACTGTTCAATCTGATGTCTAGCTAGGGGAGCAGAGTCAAACGATCGCAGCTGGGGGGTACACTAGGAATCGAAGGCGCAGGCCGAAGGAAGAACCTTCTCCCCAGTCCCTCGTTCTAACTGGTTGGATTGAACAGACAGAAGTACATCAAATCGTTCCTTTATCTAAAGCTGGGTTTTGGGAGTCTGTAGGTCTGTAGGCTAACCCATTTAAGGACAGGTTTGATTGTTTGTATTGCAGGGCACCTTTCTTCCTCCCGCGTCTCATGAATCCTTCCACATATTTCACGCATTCCCGCTCTTTCCCTCCTGTTGTGAATTATCCTCAACATGACGATTATCCCAACTCGTATTGTAATCAACCATCAGTCAGTTGGGATAATTCGGATTGGGGATATAATTCCGGACCCCCGTGTTTAGGGTCTAACCCTGAACACTTTGATTCTGATTTCTATCCTTCTCAGAGCTACATCGATTATAGATCGTCTTCCTTTCATGAACAGCCTAATACGATCTACAATCAAGAAGGATACACCGATCCTTACCCATCCTCTGATTTCACTGCCTTTAGGTCATCACCATCTTTTCAACAATCTGAAATGACCTATTATCAGGAAGGTTATAATAAATCTCAATCGTTAATTCCCCTGCATTGAGCCCAAACCCGCCCAACCCTGAACCAACTCAATTGGTTCAGGTTAACCAGGTTCAAGATAAGGTTCTAGCTAACTTGAGGAATATCATTCAATCTTTAGAAGTTCAGCCAACACCTTGCATTGAGAGATTGGAGCCCCTGATTGAAATGATTGATGATTTAAACAAGTCTTTATTGGATTGGCTCTAGGATGTTAAGGATAAGAACCCAGGTGAGTTTCTACTTGGGAAATTAGCGAAATTGAGGATGAGATTCGTGGTTGCTTTGATTCAATCTTGGGATGAACCCTCTTCAGGTAAGCCAATGATAGAACCCGCTCAGTCACCTGTTGGGGGGGACACGTGTTACGAGGCAGACCAGATTGAATTAAAGCAACCAATTAAGGATGATCTGATTTCTTCACCTAAGATCCCTAAGTCGGGTTACGAGGAAACGTATGTCTCCTTGGAACAGAAAGTGACAAATGATTTTGGGACATACATTGATACGGATCCTGATTTCTTTGATGGTGAAGATTCAAGTTGCGAAGTCTCATGTGAGTTTTCTGAACACAATTTCTGTGAGACGATTGGGCCTGAGGAATCTGATAGATCATTTGATAGCCCAATAACTGAGGAAACTGATCTTAGTGCACACATTACAGATCAAGGATTACATTTTCTGGATGAATCAATTCAATGCCCTGATTATCAGTTACACCCTGTTGAGCTTATCGATAATTCTGTTTCTGAGATAATTAGACCAAAGTCAATTCTGATTTTGCCACATCATTTAGACTTGGAGATTTCAGACGGGGTGATTAACATGCAAGAGGTCTCGGAATTTAACATGCTGAATGAGGAGGATAAGAGTTGGGAAGTTATGATTTGGGAAGTTAATTTTGGAGGAAATGGAAGATTGAGTCAAAGGTTCCTTTTAAGTTGAAACTATCAAATTAGAACCCTTATGACATTTGTTTCGAGGATGTCAAACCCAAGCACACATTCAACGATTATCCTATTGAGCTTCAATTCTTTGTAACCCGACTTTTTGGTCTTGGGTTGCATCCTCATAAATCGCAAGCCCAACCCCGCTTGCATTCTGATTTTAGATTTTGGGTAATTTTTATCCAGAACCTAAGATATTCTCGATTATGTGGTGTGGGTCTTGATCACAATTTGGTCCACATCTGTGGACCTCTGCTGACAGGTCAGAGGATTCTTCTGTTCATTCTGGTTCTGACCTGCACTTGTGATTTCTTCATTTCTTTTCTTTGTACAGTGTGCCTAGCTGAAGGCACTAAACTCAGCACATATACAGTTTTTCTTAGTTTTCATCTCAGAGCGGACCTAACATTCACGCAATTCAAGTGCTTTCTATGCTTTTCCACTCTATTTTATGTCTTTTTAATATAATTAGGACATTGCATTAGATAGGCATGGGGGGGTGGATATTAATCTCTGAATTCATTCGTCAGCTCCGTAGATTTGTTTTATTTTCTTTTATATATATAAAAAAAATGGAATTAGGAAAGAGAATTTGGGTTTAAGAAAATTTTCAATCTTAGGAAATACTACATTATGATTTGAACACAAAGACCCTTCAGGTCTTTGGACTTAATCAGCCTGTGTATCCACTAAAATGTGGATTTGTCTTTTGAGTCCTCGCCATCTTAATTCTTTCGTAATTGGAGTAAATAAGTTTGGGTGATAAGTACATGACTTATCAACCCGCCCTCTGATTTGAGGGAATTTTGAGTCTTAACCATCTACACACTTTCTTTGCACTGACTCGTTGTTCGACGATTTTAACGGAAATTGGGTAGCTAATGAACCTTCTAGGGTGATATGGCTGGCAAGTTATCGTGGGTAACAGCCCATAGGTAGGTTGTCCAGAGCCCAATCACTGGACCTTTCTCTTTTTCCTGCCCTTAGCTAAATCTTATACCAGGGAAGCCACCTACTTAAAAAAAAAAAAGAAGAAAATCAAAAAGAAAAGGAGAAAAGAACAAAAAGAAATAAGCCACACTTCGCCGCACGAGTATGGCTGGCAAGTTGTCGATGGTAATAGCTCATCGACCGGTTGTCCAGAACCCAGCTCAGTAAATGCACTAAAAATTCCCAGAACACTTAGGAAGAAGCGGAGAAGTAGAATAAACTGGGGAGATATACACTGGATTCATCCTTGTGTTGACCCCTTAAAAAAATAAAAGTAGGGAGAAAGCTACCGATTGTAAATATACACCTTTAGGCAGATTCTTTTTGAGGTCACCTAGAGATGTAGAAATTCGAAGTCTGTTTTAATTACTGGTCAATGAGTCTATCACAATCACAATAAGATGCTTAAAGCTTGGGTTGGGTGAGTTGAATGGCCGTAGAAAGCCACTCTTAAACCCTAAAATTTGAAAATCAAAAAAAAAAAAATAGAAAAGAGTAAAAAGAAAAAGATATTTTTCTTTGAATAAGGCGAGGGCTTGAGGCGATCAGCATTTTGGTTGATACCCGGGCACTATTGTGTCTTTGAAAGTTCAATTCCTAAGTAGATAATTTCTTAACAATTGAAAATAACTCGGGTCCAAATAATCCAACCTAATTCTTTTATAAATAGCATATAGTTTTTGCTAGGGACTAGCAAAAGATAGGCATGGGGGTATGATGTAAACACATTTACACCACTTAAGATGTCTATTTATGCATGTTCTTAAGCATAGGATTGCATTTCATGATATAAATATTGCATAACATGCATCATCTTGCATTTAGAGTAGTTTGAATAAAATGGAGGCTAATTGTCTCCTTTTATGTGCTTGGATAGGGCAAACACTTTATCGGGGCCTCGGATCAAAGATCCAACCGTATGGATGTGATCAGGGTGACGATTGGAGTTCAACGACTCCAAGATCGCCTTAATCATGCATCTGTAGCATCAGATAGTGACCGGGGAACCCTAGAAGATCAAGGGCATGGATGGTGCAAATCCGCACTTCAGATGACAAATCCGACCGCATGGATGAATTCGGATTGACGATTGCAGCTCAACGACACAAAAATCGAGTCAATCCGACATCCGTGGCCCATTTACAACTTCCATAAGATGGACGGCCAAGATGGCACCACGTGGTGCCATCTCGGCCTCCCAAACAGTCGCCTACATTCTATGAAGATCGCGCACCCGCCCCCTCTCTGCCGTTGGATCTCGATCCAACGGCTGTGGACACGGCTCTTTAAAATCATCCGCGCCACCTTTTCGACCGCGTAGCGCAGCGGAGATGAAGTTGCAGGCGAAGCAGAGGTCGCGAGATCGAGTCCTGCGAGCCTCAAATCAGGCGCAAGTGAGTAGGCGCATGGAGCATTGGATCTTGATCGGATGGCCGCGCGTGCCCGACAGCGTTCACGCGTGATTGAACTCGCGGCGTCCCACGCGATCGCACGCGGGTTGGCACGTAGCGCAGCTGGTGAAGGCGTGACTTATGCCATCCGATCTCGTGATCGGACGGCTGAGGATTGCTGGACGTGTGTATACGTTGAAGAAGTGGGTAGCCGAGGAGGCGCGTGTGGGCGTGGAAGCTACGCCCACATTGGGGCTTTAGTGACGGATTTATCCATCACTAAAGACCCCTCATTTATTATTTTCAAGTTGTAATGTCCATTTTGCCCCCACTCCTTGCAACTATAAAAGGAGACCCCCTCCATAAGAAATTCTCATCCCTTCCTTCTCTTCGCTACCCCTCTAAAGCTCAAGAGAAGCTTGTCCCACACCCGCGATGATTCTCGCGAGATAAAGTCCAAATTTTCATCCCCCTTCAGAAGTGGATCCCACGACGACAAAGGTGTGCTGCTCCGTTCCCGTTCTTCTGCTTCGTCCTCCTTCGTCCTGCTTCGTTCCCCTTCGTGCAGGCGTCGTCCCATCCGGCTTGTCCTCCAAGCAACCGTTGAGGAGGATTTCTCTGTCCCTATTGTTTTTACTACTTTCTAGTATAGATTTACTACTTTCTGGTGTAGTTTTGCTCGTCCTCCAAGCAATCGTCAAGGAGGACATTTCTTCCTCCATTCTTTTAATGCTTTCTAGAGTAAATTTATCGCTTTCTAGAGTAATTGTTTTATGCTTTGTAGTTGTAAGAGTGAAATGAACAATCTCCTTAATGATAAATTCCTTGTTTATTCATCTCATTTTGATTTCTCTATGTAATATTCTCTTTCTCTCTTACTCTCTCTCTCTTCTATTTATTGTAAATAGTTAGATAGTTTTAAATTGAATTATTTCGTGACAAATAAAAAGAAACGCGTAGTTTTTAAATCAAACGTCCACCTCCCTGTGTTCGACCCGGAAATTTAATTTCAGTATAAATTTTATTTGTTGAACACGAATTCTTCGCTTTCAAGCTACAACGATAGGTTTTCTAAAACCAAACATGTTAGCGTAGCGATTCGCACGTTCAACACTATCTTTACAACACCCATGCATTTTTTTAATGAGTCATTTTTTGCAGATGTTCCCAGAGTTTATCCTAACATTAATTATCTATTTTTTTCAAATCACCAAGAACAAGACAATGGAGGTGATCTTGTCTTGACTTCAAATATTTTTGGTCAAAAAATAACTGTTAGACTAAAATTCCTATCCACCATAACACAATGTCCTAATGAGGGCCATGCTTTCAATACTCTTAAAGAGAAATTCACTTCTTCACAAATTCATGAAACACTCTTGTTCCCTAACTATCAAGGAAAAGCCTTGGTTGCCCCTAACATGACCTTGTTTGCTAGAGTTCTATTCACAATTTTAGCATGGAATCTAAGGGCTAAATACTCAGGATTCCATAAAATTCCTGTAGATATTTTACCCTTAATCTATGCTATTATCACAAGTTTTCCTGTTAATTGGAACACGGTGTTTATCCATTTCTTAAGACCTCATTACCATGCTTCAGCTTTGCCTCTTGATATTCTTGTACCTCACATACTTATCAAGAGTAGAATTGATCTCTCTAACTTTACTCAACTTAGAAAAGTGGTCTACTTCAAGTGGTCCACTATCCGAAAAATGGGAGCAAAGCTGGCTAGAGAGGAATAATCCAATGATGATGAAGAAGATCAAGTTGATCCAAATGCTCAATCTTCTTCCCATCCAGCTCCTAACTCATCCTTTGCATTTCTTCCCATGACTTATCCATATTTAGAAGCTGAAATGCCTTGGGTCAATTTGTTTCATGTGTCTGGAACAAATCCGAATATGGTTAACACCTTTAATTATATTGGTCAATCTTTCAAATCTCAACTTTGCTTTTCATCACATGGAACACAAGTTTCATGATCTTTCACTTTCTATTGAGTCATCTCATTTTGCTTCTTCCACTCAACATCCAAAGCAACGAAAGCATACTCAACCAAAAGCACCTAAAGAATACAATGAGAGATGACAAAAGCATTTTCAAGATACATCTCATGTTTCCTCTTCAATGGTGAAAGAAGAATGTATTCTTCATGATGATGAAAAGGAAGAAGAAAATGAAGATGATGAAGAGATTTCTTATCCTGAAAGTGAAGATGAAGATGAAGTTGAAGAAGATGATGATGAAAATGAAGATGATGAAGATGAAGAAGAAGCTGATGATGATGATGGTGGTGGTGGTGGTGGAACTAGCAGTAGACATGCTCAAAAGTATATCAGAAAACAACCTTGCAATTAGTTATGAGGCAATATCCTATTATGAGAGAATTTAACTATATTTTCTTATTTGTGATTTTCAAATATGTTGATGTTTTAGTTCATGCTCTTTATGATATATGACTGGTTGTATGCTCATTTTGCTTTTATACATACTTTTCCTTTGATTGGTCTTTATCTGTGCTTATGGTTATATTTTTTGCTTGACTGACAAAAGGGGTGTTTACAAGGTGAAATGAGGTTTAAAATAAATGTGTCATAGTATAGCCAAGATCGCTTTGAAAACAAATGAAATTTTATTACTCGAAAAAATATAAATCCAAGGTCGAACATAGGGAGCAAATTAGGATTTAAAAACCAAGAATAAAACTTTCAAAATAATAAAATGCAATGACTAATCAAAGTTATGAAGCAAGAAAATGATATCAATGTATGTAAAAGCTCAAAATGAAATAAGAATGTCCGATGTAAAAATCAGATGTCTTAAGTGCTCAATGCTACAGTGCTTCTTCAATCTCTCTTCTTGTTCTCTATCTTTTGCTTTCTCTGGCTCTTCTTCATTCTCTTATTTTTGGCCTTGGCTTCTTCTTTCTTTCTTCTTTCTCCTTCTTTGGTTCTGACTTCAGCCTTGCCCTTCTTCTCTTGCAGCTTCACCCTTAGCATCTGTTGTAGCTTCCTTCTTCCTCTTCCTTTGGCTTCACCCTCTTTTTCCCTTGAGAGCAAAACCTAGCCCTACCCTCCTCGCCAATTCTCTCTTCTTTCTTCTCTATTAGCCTCGCTCTCCCGGAGCCTTCTCGGGTTAACAGGTTAGGTCTGTGTGCCCGGCACCAGGCCCACTGGCGTGGGTTGTGGGTAAGGAGTGCATGGGTAGTCGGGTTGAGAACCAGGTCCGCGAAGGTGTGGGTCACAGACGAGGCGTATGGGATGAGTGGGAGCTCACCCCATGTCAGGAGGTGCTAAGCCCCTGGCACTTTTTCCACTTATAGCGCACCGCTTCATCCAAAACTTCTAAGGTGGGACTTAATGTCCCACCTTCTTCTCGCGCATGCCTGCAGCAGGTGATGCACTCAATTGCAGCAAATGCAGGGGCTTTGGCTTCCAATTGCAGGGCTAGAGTTGTTCACAAAGGGAACCCGCATGTCTGGGAACCAAAAGCTTGATGCCTGGGGCCTTAGATGAGGCTTGCAAGCTTCTTCAACATCGCTCCAATGGCGTCGAAGCACCTGTACCTGTCTACAACAAAACAACCTCACGGCCTCGTCAAATCACATAGAAAACTTCATCGTGACATAGTGAAGGTGGCCTGGTGGTCGGTGTGGCGCGGGGCGGCCTGGGCGTGCGTGCCTAGGTCATTCTGTGGCCATGGAGATGGGTGTGTTCGGGGGAAGTGTGTGGAGTGTGTGGCAAGCAATGGAAAGAGGGAAGATGATCAGTGGGATGTGGCAAAGCTTTTGAGGTGGCTGGAGAGGTGGGTGGGTGCGTGGAATGGCGGATGCACCTCGCCGGTGGTTTGCTAGAGGTGAAGGTGACAGTTGTGTGTGAGCGTCGGGGCGTGATAATAGAAATAGATGAGGGGAAAATAAGGAGCAGAGGGAGAGGACTTATCTATGAGGGGATAGACAAAGGGGGACCAGAGGAGGTTGACGACTCGTATGTGCCATCACTGGAGACGTAGACCCAGTGAGAGAGAGATGGCGATGATGAGAGGGAGATAGGCATGGGTGCAGGTGTGGTGCGACGCGGACAAAGGAGGTAGAGGCAACTTTGCCACTGGTATGGTGGCAGAGCGACGAGAAGAGGAGGTAGGAGTCATCGGAGTTTGTTGGGATTTTTGGCCAGTGGGGAGGGGAGGAAGATTGGTGGTTTTCTTATGCCAAAACAAGCATGAGAGGAACGGGAGGATCTGGGGTCCCTTTTATAGCACCCGACAGAGGTCCTTATGCTTTGATGGCAAGCTTCCAAGCATGGCAACCTCGCCGGACTTGGAAGGCCGGGAAATATCCAAATCTCTCATGCGTTCACATGAGAGATTGGGTGGAAATTGGAGCACAAGATTGGGTTCACATGAATGGGAATTCCTCAGAGAATCTCCCCTTCAAATTTGGGATGGATTCTTTAAGGAATCAAGGAGGTGCCGCCCTTGAATCATAGCCGAAGTAGGATTCCCCCACTGTAATGGGGGAGGGACCTAATTGCATAGAATGATGAGGAAGCTTGGGGCTGTCTACAAGAGTTTTCAAAAGCTAGGGGTCTAAATGTAATTGGATTGGATTATTTTGCAAAGTAGGTCAAGGTGAACTCCTCCTAGGTCTAAATTTTGGTATAAACCTAATTTGGACATAAGGAATCCAATGGTGAAGTTGGATTTTATGTTTGACCATGTTTGACTGATCATTTTACATAAAAACCCAATTTAGAGTAAACATTTGATTAGGATCACTATTTAGGTCAAAATAGGTTCTAAAGGCCAAATTGAAGGTTCCAAACCTTAGAGAATATTTTTTCATGAATTTTAGAGGGTTTACTTAAATTTTATCTTGACCATAACCTTGTTAAATTAAGTGGGTCTATTTTAGGGTTTCAAGAAGTCATTTAATTCCCAGATTTCACATTAACCCTTTTTTATTTGAAGCAACCCACTTTTTAACTTGTAAAGACCATTTGACATATGTTTAGCCCTTGAGAAATCCCGTTGTTGCACTGCAATGGTAAAATTGCTATTTTACACCTTGCTTCTTGCTTTTCTTTCAGAAGGGTTTTTCCTTGAGTTAGGTCTTCCAGTTGGTTATGTAGGAGCTTTTGTTCTCTTTTCTAGGTAAAAATGAGCTAGTTAGGGCTCATGATGGTGTTCCCATCATGCCCCCATGCCTACTTTTGCTAGTCCCTTAGTAAAATTTTAAGGTTTTAACTTCTATTCTAGAGCATGAGTTCCTTTCACATATTATGATGAGTGCTTTTTCCTTTTCTTTTTGATTAGGTTAGAATGCCGACAGTAGGCCTAGAGGTACTCAAGTACCAACCAAGATCTAGACCTGACCAGCTTTATCCTCAGTCCTCCGTGAAGGTTTTTAAGTCTCGCAGGAACTATCCTAAGGTTCGTTGGACTCCGCGGTTAAAGCACCCGTGCTTGAGACATATTTTAGGCTCAGTTCAGTTTGCAGTGCAATTTTTGTAAGAGAGAGATAGAGGATTTATTTGTTTGGAGAGTTTTCTCTCTCTTTTCTTTTTATTTCTAGCTTTGGATTGGCTTCTCAACACGGTCTACATTGGATTCCTTGTCCCCATCATCAATCCTCAAAAGTTCCCTAGCAATCGATGCTTCGTGATAGCACCGCCCATGGCAACCCCCAGAACCCTGGCTTTTGAGATTTCGAGATAATCCCCCCCATGGCGTTTTGTAGCTAAATCCAAACCTTAGCAATCGACATTTCGTGATAATGCCACCCATGGCATCTGAACCAGTAGGGTGCTTATGTTCCCCCAGTATGATATGTAAATATCCTAGGAGACAAGCATCGAGATGATATGTTGTTATGCATCTTCAAGGGAAATTTCACGCCTCTCCGTGCCGGGAACTCGTCCAAATCAACTTGTGTTGACCGGCCGCTACTAATCTAGGTAGCTTTTTTTAGAACATTTAAATGCTTTTGCAACATTTTGATAGTTATGCACACTGAACCAGACTGTGTGTCGATTGAGGTGCTTAGGTTACCGAATCCTGCAAACCAAAGATCAGTTAATGAGGCCGAATACTCCCTGAGCCTTAGACCTAGTACTTAATCTTTGCATTTTCCTCGACCTCTTGAGGATTATCCATATCTTAGCGGATACTTGAATGTTTAAGCCTAAGAGTCTAGCCCAAAAGGCCTAAGATCAGCTTTCCTACTAATCACTTTTTGTGTCTCATTAACACTTTTTCCTTGATGTGGTCTAGAACTTCGGTTAATCCCTTAATTTCTTACTAATGACTATTTCTTTTTTCTTTTTTTCATTTTGTGCTCCTTTTTTGACATTTTGCTCTTTTCCACCTCATTTTCTAATGATTTGTATGGCCTCAGAAATTTTCTCTTCGCTCAGTTTATTTTTGTTCTTTTTTCAAAATTTGTTTCATTTTTTGGTGTTTTTTGTGATATGTGATTTTTTGTTGAAATCTTTTCTTGTGAGATGAGTTTTCATGATGTTTTGCACTTTCATACCCCCCATGCCTACGATTTGCAATGTCTCCATTGTAAATTATGTGGGTTCGACTTCAGCTTAGTTCGTTCATTAGGACAGGTTTTGGGTGGGCGAACGGGTCGAGGTGACCGTTGCGAATGATTTCTAGACTCGGGTACGGGTACCTGAGGTGGAGTCGGTTGTTCTAATGGATGAACCCTAAAGTGCAATATGAATTCATCATAGGAATGTCATGAAAGGTTTCAGGCTTTTCTAGAATGATGGGCTGCCTCCTGTTAAGCGCTGAGTTTTACGCCATCGGCTAGGCGTAATGGGCTCGAGAATGGAGGGTAAAGGATATCTTGGCCAAATTTGTATCAGTCATGTCAATGAACGGTTTGAGTCTCTGACCATTCACGACGAAGGGTTTGGAATTGTGGCTGAGTGGACTGATCTCAATGGCTTCATTTCCAAAGATTCATCGGACTAAGTAGGGACTGATCCATTTTGATCGTAGTTTTCCTAGGAACAGTTTGAGTTTGGCATCGAAGAGTAGGACTTTTTGACCAGGATGTAAGATCTTTCTAGATATGTGCTTGTCATGAAACCTACTCTTTATAAATTCGCTAGTTCACATACGCGTCATGACATAATTCATCGATCTCAATCATTTGAAGCTTTCTATGGGCTCCATCCTTAGAAAGATCTAGGTTGCAACTTCGTACTACCCAATAGGCTTTATGCTCCAATTCGACGGGGAGGTGACAAGCCTTCCCGTACACCAATCTGAATGGAGACATACCTAATTGGGTTTTGTGGGCAGTCCTATAAGCCCACAAAGCTTCTGGAAGCTAGGATGACCAGTCTTTCCTGTCAGGTCGAATAGTAACCTGGAGGATTTTCTTGATCTCCCGGTTTGATAGCTCAGCTAGACCATTAGTTTGGGGTTGGTAAGGAGTAGAGATTCAGTGTTACACCCCGTATTTGGTCATCAGTGACCTGAACAGAGCATTTGTGAAATGGGTCCCTCCGTCAGAAATTATAGCACATGGAATCCTAAACCGCGAGAAGATGTTTGGATGAATGAATTTGATAACAACTTTATGATCATTGGCTCGAGTTGGAATGGCTTCGATCCATTTGGACACAAAGTCAACAGCAAGTTAAATGTACTCGAAGCCATCCGAGATAGGGAAGGGTCCCATTAAATCAATCCCCCAAATGTCAAAAATTTTGCATACCAAAATCAGCTATAAAGAAATAATATCACGATGGCTCATGTTGCCTAAGGTCTGGCAACGGGTACATACCTTATAGTGATTGTATGTGTCTTTGAAAATTATGGGCCAATAGAAGTCGCACCAAAGGACTTTCGCTGCAGTTTTATGACTTGAAAGATGTCCACCGCATGCCTGGTCATGGAAGAAAGATAGTATGTCTTGGATTTCTACTTCCGTGATGCATCGTCGAATTATCTGATCAGCAGAGATGCAGAAAAGATACGGGTTTTCCAGAAGTAATAATTGTCTTTTGAAAGTAATTTGTCGTTCTTGGCCTTTGGACAATCGGATGGGATCTGATGTGATGCCAGGTAATTTACAATGTCGACAAACCATGGAAGCCCTGTATTGATAGTCTGAAGGTGCTCATTAGGAAAATGTTCCGTGATGGGTCCAGAAGGGTCGATGATCTCAGAAGGAAGGTGGGACAAGTGATCAGCTACCACATTCTGTTTTCCCGCCTTGTCGTGAATCTCGAGGTTAAATTCTTGCAATAGCAAGATCCAGCAGATTAATCAAGGTTTTGTGTCCTTTGCAAGGAGATGCATCACAGTTGTGTGATCTGAGTAGATGATGACATGGGAACCTAGGAGATAAGATCTGAATTTTTCTAGGGCAAATACTACGGCTAGCAACTCTTTCTCAGTAACTATGTAGTTATGCTGAGCCTCGTCAAGTGTTTTGTTAACGTAGTAAATAATCATGGGTTTCCCATCAATTTTCTGCCCCAGTACCACTCCGATAGTGAAATTAGATGCATCGCAGACGATCTCAAAGGGTTCAGACCAATCAGGGGACTGTAGGATCGGGGCTTGGGTAACTCAATCACAGAGGATTTCAAATGCTTGAGTGCATTCCTTGGAGATTTTGAAAGGTACATCCTTAGAGAGAAGAGTGGTCAGGGGATGCACGATGTTCAAGAAATCAAGAATAAATCAATGGTAAAAATCGACGTGCCTAAAAAAAGATCGGATGTCTTTGATTGATCTAGGCATAGGGAGTTTGGAAATCAAGTTAACCTTGGCCTAATTGACTTGGATGCATTTATCTGAAATAAGATGTCCCAGGACAATTCCTTCAGGCACCATGAAATGGCTCTTTTCCTAGGAAAGATCTAGATTAACGTCAATGCACCACCTGAGGATTTGGACCAAGTGCCAGAGTTAGTCATCAATGATGCTCCGAATACTGAAAAGTCATCCATGAAGACTTCCAAATAATCACCTACCATATCTGAGAATATGGCAAGCATGCATCGCTGAAAAGTCATGGGTGCATTGCAGAGACCGAACGAGATCCTTCGGAAAGTGTACGTCCCGATGGGGTAGGTGAAAGTGGTCTTTTCATAGTCCTTAGGATGGATTGGCATTTGGTTATAATCGGAGTACCCATGTAGAACGTAGAAGAACCTATTTCTCGCTAGTTTGTCGAGGATCTGATCAATAAATGGTAGTGGGAAATGATCCTTCTTCGTGGAGGAATTGAGTCTTCTGTAATCAATGCAGACTCTCCACAAGTTAGCCACACTGGTCGGTATGACTTCTCCGATCTCAGTCATAATGATGGTGAGTCCTTCCTTCTTAGGCACAACCTGGATTGGACTCACCCACAGACTGTTCGAGATTGGGTAGATGATCCCTACATCTAGCCACTTAATGATCTTCTTTTTCATGACCTCCTTGATAACGAAATACGTGTGATTTGTAAAAGCGGGTTTTTAATGTCATTGTAACATGTGAATTTGCATATGCTTTAAAATTTATAAACCTAGATAGGGGAGTATCTAGGGTCATCCAAGGAGGAAAAAATTGCAATTCAATTCTCTTGCTAAAAACACTTCTCAACTTTCTTTTTGGTATTTTAAATATGTAATTTTTTTTTTGTTTTGAAAAGTCGAGGGCAAAATGCGAATTGTAGCGGAAAGTACTAACACCTATAATTGCTTAACTAAAACTTAAAAGATAGATATATCTTCTTCCTAAGCTCACTTTAGGCAAGTGGAGGCCTAGAGTAATTAGGAAGAAAAGGTGAAACAAGTGCTAGAACCAAAACAACAATTGCAATAGAAAGTAAAAGAAGGCAATTTGTTTAACTAGAATTTGTGTTCTTTTTCCAAGACAAGTAGAGGAATACTTCTACTAGAAATGAAAAAATCTAAAAGCAATGAAAGAAACACAAATCCTCTTGCAAAAATTGGTGGAGAAGGGCGTCTTCTTGTTCCAAGCCTAGCTGCTCCTTGGCTTGAAAAGAGGGCCTCCTTCTCCTTCCTTGAGAGTTCCTCAAAGGTGGAAGCTACCACCATCAATGCTCTTCTCCAAGGGGTGGGCATGCACCACCTTCAAAAGCTCCTCCAAGGTGGCGTGGACCACCTTCATGATCTCCTCCATAGATCTTCCTTGCCTGGCTTCTCCTTTGGCTGGCATGACTCAAGAGAGAAGAGAAGAGGGGAAGGCACCAAGGGGACAGAATATCCCCTTAATCTTCTTCTTCTTCTTCTTCTCTCTTGGGCATGGGCTTCTAGGTATAATATGAGAGTGTATTTGTTAGGCAAGGATGGGTTTAATGGTGCTGGGTAGTGGTCTCTTTATAGGGTAGGGTGAGGGGTTAAGGAGCCTCTTGAAATGGAGGGCTAAGATGGTTGGATGGAGGTGGTTAGATGATCCTAGGGTTAAGGATGGTTGGCTCCACCTAAGGGTTTCTAGGAGGGCAGTTAGGGTTGGTCAAGAGACACCTAAAAGCGGCACCAACCATGTAAAGGTGCTATGGGTTGGCACCAACTTTAAGGCTTCTAGAATGTGGGGTTATGTGGAGGGTGGAGATGGGTTTAAGGGGAGATGTGTGCTGGAGATGAAGGGGATTTTTGGAGGGAAAAGTGACGCCATCAAGGGGGTAGTTAGGGTGGTTATGGTGTCACTTATAGGTGTCTTTTGGAGGTGGTGAGTAGGCTTGGTTGGTGCCAAGTAGGTGGAGCTTAGGTGGAGCTAGTAGGTGGAGTTGTTAGGTAGGGTTTTTTGGTGGTACAAGCCAAGGAAGTTGGAGCATAGCTAAGCCAAGCTAGCCTAGCTAATGGAGGAGTAGAGAAGGAGGTGTTGGAGCTAGGGTTTGGAGGGAGGAGCTGAGGAGAAGTTTGGATCTAAAACTGGAGCTGGCTGTTGTTGAAGAGGCTGGCTTGGAGCTACTCTAGCTGGCCAAGCTTGCTAGTTCTTTGCTAGCTACTAAGCCAAGCTAAAGTAAGCTGGCTTCTACCATAATGAGCTGAGGTGAGCTAGGTCTGGTGCTCCAAGGGAGGATCAAGCTGGTTGAGGCAGCTAAGATAACTTAGCTCAACTGAGTTGAGCTAAGCTGAGTCCCCGGGAGCTGGACTTGAGCTTCCTGAGCTGGGATGAGTTCTTCTTCAGCTGGCTAGAGCTTAGTGGAGCTGGATGTTGACTCATCGATCTTTCGCTTTTAGGTCGGTTGCAGTTTAATGTGGTGGAAAAATTGACTGATCAGTATTTAAGAAGAAATAACCACTCGCAGAGGAGCGGGTCGTATCCACAGGGAGGCAATGACGTATTAAAATTTGCACCAGTTAAAAATGTTTGTTCGTAGTCAGTTTGGACAAGAATCAAGCCAAAATTACCTTCACATTGAGGTTTAAGCAAGAAACAATGCTGAAATAGCAATTCTGAGAAACTATATGATATTTTCCGCAATGCAGAATCAATAAAATATGATTAAAAAGTGACAATGGCGGAAAATGTAATTTCTAATTGACGATTTACTATAGCAAAACAGGGGAATTTTTCCCCTTTGTCTTGCGCGACGAGGAGCGGATGGCGGGGCACGGGAAGCTCGGAGGAGGTCCCTTGGACCAAGGGCTTCGAATCGGTGGTGGCAGCGAGTCGCGCGGCGGCCGGAGGTGGCCAGACGAGCTTCGGCAGAGGTGCTGCAGCCGGTGAGCGTGCGCGGCCTGTTGGCGTGAGAACTGTCGAGCGCTGCTGCAGGCCGCTCTGCAGGTGCCGGTGAAGGGTGCTGCAAGCGTGGGAGCGGGTGCGCAAGCTGCAGGCGTGGGCGGAGGCATGCGCGGTTGTGCGGGTCTGCAGGTGCGGGAGGAGGCTTGCGCGGTTGTGCGGGTCTACAGCGCGGGTGGAGGGCACTGCAGGCGGTTCTGCAAGCGCGGGCGGAGGGTGCTGTAGGCGCGGGAGTGGGTGCAGGTGAAGTTCTGCAGGCGCGGTTGGATGGGTCTGCAGGCGCGGGGAAGGGCGGTTGGAGTTCTGCAGCTGTACGCGGGTGGCTGCTGCTGGTGGCGGGCGCGTGGCCGAAGGTGTGCGCTGGTGTGCAGGCGCGGGAGGATGGCGTGGGCTGCAGGCGCCTGGAGAGCGAGTGCGATTGGAGAGTGCTGCATGCTAAGGAGGGTGTGGGCTGTTGGAGGTGAGCGGGTGGCTCTGTAGGTGCGGGAAGAGGGCGTTGAGTGGAGAGCGGTTGCGGGTGGACTTCAGATGGGTATGCAGGCGAGTGGATGGAGGTGAGCGGGTAGCTTTAGACGTCCGGAAGATTTCCCGGACGTCTTAAGTTACTAAAGGGTGGTTGAATCAGTAGCTGCGGTGGGGGTGGTTGGCGACGACAGCGAGGGAGATGCACGCTAAGGTGCTCACGGTGATGCGGACGAGCTCCGGATGGCGGTGTGGCCGGTCACACCACACGCCCACGGTGGTGGAGACTCGTCGCCACAGTAGAGGCCGGCAGTATGGAGTGGAAGAGAGGTCTCTCTGCACAGTGGTGGGTCAGTGTTGGAGGCCTCCAGAGCTCGGTTGCCTCCCTCCTCCTTTTGCAGTGGCCTGCACAAATTTGAAATCAGCCGCCCGACAAGATCCACCACATCTGCTCCCCCTTGAATGGGTTCTTCACTGCGGCAGCTAGGCGTTGGAGCAGTAGCCAGCCGTTCCTGCAAGAAGAAGAACAAAGAGAATAATGCTAAATTATTTGGGTCATTTATATACAGACCTTCAACTTTTATGTTAATGAAAATAATATACCTAATTGGTTATCTAATTAGATGAATGCCATTCTAAGCTAATTCTAAATGCACTTAAAATATGAATGCAATGCATGGATTATGTAATTAAATTAAAACTATGAATTAATCTATTTACATCCTAATTTATACTAAATAAATGTTAGAATTAACCTAATGTGTAGGCACTTAAATACTTAAATAGCCCACAACTATGGGCTAATCAAATACCCCCATGCCTAGTTTTTGCTAGTCCCTAGCAACATTAAGCAAAATCTAGTACTCCAAGTAGACTAGTCAACTCACTTAGTCTTCCTTCAGAAGCCTATTAAGTTCAGGCTCTAGACCCAAGGTTCCTAAGTAGTTGCTAAGTTACAGACTAGGTAGGCTAAAGACGAGTTGCAGGCACAAGTTTCCCAGATTTCTGACTCTACCCTAAAGTTTATTGATCCCTGAGATTAAAGCATTCGTGCTTGTGTATTGGTCTGAGTTATTTGAGTTAAAGGATTTTTTTTCTATTTTTTTTTTTTTTATTCTTCTAAGTCTAACCTCAGATAAGCTATCAACACGGTCTGTGTCGGATTCATTGTCCCCATTACCATACCTCGAAGGGTGCCTGGCTTTCGATGCTTCGAGATAGCACTGCCCATAATGACCCCAAGAACTCCTGGCAATCGACACTTTGAGATAGTATCGCCCATGGATTTCTTAAGCGAATTCAAGCCTATGGCAATCGGCCCTTCAAGATAGGGCCGCCCATAGTACCTGAACCGCACAATGCGCTTACATGCCGTCAGTAGGATGGACATCCTAAGAGACAAGCGCCGAGGAGGTAATATGTTATCATCGCATCCTCAAGGTGAGTATATACTCCACCTCTCCTGCGGTGGGAACTCTTCCAATCAAAATGTGTTTTCAAGCCTCTCTTAAGTCAAAACTAAGAGAACCAAATCTCTCTTCAGAAAGACAGAAATTAAGTTGATTACCAGACCAAGTGTGTGAAATTTGGATGCTTGGGTTACAAGGACCCGTAAACCAAAAGGTAGAATAAGACTCCAGGTACTACCCCACCCTTTAACTCAAACCCTAGTTTCCCTTCCTCAACCTCTTGAGGAATGGTCCGCAACTTAACTCCTACTTAAGTTTTTAAGTCCACAAAGAACCCTAAAGGTCTAAAGCTAGTAGCTCATTTAGCTTCCAAAGTTTGACCCTAGAATTAACTTAGTCTACCCTAGAGTTCTGATTTGCTTAAGACTGCAAGATCTAGCCAGTTAAGCTCAAAACCTTTTTTTTTCTCTTTTTTTTTTATATGTACAAATGTATGCAATTATGCTATGTATATCCCCAAGTACACCCCCCCATGCCTAAAATTTGCAATGTCCTCATTGCATAGAAGGATATTACCTGGGTTAGAGCTGGGCTGAATAGCCAAAGAATCTGCAAATCAGGTTCAAGAATTGCAGAAATAGGCCATAAAAATGAGCAAAGCAATGTTGGCCTAGAATATAGGTAACCTAGGATGTTGGCGAGCTGATGATGAATCCCGATAGCAAATGCTCGCCCAACTAAAATGGGAATGAAATCTTCCCAGGTCACCAGAAGAGGTTCTAAAGGATAAACAGGTAAAACAACCTCCAAAGGGGTAGGGGGAGGATAAGATGGATCCTCCAAAAGGTATGGGGAAGGAATGGTATAGAGATAAACCCCCAGGGTAATGGACTGACTAAAGAAATCATCAATCCATACCCGATACTCCATTACAGGAAATATTGGTCTGTTAAGCCCCCTAGTCAGAACAAAAGTGAGCAATTCTCTAAGGCAAGGATCGTCTAGGGTGTCCAAGTTACGAGGTTGTGGGATGGCCGTAAGATCTAGATTGGGTTTAATCAGCTCGGTGTCCATCCCAAACACTCTTTCTAAATCCTCAATTTCATCCCTAGCATTCCTTGCACCATCACATGTATCTTCCTGCTCTTCATCAGGAGTCACAATTTCGCTTTCAGATATAAGCGAATTAGAGGGTGACTTCGAAGTGAATGAAGGCAGGTTGGAAGCAACTGATCTAGGGATTATCCTATCAATGTCATCCCCTGGTTTTTGTTCTTTACTCAAATCTTCCCTGGAGTCTATATGTGAATCCACATAAATCTTAGAGAAATTGCTTCCAAATTTTCCATCATTTTATCATGAGGAGAAATATCATCAATGGGCGTGCTAAGGAAACCTAATTTGGTCAAATTTGTGACATTCTTAGGGGCGAACTCTTCAAATAAGACATAATCACCCTTAGTGTCACTCCAAATGTTGAATGTAGGTTCCTCATATAATTCGTCTTCCTCCTCATCACACAATTCATCATGTACCCAAGCTCTAGAATCATTTAATATCTCAGCAGATCCCCTAGGGTGCTCTATCTGAGGTAAATGGTTTACACTGGTTACATCAGACTCCTCAGACAGGTCATTTTCTTTAGGGTTTGGTTCCCTAAGGGTGGGTTTGAGTTCCATATCGTGATCAGAAGGGAGGGTAGGATTAACAACTTGACTTTGACCCAGTTCATCAAATGTCACGAAAATACTATCATCTGGGTCAAGGTCTTCCAATGGTACCATCATTCCCTTCTTTTGACTCCAATATAATTCAGGTGGATACTCAACCTTATCATCATCTTCCTTGAGTTGTCACCTTTCTTCATCCAATGCATAGCTACTTTCATGTGTATTTTCCTCCCACCTAAAGTGTAGATATCTCAAGGAAGTGTCATCTAATGGGGAGGTTTCAAAATCGATCCTCGAAAAGTAGCTATTCTCCCTAGAATTTCCCTCCAACTTAAAGTGTAGCTCTCCCACGGGAGATGCATCTATTGTAGAGGGGTGTACGTCATCCTCAATGGGGTATATTGGGTGGCTAATTTCATCTCTTTCTTGTTGGGCTGCTCTCAAAGATTCTCCTAACAATTCACTCATTTCGTTTTGTATTTTCTGTATTTCCATCTTCAAAGAGGAGAGGTCATTTCTATCATGAGAGAAGTCAAGCTCAGGCTTATAGTACCCAGGAGTGTTTGTCCAACCATAATACTTTTTTAGGGAGGGTGGGTTGGGTATTTCTTTGGTATGTGGGATATTGGGCAAAGCAAATCCCACTCCAAGGCTCTGCTCACTGATTTGGGGCTTAACTAGGCCAATACTCCTATAATAGGAGTAAAATGGATCCCAATGATTGTCATTATGTCCATCAAGGAATGGACCATCTCGGCGTCTGGGATCGAAGGATGCAGAGTGGGGGTGAGGGTGTGGGCAAGATGTGAAAGGATGAAAAGCAATGTGGTCCATTCTAACTCACACTTCAATCAGAATTCCCCAAGCAAAACACAATTCAAAAAGGACCTTTTAGGTCTTTCCCAATTTAGGCTTTTGATTTTAAGTCATATTGCAGGTGACAATACAATTTGTTCAATCAATTTACGCGCCTATTGTCGACCTACGGCTCGCCTAAGAAGACCTAGTTGGAGCTTAGGTGTTCTTCCCTAAATCTCAAATGGTCAAGTAAATCCAAAGATGGAAGATCGAGGGATGCAAGTAGGCCTAAGCCTTCCTTTGAAGCTGTGCTTTCGCGGTGCTTCTCAACTACCCCCAAAAATCTGTGACAGGGTATCCCCCTCTTTGGATTTACAAAACCTTGATCTCAAGTTCCAAACATTTCAGAATCCAACGATAGGAGGGCCCTTGTCCTAGTATTTCCAAACCTAAGGAGTGTCTAGAAGCGTGCCGTGGTGCAAGTGAAATAAGTGTGCATACAACATAAAAGATTTTGAACTTTGAATCGCACGCCAAGTTTGAAAATCAAATCCTTTGTTTTTAAAATGTCCCTCCTTTAATTAGTCCTTTTTCAAAAAAAAATGTGACCACTTGTTAGATTTATTCAGTACAGGCTTTGTGGTCTTTGAATTAAATCTCAAATGCAATGCGTGATCAAGAATAGGATGCAAAGTAAGAGAATGCGTACCTTGCCTCCAGCGATCTACGATGCAAGAATGCATGCAATGCAGAGAAGTAAATCTAGAGGCTGCTCATATAGATCTAAATGGTTCGTCCTAGGGCAGGCAGCTTCTAGCAGGTAGCTCATTTTTTTTTTTATTTTAGAACTACTTATGCTCAAGCAAATAAAACTAATAATAAAAAAAAAACCAAAATCTAAAGAAGAGGGAACAAACTCCCAAAAATTGCCCAGACACGGGCCCAAAACAAAATTAGGGAACAGACCCCTCAAAATATGTCCCGGAACAAGGGTTTCAAACTATCTGCAATGAAAAATTAAGTCTACAGTCTTAATTCTATTCTAATTAAACTAGCAACTAAATACAATGGTGTCCGTTGCATCCTCGTCCTTCTCCTCCTTTCGAAATTGCTCGTCCACTTCTCGTCTGGCGACGTCAAGGGTCGCCTCTCACACTGGCTGATTCTTGCACAATTTTTCTCACACAGAAAAGAAAATAATAAATGGTCAAATCTCTGTGCAATTGACAAATAATCAAAATAAAATTAGGCAAAATTATTGCGTCTGTTGCCTCCCCGGCAACGGCGCCATTTGACTTGTCGATCTTTTGCTTTTAAGTTGGTTGCAGTTTAATGTGGTGGAAAAATCGACTAATCAGTATTTAAGAAGAAATAACCACTCGCAGAGGAGCGGGTCGTATCCACAGGGAGGCAATGACGTATTAAAATTCGCACCAGTTAAAAACGTTTGTTCGTAGTCAGTTTAGACAAGAATCAAGCCAAAATTGCCTTCAGATTAAGGTTTAAGCAAGAAACAATGCTGAAATAGCAATTTTGAGAAACTAGAGGATATTTTCCGCAATGCAGAATCAATAAAATATGATTAAAAAGTGACAATGGCAGAAAATGTAATTTCTAATTGACGGTTTACTGTAGCAAAATAGGGGAATTTTTCCCCTTTGTCTTGCGTGACGAGGAGCGGATGGCCGGGCGCGGGAAGCTTGGAGGAGGTCCCTTGGACCAAGGGCTTCAAATCGGTGGTGGCGGCGAGTCGCACGGCAGCCGGAGGTGGCTGGACGAGCTCCAGTGGAGGTACTATAGCCGGTGAGCATGCGCGGCCTGTTGGCGTGAGAACTGCCACGCGCTGCTCCTGGCGGCTCTGCAGGCGCGGGCGGAGGGTGCTGCAGGTGCGGGAGCAGGTGCGCAAGCTGCAGGCGCGGGTGGAGGCACGCACGGTTGTGCGGGTCTGCAGGCGCGGGAGGAGGCGTGCGCAGTTGTGCGGGTCTGCAGCACGGGCGGAGGGCACTACAGGCTGTTCTGCAGGCGCGGGCGGAGGGTGCTACAGGCGTGGGAGCAGGTGCGGGTGAAGTTCTGTAGGCGCGGTTGGATGGGTCTGCAGGTTTAGGGAAGAGGGTTTGCACTGGTCTACAGGCGCGGGGAAGGGCGGTTGGAGTTCTGCAGCTATGCGCGGGTGGCTGCTGCTGGTGGCGGGCGTGCGGGCGAAGGTGTGCGCTGGTCTGCAGGCGCGGGAGGATGGCGTGGGCTGCAGGCATGTGGAGAGCGGGTGCGGTTGGAGAGTGCTGCAGGGTAAGGAGGGTTTGGGCTGTTGGAGGTGAGCGGGTGGCTCTATAGGTGCGGGAAGAGGGCGTTGCGTGGAGAGCGGTTGCGGGTGGACTTCAGATGGGTATGCAGGCGAGTGGATGGAGGTGAGCGGGTAGCTTCAGACGTCCAGAAGATTTCCCGGACGTCTTAAGTTACTAAAGGGTGGTTGAATCAGTAGCTGCGGTGGTGGTGGTTGGCGACGACGGCGAGGGAGATGCATGCTAAGGTGCTCACGGTGATGCGGACGAGCTCCGGATGGTGGTGTGGCCTGTCACACCACACGCCCACGGTGGTGGAGACTCGTCGCCACAGTAGAGGCTGGCAGTATGGAGTGGAAGAGAGAAGGTCTCTCTGCACAGTGGTGGGTCGATGGGGGAGGCCTCCCGAGCTTGACTGCCTCCCTCCTTTTGTAGTGGCCTGCACAAATTTGAAATCAGCCGCCCGACAAGATCCACCACATCCGCTCCCCCTTGAATGGGTTCTTCACTGCGGCAGCTGGGCATTAGAGCGGCAGCCAGCCGTTCCTACAAGAAGAAGAACAAAGAGAATAATGTTAAAATATTAGGGTCATTTATATATAGACCCTCAACTTTTATGTTAATGAAAACAATATACCTAATTGGTTATCTAATTATATGAATGCCATTCTAAGCTAATTCTAAATGCACTTAAAATTTGAATGCAATGCATGGATTATTTAATTAAATTAAAACTATGAATTAATCTATTTACATCCTAATTTATACTAAATATATGTTAGAATTAACCTAATGTGTAGGCACTTAAATACTTAAATAGCCCACAACTATGGGCTAATCAGATGTAGCTGGATCTGAGCTGGAGTGAACCCCCGTCAACTCAGCTGAGCTAGCTAGAGCTCCCTGTGGACTAGTGGGAGCTAAGATGAGCTAGACTCAGCTAAGTTGAGCTGGATCTGAGCTGACTTGAGCTAGGGTTAGCTAAGATGAACTCTCTTGAGCTGCCATTCAGCTGAGATTAGGTGAATAGAGCTGGGATGAGCTAACGTTAGTTCAAGTGAGCTAGGTTCCAGCTGTGGTGAGCTGGATTAAGCTGAGTTCCAGCTAGTCTAAACTCCTTCACCAATTGCCTTCTTGAGTGCTAGGGTTTTAGGGATCTGTATATCTGTTCATCCCTAACACTTACAAAAAAATATTAAAATAACAAAAGAAAATGCAATGCATGCCTAACCTGGTGAATGCCTAAATGCAGCCCAAAAATCCATTTGCAGAGTGAAATCTTAAGAGCTTGGTTTGTTTTAATGCATAAGAATGATGATAAACTGCCGTTTATCACACCCCCATGCTTATCTTTTGCTAGTCTCTTAGCAAAACTTCAAAAAATTTTTTGGAAATGGAATTTTTGGGAAATCTAATTTTGTTTTACTTTTGAGTAGAAAAAAGATTAAGGGACCTTGGTAGATAAAAGCATAGGAGGTATGGGATTTGTCAAAGATAACGTCGGGATTTATTTTTGGATTCAACCATTAGATAGAACGGGATCAATATATCCTCCAGAAAATTCACAAATTAACCCCTTGTTAATTCAGATAACTTGAATTTTTTGTATTTAGGATTTTTCTAGCTCATGAATCTAATTCGCAAGTTGAAAAATTCTTTAAAACCTTGTGTCTGTGCTTGTGAAAAGCCAACATTTATAAGGGTGCATTAATTTATTTATTATTACCTTTTTTTTTCCATGCTTGTTGTTAGCTTATTCTTACAACAGATGTGTCGGGATCATCATTCCCGTTACCATTTCTCGAGGGGGCTCTGGCACCAGTACTTCGGGATAGCACTATCCATGACACCACCCAGGAGATCACAACCCCGAAATACGATGCGGTGTAAAGGGGCGCTCCAAGCAAACTCAAGCTCTTGCTCTAACACTATAGGTAGAGCACCGTCCAAGACACTTGAGATGCCAAAATACACTTTAATGCTCCGTCTAAAGATATGAACTATAGATATAGAGCAGCGCCGAGGCAGTAACTTGTTGACATCTCGTCCTCAGAGGCATTTTCGTCCTTCTCAGCGGTGGGAACTCAAACCAATGATCTGCTTCAGACTTTTACTTAGTCTAAACAAGGGAGTTTCTTCAAATTTTTAGTTATTTTTAAGTGTTGGATTGTGTGTGAAATTTGACACTAGAAGTTTCTCAAGACATGCAAGTTTTTGAATCAGAAACTAAGTCAAATACTTTCTGTATTACAAAATAGGATCAAGTCACCTGAACTATCATGAGTTCAGGTGGAATTTTAAAGAAGGATATCTGATCTAGTCTAAAAATAGACCTTGAAATTCTAATGATCATATCCGCATCCTCATCCCTAGTTTGTTAAAGATTAAATCCCATTGTACCAAAAGTGAGTTTTTCAACCTTAGTCCTAATTTCAAAAATTTTTCCTCAAAAGGTTTTCAACATTTTTATTTTTTTTTCTCTTTGGGTATGCAAGCAGGAAATAAATTAAAGAAAAATGCATGTTTTTATGTTTTGAAAATCCTAAATCGATCGTCAAAATTTAAAAACACCACCCCCATGCTTAAGATATGCCATGTCCGCATGCATTAGGAGGGAAAAGGGATCACCTTATTGAAGAATGGTCGGGTTTAGGATGATCAAAACCTGGAAAAAGAAGAAAAGAAAAGGAAAGCAAGAAGAAATGATGGGTTACCTCCCATCCAGTGCTATCTTTTACGCCATTCAGCTAGGCGTAATGTGCATTAGTGATCAAGGGTGGCTGGCTCAATAAAATTAAAAGATTCAGTCGGAATTTTAGCCGTATGATCAAAATAGGGCTTTAAACGTTGGCCATTGACTTGAAAGGGCGAATTAGTTTCTGGATCAAAAAGATCAACAGCGCCGTATGGATATGTTTTATGGACAATAAAGTGGCTGGTCCATTTAGATTTTAATTTGCCAGGAAAAAGACGTAATCTCGCACGAAAAGCCAAACGTGTTGATTAACATCAAAGTGTTTCTGAACAATATATTTATCATGAAATTTCTTTGTTCGGTCTTTATAAATCCTCGCATTTTCATCGGAAAAATTACGTAATTCTTCCAATTCAGTTAATTGTAATTTTCTATGGTTACCGATGTTAAATAAATCCATATTGAGTTGTTTTATTGCCCAAAAAGCCCTATGTTCTAATTCTACCAGGAGATGGCATGCCTTCCCAAAAATTAGACGGAAGGGAGACATGCCAAGCGGGGTTTTAAAAGCAGTACGATAGGCCCATAAAGCATCGTCCAATTTGGTGGACCAATCTCTACGATCGAGCCTAACCATCTTTTGTAAAATATTTTTAGTTTCCCAGTTAGAAACTTCAGCCTGTCATTTGTTTGGGGGTGATAAGGTGTGGAAATTTTATGATTAACACCATATTTAGAAAGAAGGTGATGGAATTTTGAGTGGGTGAAATGTGAGCCTCCGTCACTGCTAATGGCTTTTGGTATGCCGAATCTTGAGAAAATATTTTTCTTAAGAAATTCGACAACCACACGGTGATCACCAGTGCGGGTGGGTATTGCTTCTATCCATTTTGAAACATAGTCGACTGCAACTAATATATACAAATACCCACCAGAGTTAGTGAACGGTCCCATGAAGTCAATGCTCCAAACATCAAAAATTTCAACCTCTAAAATAGGATTAAGGGGCATAATATCCTTCTGAGTCATGTTGCCGATGCTCTGGCAACGCACATAGGACCGAACAAAGTCATGAGCATCTTTGTGCAAGCTGGGCCAATAAAATCCCACATTAAGAATTTTAGCTGTAGTTTTCTTGCCCAAAAAATGTCTGCCACAAGCCATTGAGTGACAATGTGTCAAAATATCATGGATTTCAGAATCAGGGACACATCGTCGAATGACCTGATCGACACAAATGTGGAAAAGGTCGGGCTCCTTCCAAAAATAATATTTAATATCAGTAAAGAACTTATCCCATTTTGTTTTTGGCCAATCAGCGGGGATTCATTCTATTGCTAAGTAGGTTGCGATGGGCGCAAACAAAGGGAGGGTTGTAGCAGCTAAAATGCTTTCATCGGGGAATTGATCTAGCGGGGTCATTATGTCAATCGTCATAAGACGAGAGAGATGGTCGGCCACTACATTATGCAATCCCGCCTTATCCTTGATTTCCAGGTCAAATTCTTGGAGCAACAGAATCCAACAGATAAGGCGGGGTTTCGCATCTTTCTTTGTTAGCAAATATTTAATTGCCGAGTGGTCGGTATAAACAGTGACATGTGACCCCAATAGATAAGATCTAAATTTTTCCAAGGCAAATACAATGGCAAGAAGTTCCTTTTCAGTAACCGTGTAATTCGGTTGTGCATCATCATGGGTTTTGCTAGCATAATAGATCACAACGGGCTTCTTGCCAATTCTTTGCCCTAGAACGGCCCCTACAGCAAAATCTGAGGCATCTGTCATTAATTCAAAGGGACTATTCCAATCAGATCCCAGCAATATTAGTGCCTCAGTAACCTCTTTCTTCAACCTCAAAAAACTCTCTAGGCACTTATCATTAAAATCAAATGGCTAGTCTTTAGTGAGAAGCTGACTTAAGGGCTTGGAGATTTAGGGAAAATTTTGTATGAATCGACGGTAGAAACCCACATGACCCAAAAAGAATCTGATCTATTTGACAGTAGTGGGTGGTGGGAGCTTAGATATAGCATCTATTTTTGCTTTATCTACCGCGATACCTTGTTTTGAAATAACATGGCCCAAGACAATACCTTCTTGGACCATGAAATGACTTTTTTCCCAACTGAGAACCACATTAACTTCTTTGCACTTTTGGAGAGTTCTTTCAAGGTTTTTGAGAAAATGGTCAAAAGAATCTCCAAAAACAGAGAAGTCATCCATAAAGATTTCTAAACATTCACCTACCAGGTCAGAAAAAATTGCAAGCATGCAGCTTTGAAAAGTTGCAGGTGCGTTGCAAAAATCGAAGGGCATCCTTCGGAAAGCAAAGGTTCCGAATGGGCAAGTGAAAGTTGTTTTGTCCTGGTCCTCAGGATGAACCGCTACCTGATTATAGCCGGAATAACCATCCAGAAAATAGTAAAAATCCCGTCCGGCTAACCGCTCCAAGATTTGATCAATAAAAGGGAGAGGGAAATGGTCCTTCTTAGTGGCGGTGTTTAATTTTTGGTAATCGATACACACGCGCAAGAAGAAACGGTTCGAGTGGCTACATTTTCCCCATTATCATTAGTGACCACTGTTAATCCAGCTTTTTTGGGGACAACTTGTGTTGGACTAACCCAGGAGCTGTCAAAAATGAGGTAGATGATATCAGCATCCAGCCACTTAATAATCTCCTTTTTTACCACCTCCTACATAATAGGATTCAAGTGCCTTTGTGGTTGGCGGGAGGGGCGAGAATCGTCCTCTAAATATATACGATGCGTACAATAGGACGGATGAATACCCTTAAGATCAGAAAGGGTCCAGCCAATAGCTTTCCGATATTTACTCAAAACCTGGAGAAGTTTGTGCTCTTGTGCCCTGGTAAGTCCAGAATTTATAATCAGGGGTAGGGTCTGATTAGGACCTAGGAAGACGTATTTAAGGGAGTCGGGCAAAGGTTTTAATTCCAATTGTGGGCCCAGCTCTGAAAGAGTTTCTACTTTGTGTGTTAGAGGTGAGGTGAGAGTGAAAGGGTCAGTTGGAATGTTAGCTGGACATGTGGTTGGGGTGGAAGGGTGAGAAAAAGTGGATCGTTCAGGAACCATATTGACAGCAAAACCGGAACCTAAATGGGAAATCTGCAAAGTTTCCTCCACAATATTTTCTATTTCTGAATCCGAATCATCAAAGAAATCTGGTTCTTGGAACCGCCTAGAAGCTTGAAAAATGTCTAGGGTTACAAATTCACTACCACACATGATCTTTATCTTTCTAGAATCATAATCAATATTGGCGCAAGCGGTGGCTAAGAATGGCCTTCCAAGAATAATGGGGGCAAACTTAAGTGCTTTAGGTACCTGTATGTCCAGGACTAAAAAGTCTACTGCGAATAGACAATTTTTGACCTAGACAAGAACATCCTCAACAATTCCCCTTGGTTTAATAGTGTATCGGTCGACTAATTGGAGAGTAACCTCAATAGGCTTCAATTCACCGATCTTAAATTCCTCAAAAACAACTATGGGGATAAGATTAATTGAGGCACCAAGATCCAGCAAAGCGCGATCAAATGAGATATCATTAATGATAACTTGGATTAGGGGGGCGCTAGGATCTTTTCTCTTAAGAGGTAGTCGGCTCTGCACAACTGAGCTGACTGTCTCTGGAAGAATTACCTTTCTTAAATTTTTAGGCTGCCTTTTTGGAGTACATAAATCTTTTAAGAATTTTGCATAGGTAGGAATATATTTAATGGCATCTAGGAGAGGGATATTAATTTCTACTTGCCCAAATAAATCCATTAATTCCTTCTCAGTGGGCTCGGATTTCGTCTTTTTCTTTTTGAAGAGTGGAGGGCTTATGGAAATGGGGCAGGGTTTCCCTGTTTTGCATGAATTGGTTCTTGAACAATAGGAGGGGAAGAGTTAATCTATGTGTCATTAGAGTGGGTTTCTTTAACAGGCAGGGTATTGTGAGTGGTTTTCCCATTCCTCAAGGTAACTGCATTTGCAGTCTGGTTGTTTCTAGGATGAGGACGGGGGGCCTGGCTGTTATTGAAACCTGGTGGATGCTGAGGTGTTGGTTGAATGTGTTGACTGGGATATCCACCTTGGAATTGATTCCTTTGATTATTTGGGTTGGGCATGGGTTGGGAAGGTAAATTCCCAATAGGTCGATGATCAGGAGTAACCTTAACTTGGTGTTGCAAGTTGGTAATCATGCGGGTTACTTCTATCATTTGAGTCTGCATTCCTTGCAGAGTTTTCATGACCTGATTATTAATATCATCCTGGGATGGTCCAGGTTGATACATAGGTTTCCCATAATTCCCAAAATAGTTTTGTTTGGGAAAAGGAATCTGATAAGTCCACTTTTCTGAACTATTATTTAGCTTAAGTACTATTTAATTAATTGTTCTTAGTTGTTAATCAATTAAGGGTTATATGGCAATTCACCTTGACCTGCATTTAATTTTATGCTTCAATTTTTACATTTAATAGCATACTTTATGATAATATAATTTATTTGATAAATGCAGGTTAGGTGCAAGATCAGGAGTTAATTTTTACTTATATAAGACGTTTGGGACTTGGATTGGACGTCTGGAATTATTAATTGCAAATCCGTGGCATCATATTTTTAAGATGTCTGATGCTCCATATAGACGTCTGATGTAGGAACCGGCCATACTTATCTACCGTTCCAACCACTCGCGATTATCGCGAGTAGTTGGAGATACTTGCGACCGAAGGAAAAGGAGGAGAGTGGAGTTCAAAAAGAGGCGGCACCCTCCGAGGATAGGGTGATCTTCCTCCCATGGCGGCGATCTTCTCCCTCTCACCACTGTGGAACAAATGCACTCTATGTTTCAAGCTTGCACCATGGTCTCTGCACCCTGCAACTTCCCTCCACAAGTGCCTGCCCGCTTGCCAACTTCCAGCGCCCCTCATCACCTTCCGCCCCCACCGCATCAAGTGCTTGCAGGCACCGCACCATCAGCCTGCCCACAACACCCCCGCGCGCCTCCTTCCTGCAAGCAGACCGTAGCGCCTGCAGATACTGCACCTCCAGCCGCGCCCTTGTGGCCAAGCGCAGTGCGCAACTGCGCCGCGCACCACCCTACAGCATGCACCACCCACTCGCGCGCAAGCCTCCCTCGCGCAGCGCCACCAGCCATCCCACTGTTCATCTTCTTCCCCAAAAGAACCCATCGCCGACCATCCACCTCCAAGTGCAGCCACCTCCACGTGCCACGAAGCTTCACTCCAACAGTGCCATCGACTCCGCCTTGCCATCACAAGGCTGCCCACACTCGCGGCAGCCCTTCCCACCGACCCTACGCTTCTCTCACGCAAGCCGCCGCCGACGGCATTCAAGGCTCCGACCAGCCGCCGCCGGTCACCTCCATCGACGCCACGACCACCAACACGTAGCCCACATCCCGGCCGATCGACTCCGAGCACCGCACCTCCAACCGCGCCTTCTCCTCCGCGTGCGCACGAGGGAACGAAAACCCTTATTTTTCTATAGTGATTTGTCCATTAATATTTACCTTAAATGCCATTGCCGAAGTTCCTATTCATTTATTTTGCGCATTACATTATTGCAGTGAAATTGCATAGTCCTCCTTCTACTTCACCTAAATTATTTGCACATACATATATATATCACATGAATGATTGAATGCATGGATGATGGAGAACAAGTTATGTTTTAGAAATTAATATTTACGATGCTCACCAGTTTAGGGATCACTATTTTACATGTTATTATATTATGGTGAATTTGCATAATATCACCAACATTGTTGATTAATTAGTTAAAACAAGCATTTAGGTGAAAAAGAAAAGCACGAAGTAGCGAGCATATCTATTGAGTTTCCTAAATAAATGAGACACTATTTATTAATTTAAATAGGCTAATTCCTCCCAGTGGAGATGACCTAACTATTTGTGGTTAGATTTCAAAAATTTAAATGTTTTGAAAAGCAATTTTCTACCATGCGATTAAATACAACGACACATCATTTTATGATAAAGTTTTCAACGAAAATGACGATCGCTCTTTCAAATGGCGCCGTTGCTGGGGAGGAAAAATGCCTATTAATTTTTCAGGAATTTTATGTTATTTTTAAGCTATTTTAAAAGCTTTTCTGAGCTACTAACTATAGATTTTCTTCTGTGCAAAAACACGCGACGAATGCAACGGGGGCGTACGGCGGAGACGATCTTTTTGTTGGACCTTGACTCCACCTGGAGGACGACAACAGGAACACGTGGGCCTTGATCCCACGCATTTAGGCTTACGGAGAAGTCTATTTCTGATTTAGGCAGTAGGTCTTAGTTAGATTTAGTTAGATAGACATTAGAATTTAAATTACTGTCTTTTGGGCCTTTGTTGGGTATTTTTGGGAACGTGTTCCCATTTATTTAGATTATAGGATTATTTGAACCATTTTAAACTACATTTCAGTTAGTTAGTTAGATTAGGTCTGTTTGTTATTATTATTTAGAAAAAAAAAAAATTGAAATGCCTGCTAGAAGCTGCATATCTATAGGACGATCATCTAGGACTGAATGAGCAGCATCTAGTTTATTTTTTATTGCATTGCATTCATACACTGCACGAAGAAAGCTGGAGTAAGGCACCTCTTCTCTTGAGCATTAATTACTTGTCATGCACATGCATTGAACCTAAATCTAAGAGCACAAAAGTGCGTGAATCAAATTAATTCAGTGGTCACTTTAAACAAATTGGGACTGTTAAGAGGTTGGACTTTAAAATCTGTGACTGAAAATTGTGTGCAAAAGGATCCTGTCTACAGAATTTCAAAAAAATCAAACATGATCGTATGCTTGCACACTTGAAACACTGTGCACCTCACATAAGGTCACTAGAAAAATTTCTGCCTCTCCTCTTTTCCACCACAAGGGAAGTTAGTCGGAAATCAACAAGCCTATCCACCAAGTTACTTCGGTTCCTCGTGTGTGGGCTCGATTTGAGACTTCCATCCCTTGCGAGTAGGTTATAGGCACCAGCGAAGGTTGTCCTAGGAAGCATAAGTTTTGCAAAACTTGTTTGGCCACCAACTAAACATATAACTCTAAGACCTATAATCTACTAAAAACAGATCCCGTTGAATTTGCGTTTGCTTTGACATTAGAACTCTCTAGGAAGTTTTCTGCTGAATTTTGGTAAATCCTGAGAGAGTTAAAATTGTTTTGCTTAAAGAAATGGATTACTCTTACTCCTATGATTCAGATTATCAGAGTCAATACTTCCCATCTTTTAATCAGGATCCCATGCTCCGAGCGTATCCATCCTTTGATGGGTACATTGATAATTCATGGGATCATTCTCATTCTTACCCTAGGAGTACTGGCTTGATAACTCCCACTTTTGAGTAGAGCCTGGGAGAGGGATTTTCCAATCCTGAAATCCCTACTTCCATGCAAACACCCAACCCTCCCACCCTTCATGATTTTCCGTATCGAGGCTGGACCGATACCCCTAGGCAACCAGAGCCTGAAATTGACTATCCTCCCCAACCTGATAATCGTAGCCTCTCCTCTTTTATGATAGAAATGCAAAAACAACAAAAGGAAATAATGGAATCAATGGGGGAGATGTTGAGGAATGGTCAACAATTAAATGAAGAAATAAGACAACTTAGCTACACGATTCCCAATAATCCTGATCCCTACCCATCCAATCATGATCATGAAAATAATTCTGAGGTACTTAATGACAATAGGGATCCAATTTCATGTAGCGATCACTTAGACTCTCCCAATGGAACGCAGCCACTAGAGGACAACAATCATAGAGATTATCCACCTGAACTATATTGGAGTCAAAAGCAAGGGAAGATTATTGTTCCTATCACTTCCGCTCTTGATTATTTGGTGGATTCCCATTCTACTCTTAGTGAGCCTACTCCTGACCCTCCACTTAGGGAATCAACACCTATCATTCAATATACTGAGGATTTAAATGCACCTAATGAAGGTGACCCTAAGGGAATAGAGGATGATCAATTCTGGTCTCAGGGATATGACGAGTCTAATTCTGAAGATGAGGATACCTAAATAGAGGAATCTGGACTGAAAATCTAGAGTGATTCCCAGGAGAATTATTTATCATTTGAGGATTTACCTCCAGAGGGTAGAAATAATATGATTAAATCTATATTCCTTCCTTCTTTTGAGAGTCATCCTTCATCAAAACAGGAGCTGATATTAGAGGAGGACAAACAAAATAATGAGAAATCTATGGGAGACTCTCGGGAACAAAACACGTCAATTGAGGATTTATACCACGAGAAGAATGAAGAATTCAATGATATAGGCCTCCTCCAAAATAGTAAGACTGATCTTCCTTTAGAAGTAATTGAGGATACTGATCCAACTCCTAATGAATCACATATACACCTCGACAAATATTTTAGTAAACCAAACAAATCTGGGGATGAGCCAAACGATAATGATTCTTACATTTTGACCCTGCCATTAGAAAGTTGTAATTTGGAGTCTACCCTTGACTCAAATATGACTCCGATCATTAATGCTAGGTAGGATAACTTGAAGTTGTCTACTACTATTAGGGACTGTATACAATTCGAATCATTGTTGGAATTGGACCTAACACCTACTAAGCCCTCATTGGACTTAACCATTACCTTCCAACACTACAAACAACCCTTATATTCCCTTACCGATCCTTGGCTCAGATCTCTGCTCATGTACATTCTTGGTGGAGAATATATCAGGCCAGTACATCCTAGGGTAGAATGGCGAGTATGGATTGATGCTTGTACTTTTACTCTCGCCATTCAAGGGTTTAAACTAATAATGTGTATATCTTTTAAAACCCGTCCTGCTCTGGAGGATCCTTGTTATCCTCCACCTATTCCGTTTCGGGAGGTCCCTTTTCATATTCCGTTTATTATCCCTAGACCTCCCAAGGTAGCCAACGAGGTTTTTCGCTTTCATATCTTCTGGTGAGCATTTGGAATTACATTGCATCATCAGCTCGCCAACATCCATGGTTACCTGTTTTCTAGGCCTGCACTGTTACGCATATTCTTAAGGCCTAACCTTTTCTATTTGGAACAGGACTTACAGGTTCCTTATAAGCCTGGCTGCTGACAGAAAATGCAGCGCTTGTTGGGAGGCAACCCAGCAAATTATGTCAGGTGATATTTTTCCTTTCTCCTCCTATTTTAATTTTACAATGGGGACATTGTAGGATTTAGGCATGAGGGAGTGCATTTGCATTTTAGGAAGTATTTATGCATTTAGGTTAGTATAAAAAAAAAAAGAGCTGAATGGGTTAGTCCTTAGCAAAATACCTTTGTTATTGGTGGTTCTTCTTCTGGATTATTTCTTAAGTTTAGAATTCAGTGTATTTATTTCATGTGCACGTAGATTTGGTAATGGATCCTTGAGGAGAACCAATGAGCATTTGTTAGCCTACTGAACCCTTGGACAATTCATAGAGAGTCAAGCATACTATCTTCTAGTAAATCCACCTCATATTTGTGAGAAAAAGTAGAGAGATTACTGGTGCGCCAAGTCTAGTGCAAGGACTCTTAAGTTCTGGATAATTAGATGATGATACTTCAGAGTTAGGCATAGTTTTCACTTTCTGTTCCTGGGTGCGTACTTTGAGTGAATTCCTGAGAGTCACCAAATAAGGTAGATATACAGAAATTGAGTCTTAATAAAGCTATAACTATGGTGGATGGTTACGACCGTCCTTCATAGAGTCCTTAGCTGAAGGAGGGTAATAGTGTCAAAGGTCAGAAATACGCCTGTCCTATCCATTCTTTCCCGGTGCCGAGAATAGGCACTTCCACCAAATAAGCCACACAACTTCCACTTGACCGCCATCATCCCTAATAATGCCTCAGAAATAAAAGTCTGTATCGTGTTGTGCTGATTGAAAAAGAAACAAAAACAAGAAGAAGAAAAAAAAAAGAGAGAGAGAGAGAGAGAAAAGAAGAAGAAAAAGAAGAAACAGAAAGAAGAAAAAGAAAAAAAAATAGTTATATTACAAAAAAAAAAAGAGAAAAAAGGGTCCAAGTTTCTAATGTTTCTGAGGCAACAGAACACCTATTGCGTTCCACCAAATATGACCCATACCTACCTTCTAGTATTTCTGATCGCCTGAATACTAATTGAGGACTCTAACTTAGTTATAGAGTTATTAGGACTTTAATTGAAGTGTAGATGCCATGTGAGGCCACCAAATAGTGAGTATAATTTCTAATTATGGCAAGATTCGTGATCTCAGAAAGAAAGAAAAGAGAGAGTGCCCAGGAACATTAGGAGAGCACAGTTATGTCGCCTCTCTCAAAGTTGACTTGTCTAATAGTCTAGAGAGCTAGAGTCTACAGTACTAGACTATATGTAGCACCAGTTGAGTATGTGCTACAAAATACAAATCCATTCAATTTGATATCTCCTACCTAAGCCAAATGCTGGGGTCAAATTTCAGATTATCGTTTGCTTCATCCCCGAGGGAAGTGGTTGCCTATCTCGACAGAAATTTTTGCCAAGGGTGATGTATGAACTCCCAATCCGAATTAGCTCTTTCACTTGGATCCGTTACCTAGGTTATCAGCTCTTCACATTTGTCTAGATTTCTAAAGTTTTGAAATAAGATCAGAAGAAGTCTTCTGATTACTTCTATTATTCATTTTTGCTAGGGACTAGCAAAACTTAGGCATGGGGGCATTGATAAGTCCACTTTTGTGAACTATTATTTAGCTTAAGTACTATTTAATTAATTGTTGTTAGTTGTTAATCAATTAAGGGTTATATGGCAATTCACCTTGACCTGCATTTAATTTTATGCTTCAATTTTTACATTTAATCGCATACTTTACGATAATATAATTTATTTGATAAATGCAGGTTAGGTGCAAGATCAGGAGTTAATTTTTACTTATATAAGACGTCTGGGACTTGGATTGGGCGTCCGGAATTATTAATTGCAAATCTGTGGCATCATATTTTTAAGAGGTCTGATGCTCCATATAGACATCTCATGGAGGAACCGGCCGTACTTATCTACCGTTCCAACCACTCACGATCGTCGCGAGTAGTTGGAGATACTTGCGGCCGAAGGAAAAGGAGGAGAGTGGGGTTCAAAAAGAGGCAGCGTCCTCTGAGGATAGGGTGACCTTCCTCCCCTGGTGGGGATCTTCTCCCTCTCACCACTGTGGAACAAATGCACTCTGTGTTTCAAGCTTGCACCGTGGTCTGTGTGCCCTGCAACTTCCCTCCACAAGTGCCTGCCCGCTTGCCAACTTCCAGCACCCCTCATCACCTTCCGCCCTCGCCGCATCAAGTGCTTGCAGGCACCACACCATCAGCCTGCCCACAACACGCCTGCGCGCCTCCTTCCTGCAAGCAGACCGCAGCGCCCGTAGACACTGCACCTCCAGCCGTGCCCTTGTGGCCAAGCGCAGTGCGCAACTGCGCCGTGCACCACCCTGCAGCTCGCACCACCCGCGCAACGCCACTAGCCATCCCACTGTTCATCTTCTTCCCCAAAAGAACCCATCGCCGACTGTCCACCTCCAAGTGCAGCCTCCTCCACGTGCCACGAAGCTTTACTCCAACAGTGTCATCGACTCCGCCTTGCCCTCACAAGGCTACCCACACTTGCGGTAGCCCTTCCCGCCGACCCTACGCTTCTTGCACGCAAGCCGCCACCATTGGCATTCAAGGCTCCGATCGCCTCCACCGGTCACCTCCGTCGATGCCATGACCACCAACACGTAGCCCACATCCCGGCCGATCAACTCCAAGCACCGCACCTCCAGCCGCACCTTCTCCTCCGCGTGCGTACGAGGGAACGAAAACCCCTGTTTTGCTACAGTGATTTGTCCATTAATATTTACCTTAAATGCCATTGCAGAAGTTCCTATTCATTTATTTTATGCATTACATTATTGCAGTGAAATTGCATAGTCCTCCTACTTCACCTAAATTATTTGCACATATATATATATCACATGAATGATTGAATGCATGGATTATGGAGAACAAGTTATGTTTTAGAAATTAATATTTACGGTGCTCACCAGTATAGGGATCACTATTTTACATGTTATTATATTATGGTGAATTTGCATAATAGCACCTACATTCTTGATTAATTAGTTAAAACAAGCATTTAGGTGAGAAAAAGAAAAGCATGAAGTAGCGAGCATATCTATTGAGTTTCCTGAATAAACGAGACACTATTTATTAATTTAAATAGGCTAATTCCTCCTTGTGGAGATGACCTAACTATTTGTGGTTAGATTTCAAAAATTTAAATGTTTTGAAAAGTGATTTTCTACCACGTGATTAAATACAACGACACAACATTTTATGATAAAGTTTTCAACGAAAATGAAGATTGCTCTTTCAGAATCGGATTCGGGTTTTTCCAGGAGTTATTTGGGTTAGTCCTCCAGTTTTGATTGGAAGTGTTGGAGGGGTTTCTAAATTGCTCCTGGAGAGCATAAATATTTTCTCAGGTGGGATCAAAAATATTTTGATCAAAATTCCCAGTCAAATCTTGCAGAAAATCAGCTGGAAATTGCTGGCCAGCAAATGTGGCATCAATATTGTGTAGATTTACTCTTCGGAGAACGTGTGGGGGGTTAGTGTGTGGAGAGTGGATGTGTGGAGCTTGTTTGTTTATGATCTTTTCTTCCATTTTCTTTTGGTGAATTTGCTTTTGGTCCAGTCATTGAGCTAACATATATAGATCATCTTGTGTGACTGGAACAGAGGTGGATTTGGAGTCAATTTCATGGACTTCGTGTCTAGGGTTTTGTGATCTGCGAAAAATGTCTGTTGAAGTCATGTTAAATGAGTTTTCACTCATTTCTTCAAAGAGAAGATAGGCACTTTCGGCATCTTTGTTAAGAAAATTGCCCCCACATGAGGCATCCACAAATCATTTCAATTGATCTTCTAATCCATGATAGAAGATCTGCACTAACTACCATTGTGGAATTTCATGGTGGGGACAACTTCTTAGAACTTCCTGAAATCTTTCCCAGGCTTTGTGGAGGGGTTCACCAATTTTTTGTTGAAAGGTCGTTATGGATGTTCTTAACACATTCGTTCGACTAATCGGAAATTTTTTTTAAGAAAAGTGCTTTTTAATTGTGGCTAGGTGGTAATAGGGCACCCAACCGTTCTAAACCAATGAGATGCTTTGTCTTTAAGAGAGAGAGGAAAAAGTCTCATTAACCACACATCTTCCTGCACATTGCGGGAACGACTGGTTTGAGCGAGGATAGTTAATTCCTCGAGATGATAAAAAGGGTCCTCTCTTGGAAGACCATGAAAATGCTTGATAAGGTTTAGAATGGCTGGTTTGATCTCGAAATCCCCTTGTGGTATGACCACCCCTGGTCTTTCCTCATAATTGGAATGATCATAGAAATCCTTAAGAGGAACGACAGGCTGTTGGCGGGGTGGTGGATTTTGTCCTTGATTAGCTAGGTTGGTGACAGTCCTAGCTAGATCTTCTTGATTTTACTATAGTCAAGCCAAATGGCTGACCATTAATGCAAAGGGATTTGTATTTTGGGTTATAATTGGAGGGCCACCTGGCCCTGCTGGTATTTCTGGTTGCTCCAAGTTAGGGAGGTGAGGGAGGGTGAAGTCAGCTTGTGGGTCGGCTAACGTGTTAGAAGTGGAAGCAAAATTTTTTCGACGACTTCCTAGGTTCTCCATCTTTTTAGAAGAGGAGGGGGAAGAAAATAATGATTTTCTACGGCGGGGGACGAAATTAGATGGTCCCTCGAGGTGTGGTTTTTGGGATCGTCGCCCGTGCATGCACTAATTGGGAAGAATTGGAGGGGAGGAGAAGAGAAAGAGATGAGAGAAAGTGTGCAATTCAAACAAACAAAACTAGACCTAACTTAAATGCGACTCCCTAATAATAAACCTAAGACTTGGTCTATGTAGGAAATAAGTAGTCAATAGTGAATACCCGTTCTATCAATAAATCTACCCAAGTTGCTTAAGGGGAGGTTTGGACCCAAATGTTTCCTAGGGAAAACCCTAGGTGCTTGTACAAACCTGCGCCTGGTCGTTTCACACGGCCCCTCAGCCAAAACACCAGATATAGATGACAGAATTGGTACTAACTAAAGAAAACTTAAGACCTAGATAGCAAGCCTAAGTTGATGAAGCCTTAGGGGTCAAGTTGTTACACGTTTTAATTAGGTCTAAGATACTACAGTGCACACGAAATGTAAACGGCGTTAATTGGGTTGTTGCCCTGTTATTTTTATTTTTTTTTTGTGTGTGTGCAGGAATTGGAGAGTGGCTCCAATGAAAATCAAGTTGTCACAATTTTTTTTGTATTTATGTCTTTTAGGATTCATTTTAATTGAATGTGTTTTACGATTTTTCTTTTTTAAATTTTCAAACAAGTTTGAAACTCCACAATCAAAGGCAAAACAAGTTGTATTGGTGATGGTTAATTTCCTTTAATGTGAGTCTCTAAAAAGAAAGAAAGAAACCCTAGGCCAATTATCCCTAAGATAGAAAATTACTACCAATGAATTAATTTTAGGCTTTCAGTATTAAGTAGTGGTCCAAACAAGTAAAACAACACTACTACTTTGAAGAAAATCAAACAAGGATTCCAAAAAAGATTTTTGTAAGATTTTAGGAATTTTTTTGGTAATTATTTTGAAATTTTAATTATAGTGGTGTCAAAGTCCAGAAATGATATCTGTTGGTATTTTGGACTTTTCAGTATTACCACCGACCTTAGAAAATTTTTGTGATTTTATATGATGTGTAAAATTTCAAAAGAATTCCAGCAAGCTAAATTTCACAAAAATTGGATGAGTATAAAAATTCTAAAAATTCGAGGATAGTAGCAAAATAGGAAGATTAGAGGGTGTGACCCCTCTGCAGTCCATGAATATTTAAAAATTAAATACAAATTCAATTGATCTAAAATTTGGAACAGATGTTTCTAACTTAATTTGGAATCACTGTATGAAATTTTATGATTTTAGGAGGCCTGTGGTGTTAGGAATTAATTTTTCAAGTTCGGACAGAAATCTGGACACAAAAAAATAGAACACCAACACTAGCAATGGAGTGGTGTTAAAGAAGCATTCTTGCAAACAGCAGATTTTAAAATGCACCACTCCACTTAATTAAGTTGTTTAGGGTCCTGAACGCCTATTTTAGTGTATTTTGGTAGTTTTTTAGGTTAACTGTGACAAGTAATGGGGAAACCAACCTGAAATCCTTGGGAAGAAAAGGAACTTTAGGCTTTCGCTTCCAAATTCCCGCCTTCCTGCTGTAATTCCTGTACACAGGAAAGAAAGAAAGATAAGGGGACGAGATCTACTTTAAGCAAGAGAAAATTGACTAATGCAATGCCATGCCACCCCAGCAACGGCGCCAAAAAGTGATAACGAAATACGTGAGATTTGTAAAAGCGGGTTTTTAACATCGTTGTAGCACGCAAATTCTCATATGCTTTTAAATTTGTAAACCTAGATAGGGGAGTTTCTAGGGTCGTCCAAGGAGGCAAAAATTGCAATTCAATTCTCTTGCTAAAAACACATCTCAACTTTCTTTTTGGTATTTTAAATATGTAATATTTTTTTGTTTTGAAAAGATGAGGGCAAAATGCGAATTGTAGCGGAAAGTACTAACACCTACAATTGCTTAACTAAAACTTCAAAGATAGATATATCTGATAGCGAAAATACGCGGTTTGTTAAAATACGTCGTTGTAACGCGTAAATCCGCTTTCGCTCTTAAATTTATAATCCTAAATAGGGGAGTATCTAGGGTCGTCCAAGGAGGCCAAATGTTTGCAATAGTGATTCTCTTGCTAGGAATATAAATCTCAACTTTCTTTTTGGTATTTTTCAATATACCATTTTTTTTTTGTTTTTGAACTAAGGCAACATGCGAAATTATGGCGGGAAAAGTGTTTACACTTCCAATTAAGTAAACTACTCTAAAGTGGCAAGTAGAGCCTCTCCCTAGGCTCACTCTAAGCAAGTGGAGGCCTAGAATAATTAGGGAGAGGAAGTGAAGAATGCTGAAAATAAGCAAATAGAAATGCAAACAAGATATGCGAAGAAGGCAACTAGATAATTGATAAAGTGTTTAACAAAAATGCCTAGTAGAGGAATGCTTCTACTACTAGATAATTGAAATAAAGAAAGAAAACACAAATCCTCTAAATAGATGGTGAAGAAGAGGGCTTCTTGCTCCAAGGTTGGTGGCTCCCAAGCTTGAAAAGAATCCTTCAACTCCTTCCTTGCAGTACTCCGCCAAAGTGATGACCTCCAAGGCAAGCCCTAAGGGGGCGTGCCCTAAGTTTCTCTCCAAGGGTGGACGTCCACCCTAAGCTTTTCTCCTTTGGCTGGCCGTCCTCCTTGAAGTGGGAGAGTCCTCCTCCTTGGCGTGGCTCAAGTTGAAGAGAGTGGGGAGAAGAAGGCACCAAAAGGGCTGGTGATGTGCCCCTTTAATCTCCTTCTCTACTCCTTCTTCTTGGCCGTAGGTATAGGTGGTTTAGGTAGAAAATATACTAAGGGAGGATGCCCAAAAATGGTGGTAGGTGGTGGCTTTTTATAGAATAGGAGGGGGGCTATGGTGACCTTTGAAATGGATGGCCAAGATGAGTTGATGGAGGTGGTTGGAGATCCCATGGCCAAGGAGAGTTGGCGCCACCTTAAAGGGCACCAAGGGGTAGTTATGGGTGTTGACACCCTTTGGTGTTGGCGCCAAAATGGGCATTCTAGAAGGTCATTAGGGGGCGCCACCTTAAGGTTCTAGAAGGGGGGGTATGTGGATGGCTAGGATGGCTTATGTGGGTAGGTGTAGGGTGGATTTAAGGGGCTGAAAGTGGCGCCAATATAGAGGTGGTTAGGGGTGGTTTTTGGCGCCAACTTGAAGTGTCTTTTGGTGGAGATAATGGGGTGAAGGGATGGCTAGGAGGTGGCGCCAACTTGAGTAGAGTAGCTAGCTTAGGTAGTCTTGAGTTGGTGGAGCTAGCTAGGGTTGATTTTGCAGGTAATGAATGGCCAAGGAGCTGGTTATTAGCTATGCTAAGCTAAGCTAAGATAAGCTAAGCTAGCTTAGCTAAAGGTGGAGTGGAGGAGAAGGTGTTGGAGCTAGGGTTTGGAGGAAGGAGCTGAGGAGGAGAGTCTAGAGCTGGAGCTGGAGTTGGCTGCTACTGAAGAGGCTGGCATGGGGCTACTCTAGCTGGCTTAGCTTGCTAGTTCTTTGCTAGCTACTAAGCCAAGCTAAAGTGAGCTAGCTTCTACCAAAATGAGCTGAGGTGAGCTAGGTCTGGTGCTCCCGGGGAGAATCAAGCTGGTTGAGGCAGCTAAGGTAGCTTAGCTCAACTGAGTTGAGCTAAGCTGAGTCCCCGGGAGCTGGACTTGAGCTTCCTGAGCTGAGATGAATTCTTCTTCAGCTGGCTGGAGTTGAGTGGAGGTGAATGTAGCTGGATCTGAGCTGGGGTGAACTCCTGTCAACTCAGCTGAGCTAGCTAGAGCTCCCTGTGAACTAGTGGGAGCTGAGATGAGCTAGACTCAGCTAAGTTGAGCTGGATCTGAGCTGACTTGAGCTAGGGTGAGCTAAGGTGAACTCTCTTAAGCTGCCATCCAGCTGAGATTAGCTGAATGGAGCTGGGATGAGCTAACCCTAGTTCAAGTAAGCTAGGTTCCAGCTATGGTGAGCTGGATCAAGCTGGGTTACAACTAGTCTGGGCTTCTCCTTCACCAATTGCCTTCTTGAGTGCTAGGGTTTTAGGGATCTGTGAATCTGTACATCCCTAACACTCACAAAAACACATTAAAACAATAATAAAAAAAATGCAGTGCATGCCTATCCTAATTTATGCCTAAATGCAGCCCAAAAACCCGTTTGCGGAGTAAAATCCTAAGAGCTAGGTTAGTTTTAAAGCATAAAAATGATGATAAACTGGTGTTTATCACACCCCCATGCTTATCTTTTGCTAGTCTCTTAGCAAAACATTAATTTTTTTTGGAAAATGGAATTTTTGGGAAATCTAATTTTTTTGACTTTTGAGGAGAAAAAGAGATTAAGGGACCTTGGTAGATTAAAACACAGGAGATACGGGATTTATTGAAGATAAACATTAGGATTTGTTTTTGGATCCAACCATTAGATAGAACGGGATCAATATATCCTCAGAAAATTCACAAATCAACCCCTTGTTAATTCAGATGACTTGAAATATTTATTTTTAGGATTTTTCTGGCTCGTGAATCTGATTCGCAACTTGCAAATTCCTTTAAAACCTTGTGTCGGTGCTTGTGAAAAGCCAACCTTAATAAGGACGTGTTATTATTATTATTATTTTTTTTTTTTTTTCTCTCCCCCATGCTTATTTTTAGCTTAGTCTTACAATTGATGTGTCGGTATCATCATTCCCGTTACCATTCCTCGAGGGGGCTCTGGCGCCAGTACTTCGGGATAGCACTGTCCATGACACCACCCAGGAGCTCACAACCCCAAAACACGATGCGGTGACAAGGGGCACTCCAAACAAACTCAAGCTCTTGCTCCGATGCTATAGGTAGAGCACCGTCCAAGACACTTGAGCTGCTGAAATGCGCTTTAATGCTCTGTCTAAAGATATGAAATATAGATATAGAGCAGCGCCGAGGCGGTAACATGTTGACATCGCGTCCTCAAAGAAGGTTTTTTCCTTCTTCTCGACGGTGGGAACTCAAACCAATGATTTGCTTCAGACTTTTACTAAATCCAAACAAGGGAGTTTTTCAAATTTTTAGTTATTTTTAAGTGTTGGCTTGTGTGTGAAAATTGACACAAGAAGTTTCTCAAGAACCGCAAGTTTTTGAATCAAAAACTAAGTCAAATACTTTCCATATTACAAAATAGGATCAAGTCACCTGAACTATCATGAGTTCAGGTGGAATTTTAGAGAAGGATATCTGATCTAGTCTAAAATAGACCCTGGAATTCTAATGATCAGATCCATATCCTCATCCTTAGTTTGTTAAAGATTAAATCCCATTGTACCAGAAGTGAATTTTTCGACCTTAGTCCTGATTTCAAAATGTTTCCTCAAAAAGTTTTCAATATTTTTTTTTTTCTTTTTGTTTTTTTTTTGTTTTTGGGTATGCAAGCAGGAAATAAATTAAAGAAAAATGCATGTTTTTAGGTTTTAAACATCCTAAATCGATCGTAAAAATTTGAAAACACCCCCCCATGCTTAAGATATGCCATGTCCTCATGCATTAGGAGGGAAAAGGAATCACCTTAGTGAAGAACGGTCAGGTTTAGGATGAATAAAACCTGGAAAAAGAAGAAAAAAGGAAAGCAAGTAAATGATGGGTTACCTCCCATCCAGTGCTATCTTTTACGCCATTCAGCCGGGCGTGAAGGTATGCACGGAAGACGTAAGATCATGTAAATAATTGGACACTTGGATCCCCGCAAAAAAAATGTTGTCTTCTAGATCCTTAAAAAATTGATTAGAAATAATATTGGGATCAAAGTTGGATGGAAAATGATAAGTGTAGCCTGAGTCTGGCCATGGGTTTAAATTAGGTTGGGTGCCAAACTCAGGCGGGGTTGGTGGCAGGTCCGTTAGAAAGGGGTCGGGGAAGGAATGGTGAGGATTGGGTGAAGTTAGTGTGGAAAAGTTAGGTGCGTGAATAGTGGGTGGGTTAGGGGGGGTATCAGGAATAAATTTGGGGTCAAGACAAGTTTCCGGATCACAGATCTCGCCGACCACTGAGTCTGAATCAGAGTCCTCAAAAAAACTGTGGTCGGTAAGGGTATCTATTAACATTGTCTCCTCCACCATATTAGAAATTTCAGTATCTGAGTCCTCAAAGAAGTTATCATCATGGAATCTCCTGGAGGATTTAAAAATATCTAAGGTGATAGTTTGGCCTGCACAGTTGATATCCATTTTGCCTGTGTGGCAATTGATATTTGCCTTTGCATTAGCCAAAAAGGGGCGTCCAAGGATTATCGGGGAGTCTAGTAATGATTCGGGTGCCTCAATGTCAAGAACCAGAAAGTCTGCAGGGAAGACACAATTCTGGACCTTGACTAATACATCATCGACAATCCCACGAGGTTTGATTGTAGATTGGTCGGCTAATTGTAGGGTAACCTCGACGGGTTTTAATTCACTGATCTGAAATTCTTCGAATAAACTTGTGGGAATAATATTTACAGAGGCACCAAGATCAAGGAGGGCGCGATTAAATGTAGTGTCATCAATAATTACAGAAATTAAAGGCGCCCCCGGATCTTTCATCTTAGGAGGCAGCTTACTCTGTATGACAGAGCTTACTGTCTCCGAAAGATGCACCTGTCCTAGATTTTTGGCCTGCCTTTTAGGAGTACAAATCTCCTTTAAAAATTTAGCATAGGAAGGTATATATTTAATGGCATCTAGGAGAGGGATATTGATATGAACTTGCCCAAATAGCTCCATGAGTTCTTCTGTAGTGGGCTCAGATTTCTTTCTTTTGTTGGTGGTAGGATAGAGAGCTTGTGGGAAAGGGATAGGAATCTTGTCTTGAGATTTTTGTTGTTCTTTTTCTTCCTGATGGGGAGGTGGGGAGTCAACTTGCACATGTATCTTACCAGGTTCGTGCGAAGGCTCGGGGTCAGTGGTGGTTTTCCCACTCCTCAAGGTAACTGCATGTGCAGTCGGATTATTATTTGGAGGAGGTGGGGGGGCCTGTGATTGTAGGAACCTGGGCGGCTGCTGAGGTGGGTTAGGAGGAGGCTGATTTGGATAATGTGGATTTCTGCCCATATAATGGTTCCCTTGGTGATTGGGATTGGGTATGGGTTGGGACGGAAGATGTCCTACAGGTCTTTGCGTGGGAGCAACCCCAATCTGATTGTTCAGATTTGTGATGTTGCGGGTTACTTCCGTCATTTTTGTTTGCATATCTTGTAGGGTCCGTAGCTTCTGGGCATTGATATCTTGTTGGGATGGCCCAGGATGGAAATTTGGATTCGACCCATACCCATTAAAATGATATGGTTGGGAGGAAACTTGATTATTCCAGGAGTAGTTCGGGTAATTTTTCCAATTGGAAAAATTTTTAAAGGGCTCCTGGATGGCAGAAATATTTTGGGTGGGGTTAAGATCTGGATAATTGAAATTCTCCAGTGAATCATGGGCAACCTCAGAATAATCAGCAGGAGTGGTGTTGAGATTGTGCAAATTTTCTCTTCGTGGAAAGTTAGGTTGGGTTAGATGTGGGCGTGGAGCTTGAATTGATGTGGCGAGTCTTTCCTCAATTTTCTTCTGATTAATATGCATCTGGTCGAGTTTCTGAGCGATCATTTGAAGATCGTCTTGGGTGACTGGGATAGATTGAGCGCCTATTTCATGAACACCAAACTGCGGGTTTTGGGTTCTGCAAAATGTGTTCATGGAAGCTTGGTTAAATGAGTTTTCACTCATTTCCTCAAATAGATCATAAGCACTTTCAGCATCTTTATTTAAGAAGTTGCCGCCACACGAGGCGTCGACAAATTGTCGGATTTGGTCTTCTAATCCATGATAGAAGATTTGCACGAGCTGCCACAAAGGAATCTCGTGGTGCGGGCAACTTCTTAAAAGGTCCTGAAATCTTTCCCAAGAATCATGGAAAGTTTCGCCAGATTTTTGGTAAAAGGTCGTAATAGATCTTCGTAAGGAATTGGTACGACCTATGGGAAAGAATTTCTTGAGGAAGGCACTATTGAGTTGAGGCCATGTTGTAATGGGTCGGCCAATGGTCCTGAACCAATAAGCGGCCTTATCTTTAAGAGATAATGGAAAAAGCCGCATCAGCCATATGTCTTCTTGCACATTTCGGGAACGGGTTGTCTGTGCAAGAAGAGTTAGTTCTTCAAGGTGGCTGAAAGGGTCTTCCCTAGGAAGGCCATGAAAGTGTTTAATCAGGTTCAGGACGGCTGGCTTGATCTCAAAATCCCCCTCCGGTATGACCACCCCTGGTCGTTCCTCATAATAAGACGGATCATAGAAATCTTTTAGAGGAACAACAGGCTGCTGACGGGGTGGTGGGTTTGGCCTTGGATTGGCTAGGTTTTGGATGTTCCTAGTCAATGTTTGTTGATTGGAATTTAATTTATTAATCTAATCGGCCATCAATTTTAAAAGATCAGGTAGCGGGTCTTGATGTTGTGTGTGGGGCAACTCAAGATTGGGGAGCTCCAAGTGTGGGAAGTTACTGGTGTTTGGGTTTTGGGTGGAAGGGTTAGAATTAGGGTTAGAGGTGGGGTTAGAGGTAGACGTGGAAGGGTCAGTGGACCTATTTTGTTGTGTTTCCATTTTTTCAGGAGAAGACAGAAAAAGTGGTCTTTTTACGTGGGGGGCGAAATCAAATGGTCCTTCCAAGTGCGGATTTTGAGACCGTCGCCCGTGCATAAAATGGAAGAACGGGGAGGGGAGGAGAAGAGAAAGAGATGAGAGAAAGTGTGCAATTCAAACAAACAAAAACTAGACCTAACTTAATTGTGACTCTCTAATAATAACCTAAGACTTGGTTTATATAGGAAATAAGTAGTCAATAGTGAATACCCGTTCTATCAACAAATCTAGCCAAGTTGCTTAAGGGGAGGTTTGGGCCCAAACGTTTCCCAGGGAAAACCCCAGGTGCTTGTACAAACCCGCGCCTGGTCGTTTGACACGGCCCCTCAGCCTGAACACCAGATACAGATGACAGAATTGGTACTAACTAAAGAAAACTTAAGACCTAAATAGCAAGCCTAAGTTGATAAAGCCTTAGGGGTCAAGTTGCTACAAATTTTAATTAGGTCTAGGATTCTATAGTGCACACGGAATGTGGAGGGCGTTTATTGGGTTGTTGCCCTGTTATTTGATTTTTTTGTGTGTGTGCAGGAATTGGAGAGTGGCTCCAATGAAAATCAAGTTGTCACACAAATTTTTTTTTGTATTTTTGTCTTTTAGGATTTGATTTAATTGAATGTATTTTAGGGTTTCTTTAGTTAAATTTTCAAACAAGTTTGAAAACCCACAATCAAAGGAAAACAAGTTGTATGGGTGATTGTATATTTCCTTTGAATTAATCCTCAAAAGAGAAAGAAAGAAACCCTAAGCCAATTATCCCTAAGACAGAAATTTAACTACCAATGAGTTATTTTTTAGGCTTTCAGAATTAAGTAGTGGTCCAAACAAGTCAAACAGCACCACTAATTTGAATAAAATCAAACAAGGATTCCAGAAAAGATTTTTGTAAGATTTTAGGAATTCGTTTGATAATTGTTTTGAATTTTTAATTGTACTGGTGTCAAAGTCCAGAAATAATACCTGTGGGTATTATGAACTTTTTAGTACTACCGCCGACCTCAGAAAATTTTTATGATTTTATATGATATATAAAATTTCACAAGGATTCCAGTAAGCTCAATTTCCCAAAAATTGGATGAGTATAAAAATTCTGAAAATTCGCGGACAGTAGCAAAACAGGAAGATAAGAGGGTATGACCTCTCTGCAATCCACGAATTTTTAAAAATTAAATACAAATCCAATTGATTTGAAATTTGGAACAGATGTTCCTAACTTAATTGGGAATCACTCTATGAAATTTTATGATTTTAGGAGGCCTGGGGTGTTAGGAATCGATTTTTCAAGTCCGAACAGAAATCTGGACCCGAAAAATAGAACACCAATACTTGCAATGGAATGGTGCTAAAGAAGCATACAAACAAACAATGGATTTTAAAATGCACCACTCCACTTAATTTAAGTGTTTAGGGTCCTGAAAGCCAAGTTTAATATATTTTTGGTAGTTTTAATTATTTATGTGACCAGAAAGAGGAACCAACCTGAATTTTCGCGGGAAGAAAAGGACCTTTGAGCTCTCTTCCAGATTCCCGCCTTCCCGCTGTAGTTCCTGCACACACAAAAGAAAGAAAGAGAAGGGGATGAGATCCACTTCAAGCAAGAGAAAATGAGTTAATGCAAAGCCGTGCCTCCCCGGCAACGGTGCCAAAAAGTGATAGCGAAAATACGCGGTTTGTTAAAATACGTCGTTGTAACGCGTAAATCAGCTTTCGCTCTTAAATTTATAATCCTAGATAGGGGAGTATCTAGGGTCGTCCAAGGAGGCCAAATGTTTGCAATAGTGATTCTCTTGCTATGAATATAAATCTCAACTTTCTTTTTGGTATTTTTCAATATACCATTTTTTTTTTTGTTTTTGAACTAAGGCAACATGCGAAATTATGGCGGGAAAAGTGTTTACACTTCCAATTAAGTAAACTACTCTAAAGTGGCAAGTAGAGCCTCTCCCTAAGCTCACTCTAAGCAAGTGGAGGCCTAGAATAATTAGGGAGAGGAAGTGAAGAATGCTGAAAATAAGCAAATAGAAATGCAAACAAGATATGCGAAGAAGGCAACTAGATAATTGATAAAGTGTTTAACAAAAATGCCTAGTAGAGGAATGCTTATACTACTAGATAATTGAAATAAAGAAAGAAAACACAAATCCTCTAAATAGATGGTGAAGAAGAGGGCTTCTTGCTCCAAGGTTGGTGGCTCCCAAGCTTGAAAAGAATCCTTCAACTCCTTCCTTGCAGTACTCCGCCAAAGTGATGACCTCCAAGGCAAGCCCTAAGGGGGCGTGCCCTAAGTTTCTCTCCAAGGGTGGACGTCCACCCTAAGCTTTTCTCCTTTGGCTGGCCGTCCTCCTTGAAGTGGGAGAGTCCTCCTCCTTGGCGTGGCTCAAGTTGAAGAGAGTGGGGAGAAGAAGGCACCAAAAGGGCTGGTGATGTGCCCCTTTAATCTTCTTTGTCTACTCCTTCTTCTTGGCCGTAGGTATAGGTGGTTTAGGTAGAAAATATACTAAGGGAGGATGCCCAAAAATGGTGGTAGGTGGTGGCTTTTTATAGAATAGGAGGGGGGCTATGGTGACCTTTGAAATGGATGGCCAAGATGAGTTGATGGAGGTGGTTGGAGATCCCATGGCCAAGGAGAGTTGGCGCCACCTTAAAGGGCACCAAGGGGTAGTTATGGGTGTTGACACCCTTTGGTGTTGGCGCCAAAATGGGCATTCTAGAAGGTCATTAGGTGGCGCCACCTTAAGGTTCTAGAAGGGGGGGTATGTGGATGGCTAGGATGGCTTATGTGGGTAGGTGTAGGGTAGATTTAAGGGGCTGAAAGTGGCGCCAATATAGAGGTGGTTAGGGGTGGTTTTTGGTGCCAACTTGAAGTGTCTTTTGGTGGAGATAATGGGGTGAAGGGATGGCTAGGAGGTGGCGCCAACTTGAGTAGAGTAGCTAGCTTAGGTAGTCTTGAGTTGGTGGAGCTAGCTAGGGTTGATTTTGGAGGTAATGAATGGCCAAGGAGCTGGTTATTAGCTATGCTAAGCTAAGCTAAGATAAGCTAAGCTAGCTTAGCTAAAGGTGAAGTGGAGGAGAAGGTGTTGGAGCTAGGGTTTGGAGGAAGGAGCTGAGGAGGAGAGTCTAGAGCTGGAGCTGGAGCTGGCTGCTACTGAAGAGGCTAGCATGGGGCTACTCTAGCTGGCTTAGCTTGCTAGTTCTTTGCTATCTACTAAGCCAAGCTAAAGTGAGCTAGCTTCTACCAAAATGAGCTGAGGTGAGCTAGGTCTGGTGCTCCCGGGGAGAATCAAGCTGGTTGAGGCAGCTAAGGTAGCTTAGCTCAACTGAGTTGAGCTAAGCTGAGTCCCCGGGAGCTGGACTTGAGCTTCCTGAGCTGAGATGAATTCTTCTTCAGCTGGCTGGAGTTGAGTGGAGGTGAATGTAGCTGGATCTGAGCTGGGGTGAACTCCTGTCAACTCAGCTGAGCTAGCTAGAGCTCCCTGTGAACTAGTGGGAGCTGAGATGAGCTAGACTCAGCTAAGTTGAGCTGGATCTGAGCTGACTTGAGCTAGGGTGAGCTAAGGTGAACTCTCTTGAGCTGCCATCCAGCTGAGATTAGCTGAATGGAGCTGGGATGAGCTAACCCTAGTTCAAGTAAGCTAGGTTCCAGCTATGGTGAGCTGGATCAAGCTGGGTTCCAACTAGTCTAGGCTTCTCCTTCACCAATTGCCTTCTTGAGTGCTAGGGTTTTAGGGATCTGTGAATCTGTACATCCCTAACACTCACAAAAACACATTAAAACAACAATAAAAAAAATGCAATGCATGCCTATCCTAATTTATGCCTAAATGCAGCCCAAAAACCCGTTTGCGGAGTAAAATCTTAAGAGCTTGGTTAGTTTTAAAGCATAAAAATGATGATAAACTGGTGTTTATCAATATCTTCCTCCTAAGCTCACTTTAGGCAAGTGGAGGCCTAGAGTAGTTAGGAAGAAGAGGTGAAACAAGTGTTAGAACAAAAACAACAATTGCAATAGAAAGTAAAAGAAGGCAATTTGGTTAACTAGAATTTGTGTTCTTTTTCCAAGACAAGTAGAGGAATGCTTCTACTAGAAATGAAAAAATCTAAAAGCAATGAAAGAAACACAAATCCTCTTGCAAAAATTGGTGGAGAAGGGGGTCTTCTTGCTCCAAGCCTAGCTGCTCCTTGGCTTGAAAAGAGGGCTTCCTTCTTCTCCTTCCTTGAGAGCTCTTCCAAGGTGGAAGCAACCACCTTCAATGCTCTCCTCCAAGGGGTGGGCGTGCACCACCTTCAAAAGCTCCTCCAAGGTGGCGTGGTCCACCTTAAGATCTCCTCCAAAGATCTTCCATGCCTAGCTTCTCCTTTGGCTGGCGTGACTCAAGAGAGAAGGGAAGAGGGGAAGGCACCAAGGGGACAGAATATCCCCTTAATCTTCTTCTTCTTCTTCTCTCTTGGGTGTGGGATTCTAGGTAGAATATGAGAGTGTATTTTCTAGCCAAGGATGGGTTGAATGGTGGTGGGTAGTGGTCTTTTTATAGGGTAGGTTGAGGGGTTAAGGTGCCTCTTGAAATGGAGGGCTAAGATGGTTGGATGGACGTGGTTAGATGATCCAAGGGTTAAGGATGGTTGGCGCCACCTAAGGGGTGCTAGGGGGTAGTTAGGGTTGGTCATGAGGCACCTAAAAGTGGTGCCAACCATGGAAAGGTGCCATGGGTTGGGTCCAACTTTAAGGCTTCTAGAAGGTGGGGTTATGTGGAGTGTGGAGATGGGTTTAAGGGGAGATGTGTGGTGGAGATGAAGGGGACTTTTGGAGGGAAAAGTGGCGCCATCAAGAGGGTAGTTAGGGTAGTTTTGGTGCCACTTTTAGGTGTCTTTTGGAGGTGGTGAGTAGGCTAGGTTGGCGGCAAGTAGGTGGAGCTTAGGTGGAGCTAGTAGGTGGAGTTGTTAGGTAGGGTTTTTGGGTGGTACAAGCCAAGGAAGTTGGAGCATAGCTAAGCTAAGCTAAGCTAAGCTAAGCTAGCTTAGCTAATGGAGTAGTAGAGAAGGAGGTGTTGGAGCTAGGGTTTGGAGGGAGGAGCTGAGGAGGAGAAGTCTGGAGCTGAAACTGGAGCTGGCTGCTGCTGAAGAGGCTGGCATGGAGCTACTCTAGCTGGCCTAGCTTGCTAGTTCTTTCTTAGCTACTAAGCCAAGCTAAAGTAAGATGGCTTATACCATAATGAGCTAAGGTGAGCTAGGTCTGGTGCTCCCGGGGAGGATCAAGCTGGTTGAGGCAACTAAGGTAACTTAGCTCAACTGAGTTGAGCTAAGCTGAGTCCCCGGGAGCTGGACTTAAGCTTCCTGAGTTGGGATGAGTTCTTCTTCAGCTGGCTGGAGTTGAGTGGAGCTGGATGTAGCTGGATCTAAGCTGGAGTGAACTCCTGTCAACTCAGCTGAGCTAGCTAGAGCTCCCTGTGGACTAGTGGGAGCTAAGATGAGCTAGACTCAGCTAAGTTGAGCTTGATCTGAGCTAACTTGAGCTAGGGTTAGCTAAGATGAGCTCTCTTGAGCAGCCATTCAGCTGAGATTAGCTGAATGGAGCTTGGATGAGCTAGCCTTAGTTCAAGTGAGCTAGGTTCCGGCTGTGGTGAGCTCGATTAAGCTAAGTTCCAGCTAGTCTGAACTCCTTCTTCACCAATTGTCTTCTTGAGTGCTAGGGTTTTAGGGATCTGTATATCTGTTCCTCCTTAACACTAACAAAAATATATTAAAATAACAAAAGAAAATGCAATGCATGCCTAACCTAGTGAATGCCTAAATGTAGCCCAAAAACCCATTTGCAGAGTAAAATCTTAAGAGCTAGGTTTGCTTCAATGCATAAGAATGATGATAAACTGGCGTTTATCACTCCTACAGATTAGGATTCAAACTTCTCTACATTTCCTCCGAAGGTCGTGTGCCCTCTTCAGTGTAGATATGGTGTGTGCAATAAGTGAGGCTGATACTAGTCAAATCATCGAGAGTCCATCTGATGGCTCTATGATGTTGCTGGAGAATAGTAATCAGATGGGATTCCTGTTCAGGTGTGAGTTTGGAGTTTATAATCACAGGAACGTCTGATTGAAACCCAAAAAGACGTATTTGAGATGATCGGGAAGAGGCTTGAGTTCTAGAACAGGGTTATCAGCAGCAGTGGGCGATTCCGAGTGTGTGTCAGGAGCAAGGGGAGGAGTTAGGGGTGTATCTATATCAAGGTCAGACCCCTCTGTTTGCGGGTTTTGAGCTTGTTATGGTTGATTGGGAATAATCAGGTTGTCCTCGATGTATGGTTCATCAACCACGGCCTTGATATCACATATTTGTTCTGTAACACTGCAATTAATCCCTTGTTGGGCCTTAAAGATGTCAATTATTGGTGTTTGGTTCCTGAATTTTAGTTCTATTTGGCCCTCCTCACAGTTTACATTGGCCCTAGCAGTGGCCAGAAAGGGTCTCCCTAGTATAATCGGTGTATCCCTTGGGTTTTCAGGTGCATCCATATCCAAGACTATAAAACCATCGGGAAATAGAAATCCCGTACCGTAACGATGACATCCTCGAGTACTCCTTTAGGTGACTTAATGGATCGATCAGCTAATTGCAATGTCACCTCTATCGGTTTAAGCTCAGATTCTTCAAGGTGGTCAAGGAGGGATGTAGGTATTAGGTTTATGGAGGTGCCTAGATCTAATAAGGCTCTGTCAAATTGGGTATCACCAATAGTACATGAAATCAGGGGAGTCCCAGGGTCTTTAACCTTAGGCAGGAGTTTGATTGAAATTACAAAGCTGGCTTGCTCTAACAGTATGATCGAAGTACCACTTTTGGTTTGCAGCTTACGCTTGGGTGTATACACGTCCTTCAGAAATCACGCATAAGCCGATATGTGGTAGATTGCATCCATCAAGGGGATGTTTATTTGGACCTGTTCAAAGAGCCTGACCAGATCCTCCTCAGGAGCCACGGGTTTGGATATCCTCTTTCCCTTGGTTAAGGCCTCGGTAAATGGAACCTTGGTTGGTTCTTGTAGAATAGGTCTAGGTTCTTGACCTGGGACAGGGGTGTCCTGGTTAACTACCCTAGGGCTTGTGTTACTACCAGAATTGGAGTGGTTTGGATAAGGTGGGTCTTGAGTTGCTCTACCACTAAAGCTTGTTATGGAATTCAGTCTTGCCTGGTTTTGGTTTGGGGTTGGTAAAATAGGTGGCTCTTATTGAAATCCCATGTAAGATGTCGAAGCTTCCATCCTGTCGGGTGATGGAACAAAAGGGGCCTGATAAATCATGTGGGTGTGACCCGGATTTAGGTTCATAACGTGACTCTAGGTCGGCACGTTATTTGGATTCGGTAGTGGTTGCGAAGGGAGTGTGCTAGGTTGGTAGGAATTCTCTATCTAGGTGAGTTGATTGAGAACCTCTGTCATCTCATCCTTGTGCTATTTTTGTATTTCGGCATTTGTCTTCTGAATGTTAGCTAGAGTTTGAAGGATAAGAGTCATTTAATCTGCTTGGTTTGGCTCAGATTGATAGCTGGGGTTGGGTCGAGGCTGAAGTAGCTAATATGGTCGAGGTGCTTGTGGATGGGGTTAATAAGGTTGTCTTTGATTCTAAGTATTTCTCTCCCATAGGAGGTTGGGATGATTCCACCATCCAGGGTTATATGTATTGGAGAATGGGTCATTCTGGATGGCGTTGAGGTCCTCGTAGGTTAGAGCAGCTCAGGAAAATCATTGTACGAGGGTTCAGAGTTCCCCCAACTAGAGTAAATCAGATCGATGGTCCCTCCGGTCCTGGAGTAAGATAGGGGTGGATACGAGTCCATCCCTTGAGAAGATTGGTGATAGATGTTCTGCACAGTTTCCCACCCAAGAGGTGGTTGTGTAAGAGAATTTTGTGCAGAGGTGGCTCGCTGCAGATGTCGAGTCAGCTCGTCCACCTTCTTCTCTATGATAAAGACCTTGTGCAACCGACTGGCCATCAGTTCCAAGTCGATGGATGAGAACAGGCCCTGCATCTCATGTGCTCCCCTAGGATTCATCAATGCGTGGGTATTCATCCTGTCGAATAAGCCCATGGAGTCATTATTTATCGAGTTCTCGCACATATTCTTGAGAATCTCCCACACAGTGTCTTCATGTTGACCCATGATATTCCCTTCACAGGTTGCATTGACGAATAATCAAATGTCTTCATGGAGTCCTTGGTAAAAAGATTGGACTTGTTCCCATTTAGGAACACTGTGGTGGGGGCACTTTCTCATGAGATCCAAAAATCGGTCCCATGCCTCATGAAGAGGTTCTCCAGATTGTTGAGTGAAGTAAGTGATTTGGTGGCGCAAGGCATTTGTTCGACCAACGGGGAAGAACTTTTTCAAAAATTCAGACTGGAGTTCAACCCACGTGTTGATCGGACACAACTAAGTCTAATACCAATGAGTTGCCTTGTCCATGAGGGAGATGGAAAACATCTTCATAAGCATAATATCCCGATTTTGTACATTTGACCCAAAGGTCTGGGACAGATGTTTGAGTTGTTTGATGTGCTAGAAGGGATCCTCGGAGTTGAGCCCATGGAACTTTGGAATAGCATGAATCATGTTGGGCTTGAGTTCAGAATCAGGACCTCCAGCCGGGATTTGGACTCGAGGCTCGATTGCCACCGCAATAGGATTATAGTGATCTCTCATCATAGGACGCTGCAGCTAGTTTACAAAGTTCTGGAATAGATCATTCAAGCGCTGGAGTTGGTGTTCAAGGTTCTCTTCTTCAATAGGTTGTGCCATGATGGAAGGAGGAGAACTTGGTTCTGATGAATCAGAGGAGAGGCCTACGTGGTGGGGATGCTGCACAAACACAGGCGTCGAGGCTTGGCCTCGGTGGGAGTGGATTTCTAAAGGAGGTCTTAAGGATGGTCTCAAGGACCTCCTACTAAACTTGCACTGAAGATTAGACAAGATTAGAATATGCTGTACCCAATCGAGACACCCAAAAAAATTTGGATGACTACAGAGGTTCGGGGCAGATGATACCCCTTAGTCAGAAAAGCCGTCCACCTGAGAAATACTTGGGCAGCCAAAGAGGGAGAGTCCTGCAAAGACCCCTACATGGTATAGCATCCCCACGAGTTACAGGGTTTCCCTCACCCAACCTCTTTTCTCACTGAGATTCCAGGTAGACCAGAATGGGAACATTGACCTCTTAAGTCTACCACTTTTAATTATGATCAAAGGTGCTTAGGGTTCCACTTGAACTTTAGATATTTTGAGTGCAAAAAGTGACCTAATTTCAAGGTTGGTTGACCCAAGGGGTCAACTTCACCTCTTTGTCCTTTGAGAGCTTTTAGGTCCTTTCTTTTAGGGTTCAAGTGAACTTAAGAGCTTGATTTTTAGGATTTCTCTTGGATAAGTCTTTTCAATCAAGGCTTAGGCACACCTCTTTTTGAAAAATTTGATTCTTCCTTAGAGAAGATGTGTCTCTAAAAAAACCTTGATTGGAATCCTTAAGTTGACTCTAATTGGTCCAATTTAGTTGCCACAAAGATGGTATCCAGGGCTCAATCAAGAAGGTGGTAGCCCTAGTTACCTTAAATGGATTCACAATTCAAAATGTGTTGAAATCAAAATCAAGCAACTTTGGTGGATTAGCTAGAAATGGAAAGCAGGTAGCTGATTGCGTGTTTCACTCAACTCAGTAATTAAGTTAATTTCACTTAATTAAGAGTAGAAGAAATCACTTAGGTTAACTCGAAGTTGTGTCGGTTATGTAGTATAGGGTCGAATTAACCTAACATTTTAGAAATTCTTACTGGTTGAGTCTAGGTTGTTCACTGGGAGGCATAATAATTTTTCTCCAAATTCACTAATTTCCTTTTATCTCTTTAAGTTTAGGAGGTAAAACTAGTTTTACTTATCAAAATAAGAATTTTGTCAAATATTTAAACTATGAAGAACATACAAATTCCATATGCAAACATATGTACTCAAAATGTTATTTTTTATTAACAAGTAATCATGCTATTTTTTTTTTTCTAATTTTATTTCATTAAGGCAATTAGAAAATTATCCAACTAAAGTATGCCTTTTACAATGAAGAACAAAAAGTAAGCATGCAATAATTCATTTAATTTTTCATCTCTACATCCTTTAAACTTCTTTCTTAAATCTTCTCCTACCTTCTTTTCTTCCCTTAGTTTCTTTCTTTTTGTTCCTTAGTCTTTCCTTAACACTTCTTAGCATCTGCACTACTTTCTTCCTTAGTCTTAGCATCTTCAGTAGCTTCTCTTTCCTTTTCCTTTCAGCTGAACCAGGTTTTTTTTACTTTTTAAACCAAAAGTCCTTGTATTTACGGCGAGGTCCTATCGAGGATACACAGAACCGTGAGACCAGGGTGGGACCAGACCCTACTCGATCCTCGCCTAATCTCGGCTAGGTTTGTTTCGGTTTATTTGTTAAATCGGTTCACAGTATCGAGCCGCATCGGCTCAACCTGGCCTCCCAGGCCTCAATCACATTCGCACGCACGCCCCCAAGGGCACATATTCACATCCACATGCACACGCCCCTAAGGGCACACACACCCGTAGGCCAATGCCCACGCCCAGAACATTGCTCAAATCAGATCAAAATCGGAACCGGTGCTCCTTGAGCTTGACGACTGCATAATCATAGGAAGAAAAGAGTTTTATACCCAGGTGCGTGCTCGTGGATATCCGAGGTGGGACAAAGTTTCCCCTTCCAGACCCGGATTCAATTGATCACAACTTCCAACCCAGAGCTCCAAATTCGATGATTTAAAGTTCGTTGGAAAGCTCTAAGGGTAATCTATTCAATTTTAAGGTCAATTTAATGTTTTAATTATGTTTATCTCTTCAATTTAAAGGATGAAATCAGGGGTTTCTACGGGATTAACAACAAGCCTGGAAATGTTTTAGCTCAGGGAAGTCCTCAGATGGACTTCTCTCATCTATTAGAAGGTCCATATACATTATATAAGAAATTCTGCTTCTGTTCGGATGGATTTAAAGCTCTTGAGACCTACAGAACTTGCAAAGAAGCTATTCTCTTCTCTGAAAACTTCAGAGATTAATTTTCAGTTATCAATTTGTGCAACAGACACTTTAAAGTGTTCCTAATATATTTAGATTAATTCTAAGGGTTTTAACTAATCAATCTGGCCAGGTTTTAGTTTCAAATTTCAATAAAACTGTCCTTTTGTTGGTTTGGGTTCAAGAGTAACCCAAACTTAACAGGAACATAATTTTCGCACAAAACATCATCTGAGCTTGCTTAAAACGGTTTCAGATCATCAATTAAAATTCCAGAAACAACCTGCACATCTTAATTCCTCGATTTAAGCTCAGAACACCATTATCAGATTTAAGCTTGACTGTAGAAGCTCGAAAGTTGACTTTTTGTATAAAGCTTCTTCCTAAGAAATTAACACATCAATTAGATTCTCTTCATCGTCTAGAACTCACTTAGAACTTCATATTTGAGTTCTTTCCTTAATCTCTATGGATTCAGGCTCGCCGCTTGGACTAAATTAAGTGTTTGTTCGACAGAGTAAATCAGTGTTTATTATAGTGTTTTAAAAGTTAAAATAGCTTCAGTGCTTCGCACTGATGCTTCTTAGCTCTTTAAATGTTTCTTAATTCCTTTATAACAGTCTTCTCCAACTCACCAGAGTTGGGGAAGATGAAGTTAAATCTTAAGCTCCAGTGAATGAAACCTCAAACAAATTTATTAAAAATGATCAGTAATCCATATTTTATTCTTCTGGAGTCACTTAACAACTTCTAGAGGAAGCAACTCAACTTTGACTCGCCGGAGCTCGCTGGAGCTCCGGTAACTCCAGAAAATACAAAATGCATGTACAGATTAACAAAATTAATTATTCTTAATCCAAAAATGATTCTGACGATTCAAGGAACCTCTTTATCACATTAAATTCCTTGTTTGTTCATTGAAATATCAGATTTGACAGTAAACTTGTTTCTTAAAAGATTTATTGGTTTAAGCTCAGGGCTTGATTTAACTACTCGATTGAGAAGTTAAATGAAGTCAACAGGTATTATAAATCATAAATATATATTTAATTTATAATTTGAAATGTTTCTAAGTCTCCATGAACGGTGAGCTTAGGGACTCAAATTAAATTTGGGCCTTTAATTATAGATGATAGTAATAGGTAATATAAAGTCGATTAGGGTTCATTAGTGATGGAAGGTGATGAAAGAACCCAATGAAGGTGGAATTAGCTTGACTTTTGTCACCATGGATAGTGAAGTAGTCAGTGAAGGTGAGATATGAATTAGGCATTTAGGTGATCTAATTAAACTATTTAGTGATTTAGAAATGAACATGGAAGATATAAGAAGGTGAACAGTGAGTTAAAAGACAAAGTTAAAGTCTCTGCGGAGCTGGAAGAGATGAAGCTAAATTCTACAATTACTCTAACCTAACTAACTAAACTAACTAACTAAGCTAGCCTACTCCTACTCCTACTCCTAGTCTACTGTTACCTGGACGAAGGGGTCAATAGGGCTCTGCCGAAGTCTCATGTCGGATGACCAAATCAGAGGGCGGAAGAAAGAGCTCTGGCAAGCGGATTTGAGGTGGAGTGGAGGAATGCAAGGGTCGGCGCCTTTGTCAGAGGTGCGAAAGACCACGGCGAATTTCCTTGGCTACTTAAGGTGGATGGAGGAAGTCGGAAGATGAAATGGGGGTTCACCAGAGGTTTGGAAGAATAGCCTATTGGGTCAGGTGCAGTATTAGAAGAGGGAAGGGAGCCAACTTGCTAAAATCGGAGGTGTGAGGGGATATTTATAGCATTTTTCGGCGAAGAGAGGGACGGAGTCTGGCTGAAGAAGAAGCGCGAGGAGCTTAACCTCCGTCGTCATCTCCGACGATGGTGAGGTTAACTTCCACTGAAGAATAGGATTTACGGATGGTCCAGACCGATGGATCAAGTGGAGGTGGTGAGCGCAAGCTGCAAGAGCTTGGGCAAAGAGGAATGATGTTAGCAGGGCGGTGATCGCGCGATAGGATGACTCTCTGCCACCAGCCGATCGTTTGGCAGGAGAAGTAGAAGAAGAAGAAGAAGAAGAGGGATCTAAAAGTAATAAAACCTAAGGACCTATGTGAGAAATAAGGACTCGATTGTAATGAAAATTAAGGATTAAAATGTAAACCCAGGTTTTGAAGGTTTATTTCAATTTAAATCTTTTTCAACTTTCTATATATATTAGTAAATAAGGTAAATATTATGTTTACACCTTGAATTTACATTTTTGACCTTTTTTAGATTATTTTATTAGATTAAGTAAAATCACTTAAGTTATTACATATTTAGGTATACATTATATTTAAGTTACTTATCTTATTAATTAAGGAAATGATCAGTATGATTTCGAGTCCAATTATTATATAATTTATTAATAATGTTAATTGAATGATAAAATGTTATTTTAAACTTATTTTAAGGTCCTTAACTAAGTATCCCTTATTCTATAATTAACCCTTATATATTCATAACCTTAGCTAATTAACTAGGAAGACTAGTTAATTAGGGGTAATTAGAGATCATGATGAGTGTCTCATCATACCCCCAAGCCAATGTTTTGCTAGTCCCTAGCAAAATTAACTAAGACTATGATGATTTAAAGCACTTGGGTTTAAATTATTAATAGTAAATATGTAGAGGAAAGCTTAGGTCAGAAAATTTTTTTAAGTTTAATATAAATGATTAATGCTTAGAGCATGTGTGAAAATTTTCATATTTAGACTTATACTTATAACATTTTCAAAACACACTTAAAACAATTTGTAAACAAGAATTTTATTTTGAACTAGAATTCTTCAAAAATCTCTTAATCTTTGTAACTATTCTTAACTCAAATTAGAATACAAAGTGTTTTAAGAAAAATAAAACTTAAGGATTGAGAATTAAATTTTAACTCAAAAACTCAAATAGATTTAAGTTAATCCTTTGTTTATGATATTTGATTTTTATCAATATAAGTTTAAGCAAATTAAGTAGATACTCATTATTAATCAAACTTAGAGTAGTAAAACTCTAATTTACTAGCCTACAACACTAAAGATTAACTTCTAGACCTAAAAGAAAATTAAAGCTCTTAATTACATTCTTCTTCTTTTCTTCTTTATTAATAATGAATATTCCCCTCTTATTATCTTTATGAATTTTCTTTTTAAATTTTTGTATTTATATAATTTTATTTTTTATGCATATAAGATTTTTTTTTAAAATTTTTGTGATTTTTTTTCAAATTTTTATGAAATTTTGAATTTCTAAAATTTTATCAATTTTAGAATATTTATTTTCTAAATTTCGTGGATATTTGATTTTTACGTAATTTTTTATTTTTAAACACTTAAAGTGAAAATTTCACTTTAACACCCCCCCAAGCCAAAATTTTACAATGTCCTCATTGTAAGAAGGGTGAAAAATATATGAAGTGAAATTTTAAAAGTAAGTGTATATGAAAGTCAAAGAGGATGAAAATAGGAAACAGCTATGTATAGGTGCTAAGTTTTACGCCTTCAGCTAGGTGTAAACCCTAGTAAAGAACTCCTAAAACGAATAGGTATACAGTAAAAATAGAGGAGTTATGAAAGAATTAGATCAAAAAATTAGAAAACAGATTAAACCACCCAATCAAAATTCATCCAAAAATTGCCTAGAATAGATCTCACAGATCCTAGAAATAGATTCTCGTGAAAAATCTTAGAGTGAATATCGTGAAAAATAGATCTGATTTAGGTTGAGATGTAGAACATTTAAGATTAAGGCAATTAATAAATGTTTCCACCAAGTTCAGAAGATCAACTAAATTAGTTTTGGTTCTCACTAATAGGTGGGTTATTTTGACACAAAATAGATTACTGATGCGGGTTTGATGGGTTATTTTCAGGTAAAACAGAGGACGGATTATGATTAGAATCAAAGGCCTGATAATGAAGTGGACTTGGCCTTAATTTAGCCTAGGATTTGGGAGATTCCTAGGATTCAGAATTAGCTGAGATGGAAGAGTACCTTGCTGACGAGACTCAGCCAAAAGCGTGATTTGATTTCGTAAATCAGCCAATTCTACCTTACATTGCCTATGGACCTCAGCGAGAGCTTCAGCATTTTGTCGCTGACTCTCTGACACAGCTCTTAAAATCTGATCTAGATGTGTATCTCTATTCGGCCTAGAGTAATTCTGCATGCTCATCGGGCTAGGCCTTAAATCTGATTGCTGAGAAGGCAATGGAGGTGGGTTAAAATGGGTCTGATTCATATAATTTGGTCTTTGATTTTGATTTTGATCAGCCCAAGAAAAATTTGGGTGGCTTCTCTATCCAGGATTATAGGTATTTGAATAAAGGTTTGGTCTTGGAATATTTTCCTGGATAGCATGTCAACCTAAAAGATATGGCATGTTTTCTGCAACACTTAAGGGTGGGGAAAAGGGTGGGTAAGATTGTGGGACAAAGGTCCCTCCTTGGGTTGGTGAAGGAGTAGATAGAAAACCCAAGGAAGATGGATCTCTAAAATCCAGATTATTCACAAATTCCCTCCCCGAGGGAATTTGCGAAACAGGTAAATACACAGGATTCGTAGCAAGTAGAGGCGTAAGATTCTTCATTGTGTTTCTAACCTCGTCGAGATGCTTTGCTACGATGTCGACTTTGTCCAGTTTTTCTGCAATATTCTCTAAATCCTTTGAACTGGACGGATTACTGATCTCGTGAATGCCCTTATGTGGATTTTGGTGATTCGTATTCGTGCCCCGCAAAAATTGCGACATTGATGCATTATTGATCGAGTTTTCCACCATCCCTTCAAATAATTCTGAAGCGGATTCTGCGTTGCGATTTAGGAAATTCCCTCCACAAGAGGCATCGACTAGATTGCGAATGCCCTCTTGTAAACCATAATAAAAGATGTGCATGAGTTGCCAATGAGGGATGTCATGATGTGGGCATTTCCTTTGCAATTCATGAAAACATTCCCACGCTTCATGAATTGGTTCTCCTTGATTTTGATTGAAAGTAGTAATAGCTCGCCTTAAAACATTGGTTCGACCAATTGGAAAGAATTTCTTAAAAACTGCAGATTCGAGTTCAGCCCAAGTTGAGATTGGTCTTGCTATAGTTCTATACCAATAAGCTGCTTTATCTTTAAGGCTAAAAGCTAACATTTTCATTAGTAGGATTTCCCTATTTTGATTTTGAGGACCAAGACTTTGAGATAAATTTTTAAGATCTTTAATGTGTTGAAATGGATCCTCGGATGCAAATCCGTGAAAGTGGGGGATTAAACTTATAATGTTTGGCTTTAATTCTGGATCATATTCCCCAATAGGAATCCTAACATTAGGCTCTACTTGTGCATTAGATGGGTTATAATAATCTCTAAGTAAAGGCCTAGGATGATTGATCGGTAAATCATGATTTTCAAAACCGCCTCAGGTCGAGGTGAAGAACGGGTTTGTAAAGTTCGTAGATTTTTTAAGGCTGTTGTCAATAAATTGATTTGTCTTGTTTGCTCTAGCATCCTAAGGTTCTAGTTCAGGAGCGCCTCATACATAAAAAAGCGGCATCTCCCCCTGACCAGAAGAAGAAGGGATCCTGGGATTAAGATTCTGCATTGGATCCATAGAAGTGGATGGATCAGATGGGAAAACCATTGGTTGCTTATCTGCAACTGGCTTAGGCTCACTTGTCAACGGTGGTACAAGCGACGGATGCATGGATCGTCTCCCGTTCATAAACGAAAAATAAATGTGCAAAGGCACATGCACACCATCGATACAAAAACAGCAGCACAAAAGCAAAACAGTGTAAAAGACGTGGGTTTTGCTCTTCTTTCAAAGGAAAGAAGAAATTCCTAAAGCACACAAAGTAATTTGACGCAAACAAATAGAGTAACAGTATCAAAATACACGTCCTAATTTGTGACTACGCAGGTGCGTACCTTAAAGCTCAAAGGTCTAAGGTCTAGGATCGAGACCGCTCACTACTGGCTCCCCGGGGCTCTAGTAGTGAGACAGACTTGTTGATCTTCAGCCAAACCCTAAGAGGTGCAAAGAGGAGAGATAGAAAAATAGACTCGTGTGACTCTAGTGAGCGCGCTATGTGCACGATAGCATGTAACAGACAATATCGATATAAAAGCCCACATGCATTCTGCAAACAGATTTAAGTCACCAATTTTACTTCCTCTTTTTAGTTAGTCTTTTTTTTCAAAAATATATCAATTAAACTACAATAGCCGCTTTTTATATCTTTTCAAACAAAAATATGGTCTTTTTAATTCTCAAAAATAGGGATCTACACGGGTTTTCACATGTTTTCCTGCTGATGTGAGAAAAACAGTTTAAAAATTTTCCCAAGTCAGATCGTAATTAACACTGCTAGGAAATGCACTCCTAAGAGTGTATGCTTATGATATGCTGCTGCTAGTCAGAAAAGATGTATTTCTGTATTTTTTTTATTTTTAAATGCAACAAACAAAAGATTAAGAAATACTTACAAAGAAATGAAAACAGCAAAACTAAATCCCTCCTTCTCCTGAGATTACCCGAAAAGGTAAACCTGAAAAGAAAGAAAAAAATAAAAAAAAACACACTAATTAAAACAAAAGTTAATAAAAACAAAACTATTAACAAAATACCTCCTAACTAAATAATTAATCCTTTTAAAATTTTAGTGAATCAAAATACTGCCTCCCCGGCAACGGCGCCATTAAAATGATTGCGTGTTTCACTCAACTCAGTAATTAAGTTAATTTCACTTAATTAAGAGTAGAAGAAATCACATAGGTTAACTCGAAGTTGTGTCGGTTATGTAGTGTAGGGCCGAATTAACCTAACATTTTAGAAATTTTTATTGGTTAAGTCCCGGTCGTTCACTGGGAGGCATAATAATTTTTCTCCAAATTCAATAATTTCCTTTTATCTCTTTAAGTTTAGGAGGTAAAACTAGCTTTACTTATCAAAACATGAATTTTGTCAAATATTTAAACTATGAAGAACATACAAAATTCCATATGCAAACATATTTACTCAAAATGTTATTCTTTATTAACAAGTAATCATGCTATTTTTTTTTTCTAATTTTATTTCATTAAGGCAATTAGAAAATTATCCAACTAAAGCATGCCTTTACAATGAAGAACAAAAAGTAAGTATGCAAAAATTCATTTAATTTTTCATCTCTACAGCCTCTAAACTTCTTTCTTAAATCTTCTCCTACCTTCTCTTCTTCCCTTAGTTTCCTTCTTTTTGTTCCTTAGTCTTTCCTTAACACTTCTTAGCATCCGCACTCCTTTCTTCCTTAGTCTTAGCATCTTCAGCAGCATCTCTTTCCTTTTCCTTTCAGCTGAACCGGGTTTTTCTTACTTTTTAAACCAAAAGTCCTTGTATTTGCGGTGAGGACCTTTCGAGGATACACAGCACCCTGAGACCAGGGTGGGACCTGACCCTACTCGGTCCTCGCCTAATCCCAGTTAGGTTTGTTTCGATTTATTTGTTAAATCCCTTCACAGTATCGAGACGCATCGACTCAACCCGGCCTCGCAGGCCTCAATCACATTCGCACGCACGCCCCCAAGGGCACATATTCACATCCACATGCACACGCCCCCAAGGACGCACACACCCGCAGGCCAATGCCCACGCCTAGAACATTGCTCAAATCAGATCAAAATCGGAACCGGTGTGCCTTGCGCTTAACGACTGCATAGTCATAGGAACAAAAGAGTTTTATAACCTGGTGCACGCTCGTGGATATCCAAGGTGGGACAAAGTTACCCCTTCCAGACCCGGATTCAATTGATCACAACTTCCTACCCAGAGCTCCAAATTAGATGATTTAAAGTTCATTGGAAAGCTCTAACGGTAATCTATTCAATTTTAAGGTCAATTTAATGTTTTAATTATGTTTGGTTCTTCAATTTATGGGATGAAATCAGGGGTTTCTACGGGTTTAATAACAAGCCTGGAAATGTTTTAGCTCAGGGAAGTCTTCAGATGGACTTCTCTCATCTATTAGAAGGTCTATGTACACTATATAAGCAACTCCGCTTCTGTTAGGATGGATTTAAAGCTCTTGAGACCTACAGAACCTGCAAAGAAGCTATTCTCTTCTCTGAAAACTTCAGAGATTAATTTTAAGTGATCAATTTGTGCAATAGACACTTTAAAGTGTTCGCAATCTATTTATATTAATTCTAAGGGTTTTAACCAATCAATCTGGGTAGGTTTTAGTTTTAAATTTCAACAGAACAGTGCTTCTGTTGGTTTGGGTTCAAGAGTAACCCAAACTTAACAGGAACATAATTTTTGCACAAAACATCATCTGAGCTTGCTTAAATCGATTTCAAATCATCAATTAAAATTCCAGAAACAACCTGCACATCTCAATTCCTCGATTTAAGCTCAGAACACCATTATCAGATTTAAGTTTGACTGTAGAAGCTCGAAATTTGACTTTTTGTATAAAGCTTCTTCCTAAGAAATTAACACATCAATTAGATTCTCTTCATCGTCTGGAACTCACTCAGAACTTCAAACTTGAGTTCTATCCTTATCTCTATGGATTCAGGCTCGCTGCCTGGACTAAATTAAGAGTTTGTTCGATAGAGTAAATCAGTGTTTATTACATTGTTTTAAAAGTTAAAATAGCTCCAGTGCTTCGCACTGATGCTTCTTAGCTCTTTAAATGTTTCTTAATTCCTTTATAATAGTCTTCTCCAACTCACCGGAGTTGGGGAAGATGAAGTTAAATCTTAAGCTCTAGTGAATGAAACCTCAAACAAATTTATTAAAAATGATAAGTAATCCATATTTTATTATTCTAGAGTCACTTAGCAACTTCTAGAGGCTGCAACTCAACTTTGACTCGCCAGAGCTCGCCGGAACTCCGGTGAGTCCAGGAAATACAAAATGCATGTACAGATTAACAAAATTAATTATTCTTAATCAAAAAAAGGTTCTAAGTTTCAAGGAACCTCTTTATCACATTAAATTCCTTGTTTGTTCATTGAAATATCAGATTTGACAGTAAACTTGTTTCTTAAAAGATTTATTGGTTTAAGCTCAGGACTTGATTTAACTACTCGATTGAGAAGTTAAATGAAGTCAACAGGTATTATTAATCATAAAAATATATTTAATTTATAATTTGAAATGTTTCTGAGCCGCCATGGATAGCGAGCTCAGGGACTTAAATTAAATTTGGGCGTTTAATTATAGATCATAGTAATAGGTAATATAAAGTCGATTAGGGTTCATTAGTGATGGAAGGTGATGAAAGAACCCAATGAAGGTGGAATTAGGTTGACATCTGTCACCATGCACAGTGAAGTAGTCGGTAAAGGTGAGATATGAATTAGGCGTTTAGGTGATCTAATTAAACTATTTAGTATTTAGAAATGAACATGGAAGATATAAGAAGGTGAACAGTGAGTTAAAAGACAAAATTAAAGTCTCTGGCGAGCTCAAAGAACTCGCCGAAGCTGGAAGAGATGAAGCTAAATTCTACAATTACTCTAACCTAACTAACTAAACTAACTAACTAAGCTAGCCTACTCCTACTCCTACTCCTAGTCTACTGCTACCTGGACGAAGGGGTCAATAGGGTTCCGTTGAAGTCTCATGGCGGACGACGAAATCAGAGGGTGGAAGAAAGAGCTTTGGCAGACGGATTTGAGGTGGAGTGGAGGAATCCGAGGGTCGGCACCTTTGTCAAAGGTGCGAAAGACCACGGCGAATTTCCTCGGGTACTTAAGGTGGAGGGAGGAAGTCGGAAGATGAAATAGGGGTTCGTCGAAGGTTTGGAAGAATAGCCTATTGGGTCAGCTGCAATATTAGATGAGGGAAGGGAGCCAACTTGCTAAAATCAGAGGTGTGAGGGGGTATTTATAGCATTTTTCGGCGAAGAGAGGGACGGAGTCTGGCCGAAGAAGAAGCTCGAGGAGCTTAACCTCCGTCGTCGTCTCCGATGATGTTGAGGTTAACTCCCACTGAAAAATAGGATTTACGGATGATGCAGATCGATGGATCAAGTGGAGGTGGTGAGCGCAAGCTGCAAGAGCTTGGGCAAAGAGGAATGATGTCGGCAGGGTGGTGATCGCGTGATAGGATGATTCTCTGCCACCAGCCGTTCGTTTGGCTGGAGAAGAAGAAGAAGACAAAGAGGGATCTAAAAGTAATAAAACCTAAGGACCTATGTGAGAAATAAGGACTCGACTGTAATGAAAATTAAGCACTTAAATGTAAACCCAGGTTTTGAAGGTTTATTTTAATTTAAATATTTTTCAACTTTTTATATATATTAATAAATAAGGTAAATATTATGTTTACACCTTGAATTTACATTTTTGACCTTTTTTAGATTAATTTATTAGATTAATTCAAATCACTTAAGTTATTACATATTTAGGTATACATTATATTTAAGTTACTTATCTTATTAATTAAGGAAATGATTAGTATGATTTCGAGTCCAATTATTATATAAATTATTAATAATGTTAATTGAATGATAAAATGTTATTTTTAACTTATTTTAAGGTCCTTAACTAAGTATCCCTTATTCTATAATTAACCCTTCTATATTCATAACCTTAGCTAATTAACTAGGAAGACTAGTTAATTAAGGGTAATTAGAGATCATGATAAGTGTCTCATCTGTAGCCCTAAATTGATTTTTTTTCTTTGTTTTTCCTTTTCAAAATTGAGGGGATTATGAGGGCTAATGAGAGATTACCTACTCCTGGTGTGGTTGTTTTGCGGTTGTCTTCTTTTGAATTTTCCTCCCCTGAAACAATCACTGCAAAAGAAATAGATCAAGTTAGTATTGAATCAGAAGTTGTGATCAAGGTTTCTAAATTGCCCGTTGCTCCCCAGCAACGGTGCCAAAATGTTTACAAGGTGAAATTGGGTTTAAAATAAATGTGTCATAGTATAGCCAAAATTACTTTGAAAATAAATGAAATTTTATTACTCGAAAAAATATAAATCCCAGGTCGAACACAGGGAGCAAATTGGGATTTGAAAACCAATAATACAATTTTTGAACTTATAAAATGCAATGACAAATCAAAGTTATGAAGTAAGAAAATGATATCAATGTATGTAAAAGCTCAAAATGAAGTAAGGACGTCTGATGTAAAAATCAGATGTCTTAAGTGCTCAATGCTACAGTGCTTCTTCAATCTCTCTTCTTGCTCTCTGTCTTTTGCTTTCTCTGGCTCTTCTTCTTCTTCCTTCTTCCTTCTCTTATTTCTGGCCTTGGCTTCTTCTTTCTTTCTTCTTTCTCTTTCTTTGCTTCTGACTTCAGCCTTGCCCTTCTTTTCCTGCAGCTTCACCCTTAGCTTCTGCTGTGGCTTCCTCCCTCTTTCTTTGGCTTCACCCTCCTTTTCCCTTGAGAGCAAAACTTAACCCCTACCCTCCTTATGAATTCTCTCTTCTTTCTTCTCTCTTTAGCTCACTCCCCCAGAGCCTTCTCGGGTTAACAGGTCGGGACAGCGTGCCCGAGACTAGGACCACCGGCGTCGGTGGTGGGCAAGGAGTGTGCGGGTAGTCGACTCGAGAACCAAGTCTGTGGAGGTGTGGATGCGAACGAGGCTTATCGGATGAGTGGGACCTCACCCAGTGTCAGGAGGTGCTAAGAGCTTGGCACTTTTTCTACTTATTATGCACCGCTTTGTTGAAAACTTTTGAGGTGGGACTAAATGTCCCACCTTCTTCCCACGTGCGCCTGCAGTAGGTGATGCACTCAATTACAGCAGATGCAGGGGCTTTGGCTTCCAATTGTGGGGCTGGAGTTATTCACAAAGGGAATCCACATGTCTGGGAACCTGGAGCTTGATGCTTGGAACCTTAGATGAGGCTTGCATGCTTCTTCGAGTTTGCTACAATGGCATCAAAGCACATGTACCTATCTACAGGAAAATGGCCTCACAGCCTTGTCAAATCACATAGAAAGCTTTGCCGTGACACGACGAAGGTGGCCCGGTGGTCAGCGTGGTGCAGGGCGACCTTGGTGTGCGTGCCTAGGTTGTTCTATGGCTGTGGAGATGGGTATGTTCGGGGGAACTGTGTGGAGTGTGTGGTAGGCAATGGAAAGAGGGAAGTGAAATTCCCTACCAGGAGGGGTGACGTAATAAAATTGCGGAATTGAATATATAAAGCAATATCACAAAAATAAGCAATCACAAAATGTACACAGGTATTTTTAGGTGGAAACCCAAACCGGGTGAAAACCACCACCTAACCCTCTCGAGTTAGGATTTTCCGATCAACCAAGTTGATCAAAATCCACTAAATGAATCACTTTAAACGAGGGTGATTCAACCTTAGTACAACCATGCTACAAGTACGAGGGTAGCATTCCTCAACCCCTTCTCTCCACGAGAAGGATTTTGTCCCACGAAGGAGACGGGAATTCGCAAAGCGAATACCCAACCAAAAGACAAAGATAAAAATAAATAATAGTCCTATAGAGCCAACAAAATAATTAAACCTAGCTTCTATAGGAAATAGGAAACTCCCCTTTGCAAGTAGTGCGTCGACGATGACGCGGTGCGTGTGCCACGCGATGGCGCTACGTCGCTCTCGTAGACAACGGTGGGAGAGCGGGTGCGCAAACTGAATTTAGCTCTCAAGATATAGAACTTGAGCTTAGAGAGCAAGAGAGACACAAAAGAGTGGAAAGTATGTTGCTTAGGTGTGTCTTTTGTGTTTCTAAGTGTATATCTTGTGTGTTTTTGTGTTGCAAAGGCTCCCCTCTATTTATAGAGGCCTTAGGAAGGCTTTGGAAGGCTTAAGAAAGGTTCTATAGCCGTTGGGTGCAATGCCTAAGAGAATCAGGCCGAAATCAGGACAATGATTACATTTGACAGGGTTATCAGACGTCTAACTCTGGCATCAGACGTCTGGAAGGCCACTTTAAGACGTCTGATTCCAAGGTCAGACGTCTGATTCTATGCGGGTTTCTCCCTGACTTGAATCAGATCTAAACAGGGTTTTTGCGCAAGTCCATCAGACGACATACAGGACGTCTGGCACTATGTCTGGACGTCTGGAAACCTACTTTTACTGTGGGAATTGATTTCCAAACATTGCAACAGCTAGAAAATCTCTGAGAAGAGATTTTGGGTCAGCCGAGGCAAAATGGTCATTTATCAGACGTCTGGAAAGTCCTATGGACGTCTGATAAGGCTCTAACGGTCATAATCTTGGGTGTTTTCTAAGCCAGCCAACGGTCCACTAATTGGACGTCTGGCAAAGTCTTCAGACGTCTCCTAAGACATCTGGTCTAAGGTCTGAACGTCTGATTTCATCAGACATAACTAACTATGTCCAGCCTAACAGTTATCAGACGTCTGAAACAACAGTCAGACGTCTTAAAATTCTTTATCAGACGTCTGATTTGGGAATTAGACGTCTGGAAGTGCTGTTTGAACCCTATATTGGTTTTCTAAGTATTCTACAGAAAACCTAAGTATCCTAGGGTTGTGCCGGTGTTCCTAGGACTACTGTTAGGGTTCTTTGAGGCTCTTTAACATGAAATATCCAAGGAAATAAAGAGCAACAAAAGAAACAAAAAATACAACAAGTACAAAAGAAGGAAATCTATCCTATTCTTCATTTCCTTCCATCTTCAATCTTTCGCTCCATGCGAACCTCCTCTGTTTTCCGTCAAGCTCTTCCAATCCGTCCTGGATGCGAGCTCGAACTCCGTCTAAACACGTCCTCATTTGCAATTGACCTGAAATGTAGGACTCAAATTGCAAATGTTAAATAACACGTGTTTTGTTATCATCAAAACAAATGATCGTGGTGCTCTAGCACCAACAATCTCCCCCTTTTTGATGATGACAAAACCGTAAATAATAATGCATAAAAAATCCTCCCCCTTTTTGACATTATCAAAAAGGTTTAATTGATTTTATATTTCCTATAACTCCCCCTTAAAACATGCTCTTCTATGAGTTTCTTTTGACAAAGGTAATGTCCTCCCCCTTTTTGTAACAATGCGATAGCTATTATTTTTCTCCCCCTTTCTAAAGGAAATTTAGCTACCTTATATCTCCCCCTTGACAATTAGCTCATCCTTTTTTAACTCCCCCTATCTAAATGCTTATGATAAAAAGATAGGGTAAAGGGTTTTACCTCACCTACCATGGCCAATAAAATGGCCCGAATGGTGGTGGTGGATGCCACATCGGATGGGGCTCCCATCCGTAGCTTGGAGGCCCGGGCATCGGCGCCGGTCTCCAATCTGGTGGTCAACGTGCGGTGGGTCCGTCGTTTGTTCGCCGTCTCGTCGGTCTTCTTGTTCTCCTCCTTGGTCTACTCCTTGGTTCCCCTAACTTGAGTTGACCAGCCTTGAGCTTGTAGGTCCAGTCCCTTATGTTGTAATTATCCCTGAACCCTACATAACAAGACTCTAATTCTTTTTTCGGTATCCAAGTGGGCTTCGATCCGGATTTGTTAGAAGGTCTCCTTGATGGAGATCCTTTCTCAACCTTAGGGCTATAAAAATTATCAACTTTGTTGATTAATTTGTTAGAATTTTCCCTAAGACATGCAATTTCTTTTTCTATAGTTTGCATCTTAGTCTTTAAATCATAGATTTCTAACTTTAGACTATCATTTTCCTCAATCAACTTATTATTTTCATTGATGAGGTTATGATTTTCTAATAATAGGTTATCATTTTTAGGACAAGCTTCTAGATCCTTAAGTTTTATTTCTAACCTACCATTTTCATTTTTAAGAAAACTAAGGTTCTTTTTAATGCTTTTATTTTCTATCCTAAGTGATTTACTAATCTCAAAAAGTTCATTAAAAGCTTCTTGAAGATCGAGATTTACCTCGTTGTCTGAGTCGCTTTCGCTTTCGCTGTCGCTTCCTCTGGCCATGAAGCCGAAGCAAGCGGTTTCTTCTTCTATGGTCTTTTCTTCTTCTTCCTCCGAGCTAGAATCGTCCCAAGTGGCTTGGAATGCCTTCTTCTTAGATTTCTTCTCCTTTTCCTTCTTCTTCTCCTTTTTGAGAAGAGGGCATTCTGGTCGCAGATGCCCTTTCCCGTTGCAGTGGTAGCAACGTCTCGGGCTTTCCTTCTCCTTTTTCTCTTTCTTTAATTCCCTACAAAACTTGGAAAAATTTTTGAGTAAAATTCTAAAGTCTTCGTCGTCGGAACTTACCTCGCTATCTGACGCGGCTCTGAAGGCGAGAGTCTTCTTTAGTTTAGGCTCTGGTGTATCTTTCTTCTTCTGCTTCAACTTAGTCTCATAGGCCATTAGATTGCCTAGGAGATCTTCCATGTTGAGCTCCTCCATTTCGTTTGCCTCTTCGATGGCGGTGACTTTCTGTTCCCATTCCGGTCCAAGGGAACGAAGAAGCTTCCCTTGAAGATCCCCCTTGATGAAAGTCTTCCCTAAAGCTTTCAAGTTATTTACTATGAGAGTGAACCTAGTGTTCATCTCACTTAAAGTTTCGTTAGTTTTCATAGAAAAAGCCTCAAATTCTTGTGAAAGTAAATTGAGTTTAGAAGTTTTTACCTTAGAGGTACTGTTATCAACGTTTTTGTGCGGATTTAAAGGTGTATTACGTTGCAGTAGAACCGACAAAACGTTTAAACAAATATAAATAATTTTATTACTCGAACAACTAGAGTATCCGAGGTCGAACACAGGGAGCGAACTCAGTACTTTGTAAAACCCAAGAATACAACTGTTGAATGCAGATATAATTGATTCAAAGAGTTTTTAAGAAAGATGTAAAAAAAATAGAATTAGACGTCTGATTTATGTATCAGACGTCTTAAATGTGATCCTTCTTTCTCTGTTCCTTCTTCTGCTTTGCCTTTCTGATCTCTTTGCAATCTTCCCTTGTCCTTCTTCTTCTTCTCCTCTGCGAAGACTTCTAATCTTTCTGCTTTCCTTCTTCTGCTTTGCCTTTCTGATCTCTTTGCAATCTTCCCTTGTCCTTCTTCTTCTTCTCCTCTGCAAAGACTTCGTTCTTTCTTCTTCTTCTTCTGTCTTGCTCCTCCTTTCTTCGTTGCCTTCTTCTTCTTCTTCTTTGGCTTGCTTTTTCCTTCTTCTGCAGCGGCCAAGTCCTTCTGCGATCAGCCTGCCTGCATAGGAGCAAAACCTAACCCTTCTCCCTCTACCCGCGCGTCTCTCTCTCTCAAGCAATTCACTCAAACCGCTCTACCAGAGCCACAGTCTTAAATCGGGTCGGATCGTACCCGGGACCAGGCGCACCTGCAGGTGTGTGATGCGCGAGGAGTGCGTAGGTCTAGGTCGGGTCGGATCCGCCAGTTCTGCGTGGTCAGGCCGCGGATGAGGCGGGTGGGGTCAGTGAGGGACCTCACCCCTGTGCTTACTGAGGCGATAAGAGTAAAACGTAAAAACAACTTATATGGTACTTGCCGGTTGCAATCCCACGATGTGGGACTATCTGGCCTCGCCTTCACGCGCGCCTACAGATGCCTCGTCGTGCGATTGCCCCGCAGCTGCTGGCTCTGCTAGCACTCCTTGGCTGGACTCGTTCACCTCGCGACACCCGCGCTAGTATGCAGCACCTGTAGCCTGGAAGACCGGGTGCCTGGAGCTTCGTGGGAGCTTCATCAGAGGTCGTCCATGGCGGCAGCGGCTCAAATCCTGTCGTACACAAAACGCGCCTCTCGGCCAAATCAGAATAGCTAGAGACCTTCGCCATGGCACGGCGAAGGCGGTGGGCAGTGCTGCAGGCCGCAGGTCGGCCTAGGCGTGCGTGCCGAGGTCAACCTGTGGCCGGAGATGGTGGGTTGGTCAGGGGGTGATTGTGGAGGGATGGAGTGGCAGTGGTAGGGTGGAGTGTGTTCCTGGAGGTGAGGCAGAGCTTTCGAGGTGGTTGGCGAGCCGTGTGGAGGGCTGGAGTGGTGTGGGCGGCTCGCCGGAGTGTGGTCGGAGGCGAAGATGATGGAGGTGGTTAGCGTCTGTCGAAGGTCGATCAAGGGAGATAACAGGGGGAAAAGAGAGAGGAGAAGGTGGAGAACGTATCTGGGGTTGTTTGGAGGGAAGGGAGGCGGCGGAGAGGACGGCTCGTAACTGCCGTCGTCGGGGAAGAAAGACCCTGGGGGAGGAAGCGGCGACGAAGATGAGGTCGGGAGCTTGCGTGCAGGGTACAGCGTGCCGCGGGAGGAAGAGGCGGAGAGGACTCTGCTGCTGGTATGGCAGCAGAGTGACGAGAAGGAGGGAAGGCGGTCGCCGGAGCTTGTGGGTCGTTTGGCCGGAGATGGGAGAGAAGAAATTTGGAGGGGATCTCCGTCAAAATCAAGCTTCAGATGAGCGGCCGGGTCCGGGGGGTGTTTTATAGGTGCTGGCCGCTCCTATCAGTGCGTAAAAAATGCGCAATTAGGTCAGCCGGCTCGCCGGAGTTGGAAGGAAGAAAGATACCCAAATCTCTCGTGCGTTCGCACGAGAGATTGGGTTCATGCCAGCGAATTTGATTGGCTTTAGAAGGAAGGTAATTCCTCAGAGAATCTCCCTTCCATTTCTGGGAGAGAATCTCTGAGGAATTAGATAGCAATCTCTCTCGAAACTTCGTCGGAGCTCGGTTCTGCCCTAGCAATGGCGGCAGGACCGGTTTGCAAAGAAGGTGAAGAACCTAGGGGGCTCTCTGCAAGGATATTCAAAAGATAGGGACCTATTTGTGATTTGGGTGTACTAAATTGCAAAGTAGGTTAAGATGACCTCCCCTTAGGTCCAAATTTTGGTACAAACCTAATTTGGACCTAAAGAATCCAATGGTGAAGTTGGATTTCAGGTTTGACCTCGTTTGACTGGACATTTTGCGTAAAAACCCAAATTAGGTTAATTGAAGAGCTAGGACCCTGATCTAGGTCAAACTAGGTTCCAAAGGCCAAATTAAGTGTTCTAAACCCTAGAGTATGTTTTTCCATGATTTATAGAGGGTTTACTTGCTTTTTGTTCTGACCAGAACCTTGTTAATTTCAGCGGGTCTGTTTTAGGGTTACCAAGTGTCATTTAGTTCTTAGATTGCACATGAACCCATTTCTGATTGACTCAACCCATTTTTTATCTCATTTATACCATTTGACCTCTGTTTTGCCTCTGAGAAATCCCGTTTACGTACTGCAATGGTAAACTTGCAGTTTTAACCTTTATTTCATGTTTTCTTCTCAGAGCACTAGTTCCTTCAGTTAGGCCTTCTTCTAGGTTATGTAGGAGCTTTTATCTTCTTTATTGGGTCAAAATGAGCTAGTTATGGCTCATGATGAGGCTCTCATCATACCCCCATGCCTAGCTTTTGCTAGTCCCTTAGCAAAATTTCAAAGTTTTAACTTCCATTCTAGACCCTGAATGTCTGTCAACAATGATATGTGCTTCTCCTTTTCTTTTGTGATTAGGTGGGAATGCCGACCATAGGCCTAGAGGTACTCAAGTACCAACCAAAATCCGGACCTGTTCCGCTTTAGCCTCAATCTTCTGCAAAGGTTTCTACGGCCCACAGAAACTAACCTAGGGTTTGTTGGACTCCGCGGTTAAAGCACCCGTGCTTGAGATATTTTTAGCCTAAGTTCAGTTTGCAGTGCGTTTTTTGTAAGAGAGAGATAGAAGATTTATTTGTTTGGAGAGCTTTTCTCTCTCTTTTCTTTTTTATTTCTAGCTTCGGATTAGCTTCTCAACACGGTCTGTATCGGATTCCTCGTCCCCATCATCAATCCTCAAAGGTCCCTGGCTTTCGAGATTTCGAGATAATCCCGCCCATGGCAACCCCCGGAACCCTGGCTTTCGAGATTTCGAGATAATCCCACCCATGGCGTTCCGTGGCCGAATTCAGACCCTGGCGATCGACATTTCGTGATAATGCCACCCATGGTATCTGAACCAGCAGAGTGCTTACATGCCCCCAGTAGGATATTTAAATATCCTAAGAGACAAGCACCGAGGAGATGATATGTTGTTACGCATCTTCGAGGGGAATTTCCCGCCTCTCCGCGCTGGGAACTCATCCAAATCAACTTGTGTTGATTGGCCGCTCCTAATCTAGGTGACTTTTTCAGAATATTAAACGCTCTTGCGTGTTTTGGATGTTTTATGCGCACTGAACCAGACTGTGTGTGAATTTGGGGTGCTTAGGTTACCGAATCCCGCAAACCGGAGGTCAGTTAACGAGGCTGAATACTTCCTAAGCCTTAGACCTAATACTCAAGCTTCGCATTTTCCTCAACCTCTTGAGGATTATCCAGATTTTAACGGATACGTGAATTTTTAAGCTAAAGATACTAGCCCAAAAGGCCTAAGACCAGCGTTCCCGCTAATCTCTTGTTATATCTCCGTAGCACTTTTCTTTTCTTTTTCTTGACTCGGTCTAGAACTTCAGTTAACCCCTTAATCTTTTACTAATGACTTTTTCTTTTTCTTTTCCTTTTGTGCTCCTTTCTTCAATTTTGCTCTTTTTCTCCTCCTTATATGGCTCACAACATTTCCTCCCTCCCCATTTTTTTTTTTGTTCTTTTTGTCATTTTTCTTTCTTTTCCTCCTCTCATTTGTATGACCCTGAATTGTTCCTCCCCTCTATCAAGTCTTTTTTTTTTTTTTTTACGTGAAACCCTTTCTTGATATGAATTTTCTGACATTTTGCACTTTCATACCCCCCCATGCCTAAGATTTGCAATGTCCCCATTGTAAATTAGGTGGGTTCGAATTCAGCTTAGTTCATGTATTAGGATAGGTGTGTGGTGAGTGAATGGGTCGAAGCGACTTGTTGCGAACGATTTCTAATCTCAGGTAGGTATACCTGAGGTGAAGTCGGCTGTTCTAATGGATGAACCCTAAAGTGCAATATGAGTTCCGCATAGCGATGTCAGAAACGGTTTCAGGTTTTTCAAAGAATGACGAGTTGCCTCCCGTTAAGCGCTGAGTTTTACGCCATCGGCTGGGCGCAGTGAGCTCAAGAGGAAATGAGGGTAAAGGATGACTCAGTCAAATCTATATCGGTCATGTCAATGAACGGCTTGAGTCTCTGCCCGTTCACGACAAAGGGTTCAGAATCGTGGCTGAGTGGGCTGATTTCAATAGCTCCATTTCCGAAGATTTGGCGGACTAGGTAGGGTACGACCCACTTGGATCTTAGCTTTCCTGGGAATAGTTTGAGTCGAGCATCAAAGAGTAAAACTTTTTGACCAGGATGAAAGACCTTTCTAGAAATGTGTTTGTCGTGAAAAGCTTTAACCCGTTCTTTGTAAATTCGCGAGTTCTCATACGCGTCGTGGCGTAATTCATCGATCTCGCTCATTTGAAATCTTCTGTGGGTTCCAGCCTTAGAAAGGTCGAGATTACAGGTCCGTACTGCCCAATAGGCTTTATGCTCCAATTCGACGGGGAGGTGACATGCCTTCCCGTACACTAGTCTGAAGGGAGACATTCCTAATTGGGTCTTGTGGGCGGTCCTATAGGCCCACAATGCTTCCGGAAGCCGAGAAGACCAATCTTTTCTATCAGGTCGAACAGTAACCTGAAGGATCTTCTTGATCTCTCGGTTAGATAGCTCAGCTAGACCATTAGTTTGGGGGTGGTAAGGAGTAGAGATTCGGTGTGACACCCCGTATTTGATCATCAGTGACTTGAACTGAGCGTTCGTAAAATGGGTCCCTCCGTCGAAAATTATAGCACGCGGAATCCCGAACCTTGAGAAAATGTTTTGATGAAGGAATTTTATAACGACTTTATGATTGTTGGTTCGGGTCGGAATGGCTTCTATCCACTTGGAAACATAATCAACTGCAAGTAAAATGTATTCGAAGCCATCCGAGGTAGGAAAGGGTCCCATGAAATCAATCCCCCAAATATCAAAAATTTCGCATACCAAGACCGGCTGTAGAGGCATCATGTCTCTATGGCTCATGTTGCCTAGAGTCTGGCAACGGGAACATGCCTTACAGTGATTGTATGCATCTTTGAAAATTGTGGGCCAGTAGAAACCACACTGGAGGACTTTCGATGCGGTTTTATGTCCCGAAAAATGTCCACCGCATGCCTGGTCATGGCAGAATGAGAGTATGTCTTTGATTTCCACTTCCGTGACGCATCGTCGGATTATCTGATCAGCACCAATGCGGAAGAGATACGGGTCTTCCCATAGGTAATACTTGGCATCGGAACGCAATTTGTCCTTTTTGGCCTTTGACCAATCGGGCGGAATCTGATGTGATGCCAGGTAATTAACAATATCGGCGAACCATGGAAGACTTGTACTGATAGTCAGGAGGTGCTCATCAGGGAAATGTTCTGTAATAGGTCCGGAAGGATCAATAATTTTAGAAGGAAGGCGGGATAAGTGATCAGCTACCACATTGTGCTTTCCCGCCTTGTCGCGAATCTCGAGGTCAAATTCTTGCAACAGCAAGATCCAGCGGATTAATCGAGGTTTCGCGTCCTTCTTAGCCAGGAGATACCTCACAACTGTGTGATCCGAGTATATGATAACACTGGAACCCAGAAGGTATGATCTGAATTTTTCCAGGGCAAATACTACGGCCAGCAGCTCTCTCTCAGTAACCGTATAGTTACGCTGAGCCTCATCCAATGTTTTGCTGGCGTAGTAAATGACCACAGGTTTCCCGTCAATTTTCTGCCCCAAAACCGCTCCTACAGCGAAGTCAGATGCATCGCACATGATCTCAAAGGGTTGAGACCAATCAGGGGACTGTAGGATTGGGGCTTGGGTGACTCGGTCACGTAGGATCTCAAATGCTTGAGTGCATTCCTTGGAAATTCCGAAAGGCACATCCTTGGAAAGCAGATTGGTCAGGGGGCGCGCGATTTTGGAGAAATCAGGGATGAATCGACGGTAGAAACCGACGTGCCCCAAAAAAGATCGGATGTCCTTAATCGAGCTAGGCATAGGGAGCTTGGAAATCAGGTTAACCTTAGCTCGATCCACTTGGATGCCTTTCTCTGAGATTAAATGTCCCAGGACAATTCCCTCAGGCACCATGAAATGGCTCTTTTCCCAGGAAAGAACCAAATTCACCTCGATGCACCGCCTGAGTATATGGACCAAGTGTTGGAGGCAATCGTCAAATGATTGTCCAAAAATTGAAAAGTCATCCATGAAGACTTTCAGATAATCACCTACCATATCTGAGAATATGGCAAGCATGCACCGCTGAAAAGTTGCAGGTGCATTGCAGAGACCGAACGGCATCCTTCGAAACGCGTACGTCCCGAAGGGGCAAGTGAATGTGGTCTTTTCTTAGTCTTCTGGATGGATTGCCACCTGATTGTAACCGGAGTACCCGTCAAGAAAGCAGAAGAATCTATTTCCCGCTAGTTTCTCGAGGATCTGATCAATAAACGGTAGTGGGAAATGATCCTTCTTCGTGGAGGAATTTAGTCTTCTGTAATCAATGCAGACTCTCCACGAATTAGCTATTCGGGTAGGAATGACTTCCCCGGTTTCAGTCGTGATGATGGTAAGTCCTGCCTTCTTAGGTACCACTTGTGTTGGACTCACCCAACGACTGTCGGAGATCGGGTAGATGATCCCTGCATCTAACCACTTAATGATCTCCTTTTTCACGACCTCCTGTAGGTTAGGGTTTAGGCGCCTTTGCATTTCTCTTGAAGGTCGTGAGCCTTCTTCTGTGTAGATTCGATGCGTGCAGTATGAAGGGCTTATACCAGTTAAATCATCTAGAGTCCATCCAATGGCTCTACGATGTTGCTGGAGAACAGAAATCAAACGGAGTTCCTGGTCAGGTGTGAGTCGAGAATTGATAATCACAGGAAACGTTTGATTTGAGTCCAAAAAGACATATTTTAGATGTTCGGGAAGGGGCTTGAGTTCCATGACAAGATTGTCAGCAGCAGCGGGTGGCTCAGGGTTTGTATTAGGAGCAATGGTAGGAGTCATAGGTGTGTCTAGATCGTGTTCGCACTCCTCTGTTAGTGGTTTTTGATTTTCTAGTGGTTGATCAGGAATAATCAGGTTGTCCTCTATATGCAGTTCATCAACCACGGCTTTGACATCACAAATTTCCTCTATAACCCCGCAATTAATCCCTTGTTGGGCTTTGAAAATGTCAATCTTCAGATTTTTATTCCCAAATTTTAATTCTATCTGGCCCTCTTCGCAGTTTATATTGGCCCTAGCAGTGGCCAAAAAGGGTCTCCCTAATATGATTGGTGTGTCCCTTGGGTTCTTAGGTGCATCCATGTCCAGTACTATGAAGTCCACTGGGAAATAAAAATCTCGTACCCTAACAATGACATCCTCGAGTATTCCTTTGGGTGACTTGATGGATCGATCGGCTAACTGCAATGTCACCTCAGTGGGTTTAAGTTCAGATTCTTCAAGGTGGTCAAGGAGGGATGTAGGTATTAAATTTATGGAGGCACCTAGGTCTAGTAGGGCTTTATCAAGTTGGGTTTCACCAATTTTACAAGAAATCAAGGGGGTTCCTGGGTCTTTAGCCTTGGGTGGGAGTTTGCTCAGGATGACAGAGCTGGCTTGCTCTGACAGTACGATCGGATTCCCATCCTTGGTTCGCGGCTTACGTTTAGGTGTACATATGTCTTTCAAGAATTTTGCGTAAGCCGGTATGTGGCGGATTGCATCCATCAACGGGATGTTTATCTGGACCTGTTCAAAGAGCTTGACCAGATCCTCCTCAGGAGCCACAGGTTTGGTTGTCCTTTTTCCTTTGGTCAAGGCCTCAGGAAATGGGATCCTAGCTGGTTCCTCTAGGATAGGTCCAGGTTCTTGATCTGGGACAGTAGTCTCTTAGATGACTACCCTAGGGTCTTGGCGATTATCAGGCTTGGAGTGGTTCAGATAATGTGGGTCTTGTGTTGTTTTACCACTACGTGTTGTTACAGAGTTTAATCCAGCCTGACTTTGGTTTGGGTTAGGTAGGAGAGGTGGCTGCTGCTGAAATTCTGCATAAGATGTAGAAGCCTCCATCCCGTCTGGTGATGGAGTAGCAGGGGCCTGATAAATCAAATGTGCGTGGCCTGGATTTGGATTCATAATGCGCCTCTGGGTCGGCACGTTATTTGGGTTGGGCAGAGGTTGCGAAGGAAGGGTGCCAGGTTGGCGAGAATTTGCCATCTGGGCCAGTTGGTTGCGAACCTCTGTGATCTCGTCCTTGTGCTGTTTTTGCATTGCCGCATTCGTCTTTTGAATGTCAGCCAGTGTTTGAAGGATAAGAGTCAGTTGATCCTGGTTTTGCCCAGATTGGTAGGTGGGATTGGTCCGAGGCTGAGGCGGCTGATATGGACGAGGAGCTTGTGGGCGGGGTTGATATGGTGGTTTTTGAGAATTTCCCGCCCACTGAAAGTTAGGATGATTTCGCCATCCAGGGTTGTAGGTATTGGAGTATGGGTCATTCTGGATGGCGTTGAGGTCCTCGCAGTTCTGAGGAACCTCAGGAAAGTCGGAATACGAGGGTTCAGAGTTCCCCCAACTCGAGTAGAAGGGATCGGAGGTCACTCCGGTCTGGGAGGTAGACGGGGGTGGATAGGGGCCCATCCCCTTGGCAGGTTGGTGAGAGATGTTTTGCACTGTTTCCCTTGCCAGAGGAGGTCGTGTAAAAGAGTTTTGTGCAGAGGTGGCTTGCTGCAAATGTCGAGTTAGCTCGTCCACCTTCTTTTCTATGATAGAGACCTTGTCCAACCGACTGGCCATCAATTCCAGGTCAACAGAAGTGGACAGGTCCTGTGTCTCATGTGTCCCTCTTAGATTCGTCGATGTGCGGGCATTCGTCCTGTCGAATAAGCCCAAGGAGTCATTGTTTATGGAGTTCTCGCACATGTTTTCGAGAATCTCCCACACCGTGTCCTCGTGTTGGCCCATGATGTTTCCTCCACATGTTGCATTGACGATTAGACGAATATCCTCACGGAGTCCCTGGTGAAAAGACTAGACTTGTTCCCACTTAGGAACTCCGTGATGGGGACACTTTCGCATGAGATCTAGGAATCGATCCCAAGCTTCGTGAAGAGGTTCTCCCTGTTGTTGAGTGAAATGAGTGATCTGGTGGCGCAAGGCATTCGTCCGGCCAACAGGGAAGAATTTTTTCAAAAATTCGGACTGTAATTCCTCCCAAGTGTTGATCGGGCGGGTCTGAGTCTGATACCAGTGCGCGGCCTTGTCTAAGAGGGAGAACGAAAACATTTTCATGAGTAGGATATCCCGATTTTGTACATCTGACCCGAAGGTCTGGGCCAGATGCTTGAGTTGTTTAATGTGTTGGAATGGATCCTCAGAGTTAAGCCCATGGAACTTTGGTATGGCATGAATCATATTGGGCTTTAGATCAGAATCGGGTCCTCCAATTGGGATTCGTACTCGGGGTTCGATTGCCACCGCAGCGGGATTATAGTGATCTCGCATCATAGGTCGCTGTGGTGGGTTTACAAAGTTCTGAAAGAGATCGTTCAAGCATTGAAGTTGGTGTTCAAGGTTATTCTCCTCTTCAATGGGTTGTGCCATGATGGGAGAAGAAGGAGAATCAGGGTCTGAATCAGATGAAAGATTTATGTGGTGGGGTTGCTGCACAAACAAGGGCGTCGAGGCTTGGCCTCGGCGAGAATGAATTTCTAGAGGAGGTCTTAAAGGTGGTCTTAAGGACCTCCTACCAAACATGCACCGGAAGATGTGATGAGATTAGAAGGTGCTGGACCCAATCAAGACACCCAAGAATTGTTGAGTGACTATAGAGGTTCGGGGCAGATGGACCCCTGGATCGGAAGATCGTCCACCTGAGAAATACCTAGCCAGCCAGAGAGGGAGAGTCCCGCAAAGACCCCTACACGGTAGAGCGTCCCCACGGGTTACAGGGTTTCCCCCACCCGACCTCTCTTGTCACTGCGGTTCCAGGTAGACCAGAATGGGGATCTTTGAAGGTTCCCTTCTAGGAGGGGTGACGTAAAAAATGCGGAATTGAAAATATATAGCAATCTAAAAATAAGCAATCGCACAATGTACACAAAGATTTTTAGGTGGAAACCCAAACCGGGTGAAAACCACCACCTAACCCTCTCGAGTTAGGATTTTCCGATCAACCAAGTTGATCAAATCCACTAACCGAATCACTTTGAACGAGGGTGATTCAACCTCAATACAACCACGCTACAAGTACGAGGGTAGCGTTCCTCAACCCCTTCTCTCCACGAGAAGGATTTTGTCCCACGAAGGAGACGGGAATTCGCAAAGCGAATACCCAACCAAAATACAAAGATAAAATAAACAACAGTCCTATAGAGCCAACAAAATTAAACCTAGCTTCTATAGGAAATAGGAAACTCCCCTTTGCAAGGAGTGCGTCGACGATGACGCGGTGCGTGTGCCACGCAATGGCGCTACGTAGCTCTCGTGAACAACAGCGGGAGAGCGGGCGCGCAAACTGAATTTAGCTCTCAAGATGATGGAGCTTGAGCTTGGAGAGCAAGAACTTCTTGGACACAAGAGTGTGAAAGTGTGTAGCTAAGTGTATCCAAGTGTATTTCTAAGTGTCTCTTATGTGTTTTTGTTGCAAAGGCTCCCCTCTATTTATAGAGGCCTTAGGAAGGCTTTGGAAGGCTTGGAAAAGCTTCCATAGCCGTTGGGTGCAAAGCCCAAGAGAATCAGGCTGAAATCAGGACAATGATTACACTTCACAGGGTTATCAGACGTCTAACTCTGGCATCAGACGTCTGGAAGGCCACTTTAAGACGTCTGATTCCAAGGTCAGACGTCTGATTCTATGCGGGTTTCTCCCTGACTTGAATCAGATCTAAACAGGGTTTTTGTACAAGTCCATCAGACGACATAGAGGACGTCTGGTACTAAGTCTGGACGTCTGGAAACCTACTTTTACCGTGGGAATTGATTTCCAAACGTTGCAACGGCTAGAAAATCTCTGAGAAGAGATTTTGGGTCAGCCGAGGCAAAACGGTCATTTATCAGACGTCTGTGAAGTCCTATGGACGTCTGATAAGGCTCTAACGGTCATATTCTTGAGTGTCTTCTAAGCCAGCCAACGGTCCACTAACTGGACGTCTGGTAAAGTCATCAGACGTCTCCTAAGACGTCTGGTATAAGGTCTGGACGTCTGAATTCATCAGACAGAAGTAACTATGTCCAGCCTAACAGTTATCAGACGTCTAAAACAACAGTCAGACGTCTTAAAATCCTTTATCAGACGTCTGATTCGTGAATTAGACGTCTGGAAAGTCAGTTTTAACCCTATATTGGTTTTCTAAGTGTTCTACAGAAAACCTACGTATCCTAGGGTTGTGCAGGTGTTCCTAGGACTACTGTTAGGGTTCTTTGAGGCTCTTTAACATAATGTCTAAGGAAAATAAAGAGCAAGAAAATAAATACAAGAGATACATGAAAGGATAAAAAAGAATCTATCCTATTCTTCTTGTCTTCCATCTCCAATCTTTCGCTCCACGCGAACCTCCTCTATTTTCCGTCAAGCTCCTCCAATCCGTCCTGGATGCGAGCTCGAGTTCCGTCTAAACACGTCTTCATTTGCAATTGACCTGAAATATAGGACTCAAATTGCAAATGTTAAATAACACGTGTTTTGTTATCATCAAAACAAATGATCGTGGTGCTCTAGCACCAACAATCTCCCCCTTTTTGATGATGACAAAACCGTAAATAATAATGCATAAAAATCCTCCCCCTTTTTGACATTATCAAAAAGGTTTGATTGATTTTATATTTCCTATTACTCCCCCTTAAAACATGCTCTTCTATTTATTTTTAACAAAGGTAATGTCCTCCCCCTTTTTATAACAACAAGATAGCTATTATTTTTCTCCCCCTTACTAAAGGAAATTTAGCTAACTTGTATCTCCCCCTTAAAAATTGACAATAAGCTCATCATTTTTAACTCCCCCTATCTAAATGCTTATAAAAAGGATAGGGTTAAGAATTTTACCTCACCTACCATGGCCAATAAAATGGCCCGAATGGTGGTGGTGGATGCCACATCGGATGGGGCTCCCATCCGTAGCTTGGAGGCCCGGGCATTGGCGCTGGTCTCCAATCTGGTGGTCGACGTGCGGCGGGTCCGTCGTTTGTTCGCCGTCTCGTCGGTCTTCTTCTTCTCCTCCTTGGTCTACTCATTGGTTCTCCCAACTTAAGTTGACCAGCCTTGAGCTTGTAGGTCCAGTCCTTTATGTTGTAGTCATCCCTGAACCCTACAAAACAAGATTCTAATTTTTTCTTTGGTATCCAAGTGAGCTTGGATCCGGATCTGTTAGCGGGTCTCCTCGATGGAGATCCTTTCTCAACCTTAGGGTTATAAAAATCATCTACTTTGTTGATTAGGTTGTTAGAGCTTTCCCTAAGACGTGCAATTTCTCTTTCTATAATTTGCATCTTAGTCTTTAAATCAAAAATTTCTAACTTTAGACTATTATTTTCCTCAATCAATTTATTATTTTCATTGATGAGGTCTTGATTTTCTAATAACAGGTTATTATCCTTAGGACTAGTCTCTATATCCTTGAGTTGTTTTTCTAACCTATCATTTTCATTTCTAAGAAAACTAAGGTTCTTTTTAATGCTTTTATTTTCTACCCTAAGTGATTTACTAATATCGAAAAGTTCATTAAAGGCTTCTTGTAAATCCAGGTTTACCTCATTGTCAGAGTCGCTTTCGCTGTCGATGTCGCTTTCTCCTATTGCCATGAAACCAAAGCAAGTGGTTTCTTCTTCTTTTTCTTCTTCTTCTTCCTCCGAGCTGGAATCCTTATGAGTGCCTTCCAACCTCCTCCATATCTCGTGGGCGGTGGTGCACTCTTGGATTCGTTCGAATTCTTTCGGACTCAACGCGCAATACAAGGCATTCATTGCCTTTGCGTTGAGTGAGAGATCTTGAATCTGCAGCTGCGAGTAGCCTCCTTGGGGTCGCTTCGGGATCTCGTATGGGGTTTCGCAACATCCCCATAGAGCGAAGTCCGTGGCTTGAAGCCATGTCTTCATCCGCAGCTTCCAGTAGCTGTAGTTGTTCCCGTCAAAGTAGGGCGGACGGGTTGTGGACTGCCCCTCGGAAATCCTACTTGTGGAACAGCTTCCCTCCATGTTTAGATCCTCGCCGGTTTGTAACGCCGAAAATGCGAGACCTGCTCTGATACCAATTGAAGGTTCCCTTCTAGGAGGGGTGACGTAAAAAATGCGGAATTGAAAATATATAGCAATCTAAAAATAAGCAATCGCACAATGTACACAAAGATTTTTAGGTGGAAACCCAAACCGGGTGAAAACCACCACCTAACCCTCTCGAGTTAGGATTTTCCGATCAACCAAGTTGATCAAATCCACTAACCGAATCACTTTGAACGAGGGTGATTCAACCTCAATACAACCACGCTACAAGTACGAGGGTAGCGTTCCTCAACCCCTTCTCTCCACGAGAAGGATTTTGTCCCACGAAGGAGACGGGAATTCGCAAAGCGAATACCCAACCAAAATACAAAGATAAAATAAACAACAGTCCTATAGAGCCAACAAAATTAAACCTAGCTTCTATAGGAAATAGGAAACTCCCCTTTGCAAGGAGTGCGTCGACGATGACGCGGTGCGTGTGCCACGCAATGGCGCTACGTAGCTCTCGTGAACAACAGCGGGAGAGCGGGCGCGTAAACTGAATTTAGCTCTCAAGATGATGGAGCTTGAGCTTGGAGAGCAAGAACTTCTTGGACACAAGAGTGTGAAAGTGTGTAGCTAAGTGTATCCAAGTGTATTTCTAAGTGTCTCTTATGTGTTTTTGTTGCAAAGGCTCCCCTCTATTTATAGAGGCCTTAGGAAGGCTTTGGAAGGCTTGGAAAAGCTTCCATAGCCGTTGGGTGCAAAGCCCAAGAGAATCAGGCCGAAATCAGGACAATGATTACACTTCACAGGGTTATCAGACGTCTAACTCTGGCATCAGACGTCTGGAAGGCCACTTTAAGACGTCTAATTCCAAGGTCAGACGTCTGATTCTATGCGGGTTTCTCCCTGACTTGAATTAGATCTAAACAGGGTTTTTGTACAAGTCCATCAGACGACATAGAGGACGTCTGGTACTAAGTCTGGACGTCTGGAAACCTACTTTTACCGTGGGAATTGATTTCCAAACGTTGCAACGGCTAGAAAATCTCTGAGAAGAGATTTTGGGTCAGCCGAGGCAAAACGGTCATTTATCAGACGTCTGTGAAGTCCTATGGACGTCTGATAAGGCTCTAACGGTCATATTCTTGAGTGTCTTCTAAGCCAGCCAACGGTCCACTAACTGGACGTCTGGTAAAGTCATCAGACGTCTCCTAAGACGTCTGGTATAAGGTCTGGACGTCTGAATTCATCAGACAGAAGTAACTATGTCCAGCCTAACAGTTATCAGACGTCTGAAACAACAGTCAGACGTCTTAAAATCCTTTATCAGACGTCTGATTCGTGAATTAGACGTCTGGAAAGTCAGTTTTAACCCTATATTGGTTTTCTAAGTGTTCTACAGAAAACCTACGTATCCTAGGGTTGTGCAGGTGTTCCTAGGACTACTGTTAGGGTTCTTTGAGGCTCTTTAACATAATGTCTAAGGAAAATAAAGAGCAAGAAAATAAATACAAGAGATACATGAAAGGATAAAAAAGAATCTATCCTATTCTTCTTGTCTTCCATCTCCAATCTTTCGCTCCACGCGAACCTCCTCTATTTTCCGTCAAGCTCCTCCAATCCGTCCTGGATGCGAGCTCGAGTTCCGTCTAAACACGTCTTCATTTGCAATTGACCTGAAATATAGGACTCAAATTGCAAATGTTAAATAACACGTGTTTTGTTATCATCAAAACAAATGATCGTGGTGCTCTAGCACCAACAATCTTGACCTCTTAAGTCTACCTTTTTTATTTTAAGATCAAGGTGCTTAATGTTCCACTTGAACTTTTAAGTATTTTGAGTGCAAAAAGTGACCTAATATTAAGGTTGGTTGACTCGAGGGATCAACTTCACCTCTTGTTCCTTTGAGAGCTTTTAGGTCCTTCCTTTTATGGTTCAAATGGATTATCAGCCTGATTTGCTTAGGGTTCCTCTTGTATAAATCTTTTCAAACACGGTTTAGGCACACTTCTTTTTGGAAAGTTTGTTTCTTTGTTTTAGAGAAGATGTGTCTCTAAAAACCCTAGCTTTGCAATCCTAACTTGGCTCTAATGGGTCCAATTTAGTTGCCTTAGAAATTATCACCTAGGGCTCAATCAAGAAAGTTTTAGCCCTAGTTGCCTTAGTTGGATGACAGACAAAAATATGTTGAAATGAAAATGAGGCAACTTGATGAGTTACTAAATATAAGACAGGTAGCCCTAAGTTGATTTCTCTCCTTTTTTTTTTCTTTTTTTTTTTTAGATTGTGCGAGGGTTAAGGGAGAGGGCTTATGGAAATTACCTGTTCCAGTCTATTGTGCAGTTGCTATTCTTTCCTTTTCGTTTTGCTTTCCCTGATTGAACACAACAAAAGAGAAGTTAAGTCAGATATTAGATAGAAAAGTTGTACTCAAAAGCTTTAAAAGTGCCCGTTGCTCCCCGGCAACGGCGCCAAAATGTTATCAACGTTTTTGTGCGGATTTAAAGGTGTATTACGTTGCAGTAGAACCGACAAAACGTTTAAACAAATATAAATAATTTTATTACTCGAACAACTAGAGTATCCGAGGTCGAACACAGGGTGCGAACTCAGTACTTTGTAAAACCCAAGAATACAACTGTTGAATGCAGATATAATTGATTCAAAGAGTTTTTAAGAAAGATGTAAAAAAAATAGAATTAGACGTCTGATTTATGTATCAGACGTCTTAAATGTGATCCTTCTTTCTCTGTTCCTTCTTCTGCTTTGCCTTTCTGATCTCTTTGCAATCTTCCCTTGTCCTTCTTCTTCTTCTCCTCTGCGAAGACTTCTAATCTTTCTGCTTTCCTTCTTCTGCTTTGCCTTTCTGATCTCTTTGCAATCTTCCCTTGTCCTTCTTCTTCTTCTCCTCTGCGAAGACTTGTTCTTTCTTCTTCTTCTGTCTTGCTCCTCCTTTCTTCGTTGCCTTCTTCTTCTTCTTCTTTGGCTTGCTTTTTCCTTCTTCTGCAGCGGCCAAGTCCTTCTGCGATCAGCCTGCCTGCACAGGAGCAAAACCTAACCCTTCTCCCTCTACCCGCGCGTCTCTCTCTCTCAAGCAATTCACTCAAACCGCTCTACCAGAGCCACAGTCTTAAATCGGGTCGGATCGTACCCGGGACCAGGCGCACCTGCAGGTGTGTGATGCACGAGGAGTAAGTAGGTCTAGGTCGGGTCGGATCCGCCAGGTCCGCGTGGTCAGGCCGCGGACGAGGCGGGTGGGGTCAGCGAGGGACCTCACCCCTGTGCTTACTGAGGCGATAAGAGTAAAATGTAAAAACAACTTATATGGTACCTGCCGGTTGCAATCCCACGATGTGGGACTATCTGGCCTCGCCTTCACGCGCGCCTGCAGAAGCCTCATCGTGCGATTGCCCCGCAGCTGCTGGCTCTGCTAGCACTCCTTGGCTGGACTCGTTCACCTCGCGACACCCGCGCTAGTATGCAGCACCTGTAGCCTGGAAGACCGGGTGCCTGGAGCTTCGTGGGAGCTTCATCAGAGGTCGTCCATGGCGGCAGCGGCTCAAATCCTGTCGTACACAAAACGCGCCTCTCGGCCAAATCAGAATAGCTAGAGACCTTCGCCGTGGCACGGCGAAGGCGGTGGGCAGTGCTGCAGGCCGCAGGTCGGCCTAGGCGTGCGTGCCGAGGTCAACCTGTGGCCGGAGATGGTGGGTTGGTCGAGGGGTGATTGTGGAGGGATGGAGTGGCAGTGGTAGGGTGGAGTGTGTTCCTGGAGGTGAGGCGGAGCTTTCGAGGTGGTTGGCGAGCCGTGTGGAGGGCTGGAGTGGTGTGGGCGGCTCGCCGGAGTGTGGTCGGAGGCGAAGATGATGGAGGTGGTTAGCGTCTGTCGAAGGTCGATCAAGGGAGATAACAGGGGGAAAAGAGAGAGGAGAAGGTGGAGAACGTATCTGGGGTTGTCTGGAGGGAAGGGAGGCGGCGGAGAGGACGGCTCGTAACTGCCGTCGTCGGGGAAGAAAGACCCTGGGGGAGGAAGCGGCGACGAAGATGAGGTCGGGAGCTTGCGCGCAGGGTACAGCGCGCCGCGGGAGGAAGAGGCGGAGAGGACTCTGCTGCTGGTATGGCAGCAGAGTGACGAGAAGGAGGGAAGGCGGTCGCCGGAGCTTGTGGGTCGTTTGGCCGGAGATGGGAGAGAAGAAATTTGGAGGGGATCTCCGTCAAAATCAAGCTTCAGATGAGCGGCCGGGTCCGGGGGGTGTTTTATAGGTGCTGGCCGCTCCTATCAGAGCGTAAAAAATGCGCAATTAGGTCAGCCGGCTCGCCGGAGTTGGAAGGAAGAAAGATACCCAAATCTCTCGTGCATTCGCACGAGAGATTGGGTTCATGCCAGCGAATTTGATTGGCTTTAGAAGGAAGGTAATTCCTCAGAGAATCTCCCTTCCATTTCTGGGAGAGAATCTCTGAGGAATTAGATAGCAATCTCTCTCGAAACTTCGTCGGAGCTCGGTTCTGCCCTAGCAATGGCGGCAGGACCGGTTTGCAAAGAAGGTGAAGAACCTAGGGGGCTCTCTGCAAGGATATTCAAAAGATAGGGACCTATTTGTGATTTGGGTGTACTAAATTGCAAAGTAGGTTAAGATGACCTCCCCTTAGGTCCAAATTTTGGTACAAACCTAATTTGGACCTAAAGAATCCAATGGTGAAGTTGGATTTCAGGTTTGACCTCGTTTGACTGGACATTTTGCGTAAAAACCCAAATTAGGTTAATTGAAGAGCTAGGACCCTGATCTAGGTCAAACTAGGTTCCAAAGGCCAAATTAAGTGTTCTAAACCCCAGAGTATGTTTTTCCATGATTTATAGAGGGTTTACTTGCTTTTTGTTCTGACCGGAACCTTGTTAATTTCAGCGGGTCTATTTTAGGGTTACCAAGTGTCATTTAGTTCTTAGATTGCACATGAACCCATTTCTGATTGACTCAACCCACTTTTTATCTCATTTATACCATTTGACCTCTGTTTTGCCTCTGAGAAATCCCGTTTATGTATTGCAATGGTAAACTTGCAGTTTTAACCTTTATTTCATGTTTTCTTCTCAGAGCACAAGTTCCTTCAGTTAGGCCTTCTTCTAGGTTATGTAGGAGCTTTTATCTTCTTTATTGGGTCAAAATGAGCTAGTTATGGCTCATGATGAGGCTCTCATCAGGTACCTTCATGAGTTACCTCGAGTGTGTGCCAGATCTCGTATGCGGTGGCGCATTGCGAGATTCTGTTGAACTCCTTCGGGCTGAGCGCACAATACAACGCGTTCATTGTTTTCGCGTTGAGAGAGAGCTCCCGGATCTGCTGCTGCGAGTATCCTCCGGCGGGTTTCTCTGGGATATCGAAGGGGGTCTCGCACCTGGCCCAGACTGAGAAGTCGGTGGCTTGAAGCCACGTCTTCATCAGCAGCTTCCAGTAAGGGTAGTTGCTCCCGTCGAAGAAGGGCGGACGGGTTGTGGACTGCCCCTCAGAAATCCTACACGCGAAACTGCTTCCCTCCATCGATCTTCTTGCTTGGTTGTTACGCCGAAACAGCAAGGCCTGCTCTGATACCAATTGAAATTCCCTACCAGGAGGGGTGACGTAATAAAATTGCGGAATTGAATATATAAAGCAATATCACAAAAATAAGCAATCACAAAATGTACACAGGTATTTTTAGGTGGAAACCCAAACCGGGTGAAAACCACCACCTAACCCTCTCGAGTTAGGATTTTCCGATCAACCAAGTTGATCAAAATCCACTAAATGAATCACTTTAAACGAGGGTGATTCAACCTTAGTACAACCACGCTACAAGTACGAGGGTAGCGTTCCTCAACCCCTTCTCTCCACGAGAAGGATTTTGTCCCACGAAGGAGACGGGAATTCGCAAAGCGAATACCCAACCAAAAGACAAAGATAAAAATAAACAATAGCCCTATAGAGCCAACAAAATAATTAAACCTAGCTTCTATAGGAAATAGGAAACTCCCCTTTGCAAGGAGTGCATCGACGATGACGCGGTGCATGTGCCACGCGATGGCGCTACGTCGCTCTCATAGACAACGGCGGGAGAGCGGGTGCGCAAACTGAATTTAGCTCTCAAGATATAGAACTTGAGCTTAGAGAGCAAGAGAGACACAAAAGAGTGGAAAGTATGTTGCTTAGGTGTGTCTTTTGTGTTTCTAAGTGTATATCTTGTGTGTTTTTGTGTTGCAAAGGCTCCCCTCTATTTATAGAGGCCTTAGGAAGGCTTTGGAAGGCTTAAGAAAGGTTCTATAGCCGTTGGGTGCAAAGCCCAAGAGAATCAGGCCAAAATCAGGACAATGATTACATTTGACAGGGTTATCAGACGTCTAACTCTGGCATTAGACGTCTGGAAGGCCACTTTAAGACGTCTGATTCCAAGGTCAGACGTCTGATTCTATGCTGGTTTCTCCCTGACTTGAATCAGATCTAAACAGGGTTTTTGCGCAAGTCCATCAGACGACATACAGGACGTCTGGCACTATGTCTGGACGTCTGGAAACCTACTTTTACTGTGGGAATTGATTTCCAAACGTTGCAACGGCTAGAAAATCTCTGAGAAGAGATTTTGGGTCAGCCGAGGGAAAACGGTCATTTATCAGACGTCTGGAAAGTCCTATGGACGTCTGATAAGGCTCTAAAGGTCATAATCTTGGGTGTTTTCTAAGCCAGCCAACGGTCCACTAATTGGACGTCTGGCAAAGTCATCAGACGTCTCCTAAGACGTCTGTTCTAAGGTCTGGACGTCTGATTTCATCAGACATAACTAACTATGTCCAGCCTAACAGTTATCAGACGTCTGAAACAACAGTCAGACGTCTTAAAATTCTTTATCAGACGTCTGATTTGGGAATTAGACGTCTGGAAGTGCAGTTTGAACCCTATATTGGTTTTCTAAGTATTCTACAGAAAACCTAAGTATCCTAGGGTTGTGCCGGTGTTCCTAGGACTACTGTTAGGGTTCTTTGAGGCTCTTTAACATGAAATATCTAAGGAAATAAAGAGCAACAAAAGAAACAAAAAATACAACAAGTACAAAAGAAGGAAATCTATCCTGTTCTTCATTTCCTTCAATCTTCAATCTTTCGTTCCACGCAAACCTCCTCTGTTTTCCGTCAAGCTCTTCCAATCCGTCCTGGATGCGAGCTCAAACTCCGTCTAAACACGTCCTCATTTGCAATTGACCTGAAATCTAGGACTCAAATTGCAAATGTTAAATAACACGTGTTTTGTTATCATCAAAACAAATGATCGTGGTGCTCTAGCACCAACAGGAAGACGATCAGTGGGATGTGGCAAAGCTTTTGAGGTGGCTGGTGAGGTGGGTGGGTCCGTGGAATGGCATATTCACCTCGCTGGTGGTCTGTTGGAGGTGGAGAAGGTGATGGTGGTGTGTGAGCATCGGGGCGTGATAATAGAAATAGATGAGGGGAAAATAAAGAGCAGAGGAAGAGGACTTACCTATGACGAGATAGATGAATGGGGAGTAGAGAAAGTGGATAGCTCGTATGTGTCGTCGCCGGAGATGAAGATCTAGTGTGAGAGAGACGGTGATGACAAGAGGGAGATAGGCGCGGCCGTAGGTGTGGCACGACGTGGATGAAGTAGGTAGAGGCAACTCAGCCACTAGTATGGTGGCAGAGCGACGAGAAGAGGAGGTAGGAGTCGTCGGAGCTTACTGGGATTTCTGGCTGGAGGGGAGGAGAGGAAGATTGGGGGTTTTCTCAGGCCAAAACAAGCTTAAGAGGAATGGGAGGATCTGGGGTCCCTTTTATAGCACTCGGCAGAGGGCCTTGTGCTTGGAAGGCAAGCTTCCAAGCACGGAAACCACGCCGCACTTGGAAGGTCAGGAAATACCCAAATCTCTCATGCGTTCGAATGAGAGATTGGGTGGAAATTTGTGCTCAAGTTGGGTTCACATGAATGAGAATACCTAAGAGAATCTCCTTTTCAAATTTGAGAGCGATTCTCTGAGGAATCAAGGAGATGTTGCCCTTGAATCCTCGTCGGAGTAGGATTCCTCCGCTGTAATGACAGAGGGACCTAATTGCAAAAAACAATGAGGAAGCTTGGGGGGTGTCTGTAAGAGTTTTCAAATGCTAATGGTTTAAATGTAATTAGGTTGGACTGTTTTGCAAAGTAGATCAAGGTGAACTCCCCCTAGGTCTAAATTTTGTTATAAACCTAATTTGAACCTAAGAAATCCAATGGTGACGTTGGATTTTAGGTTTGACCATGTTTGACCAGGCATTTTACATAAAAACCCAATTTAGGGAAAACATTTGACTAGGACCCCTATTTAGGTCAAAATAGGTTCTAAAGGCCAAATTGAAGGTTCTAAACCCTAGAGGATATTTTTCCATGAATTTTAAAGGATTTAGTTTAATTTTATCTTGACCATAACCTTGCTAAATTGAGTTGGTCTATTTTAGGGTTACAAGAAGTCATTTAATTCCCAGATTTCACATTAACACTTTTCCGTTTGGACCAACCCACTTTTTATCTTGTTAAGACCATTTGACGTATGTTTAGCCCTTGAGAAATCCCTTTGTTGCACTGCAATGGCAAAATTACAGGTTTACCCCTTACTTCTTACTTTTCTTTCAGAAGGGTTTTTCCTTGAGTTAGGTCCTCCAGTTGGTTATGTAGGAGCTTTTGTTCTCTTTTTTAGGTCAAAATGAGCTAGTTAGGGCTCATGATGGTGTTCCCATCAAGGGGGAGAAATGGAAAATACATCATATTTAAAATAAGGAAGCTTACTTTGAGGGGGAGGTTTCACTCTTAGCAGAGTTTTTTGAACTCCTTCTCTTATGAGGATTTTGTTATTTTAAGATATGGGTATTTCTATTGTTTTGTCAACACCAAAAAGGGGGAGATTGTTGGAACCAAGTTCCACTTCTTTTTTATGTTTTGGTGTTAACAAAACTAATTTAAAACTAATGTGTTTATGAAGTGTCATTTATAGGAAATCACAAGATTTAGGAAGTACGGAAGAAGTGTGGATGACATGAAGAATGAAGATTGCTTTATATTATTTTTTAGATGTAACTTAGAATTTTGTATCTCCTAACAAGAAAAAATGATTTTGGAACTAAAATCAAAATAGAGATAATTAGGTATCACACTATCGTTTAATCATTTGTTTGAAAAGCTAAAATCATTTCTTTATCATACTAATCATAAATTTGTGTTCAAATATCACTTAGATTGTTGAATAAATTTTATTCAAGGTACTTGTTACAAGTACCGATACTGTTCACCAGTACCGGTACTAGCTAGGCATAGGTTTGGATCCTAGTCCCAAATTCCGAACAAGTACAGGTACTCATGATGAGTACCGGTACCAAGTGCTCACAGTTTGAAGACATGGTTAGTACCTGGACCTTACAAGTATCGGTACTAATCACCAGTACTGGTACATGTAGGTCACAGTTTGTAACTTAACTCGAATCTGTGAGTCATAGGTACCAGTACTTATCATGAGTACCGATATCTAGTGACTTAGATGGTACTCAACTGTAAGCACTGAGTATTGGTACCCATGATGAGTACCGGTACCTAGGCTTTGTGTAGTTGGCTGCTGGTTAGCTATGACCAGTTAGTACCAGTACCATAACTTTAGTACTGGTACCAACTAAATATTGTGCCTAATCTGAATGGCTAGGTTGCAATTAATCCTGTCTCTAATCTTTCCATTTTTCCCCTAAAGGCTAGTAATCATAGGGAAGGTGTTTAGTGGCCTATATAAACACCCTGTGTGTGTCATTTGCACACAATGCAGGCATAAAAAATCTCGTTTCTCAAATTTCCATATTTCTCAATTCAAGCTGCAAGGGTTGTTGATTTGTTGCATTTTTCTTCAAGGCGATTCACTCTTTGCAACAAGCCTTTTCAGGTGAATTCATTCTTCATTGTAAAATCACTCTTCATCGCTTTAGTGTTTTTTGCTAGATTGGTATATAAACTTTCTATTAAGGTAATTCTTGTTGGAGACTTAGGAACTTAGTGGAAGCTAAATTATTTCTTGCTTACACCTATATCTTTTTGTTCTTATCTAATCATGTAATTATGTTGAGGTAACCCGTTAATTACCTCCGTTTATAGTAAATTGATTCCCTCTGGGTTAAGGGAATTGAGTTAAAAATCCTAAATCGGGAGACTTAGGTAGTGGAGTACCCAAGTGAGGGGAACCACTATACATCTAGTGTTATAATTTTGTGATTTTTTTTATTTGCATAATTTTTGTTTACCGCACTATTCATTCTCCCTTTTAGTGTGCTTGTGTCTTTGAGATCCTACAAGAAATTCATGGTATTCTGACACACTATCACTCAATGGCCTATTGCGGACATTTTTCGAGGAAGAAAACTACAACTAATGTCCTCACTTCTGGATTCTTTTGGTCCATCTTGCACAAAGATAGCAATTCTTTTGTTCGGTCATATGTGCGTTGCTAGAGCATTGGCAACATGACTTGGAAGGATATGATGCCCCTAAATTCGATATTAGAAGTTGAAATTTTCAATGTATGCGGCATCAACTTCATGGGATCGTTCATCAACTCTTGAGGGTATTTATATAAACTAGTCGTAGTAGACTATGTATCAAAATGGATTGAAGCAATACCCACTTGTACCAATGATCATAAGGTTGTAGTCAAGTTTATCAAAAAAAACATTTTTTCGAGATTCGGCATTCCAAAGGCCATCATTAGTGACGGAGGATCGCATTTCTCTCATTGTCAATTCCGTCACCTTTTATCCAAATATGGGGTTAATCATAAAATTTCCACTCCTTACCACCCCCAAACGAATGGCCAAGCAGAAGTTTCTAACAGGGAGATAAAAAATATTTTACAAAAGATGGTTAGGCCCGATCATAAAGACTAGTCCACTAAATTGGATGATGCCTTATGGGCTTACCGAAAGGCTTTTCAAACTCCTCTTGACATGTCTCCTTTCTGTCTAATTTTTGGAAAGGCATGCCATCTCCCGATTGAACTCGAACATAGGGCTTTTTGGGGAATCAAACAATTAAACATGTGTTTACCTAAACCCTGTAACCACAGGAAGTTACAATTAACTGAATTGGATGAATTGCATAATTTCTCTTACGAAAATGCATGGATTTATGAAAACCAAACAAGTAAATTTCATGATACATATATTGTTCGGAAAGATTTTGATGTCAATCAACGCATTTGGCTTTTCAACGCCAGATTACAAATTTTTCCAAGGAAACTCAAATCCAAGTTGACCGGCTCGTTTATTGTCCTTAAAACTTATCCATATGGCACTATTGATCTTTTCGATCCCAAAATAAATACCACTTTTCATGTCAATGGCTAGCGTTTAAAGTCCTATCAAGATAATACTCTAACTCTCCTATCTGACACTCTTGATTTAATGGACTTATCATCTCATGATCATTGATGCAAATTCATGCCAGGCTAAATTGCGTAAAAGATTGCACTGGATGGGAGGTAACCCATCATTTTCCTACTTTACATTTTTTCTTTGTTTTATAGGTTTTGCTTATCCTAATTCGGACTTACTTCACTAAGGTGATCTCTTTACCCTTCCTTTTGCATGCAAACATGCAATATATTAAACTTAAGGGGGTGTTTTTAATTTTTGACAATCAAATCAGTATTTTCAAAACCCAAAAACATTCAATTTTGTTATTTCATTTTCTACATGCATAGCCAAAAAATAAAAGTGTTGAAAACTTTTTTGAGGTAATTTTAAATATGGGATCAAGGTTGAGTATTCACTTTAAGGTACAATGGGATTTAATCTTTGAAAAAGCTAGCGATAAGGATACGGATCTGATTATTAGAATTTCAAGATCAATCTTTAGACTAGATTAAGTATCATCTTCTAAATTCCACCTAAATTTATGATGGTTCAGGTGACATGACCCCCATTTATGACTTGGAAATTCCCTGGCTTAGTTTCCGATCCAAAAACTTGTATCTCTTGCAAAATTCTTGTGTCAAATTTCACACACAAGCCAACACCTATAAAACTTTTAGAAATTAGAAGAACCCCTTGTTTGGCCTAGTGAAACCCGAAGTACATCGTTGGTTTGAGTTCCCACTACCAAGAAGGAGGAAAATGGTTCCTTTAAGAGTGGGATGTCAACATGTTACCGCCTCGACGCTGCTCCATATCTATATTCCATATCTTTAGAAAAAGTATTAAGGTGAAATTTTGCAGCTCACATGTCTTGGATGGTACTCTACCTATAGTGTCGGAGTAAGAGCTTGAATTTTTTTGGAGCACCTCTTTGCATCGCAATGTATTTTGGTGTTGTGAGCTCCTAGGTGATGTCTTGGATATTACTATCTCGAAGTGCGGGCGTCAAAGCCCCCTCGAGGATTGGTAATAGGAATGATGATTCCAACACATCTATTGTAGGATTAAGCTAAGAAAAAGCATGGGGGAGATTCAAACAAAAAAAAAGTTTTAAACAAAAACACAACATCATAAATGTTGGCATTCACAATCACAGACATAGGACTTTAAAGGGTTGTGCAAGTTGTGAATCGGATTCAAGAACCAGAGAAATCCTAACTGCAAAATAATTTTATGTCATCTAAATTAACAAAGAGTAAACTTGTGAATTTTTGGTGGATACATTGATCCCGATTTATCTAATATTTGTATTTGAAATGAATCTCGATGTTTATCTATAACAAGCTCAGTGCCTCTTGTGTTTCAACCAGCCAAGGCCCATAATCTCCTCCTAAAAAGTTAAAAAATTAGTTTTGCTAAGAGACTAGAAACAGAAATGCATGAGGGTGTAATAAATGCCATTTTATCATCATTCTTATGCCCTAAAACAAACTTAGCTGCTAGGATTTTAACTCCATAGATAGGTTTTTGGGCTACATTTAGGAATGACTTAGGTTAGGCATGCATTGCATAATTTTATTATTTTTGACACATTTATTTGAGTGTTAGGGATGAATAGATTGCTGGATCCCTAAAACTTTAGCACTCAAGAAGGCAATAGGTGAAGTGGAAGCTCAATTCAACTGAACCATAGCTAAATCCAGCTCGTCCTAGCTAGATACCAGCTCACTTGGGTTAGGGTTAGCTCTCTTAAGCTCCATTCAGCTCATCTTAGCTGGATGGTAGCTCATGGTAACTTAACTTAGCTCAACCTAGTTGAAGTCAACTAAGATCCAGCTCAGCTTAGTTGAGTCTAACTCATCATAGCTCCAATCAGTTCACTGGGAGCACTAGCTAGCTCAACTAAGTTAACAGGAGTCCACCTCAACTCAAGTCTAACTACTTCGAGCTCCACTTAACTCAAGTAAGTTGAAGATGACCTTGTAGGATCTAAAGATAGGATATATGGCTATGCGCACAAACACTCAAGAACAATATTAGTAATAACAAGAAAGATTTGCACAATCAATCAAACAACAAAATGACACAAAATGTATAGTGGTTCTCCTCCCTTGGGTACTCCACTACCTAAGCCTCCTAGCTTAGGGTTTTTAACCCGATTTCCTCAACCCCGAGGAAATAAATTTACTAAACCAAGATAATTAACGGGTTACCTCAACCCAAGTACAATAACGGGTTTGTTACAACCCAACGAGCAACAAGCTCAAAATATAAATAAGAACTGGTGTAAGAAAGAGAACTCATACAACATGAATTCCTACACCTCTCAACAATAATTAAAATAATATTGCCGATTTGAGAGCTTAGGATGGACATGAATCACTTCGTAGATGCATGAAAATAAAACATTGTTGAGCTTGTAAGAATGTAGAGAGAGTGAATGGCAAGCTTCTTCTTTCTCTCTTGAAAATATGATGGAAAGTTGAAATATAGCTCTAGAAATTTTTCTCCTCTTTTCTTATATGCAAACTAAGGGTCCAAGATTTTATTTATAGAGTTTAGAGGCTCAAAGATTCGTCTACTAGATGTTGGGGTTTAAATCCCAACGTTCATATAGCCAAAATTAATTTTCTAGCCATTCAGTTTTGAGCCAACGACTACCTGGTACCGGTACTAAAGTGTGGGTACCGATACTAATTGCTTCCAGATTTGGGTTTGAAAATCTTAACACAAATCTGTAACCCACTTGTACCGGTACTCTTGGTTAGTACCGATACTGATCATGTGTACCGGTACTCGTGGGGTACAGGTTTATTTCTTGACAAAACCCAAACCTGTAACTCACATGTATCGGTACTAAACTTTAGTACCGGTACTTGTGGGTTAACAAGTACCTTTCTTTAAGTGATTTAATCAATTACGTTCTTTGAAAATGATTGCAATATTAATCCTAATTTATCTGTAATTATTTTTACAGTCTAGGTTATATTCGTTTCCTAAGAGGCATATAAAATCTATAAATAAAAAATCTAAACTAGAAACACTAAATGTCGAAGATGACCTTCTCCTCCTCAATTCCTCCTTGTCATCTTTTCTCCTTCTTATCATGATCTTCTCCTTTTCATCGAGCCTCCATCATTTCCTTTTTGCCTTAATCTTCACTTAAATCTAAAAAGAACTCAATTGCAAAATTAATCCATAATAATTTGTTAACACCAAAACAAGATGTGGAATAAGGTTCCAACAATCTCCCCCTTTTTGGTGTTGACCAAACTATCTTGCAAATAGATAATCATAAGAATGAAAATAATTTTTAACAACGTTATATGAAGGAAAAAAAACTTTTAATTAAATCCTCTCCCTCAGTATATGCTCCCCTTAAAAATATTACTATTTCCCCTCTATCTTTCTCCCCATTTTTGTCAATCACAAAAAATGAAGAAATATCATACCATAAAATTTACCAATAGTAAAATGGAGCTTGTGGATACCAAGCATCTCTCATCGAACATTCTTGGTCTTCATTTAATCTATAAAAAGGTTGAAGTGTTCCGTTACGTGCCTTGAACACCCACTGATTACTTTGATCTACTCCTGCAAAACAAATATCTTTCTAGGTGCCCATTTTCCTGTGGGTCCTTTAGAGTTAGCACCTTTCAAATCCTGAGATTTATTGAACTTTTTAGTGTTAGATCTATAATTCTTGGGATTTTTAGCCTTTTGATACATCCATGCATGCCTAGGTGCATGTGACTTATTTTGTATATTCTTTTTACTTTGAAATTTTGATTTTAATGAATCATAAAATTCAGTGTTTAGCCTAGTTGTTATTTTAAAATTATTTAAAGTCCCTTCAAAGTGTTCGTAAATATCTTCTAGTTCTAATATCTTTGCATGCAACTGATTATTAGTTTCTTTTGACATTTCTAATTCTATTTCTAAATAAGATTTTTCTAATTCTAATTTTGATAATTATTCTTTAAAATCTTATTTTCCTTTTTAAATGACTTAACTTTATGACATAGTTCTTCATATGCTTCTAATAATTCCTCAAAAGAGAAATCAAGGTTTACCTCATTATCCATGTCTTCCGTTGTTCCTACCAAGTAAAGATGTGCGATCTCGTCGTCATTAGATTTGCTAGAGTCGGTGTCCATGTCAGAGTCGCAATCATCCCATGTTGCCTTAAATGCTTTCTTCTTCTTCTTCTTGAGCTCCTTTGTTTTTTTACTATTGTCCTTCTTGTTTAAGGGGCAATCCTTTCGCAAGTGGCCCTTCTTCTTGCACTCATAACAAATAATATTAGAAGAAATTTTATTTAGTTGCTTACCTTATTTCTTGAGGAATTTCTTGAATTTCCTAGTGGGCATTTCCATCACCTTATCTTTGGATTCTGATGTTGTTGAGTCTGAGTCCTCCTTGATTGCTCTAAAAGCAATGCTTTTCTTCTTGCTTGTCGCCTTCTCTTCGTTCTTCTTGATATTGTCCAATTGGACTTTGTATGCCATGAGGCTTCCAATTAGATCATCCAAGGGGAGAGTGGATAGATCCTTCGCCTCTTGGATCACTGTGGTCATTGGAAACCAATCACTCGAAAGTGATCTCAAGACCTTTCTTACAAGCTGCTCCTCTTTCAGCTTGACTCCTAGATTTTTCATTGGATTCTCGATCTCTCCAAACCATGTGTACATGTCCGTGATTGTTTCTCCTTTTTCCATCACGAAACACTCATAAGTTTCTATTAAAATAGAAATACGTGTTTCCTTTACCTTGCTTGTACCTTCATAGGTGATTTGCAAAGTATTCCAAATCTTGTAGGTAGACTCGCATGCGGAGATCTGATTGAACTCTTCCCCTGATAACGCACAATAGAGTGCGTTCATCGTCTTCACGTTTCCCTCAATCTTTTTCTTTTGCTCCGCTCTCCATTCAACTCCTTCCAGCAGTTCCAGATCCATGTACCTCTCTTGAATGACAGTGCACGAATCTTCATCCATGGCTTTGAGAAAGACTTGCATCCTCCTCTTCCAATACCTATAGTCCATCCCATCAAAATAGGGAGGATGAGTAGAAGACTATCCTTCGGTGCACCTTGATGTAGATGCCATTGCAAGTTGATTTGTTACGTCTTCTCACAACCTCGCTCTGAAACCACTTGTAGGATCTAAAGATAGGATATATGGCTATGCGCACAAACACTCAACAATAATATTAGTAATAAAAAGAAAGATTTCCACAATCAATCAAACAACAAAAGGCCAAAAAATGTATACTGGTTCCCCTCCCTTGGGTACTCCACTACCTAAGCCTCCTAGCTTAGGGTTTTTAACCCAATTCCCACAACCCTGAGGAAATCAATTTACTAAAGCAAGGTAATTAACGGGTTACCTCAACCTAAGTACAATAACAGGTTTGATACAACCCAACAAGCAACAAGCTCAAAATATAAATAAGAACTGGGGTAAGAAAGAGAACTCATAAAACATGAATTCCTACGCCTGTCAACAATAATTAAAATAATATTACCGATTTGAGAGCATAGGGTGGACATGAATCACTTCATAGATGCGTGAGAATAGAAAATTGTTGAGCTTGTAAGAATGTAGAGAGAGTGAATGGCAAGCTTCTTCTTTCTCTCTTGAAAATATGATAGAAATTTGAAGTATAGCTCTAGAAATTTTTCTCCTCTTTTGTTATATGCAAACTAAGGGTCCAAGGGTTTATTTATAGAGTTTAGGGGCTCAAAGATTCGTCTACTAGACATTGGGGTTTAAATACCAACGTTCATATTGCTAAAATTAATTTTCTAGCCGTTCAGTTTTGAGCCAACGACTACCTGGTACCGGTACTAAAGTTTGGGTACCGGTACTTGTTGCTTCCAGATTTGGGTTTCAAACTCTTAACACAAATCTATAACCCACTTGTTCCGATACTCTTGGTTAGTACCGATACTGATCATGTGTACCTGCACTCGTGGGGTACAGGTTTGTTTCTTGACAAAACCCAAACCTGTAACTCACATGTACCGGTACTAAACTTTAGTACCGGTACTTGTGGGTTAACAAGTACCTTTCTTTAAGTGATTTAATCAATTACGTTCTTTGGAAATGATTGCAATATTAATCCTAATTTATCTCTAATTATTTTTACAGCCTAAGTTATATTCGTTTGCTAAGAGGCATATAAAATCTATAAATAAAAAATCTAAATTAGAAACACTAAATGTCGGAGATGATCTTCTCCTCCTCAATTCCTCCTTGTCATCTTGCCTCCTTCTTATCATGATCTTCTCCTTTTCATCGAGCCTCCATCATTTCCTTTTTGCCTTAATCTTCACTTAAATCTAAAAAGAACTTAATTGCAAAATTAATCCATATTAAATTTCTTAACACCAAAACTAGATGTGGAACAAGGTTCCAACAATCTCCCCCTTTTTGGTGTTGACCAAACTATCTTGCAAATAGATAATTATAAGAATGAAAATAATTTTTAACAATGTCATATGAAGGAAAAAAACTTTTAATTAAATCCTCCCCCTCAGTATATGCTCCCGTTAAAAATATTACTATTTGCCCTTTATCTTTCTCCCCATTTTTTCAATCACAAAAAATGAAGAAATATCATACCATAAAATTTACCAATAGTAAAATGGAGCTTGCGGATACCAAGCATCTCTCATCCAACATTCTTGGTCTTCATTCAATCTATAAAAAGGTTGAAGTGTTTCGTTATGTGCCTTGAACACCCACTGATTACTTTGATCTACTCCTGCAAAACAAATATCTTTTCTAGGTGCCCATTTTCTTGTGGGTCCTTTAAAGTGAGAACCTTTCAAATCTAAAGATTTATTGAGCTTTTTAGTGTTAGATCTATAATTCTTGGGATTTTTAGCCTTTTGATACATCCATGCATGCCTAGGTGCATGTGATTTATTTTGTATATTCTTTTTACTTTGAAATTTTGATTTTAATGAATCACAAAATTCAGTGATTATCCAAGTTGTTATTTTAAGATTATTTAAAGTCCCTTCAAAGTGTTCGTAAATATCTTCTAGTTCTAATATCTTTGCATGCAACTGATTATTAGTTTCTTTTGACATTTCTAATTCTATTTCTAAACATGATTTTTCTAATTCTAATTTTGATAATTATTCTTTAAAACTTATTTTCCTTTTTAAATGACTTAACTTTATGATATAGTTCTTCATATGCTTCTAATAATTCTTCAAAAGAGAAATTAAGGTTTACCTCATTATCCATGTTTTCCGTAGTTGCTACCAAGCAAAGATGTACGATCTCGTCATCATCAGATTTGCTAGAGTCGGTGTCCATGTCAGAGTCGCAATCATCCCATGTTGCCTTAAATGCTTTCTTCTTCTTCTTCTTCTTGAGCTCCTTTGCTTCCTTACCATTGTCCTCCTTCTAGTTTAATGGGCAATCCTTTTGCAAGTGGCCCTTCTTCTTGCACTCATAACAAATAATATTAGAAGAAATTTTATTTAGTTCCTTACCTTGTTTCTTGAGGAATTTCTGGAATTTCCTAGTGAGCATTTCCATCTCCTTATCTTCGGATTCTGATGATGTTGAGTCTGAGTCCTCCTTGATTGCTCTAAAAGCAATGCTTTTCTTCTTGCTTGTTGCCTTCTCTTCGTTCTTCTTGATATTGTCCAATTGGACTTCATATGCCATGAGGCTTCGAATTAGATCGTCCAAGGGGAGAGTGGATGGATCCTTCGCCTCTTGGATCGCTGTGGTCTTTGGAGACTAATCGCTTGTAAGTGATCTCAACACCTTTCTTACAAGCTGCTCCTCTTTCTACTTGACTCCTAGATTTTTCATTGGATTCACGATCTCTCCAAACCATGTGTACATGTCCTTGATTGTTTCTCCTTTTTCCATCATGAAACACTCATAAGTTTCTATTAAAATAGAAATACGTGTTTCCTTTACCATGCTTGTACCTTCATAGGTGATTTGCAAGGTATTCCAAATCTCGTAGGCAGAGTCGCAGGCGGGGATCTGATTGAACTCTTCCCCTGATAACACACAATAGAGTGCGTTCATCGTCTTCACGTTTCCCGCAATCTTTTTCTTTTGCTCCACTCTCCATTCAACTCCTTCCAGCAGTTCCGGATCCATGTACCTCTCTTGAATGAGAGTCCACAAATCTTCATCCATGGCTTTGAGAAAGACTTGCATCCTCCACTTCCAATACCTATAGTCCATCCCATCAAAATAGGGCGGATGAGTAGAAGACTATCCTTCGGTGCGCTTTGATGTAGATGCCATTGCAAGTTGATTTGTTACGTCTTCTCGCAACCTCGCTCTGAAACCAGTTATAGGATCTAAAGATAGGATATATGGCTATGCGCACAAACACTCAAGAACAATATTAGTAATAACAAGAAAGATTTGCACAATCAATCAAACCACAAAAGGCCAAAAAATGTATACTGGTTCCCCTCCCTTGGGTACTCCACTACCTAAGCCTCCCAACTTGGGGTTTTTAACTCGATTCCCTCAACCCCGAGGAAATCAATTTACTAAACCAAGGTAATTAATGGGTTACCTCAACCCAAGTACAATAACGGGTTTGTTACAACCCAACGAGTAACAAGCTCAAAATATAAATAAGAACTGGTGTAAGAAAGAGAACTCATACAACATGAATTCCTATGCCTCTCAACAATAATTAAAATAATATTACTGATTTGAGAGCTTATGATGGACATGAATCGCTTTGTGGAGGTGTGAAAATAAAACATTGTTGAGCTTGTAAGAATGTAGAGAGAGTGAATGGCAAGCTTCTTCTTTCTCTCTTGAAAATATGATGGAAATTTGAAATATAGCTCTAGAAATTTTTCTCCTCTTTTCTTATATGCAAACTAAGGGTCCAAGGGTTTATTTATATAGTTTAGGGGCTCAAAGATTCGTCTACTAGACGGTGGGGTTTAAATCCCAACGTTCATATAGCCAAAATTAATTTTCTAGCTGTTCAGTTTTGAGCCAGCGGCTACCTCGTACCGGTGCTATAGTGTGGGTACCGTAAGTTGTTGCTTCCAGATTTGGGTTTCAAACTCTTAACACAAATATGCAACCCACTTGTACCGGTACTCTTGGTTAGTACCGATACTCGTTACCTCCAATACTGGTACTGATCATGAGTATCGGTACTCGCGGGGTACAAGTTTGTTTCTTGACAAAACCCAAACCTGTAACTCACATGTACCGGTACTAAACTTTAGTGCCAGTACTTTTGGGTTAACAAGTACCTTTTTTTAAGTGATTTAATCAATTACGTTCTTCGAAAATGATCGCAATATTAATCCTAATTTATCTCTAATTATTTTTACGATCTAAGTTATATTCGTTTGCTAAGAGGCATATAACATCAATAAATAAAAAATCTAAACTAGAAACACTAAATGTCGAAGATGATCTTCTCCTCCTCAATTCCTCCTTGTCATCTTGCCTCCTTCTTATCATGATCTTCTCCTTTTCATCGAGCCTCCATCATTTCCTGTTAGCCTTAAACTTCACTTAAATCTAAAAAGAACTCAATTGCAAACATTAATCCATAATAATTTTGTTAACACCAAAAAAAGATGTGGAACAATGTTCCAACAAACCTCAACTAGCTTAGGCCAGCTAAAGTCCAGCTCCCTGAGGCTTCACTTAGCTCAACCTAGTTGAGCTAAACTATTTAACCTAAGCTAGCTACTCCAACCAGCTAGGTTATCTCTAGGAAGATCAGACCCAGCACACCTCAGCTCAATTCGATAGAAGCCAACTTACTTTAGCTTGGCTTAGCAGCTAGCAAGAAACTAGCAAGCTAATCTAGCTAAGGTAGCTCCTTCTTGCTCTCTTGAGCAGCCACAAGCTCAAGTGCAACTCCCAACAACTCTTCCTTAGCTCCTCTTCCCTAAACCCTAGCTCCCTCCACTACTACACTACTAGCTAAGCTATGCTAAGCTAGCTTAGCTTAGCTCAACATAGCCTCCTCACTCCATGGTTGTCCACCATCCCCCTTAACTTCTTGTTAACCCTACCTATACGTAGCCATAAACCACCATGGTTGGCACCAAAAATACACCACAAGCACCTCTTCAAAGTGGCGCCTACCATGGCACCCTTTCCCACCCTTAACCATCACCTTAACCCCCATTGAGTTGGTACCAAAAAACACCCTTACAACACTCCAAAGTTGGTGCCAACATTAAACTTTATCACCACCCTACACCAATCCCCATAAAGCCATCTACACCTTAGACCTAACCCTTTCTTGAAGACTCTCTTGATGCCAAAACTAAACACATCTCCACCACCACAACCACCTCCAAATCTACTCTAAGTTGGTGCAAAAATACCCGACTCACTTCCTGACAAGTTGGTGCCAACATCTACCATAATCCTAATCGTACACCTAACCTTATAACCAAATCATAGCCCTCCCTTTTGGCACCAACTTCTAGAACTTAAAGTTAGTGCCAACCTCAACCTAACCACACCCAACACAGCCCCTCATGTGATGCTAATAAACCGTGCCCTACTAATGTATTATTGGCATCGAATGAGAGTGGTGCCAACTTGTATAAATAGGCATTGAATGAGCATGGTGTGCACAGGCACGTGATTACGGGTGATCGCATGTGCAATCGTAGGTGTGACTCTTAAGCTGTATGGATGTGCTCTCGGCCATTTGATTTTGATTCGAAGCACAATCAAGAGGTGTGATCTCTGCGCATCCTCAACTACCTGATCTCGATTGAACGGCTAGCCATCGATCGCCCATGGCAGTTGTGGGCGTGTGAACGTCAGCATGCGCAAACATGTGCGTTGGCTGTAGACCTTCGACAATGTTTGAGGCAGCGACGTCTTTGATGTCACTCTTGACCATTGACGACCAGTGTATCTTAACCTTTAGTATAAACTGACCCCTACCCCTCCCATTCTTCTTCATCTCTTCCTTTCTCTCCCTCACCACCTCCCATTCTTCTCACCTCTCACCCCATTCGTCGAGCATCCCTTGACCATCCTCCAAGCGACTATCAAGGGAGATTCTTCTCACCTTTATCTTTTATCGCTTTCTAGTCTAGTTGCAATTTCTCAATTATCTATAGGAAATTTTGTTTGAACGTATATGTTGATTGTTTCTCTCTCTCTCTCTCTTATTTTGTTAGAGTAGATTAGAATAGATCACAATTCGCCTTATATTCTGCCTTATAAAATACAAAAAAGAATTATAAAAGATAAAACAACAAAAAAGAAATAAACTCAAAGTGTGGATTTCAAAACCAAATGTTTGCCTCCCTGTGTTTGACCCGGGACTCACCTCAAGTTTTGGTATAAATTTTATCTGGTAGCGATTTTTGCGACTACGATGACCAGTTCTCCAAAACCCTAATTTAACTAGCGAAACACATGCTTACCATTTTAGTGTCGTTTCCAGGGAGGCAATGCTCTTTGGTTTTCTTCCCGTGTTTTCTGTCTTACTTAACTTTTACCTCACTTTTTCTCTGATCTTACTGTGATTGCAGGTACTTGTTCGAGGTGGGCTAAAGCGGTTAGATCAAAGGAAAGTGTGGATGAAGGTTCTGTAAGTGTATCCCCACCCTACATTTCTATTTCATCACCTAATAACTCAAACTTAAATCAACTTAGGTGCTTGCATAAACCCTGGGTTAGATCTTGCTTGTTTGATTGTCACTCCACTCACCTCACCCACCTGCATAAATTAAAAAAATTAAAAAAAGAATCTATCTGATTGTGGGATTCAATAAAAGTTACACGCATTAAACACCCACAACTCTCATCCTAAGGTGCACAATCACTTTGATTCTACCATTTAACTAAGATTTGACCTGTGGATCAAGTACACCTTAACTCAACACACATAAATGAGTAGAAATCCAATTAAGTTAAGACATTTTGTGTTCCTTAATCAAGTGGTGCAACAAGCCAATTCTTGAATTGTTTAGGCCGCACCACTTAAGATAAAAGTGATTCATCAGTAGGTTGCCCCATAGATTTGACTTTTAGGGCTAAACTAGGCACTCCACATTTTTTTTGATTTTTAAAGGAATATATGTACACCTATGCTTTCAAAAACTTGGAGTGCTCTATTAAGCCTGATTCAACTAGCCTAAAGATTAAACTCTAAAAGACACTTCATCAAATAACCTTATTTGCAAACCATGGTGTGCATGCACACACATATTAACTAATCATTAAGGGCCCATCACATTCCAACAGCATAACCATCCTAAGCCTAATTAAAAACTAAGTAGACATTGGCCTTAAGGATTAACTCACTCTTTGGGACTCCAATTGAGATTTTTTTTCAATTAATCTGCTTCTATCAGCCCATCTGATGTCTAGCTAGGGGAGTAGCATCAAACGACCGCAGTTGGGGAGTATCAAAGGAACCAAAGCAGAAAGTCAAACAAAGAACCTTCTCCCCAACCCCTCCCTCTAACTGGTTGGATTAACTAGATAGAAGTAGACCAAATCTTTTATTTCATCTCAAGACGGGTCCTGGGAGTCTGTAGGTCTTTAGGCTAACACGCAAAGGATAGGTTTGATTGATTTTAATGTAGGGCACCTTTCCTTCCTCTATTTTCCCTCCTACTTCACCATGTATGCTTCTACATCCTACACACATTTCCAATCCTATCCTCCTATCACTACTTATCCTCTAGATGATTACTATCCCGACTCAACTTATGATTACCCATCCACTAGCCAGGATAACTTTCATTGGGGATATGATTCCGGACCTCAATGTCCAAGACCTAAACCTGGACATCATGATAATGATTAGTATCCTTCCCAAAGCTACACTGATTAGCGATCACCACCCTTTTATGAACAAACTAACCCAATCTATAATTAGGAGGGAAATGATGATCATAACAACTACCCTCCCCAGGATTATTCCGAATATAGGTCATCACCCCTATTTGAACAACCCAAATTGACCTACTATTAGGAAGGGACCCAAGAACCTCAATTTCTTGACTACCCTAGATTTAACCCAAACCCACCCAACCCTGAACCGAACCATTTGGTTCTGGTAACCAGGTATAGGATAGGGTTTGGCTAACTTAAGGTACACTATATAATCTTTAGAAGCTCAGCCAACACCATGCATTGAAGCATTGGGGCCTATGATCGAAATGATTGATGAGCTTAATAGTTCTTTATTGGATTGTGATGTAAACATATTTACACCACTTAAGATGTCTATTTATGCATGTTCATAAGCATAGGATTGCATTGCATGCTATAAATATTGCATAACATGATCATCTTACATTTAGAGTAGTTTGAATAAAATGGAGGTTAATTATCTCCTTTTATGTTTATGGATAGGGCAAACTTCTTATCGGGGCCTCAGATCGAAGATCCAATAGTACAGATGTGATCAGGGCAACGATTGGAGTTCAATGACTCTAAGATCACCCTAATCAGACATCTGTAGCATCAGATAGAGACTGGGGAACCCTAGAAGATCAAGGGCCAAGATGATGTGAATCCACACTTCAAACGACAAATCCAACCACATGGATGGATTCAAATCAACTATCGTAGCCTAATGACATGAAAATCGAGTCAATCCGACACCCGTGGCACCATCTACATCATCCAGAAGATGGACGGCCAAGATGGTGCCACGTGGCGTCATCTCGTCCGCACACACCTGCTAAAGGCCATCGCATCCGCCCTTCCCCACCGATGCATCAGGATCCAACGGCTACAACTCGCCCGCACTGAAGTTACGTGCTCGACGCAAACGCGCCCATAGCGCGTTGGTTGAGCGCTCTAACGCGAAGCGTAGGCACGCGTTCGAGCCTTGCCACACTGAAATTGGAGCGGAGGCGCACCTTTGATCGACCGCACGATCATGACCCAACTGCTGTGCGTGCTTAATCAAGATGACGCGCCCACGCACACCCGAGCATAATGTGGCATCGCATGCGATGGGGCGCTGAGGAGGCGGGCGTAGCACAATCTAAGCCATTTGATCTCGCGATCAGATGGCTGAGAATGGCTGGACGTGCACGTGCGTTATGCGCATGGGCAAGCGAGCGGGCGTGCACGTGCTGCCCACTATGCCCATGTTCAGACCTTTAGCGACGGTCTTATCCGTCACTAAAGGTCTTGAATTAATGCTTTAAGAGTTGTAATGAACAAATTGCCCCCACTCCTTGCAACTATAAAAGGAAACCCCTTCCACGTGAAATTCTCATCCCTTTCTTCTCTTCTCTACCTTCCCAAAGCTCAAGAAAAGCTTGTCCTACACCCGGGATGCTCCTCACAAGATAAAGTCAAATTTTCATCCCTCGTTCGGAAGTGGATCCCGCGATGATGATGACATGCTGCCTCGTTACCATTCTTGTACTCCATCCTTTGTCCTGCTTCATCCTCCTTCGTCCAGGCGTCGTCCCGTCCGACTCGTCCTCCAAGCGATCGTCGAGGAGGATAACTTCTCTCTCCCATTCTTCTTTACAACTTTCTAGTGTAGAATTTTCCTACTTTCTAGTGTAGCTGATTTCCCGCTTTTTAGTGTAATTCTTATTTGGTTTTATTGTATAAATATTTTGAATTATTGAATGCATGTTTTCTCTCTCTATCCCTTTTTAGTCTGATTGTTGTTCTGACTTCATTGTAATTACATCGCTTCGCTTTTCAAGAAAAATTCCAAAAAAAAATATAATTACGAATATAGATCGACGTAGCCTCCCTGTGTTCGACCTGGAATTTCCAATTCGGTATAAATTTTATTTGTTGAACATGAGTTCTTCGCTTTCAAACTACAACGACAGGTTTTTTTAAAATCGAACACGTTAGCGTAGCAACTCGTACGTTCAACATTTTGGCACCGTTGCTGGGGAGGCAACGATTTTTGATCGTCTTTTCGCATTTCTTGCACTTTATTATTTTCTAACTTGCTTTCTCTTGTGTCTATTGTTTTGCAGAGACCTCCATCAGGGAATCATCAAGCGGTAGACTAGAGTAAAGTGCATTTGAAGGCAACTCTAAGTGCTCCCCATTTTTTCCCTCCTCCATAGATTTCCTTCGCCACATTAAATCCACATTCTGATTAACCTAGGTGTTTGCATAAATCCTAGGAATAGTTTTGTTGTTTGGATTTTCACTCACATTCATTCCACCCTCATTTATATTAAAAAAAATAAAAATAGAAAGATAATCTTGCGGGGCAATTTTCAACAAACACACAATGTACACCCACATTCAAGGCACTTAACCGAATTGATTTGTTTCTACTCAACCGGGTTCTGATCTGTGAAATTGGTACACACAAAGCAACACATAAAAGAGTATAAATCATTCTAGGTTAATCAACTTTGAGTGCCTAACTTAGTGTTGCATTTGTGGCCAATTGTTTGAGTTGTTTGGGCCGCACCACTCTACTTAAAATCAACTCATCAAGTAGCTCCTTCTTAGGGTTTTCAATCTAGGTCTATTCCAGGCACTCTACTTTCTTTCTAGTTTTAAAGGAAAACAATCTTCACCTGCGTTTGATAACTTGGTTTGCCTAGAAACTTGATTGCAATCCACCTAATTTGAAACCCTAAAAGCTACTTAAGCAAGATTTGAACATTAAAATCCACGCATCATAGATAATCTTGCTTGAAAACCCTGGTTGTGCATGCACTTACACAAATCTCAATCAATCATTAAGGGCACAACCCATTTTAAGGGCCCATCGCATTCCATAGGCACCATAATCCCAGGCCTTAATAAAATTGTGTAGACGTTGGCCTTAAGGTCTGATTCGCTCTTCAGGGCCTATTCTGAGATTGTCTTTGATTAACCTACTAGTACTGGTTAATCTGATGTCTAGCTAGGGGAGTAGCATCAAACGACCGCGGCTGGGGGGTACACTAGGAACCGGAGGCGAAAGCCGAAGGAAGAACCTTCTCCCCAGTCCCTCCTTCTAACTGGTTGGATTGAACAGACGCAAGTAGAGTAAATCATTTACAGTCTTAAGGCAGGTTTTGGGAGTCAGTAGATCCTTAGGCTACCCCACTTAAGGACAGCCTTGTTTTGTTGTGCTGCAGGGTCCCTATCCCCAGTCCTTCCGACCTTCTCCTAGTTTATGCTGGGAAGACGATCATTGAATCCTTGATTGGAAGGACCATTAGAGTATTCTAGGAGGCGCAAATTGGATTTTGGTCAAATTGATCCCATGGCCGACCAATAGCCTCCTCTACTTGGAAATCCACAGGAAGTATTTCAAAGGCAGCCGGAACAAATGCAGAGAATGCAGGAATGGTTCTAGAGAATGCAAGGCGATCAGCCCTTGAAGGATTTTTATGATCCCTCAAATTACGGGGAACGACCTGGTGTCCAGATTCCAACCGGTGACGTAGAAATCAAGCCCCAGGTGTTAAGCCTAATCAAACATTATCATGGGCTTGGCTCCGAAGATCCGTTTCAGCACTTGGAGGACTTGACCACTTTGGTCCAGACCACCAAGGCATGAAATGTAAATGAGGAGCAAATGATCATGAGGCTCTTCCCCTACTCTCTTAGGGATAAGGCCATGCATTGGTATAGGACAATAGGAAGACCAATTACAACTTGGAATGAGTTGAAATCGACCTTTCTGAAGAAATTCTTCCCAGTCAGACGTACCAATGCTTTGAGAAGGGCAATCACTACCTTTACCCAACGGCTGGGGGAGCATTTTCATGTGGCCTGGGAGCAATTCCAAGACCTATTGCGGAGGTGTCCACACCATGAGGTGCCGAAATGGCAACTCGTGTAGATATTCTATCATGGGTTGACTGAGCAACTTAGAAATCATGTGGATGCTTCTTGCAGAGGCAAATTCTTTAATAAAGATGCAGATAGTGCACATGATTTATTTGAGGAAATGACTGAGAATTCAATTAATCATGCCTCCATAGATACATTTAACCGGTCCCAGTAGCTCAGATCAAATGTCAATGAAGTCCATGACTCTCATTCATTTGATATGGAATTGATTTGTAACAAACTTGATATGGTGGACTTGGTTGCTAAGAGAATGGAAGAGTGGATGGTTGGAAATTCTATGAACAACTCTTGATCACTCAATCCCAAAATTCGGGATTCCATTCTTCAGGAGCTCCTTCTAGACGGGAGTTCATGAATCAACTTGATGCAGCTCAACCTGTGAGTCAACATTTTTCGGAACCCCACGGGTTCCAAACTTGGGCCTTTGATCCAAGTTTTTCTTGTCCTTCCCTTTCTTTCTTTCCATCCTCACCATAAGAGGATGTCTGTGCTGTACAAGAGAATGTTACATCCAACCTACTCTAATGCTTATAATCCGGGTGGGAGAAACCACCCTAACTTCTCTTGGAAAAACCCGAGGCAATAGACCCAATTCCAACCCAGCAACTATGCTCCGCAACGACCAATGGGTCAGGGTCATTATGTACTCAATTGCCTCCGAATTAGGTCAATCAGCCAGCTTGGAATGCCCGTCAACCTGCAGGGCAGGCTGATTTGAACTGACAAATGGTAGAGATGCAAGGATCTATGCTCCAGCTCATGTAGCAAATGAAAACCTCGCTGGACAACTTGCAGTCCGGGCTCATTGCTAACTCTTGTCAACCCGGATCTCTACCATCCCAACCTGTACCCAACCTGCGAAATATTATGAATTCGAGCAACCAAGCCCATTGGTATGGAAATCAGAGGGACCCACACGCACATGCTCAGGTGGTTGAGTGGGGTTCCTCATCCTCTTCTTCTTCTTCTGCAAATCAACAATTCCTGGTTAATCAAGCCCCTCCAATCTTTCCTAACCCTCCCCAAGACCCAAATTCTTATGCATCTGCAAATTCTGTCACTTTTAGGAGCAGTAAGCAGACTCAGGATCCACAACCACACTATTCTGATCTTTTGAATCTTGAAGAACCTAAGGAGAGAGAGGAGAATTCTGGAGGAGAAATCAAGGCTCAGGAACCTAACTCCAAAGATTTGACTCATGTTCCTTTTCCTGAAGCCTTAGTCAAATCAAGAAGAAGAAGTTTGTTGATAGTAATGAGGAGCTTCTGAATCTATTTAAGAATGTTGAGATTAATATCCCGCTCCTTGATGCTATCAAGCACATACTGGCTTACGCAAGATTTTTAAAGGAATTATGTACACAAAAGTGTAAGTTGAAAGAATCTATTCCGAGGAAGGTGGTACTCTCCAATTAGGGTAGTTCTATTATCCTACACCACCTCCCTTAGAAAAAGAGAGATCCAGGTGCTCCGTTGATTTCTTGCACCATCGGAGATTACACATTTGATAGAGCACTTTTGGATCTAGGTGCATCCATCAACCTAATTCCGACTTCTCATTACGAGAAGTTTGGATTAGGTGAACTTCGGCCAACTTCAGTAATGCTACAGTTAGCGGACCGCTCGGTCACAAATCCGTGAGGTGTTATTGAAGATGTTATAGTCAAGGTCAAGGATTTCTATTTTTCTGTAGATTTCCTTGTCCTTGACATGGATGTACCTGAAAATCTGAGGAACACGCCCATCATACTAGGGCGTCCGTTCCTGGCTACTGCTAAGGCCAACATTAATTGTGAAAGCGGTAGCATGGAAATCGCCTTTGGGGATCAACGAATGAAATTGGATATTTTTAAGGCGATCAATAAATTTGAGGATTGTGGATTTATTGAAGAACTTGAAGAGGATAATGAAAACACTGAAACTTGTTTGATGGTTTCTTCAGTCAAAAGTTCCTCGTTGGATGACGAATTTGACCCACAACCCTCTTTGGCTAACCTGCCATCTTCTGAAGAGGTTATTGATTTTGTTCACTCACAACCTCTTCCTCTTGTTGAATCTTCAGCATCTACCTTACCATCAATCATCAACCCGCCCCAGCTTAAATTGAAACCATTGCTAGAGAATTTGAAATATCAATTTTTAGGACCTCAGAAGATGCTCCTTGCAATTATCAGTGTTAAATTGACAAAGGAGTAAGAAATTAAATTGATCAAGGTCCTGAAGGAACATAAGGAGGCAATTGGTTGGACCATTCATGACCTCAGGGGGATCGAGCCATCTTACTGTAATCATAGGATATTCTTGGAAGATGGATCTTGCCCTTCTCGTCAGATGTAGACGAGATTAAATACAAATATGCGAGAAGTGCTCAAAAAGGAAATCATCAAGTGGCTCGATGCAGGAATTATTTATCCAATCTCTGATAGTCCCTGGGTAAGTCCCATACAGATTGTTCCGAAGAAAGCTGGGATTACCGTTGTGACTAACGAGAGAGGAGAATCTGTCACAACTCATTCAGCTTCCTCTTGGAGGGTTTGTATTAATTATAGGAAGTTGAACGCAGCCACTAAAAAGGATCATTTTCCCCTGCCTTTCATCGATCAAATCTTGGAAAGATTAGCCGGGCAGAAGTACTTCTATTTTCTTGATGGCTACTCGGGATACAACCAAGTTCCTATCCATCCTGAGGATCAGGAGAAAACTACTTTCACCTGTCCCTACGGAACCTTTGCTTTTTATAGGATGCCTTTCTGGTTATGCAATGCACCTACGACTTTTCAAAGGTGTATGCTAACCATATTTTCTGACATGGTGGGAGAGTTTATGGAAGTCTTCATGGATGATTTCTCTATTTTCGGAGAATCATTTGACTCTTGTTTGGCTAATCTGGAATTGATTCTTAAGCGATGTATCAAAACATGATTGGTCCTTAGCCGGGAAAAGAGTCATTTCATGACCCAAGAAGGCATCATTTTGGGTCATGTAATCTCTAAATGGGGAATTGAAGTGGATAAAGCTAAGGTTGATGCTATCGCTAAACTTCCTCCTCCGACATCTGTTAAACAAATCCGATCATTTCTTGGCCATGTGGGATTCTATCGAAGATTCATCAAGGATTTCTTGAAGGTTGCTCGTCCCTTGAGCAATCTTCTTGCCAAAGAAACACTGTTTGTTTTTGACAAATCATGCCGAAAGGCATTTGATTTCCTGAAAATGGCAGTCACCTGTGGTCCAGTTTTGCAACCACCAATTTGGACCACCCCTTTTAAGATCATGATCGACACTTCTGATTACGTGGTAGGGGCTGTCTTGGGTCAGAAAATTGAAAGAAAACCCTCTACCATCTACTACGCTAGTAAAACTCTAGATGAAGCCCAGAGGAATTACACTGTTACTGAAAAGGAATTACTAGCTATAGTGTTCGCTTTGGAAAAATTCAGGGCTTATCTATTAGGGTCTCATGTTATCATCTATACCGACCACTCGGCCTTGAGACATCTCTTGTTCAAAAAGGATGCTAAACCCCAGCTTATTCGTTGGATTCTTCTACTTCAAGAATTTGATCTTGAAATCAAGGATAAAATCGAGGTACAAAATGTGGTAGCGGATCATTTGTCGGGACTCCTAGGTGATTCCTCTCATCCGGACATTTTGATTGCTGACACTTTTTTGGAGGAAACTATTCTTACAGTTTCAGGTGTCCACACCCCTTGGTTTGCTGACATTGTTAACTATTTGGTCGTTGGTCAAATCCCCCAGGATTGGACCAAGCAACAACGAGATAGACTTAAATCTGTGGCCAAATACTATTTCTGGGAGGACCCTGAGCTGTACTGCATTGGCTCTGATCAGATTATTCGTCGATGTATATCGGAGAATGAATTCAACAGTATACTTGAGTTCTGCCATGCATCTGGGTGTGGTGGAGATTTCTCCAGGAGAAAGACGGCTGCAAAAATCTTGCAATCTAGCTTCTATTGGCCGTCTTTATTCAAGGATGCCCAGGATTTCTCAAGGTCATGTTCTCGATGTCAGGCACTCGGGAGCATAACTAAGAGAGATATGATGCCCCTAAACTCAATTCTTCCTGTCAAAATTTTTGATGTTTGGGGCATTGATTTCATGGGACCCTTTATCCCTTCAATTGGACATCAGTACATTCTTGTTGCTACTGATTATGTGTCCAAATGGATTGAGGCGATTCCCACCTGAACCAATGACCACAAGGTGGTCATCGATTTTTTCAAGAAAAATATCTTCAGTAGGTTCGGGATTCTGAGGGCTATCATCAGTGATGGTGGCACTCATTTTACTAATGCCCAATTCTAGAATTTATTGGCCAAATACGGGGTTAATCACCGTATTTTCACACCTTACCATCCCCAGACGAATGGACAAGCTGAGACCTCCATTCGAGAGATCAGAAACATTCTGCAGAAAATGGTTAGGCCTAATCGCAAGGACTGGACTCAAAAGCTTGAGGATGCTCTTTGGGCCTACCGTACGGCATATAAAACGCCCGTCAGCATGTCTCCATTCCGTTTGGTGTATGGAAAGGCATGCCATCTACCTGTAGAGATTGAACACAGGGCATTCTGGGCGATCAAACAATGCAATTTAGATCTGAATTTAGCTGGGAAGACAAAGAAACTCCAACTATTTGAGTTGGAGGAGCTTAGAAATGATGCATATGAGAATGCCAAGATCTACAATGCTCGGACCAAAGCTTTACATGATCAACTGATTTCCTGCAAGAGCTTTGAGCCAAACCAGAAGGTCTGGTTATTCGATTCTAAACTTAAGCTCTTTCCTAGCAAACATAGATCTAAATAGAATGGCCCATTCATAATTGACCAGATTTTTCCTAATGTAGCCGTTCAAATTTCTGACCCAAAGATAGGTAACACATTTAAAGTCAACGGTCAACGTCTGAAGCCTGTTATTGACCATATTCTTCCAAAACCCATCTCAGACATAGTTGCCTTAGCATTCTGTGACTTCTTTGGCTGGACTTCGCTTAGCTGACGGCATTAAACTCAACAGTTGTACATATGACACAAGGCTGATACGACCTTCATACTCAGGTGACATCTTTCATATTCTACCCTTTCTTTCATGTCTCTTTTTCAATGAGGACATTGCATCAGCTAGGCATGGGGGGGTGGATTCATTTTTGAATCATTTGGTCAGCTTTGTGAAATTCATGAAAATTGTTTTTCTCTTATTATTTATACTTAAAAAAAAATAAAAATTAGGAAGGATTAGTCGGACATTAGGACTTTTCAATCTTAGGAAATTTTACATTAGGATCTGAACACAAAGACCCTTCAGGTCTTTGGACTTAATCAGCCCGTGTATCCACTAAAATGTGGATTTGTGTTTCGAGTCCTTGCCATCTTAATTCTATCGTAATTAGAGTAAATAAGTTTGAGTGATAAGTAGACGACTTATCAACCCACCCTATGATTTGGGGGGAATTTTTGAGTTTTAATCATCTACACACTTTCTTTGCACTGACTTGTTGTTCGGGGATTCTAATGGAAATTGGGTAGCTAATGCACCTTTTAGGGTGATATGGCTAGCAAGTTATCGTAGGTAACAGCCCATAGGTAGGTTGTCCAGAGCCGAGTCACTGAACCTTTCTCTTTTTACTGCCTTTAGGTAAATCTTAGACCAGGGAAGCCACCTATTTTTTAAAAAAAAAGTCAAAAAGAAAAGGAGAAAAGAAAAGTAAGGAAAAAACAACACTTCATCGCACGAGTATGGCTAGCAAGTTGTTGGTGATAACAGCTCATCAACCGGTTGTCCAAAACCCAGCTAATAAATGCACAGAAAATTCCCAAAACACTTAGGAAGAAGCAGAGAAGTAGAATAAATCAGGGAGGTATACACTGGATTCACCCTTGCATTGACTCCGTAAAAAAATAAAAGTAGGGAGAAAGCTACCGGTTGTAAAGATACACCTTTAGGCAGAATTCTTTTTAGGTCACCTAGAGGCGTAGAAATCCGAAGCTCATTTTAACTGTCGGTCAACGAGTCTATCACATTCACAATAAGATACTTAAAACTTAGGGTTCTCATCAAATCTTGGGTGAGTTGAATGGTCGTAGAAAGCCACTCTTAGACCCTAAAACTTGAAAATAAAAAAAAATTAGAAAAGAGGAGAAAGAGAAAAAGAAATTTTCTTTGAATACGGCGAGGGCTTAAGGCGGCCTGCATTTTGGCAGATACTTCAGCACTGTTGTGTCTTTGAAAGTTCAGATCCTAAGTAGGCAGTTTCTTAATGATTGAAAATAACTCATGCCCAAATAATCCAACCTAATTCTTTTATAAATAGCATACAGTTTTTGCTAGGGACTAGTAAAAGATAGGCATGGAGGTATGATGTGAACACGTTTACACTACTTAAGATGTCTATTTATGCATGTTCTTAAGCATAGGATTGCATTGCATGCTATAAATATTGCATAACATGCATCATATTGCATTTAGAGTAGTTTTAATAAAATGGAGGTTAATTATCTCCTTTTATGTTCATGGACAGGGTAAACTTTTTATCAGGGCCTCAAATCGAAGATGCAATCGTACAGATGTGATCAGCGCAATGATTAGAGTTCAACGACTCCAAGATCGCCTTAATCAGACATCTGTAGCATCAGATAGAGATTGGGGAACCCTAGAAGATCAAGGGCCAAAATGGTGTGAATTCGCACTTCAAATGACAAATCCAACCGCACGAATGGATTCGGATTGACGATTGTAGCCTAACGACGCAAAAATCGAGTCAATCCGACACCTGTGGCACCATCTACATCATCCAAATGATGGACAGCCAAGATGGCACCACGTGGCACCATCTCGGTCACCTAATCGTCCGCACGCACCCGCTGATGGCCATCGCATCCTCCCTTTCCTACCGTTCGATCACGATCCAACGGCTATGATGCGTCCACGCTGAAGTTAGGTGCTCGACACAAACATGCCCATAGCACGTTGGTCGAGCGCTCTAACATGAAGAGTAGGTGTGCGTTCGAGCCACGCCATGCTGAAATTGGAGCAGAGGCGCACCTTCGAGCGATCGCACGATCGCGATCCAACGGCCGTGTGCATTCAATCAAGATGACACGCCCACACACGCCCGCACGTAACGCGGCATCGCACGCGATGGGGTGCACGCTGAGGAGGCGGGTGTAGCACGATCTAAGCCGTCCGATCTCACGATCGAACGGTTGAGAATGGCTGGACGTGCACGTGTGTTGCGCGCGTGGGCAAGCGAGCGGGCGTGCGCGTGCTGCCCACTACGCCTGACGAGTCGATTATTCGCTTTAAAGTCGTTTGTAGTTTTATGTGGTGGAAAAATCGACTAATTAATATTTAAAAAGAAATAACCACTCATAAAGGAGCGGGTCATATCCACAGGGAGGCAATAACGTATTTAAATTCGCACCAGTTAAAAACGTTTGTTCGAAGTTAGTTTGGACAAGAATCAAGCCAGATTTCCCTTCAGATTAAGGTTAAAATAAGAAACAATGCTGAAATAGCAATTATGAGTAACTAGAGGATATTTCTCTCAATGCAGAATCAATAAAATATTAACAAAAATTGACAATGGCAGAAAATGTAATTTTTAATTGCCCAGTTGCTGTAGCAAAACATGGGATTTTTTTCCCCTTTGGCGTGCGCGACAAGGAGTGGATGGCCGGACGCGGGAAGCTCGGAGGAAGTCCCTTGGACCTAGGGCTTCGAAACTGTGGTGGTGGCGTCTCACGTGGCGGCCGGAGGCGGCCGGAAGAGCTCCAGCTGAGGCGGCTGCAGCTACTGCTGGCAGGCGTGGCAGGCTGGTGCGGGAGCGCTCGCGGCCTATTGGCAGTGAGGACTGCTGCGCACTGCTGCTGCGTGTTGGCTGGAGGCGTGGGCGTGCACTGCAGCCGATGCGCGCTCTGTTGATGGTGAGAGAGGGTGCGGCAGGTGCGGGGAAGGTGCTGCGAGCGTGGGAATGATTCTGCAAGTGCGGGAGGAGGGCGTGCGCGGTTGTGCAGGCGGCTGCTGCGGCTGGTTTGGCTCTGCTGCAGGCATGTGGGCAGTTGCGCGCTCTGTTGGAGTGGGTGCGCAGGCTGGAGGGCGTGGAGATGGCGAAGGCTGCAGCCGTGGGAGGAGGGCGTGCGCGGAAGGTGGAGTGAGCTGGCGTGAGAGGTGAGGCGCTGCTGGAATGGTGGGGATGGCTTCAGACGTGTGTGCAGGCTGATGCACGCGGGTGAGCGGTGAGGTGCAGGCTGAGGGTGAGCGGGTGGCTTCTGCGGCGTGGGTGGTGGAAGTGAAGTGGGAGGATGAAGATTGCTGCTGGAGTGGGGGGGTGGACTTTAGACATTCGGGAAATTTCCCGAACGTCTTAACTGACTAAAAGGGTGATTGCACAGTAGCTGGGTGGTGGGTGTTGGTGACGACGGCGAGGGAGATGCACGCTATGGTGCTCACGGTAATGCGGACGAGCTCTGGATGGCGGTGTGATCTGTCACACCACATGCCCACGGTGGTGGAGACTCACCGCCACAGTTGAGGCCAGCGGTATGGATGGAAGAGAGGAGATCTCTCTGCACAGTGGTGGTCAGTGGTGGAGGCCTCCCTAGCTCGACTGCCTCCCTCCTCCTTTTGTAGTGGCCTACACCAAGTTTAAATCAGCTGCCCGACCAGATCCAACATATCCGCTCCTCCATGAATGGGTTCTTCACTGCGGCAGCTGGTGGCGTTGGAGCGGCAGCCAGCCGTTCCTGCAAGAGGAAGAGTAAAGAAAATATTGTTAGAATATTATGGTCATTTATATACAAACCCTCAACTTTTATGTTAATGAAAACAATGTACAAAATTGGTTAACTAATTAGATGAATGTCATTCTAAGCTAATTCTAAATGCACTTAAAATATGAATGCAATGCACGGATTATGTAATTAAATTAAAAATATGAATTAATCTATTTACATCCTAATTTATGCTAAATAAATGTTAAAATTAACCTAATGTCTAGGCACTTAAACACTTAAATAGCCCACAACTATGGGCTAATCAAATACCACCATGCCTAGTTTTTGCTAGTCCCTAGCAAAATTAAGTGAAACCTAGCACTCCAAGTAGGCCAGACAACTCACTTAGTCTTCCTTCAGAAGCATATTAAGTTCAAACTCTAGACCCAAGGTTCGTAAGTAGTTGCTAAGTTACAGACTAGGTCGGCTAAAGATGAATTGCAGGCACAAGTTTCCCTGATTTCTGACTCTACCCTAAAGTTTATTGATCCCTGAGATTAAAGCATTCATTCCTGTGTATTGGTCTGAGTTACTTGAGTTAAAGAATTTTTTTTTTTGTTATATATATATTTTTTTATTATATATATATATATTTTTTTTTGTTTGATTCTTCTAAGTCTAACCTCAGATTAGCTATCAACATGGTCTGTGTCGGATTCATTGTCCCCATTACCATACCTCGAAGGGTGCCCGGCTTTCGATGCTTCGAGATAGAACCGCCCATAATGACCCCAAGAACTCCTGGCAATCGACACTTCGAGATAGTATCACCTATGGATTTCTTAAGCGAATTCAGGCCTATGGCAATCGGCACTTCGAGATAGGGCCGCCCATGGTACCTGAACCGCACAATGCTCTTACATGTCTCCAGTAGGATGGATATCCTAAGAGACAAGCGCCGAGGAGGTAATATGTTATCATCGCATCCTCAAGGTGATTATATACTCCCCTCTCCGGCGACGGGAACTCTTCCAATGAAAATGTGTTTTCAAGCCTCTTTTAAGTCAAAACTAAGAGAACCAAATCTCTTTTCAGAAAGACAGAAATTAAGTTAATTACCAGACCAAGTGTGTGAAATTTGGATGCTTGGGTTACAAGGACCCATAAACCAAAAGGTAGAATAAGACTCCTAGCACTGCCCCACCTTTTAACTCAAACCCTAGATTCCCTTCCTCAACCTCTTGAGGAATGGTCCGCAACTTAACTCCTACTTAAGTTTTTAAGTCCACAAAGGACCCTAAAGGTCTAAAGCTACCAGCTCATTTAGCTTCTAAAGTTTGACCCTAGAATTAACTTAGTCTACCCTAGAGTTCTGATTTGCTTAAGACTGCAGACTTAGCCAGTTAAGCTCAAAATTTTTTTTTTTTTCATTTTCCCTTTTATAAATATATATATATGCATGCTATAAAAAAAATGCCTCAGGTCCTCTCCCCCATGCCTGGTTCAAACAATGTCCTCATTGAAAACAAAAATAGCTAAAGGAAGATATTACCTGAGGCGGAGAATGGTAGGAGCTAAGGCTCCTCAAGAGTGACTTCGTCAACCAGATGGCCATCTAAAGTTATGTACAGTTTTAACCATTGACCATTGACGATAAAGGGAGTTGCTGAAGAGGAAGGATTTTTTATCTCCATAGCTCCATGCGGAAATACTTTGGTTATTATGTAAGGCCCAATCCAACGTGATTTTAACTTCCCAGGAAAAAGTTTAAGTCTGCGATTGAAAAGCCAGACTTGTTGGTTGGGCTCAAAGGTCTTTCGAAGAATAAACTTATCAAGCAAGACCTTAGTTCTTTCTTTATAAGCTTGAGAGGTGTCATAAGCATCATTCCTCAGCTCCTCAAGCTCACTTAATTCTAGAAGTTGTGGTCAAATGGCGCCGTTCCCGGGGAGTGGACGGCCGGACGCGGGAAGCTCGAAGGAAGTCCCTTGGATCGAGGGCTTCGAAACGGTGGTGGCGGTGTGTAGCGTGGTGGCCGAAGGCGACCGGACGAGCTCCGACGGAGGTGGTTGCAGTCGGTGCTGCAGCTGCTGTTGGCGGGCTTGGCAGGCGGGTGCGGGAGCACGCGTGGCCTGTTGGCGGTGAGGACTGCCGTGCACTACTGCTGCATGTTGGCTGGAGGCGTGGGCGCGCATTGCAGCCGGTGCGTGCTCGGTTGACGGTGAGAGCCGGTGCGGCAGGCGCGGGGAAGGTACTGCAGGCGTGGGAATGATTCTGTAAGTGCGGGAGTAGGGCATGCGCGGTTGTGCGGGTGGCTGCTGCAGCTGGTTTGGCTCTACTGCAGGCGTGCGGGCAGTTGTGCACTCTGTTGGAGTGGGTGCACAGGCTGGAGGGCGTGGAGATGGCGAAGGCTGCAGGCGTGGGAGGAGGGCGTACGCGGAAGGTGGAGTGAGTGGGCGTGAGCGGTGAGGCACTGCTGGAATGGTGGGGATGGCTTCAGACGTGTGCGTAGGCTGATGCGCGCGGGTGAGCGGTGAGGTGCAGGCTGAGGGTGAGCGGGTGGCTTCTGCGGCGTGGGTGGTGGAAGTGAAGTGGGAGGACGGAGATTGCTGTTGGAGTGGGGGGTTGGACTTCAGACGTCCGGGAAATTTCCCTGACGTCTTAACTGTCTGAAAGGGTGATTGCACAGTAGCTGCGGCGGTGGTTGTTGGTGACGACGGCGAGGGAGATGCACGCTATGGTGCTCACGGTAATGCGGACGAGCTCCGGATGGCAGTGTGGTCTGTCACACCACAAGCCCACGGTGGTGGAGACTCGCCGCCACGGTTGAGGCCGGCGGTATGGAATGGAAGAGAGATCCCTTTGCACAATGGTGGTCGGTGGTGGAGGCCTCCCTAGCTCGGCTGCCACCCTCCTCCTTTTGTAGTGGCCTGCACCAATTTGAAATCAGTTGCCCGGCCAGATCCAACATATCCGCTCCTCCTTGAATGGGTTCTTCACTGCGACAGCTGGTGGCGTCGAAGCAGCAGCCAGCCGTTCCTGCAAGAAGAAGAATAAAGAAAATAATGTTAAAATATTATGGTCATTTATATACAAACCCACAACTTTTATGTTAATGAAAACAATGTACCTAATTGGTTAACTAATTAGATGAATGTCATTCTAAGCTAATTCTAGATGCACTTAAAATATGAATGCAATGCATGGATTATGTAATTAAATTAAAAATATGAATTAATCTATTTACATCCTAATTTATGCTAAATAAATGTTAGAATTAACCTAATGTCTAGGCACTTAAATACTTAAATAGCCCAAAACTATGGGCTAATCAATGCCCACGTTCAGATCTTTAGCAACGATTTTATCCATCACTAACGGTCCTGAATTAATGCTCTAAGAGTTGTAATGATCAAATTTCCCCCACTCCTTGCAACTATAAGAGGAGACCCCCTCCACACGAAATTCTCATCCCTTCCTTCTCTTCTCTACCTCTCCAAAGCTCAAGAGGAGCTTGTCCCACACCCGAGTTGCTCCTCGCGAGATAAAGTCAAAATTTCGTCCCCGTTCGGAAGTGGATCCCGCGATGACGACGATGCTACCCCGTTCCCGTTCTTCTACTCCGTCCTCCTTCGTCCAGGTGTCGTCCCGTCTGGCTCGTCCTCCAAGCGATCGTCTAGGAGGATAACTTCTCTCTCCCATTCTTCTTTGTAGCTTTCTAGTGTAGAATTTTCCTGCTTTCTAGTGTAGCTGATTTCCCGCTTTCTAGTGTAATTCTTATTTGATTTTATTGTATAAACATTTTGAATTATTGAATGCATGTTTTCTCTCACTCTCTCTATCCCTTTTTAGTCTGATTGTTGTTATGACTTCATTATAATTACATTGCCTCACTTTTCATGAAAAATTCAAAAAGAAATGTAATTGCGAATATAGATCGACGTAGCCTCCCTGTGTTCCACCCGGAATTTCCATTTCGATATAAATTTTATTTGTTGAACACAAGTTCTTCACTTTCAAACTACAACGACAGGTTTTTTAAAAACCGAACACATTAGCGTAGCAACTGGTTACGTTCAACATATTGGCTCCATGATGTTAAGGATAGAGGCCCGGGTGAGTTTTTACTTGGAAAATTATCAAGATGTGGATGAAATTTGTGGTTTTCTTAGTCCATTCTTGGGATAATTCCCCAGATGAATCCCCTTCAAGAGAAATAATGTCTAAACCCGCTCGGTGGTTGTCTGGTGGGACACATTTTCTGAGATCGAGATGACTAGGTTGGGTTAGATTAACCAGGTTGATGTGATTTTCTCACCCAATATCCCCAAGCCAGGGAACGTGGAAAAATTGTATGCACCACTGTTTTGATACACCAAAATTATGTTTATTGCTAGACTAACATTTTAGGACTATCTTGGATTAAAGCATCGAAGCATTTTTCAAGATGAGAAGATAGTTGCTGATGTGCATCTTTTTATACTTATTTGAGTTTAGGACATTATTGTAAGGAACCTCAAATAAAACTTAAATATGGATTTTTTGCGCATCTTTTCAAAACCAAACTTTTAGGGTTATTGATTAACCAAACTAGTTAATTGATCAACCAAATCACCTTGGTCGACCAACAAAATTAATTGACCAATCAAATCAACCCATTTTAGGAAGTTGAGAAAAATCCTCTTGATCAACCAACCAAGTTAATTGATCGATCAATCAGTGATCGTCCAACCTTCTTAATTAATTGACCAAATTGCCTTTTGATTGACCAATTAACCTAATTGATCGACCAATTTAATTTCATATTCGGGCAAAACATTTTGTATAAATAAAGGTTGTACATAGTTGAATCTTTCAAAACTTTCAAATATAAATACCATTAAAAAACAAAACTTCTCACGTGCCTATTTTCAAGGGCTTTCACACGCTATTCTTCACGTTCTTCAAAAGCACCATGCCTTGAACCTCTGCAAAAAATTAGTTTGATCATTTATTGAGGTTCCATAGAATTCATTCTTGTTATAGTTTATTTTGTTGTTTTGATTTGCAGATTCCAAGTTTGTTTGGAAGATCTGTGGTTGTTTTTGCTTCTCTTTAGGATAAAACGGTAAGTGGATTGTAAGAGGTTATGCCACCTTCGTTCAAGTGGTACGATTTAGTGGATTGGCTAGCGTTCCCTAGTCGGAAAAATCCTAAGCAGGGAGGCTTAGGCAGTGGTTTTCACCCAGATTGGGCTTCCACTATAAATCATGTGTACTTTGTGCATGAATCCTTGGTACTTTATTTTTTAATCTGTGCCTATATTTTAAAGTAATACTATTCACCCCTCCCCTCTAGTATTTAGTTGCGATCCACAGGATATTCCGACCACTCACAAAAATGTCTCCATGAACTATGAAATGATAGACGATTTTGAGACATATACAAATGGGGATCATGAATTCTTTGATTCTAAGGATGAGGAATCTATCAGTGAAGTCTCACTTGAGCTTAAGGAATATAATTTTAATGAGACAAACAGGCTAAATGAATCTAATCAATCATTTGAAGGGCCTGTAATTGAGTAATTTAATTCGGCTGGGGTTGACATGGAGGATTCAAATCTAAATTTATTGGATGAATTAATCAGGAATCCCATTCCCTAACCACACCCCAAAGAACTAAATGATGACATTTCTGAAATTAATGTACCTAAGACAATTTTGATTCAGCCAAAACTTTTGGACTTGGGTAAATCACATGGCGTGATTAATATGTTAGAGGTCCTGGAAACTAAACACTAGATTTTAGAGGAGAGGAGCTTGGAAGTTAAATTATGGGAGGCTAATTTTGAGGGAAATACAATGTTGAATCTAAGGGTTCCTGTTGACCTGAAACCGCCAACCTTCTATCAGGATCCTTATTGTAACTTTGATGTGCAACCCAAGTATGGAATAATGGACTATCTTTTTGAGTTGAACTCTAAGTGGACACCTAAATCTAGCAAACTAGATCTAGCTATTCTCCACCACTTTAGACTTGGGTTGCACACCACAAAATCGTAGGCCTAGCCTGTTAAGCACAACAATCTCAGGTTCTAGGTGATTCTCATCCAGAACCTTATAACTACCCAACCTTGGGGCTTGGGCCTGCACCATAATCTGGTCCACATATGTGGACGCCTACTGGCGGGTCTTGGGATCAATCCTTTTATTTTGATTCAGATGAGCACTTGTGAATTCTTAACCTCTTGTTGTTTGTAAATTATGCGTAGCTAAAGTCAATAAACTTAGCACGTGCGTATATTCCACATTCTATGTGGAGCTGATCGGATTTTCACGAAATTCAGGTGATATTCTATTTATTCTTCCCTTTTCAGGTCTATAATTACAATGAGGGCATTGAATCTTTTAGGCATGGGGGGTGGATACTTAATTTTGAAATTATTTTCCTAGCTCTATGCAATTTTTTTAATTTATTAAAAAAATAAAAATTTTAAAAATTCAGAAAAATTAGAATTAGGAGAAGAGAACTTAGGCATTAAGAGTTGTTAACTTTAGGAGACAATACTTTAGGACCTGAATACTTAGACTCTTCAGGTCTTCAGGCTTAATCAGCCTTGGTGTCCATTAAAATGTGGGCTTGTGTCTCGAGTCTACACCAAGTTAATTCTACTTTAATTTGGCTAATAAATTGGGGTGATAAGTATGCGACTTATCAACCTGCCTTGTGATTTGTGGAAACTTTAAGTCTAAAGCATCTGCACACTATTTGCACTGACTCACTCTTCGATGGTTTTTACAAAAATTAGGTAGTTCATGAACTTTCTAGGGTAGTATTGCTAACAAGTTGTCGTGGGTAACAACCCATTGGCCGGTTGTCCAGAGCCCAGCTACATGACCATTCTCTTTCTACTGCCTTTAGGTAAATCTTATATTAGGGAAGCTACCTACTCAGAGAAAGAAAAAAAATACGCTCAGAAAGAAAAAGAAAAATAGTAAAATAGAAAAAGGAGAAAAAGATAAAAATAGAAAAAAGAAAACCACACTTCATTGCACAAGTATGGCTGACAAGTTGTCATGGGTAACAGACCATTGGCCATTTATCCAGAGCTCAGCTCAAAAAAATGTACAAATAATTCCCAAATGACCTAGGGAAGAAGCAGAGAAGTAGAATAAATTAGGGAGATATACACTGGGTTCATCCTTATGTTGACCCCATAAAAAAATAGAACAAGTAGGGAGAAAGCTACTGATCGGAAAGATAAACCTTTAGGAAGGTCACCTAGGGTCGTAGAATCCTAAAGTTACTTCCAAAAGTTGCTTAGTGATTCTATCACTTTTCACAAGATGTTTAGAACTTGAAGTTCTTTTAGAGTCTTGGGTGTGTTGGGTAGTCAAAGAAATCTGCCCCGAAACTCTAAACTCAAAAATATAAAAAAGTTAGAAAAGCAGAAAAAATAGAAAAAAAATGTATCTTCCCCTTTCAAAATAAGGTGAGGACTTGGGCGGTCTGCATTTTGGCAATCACCCGGGCACTTTTGAGTCTTCGTAGTTTAGGACCTTAGTCGAAGTTTCCTTTTGTTAATAAGCAATTAATGTCATAAGTGATCGAGTCCTAATTCTATTTTATACATAACATTTAGTTTGATTTTGCTAGGGACTAGAAAAAGATAGGCATGGGGGTTTGATGTGTACACATCCATTTAGGTTAAAATGCATATTTATGCAAGTTCCTAAGCTTAGAGAAGCATTCGATATTATAAATATTGAATAACATGCATTATTCTACATTTCAAATAGTTTGTATAAAGTTTAGGTTTATTTGCATCCATTTGTAGCTAGGAGAGGAGATCCACTTCAAGGCCATAGTTTGACGATCCAACCATACGGATTTGATCAGGATGACGATTGGAGTCCAACGCTTTCAAAATCTAATTGATCGGAGTCCTATAGCACCATATGCAGTCCAAGGAAGGTCAATAGCCAAGGGGCTATGAGATGCAATTCAAAGTTTTAAATGAAAAATACAATTGCACGGATCGATCCAAATATACGATCACAACCCAACGGTGGAAAAATCGATCCAATCCGATATCCGTGGCATCATTCACAAAGAAAACAAGATGGACGGCTAGAATGGCACCATGTGGTGCCATCCCAGCTAATTGCGGTAGATATTTTAGCGAATGGCATTCAAGTTTGGAAAACCCGTCGTCGTAGTTTGATTTGCGAGAAAATCCATCAGTCTGATAAAATTTATAACTGAAACTCGAAAAGTGAGTCCCAGGTTAAACACAGGGAGGTGAATGTTCGGTTTGAAAAATGTGTTTCATTTTTATATGTTTTTGTTGGTTTTGTCTTTTCTAACTTTTTTGGTATTTTTAGGTTGCAAGAGATTAGGTTAATGAATTCTTATCTAACTAATCTACTTGCAAAATATAAGAGAGAGAGAAACAATCACATATATTTCTGAAGCAAATGTTTTCTACAACTAAGAAAGCAAGAAAGATTACACTACAAAAGCAAAAAGAAAGAAATAGGTGAGTCCCCCTTGATGGTCGCTCAGAGGATGACTCACTTTGATGTCGCCTGGATAAAGGTGGTGATGAGCGAGAGGAACGAGGATAAAGTCAGAGGACAAAGGGTGGGGCAGGACAGCATCGCGGTGAGGATCTTCTTCCCGAAGGGAGGTGAGAGGACAACCATGGGATGCTCCACGAATGGGGATGAGGGGAGGAAAAAACATATTTGATTCTATTATAGAGGAGCATCCCGAGCTTGGGAAAAGCACTCTCTAGAGCCTTGGAGGGGATGAGGAGTAGAAGGGAAGAGATGGTGAAGAATGGAGGGGGGTAGGTCCTTTTACAGTGGAAGGAGGAGGGGCTTCTTGTGCACAGGCAAGTAGTGACAGCTGCAAACGTCACTAAAGACCCTCCCAACTATCGCTGAAGATCAATGCCATTCAACGCTCTCATTGGCCCTCGCATCAGATGCTCGTGCCTCCCGCTCCAAGTCACGTGTGCGTGCACGCTGACACTGAGCATGTGCACACTACCAGTGCTATGCGCACTTGGGCTTGTGCATGTGCTCGTGCGTGCGGCTGGTGTTGTGTGACCTATGTCAAATTGCTCAATTGGGGGTGGGGGCGCAGGGATTTGAACTCGTGCCCCTCCCTTGGAAGTCCACACCTCCACGAACAGGCCAACTCAACGTATGTGTCAAGATATCTTACAGCATGTGGTGGAGGAAGCTTCTTAGTCGTTGGATCAAGATCCAATGGCTGGGAATGGAGGTTGCGAATGAGGAGTGGTGCGGGCGGGCTCTGCTGGCCGATGTTGGGCGGCCTAGATGGCACCACGTGGCGCCATCTTGGCAATCCATCTTCTTTCTGTTTCATAGGGTGCCACAGTGCTCGGATCGAGATGATTACTACATTGCCAGACTACGATCCTCACTCCAGATTCATCTGTACGGTCAGATTTTTCATCCGAAGACTGTGTGGATGTCGTATTGCCTCTTGGCCATTGATCTTCCTTGGGATTCATATGATGCTACGCAATTCTGATCTAAACGATTTCAGAGGCGTTAGACTCCAATCGTCGTCCTGATCAAATCCATACGGTTAGATCGTCCTACTGAGGCCCTAAAATAAATCTCCTTGCCTCTTGGCCATGGAAAGGACATAATTAACCTAAAGTATACTTAACTACTCTAAATGTAGGATGATGCATCCCATGCAATATTTATAACATGAAATTAAAATCTAAGCCTAGGAACATGCATGAATAGCCGTTTTATCATCAATAATTATGTCCACATCATACCCCCATGCCTATCTTTTACTAGTCTCTAGCAAAATTGAACTACAAGCAATGTATAAAAATAGAATTCGGACTCAATCGCTTAAGCCTAAGTTGTTTATTAACAATAGAAATTTCCAACTAAGGTCTTAAACTACGAAAGCTTGACAGTGCTTGGGTGTTTGCCAGAATGCAGACTGCCCAAGTCCTCACCTTATTTGAAAAGGAAGATACATTTTTTTTTTCTTTTTCTTCTTTTCTAATTTTTCTGGATTTTCGGAGTTTTAGAGTTTCAGGATAACTTTTTATGGCTACCTGACCCGCCCAAGACTCGAGAAGCACTCTAAGTGCTAAGCATCTTGTGAAATGGTGGAAGACTCACTAGGCAGTAGTTAAAACGAACTTCAGGTTTCTATGACCCTAGGTGACCTTAAAGATTTCTGCTTAGAGGTTTATCTTTTCGATTAGTAGCTTTCTCCCTATTTTTTTATTTTTTATGGGGTCAACACAAGGGCGAACCTAGTGTATATCTCCCTGGTTTATTCTATTCCCGACTTCTTCCCTAAGTGTTTTGGAAAATATTTGTGCATTTCTATGAGCTAGGCTCTCAACAACCGGCCATTGGGCTGTTACCCAGGCAACTTGCCAACCATACTCGTACGGTGAAGTGTGGTTTTATTTTTATTTATTTTCTCCTTTTTCTATTTTTTTCTTTTTATTCTAAGTATTTATTTTTTTTTCTTTTTATTTTCTATGTAGGTGGCTTCCCTGATCTAAGATTTACCTAAAGGTAGCAGGAAGAGAATAGTCGTATGGTTGGGCTTTGGAAGACTAATAGATGGGCTATTACCACTGACAACTTGCAAGTCATACCAACCTAGACGGTTCATTAGCTACCCAATTTCTGAAGAAACTACCAAAAAGTGAGTCAGTACAAACATTGTGTAGATGCTTAGGCTTAAAGTCCCCTCAAATCAGAGGGCAGGTTGATAAGTCGTATACTTATCACCCAAATTTATTGACCAAATTAAAATAGAATTACTTGGTGAGGACTCGAGACTAAGTCCACATTAGAATGGACACCCATGCTAATTAAGCCTAAAGACTTGAAGAGTCTAAGTGTTAAGGTTCAAAGTATCATTTCCTAAAGTTAATAACTTCCAAATGGCTAAGTTCTCTTCTCCTAATTTCTTTTTCGTTCTTTTTGTCATTTTGAATTTTCAAATTTTTTTAAAGAAAATCAAAGAAATTCTACAGAGATAACAAAATAATGTTGGGATTAAGTATCCACCCCCCATTCCTAAATGATGCAATGTCCTCATTGTTGAAAGAAAGACATGAAACGGGCAGAATAACAAAATATCACCTAAGTTTCGTGACAATCCGGTCACCTTCGCAGAGAGGAGAGTATACACACATGCTAAGTTTAATTGCTTCAGCTTGGCATAAAATACAAACAAAGAAGAGGTTAAGAAATCACAGGTACGGGTCAGAATCAGAATTAAAAGATTGATCCTTAAACCTATCAGCATAAGATGTCCACAGATGTGGACCAGATTATGGTGTAGATCCATGCCCCAAGGTTGAGTGGTTCTAAGGTTCTAGATGAAAATAATCCAGAACCTAAGATTTTTGTATTTACGAGGCTGGGCCTATGCTTTGGTGGTGTGCAACCCAAGACAAAAGTGGTGGACATTGGGTAGATCTAATTCACTCAACTCAGGCATCCACTTAGAGTTTAGCTCCAGAAGATAGCCAATTATTCTGAGCTTGGGTTGCACATCAATGGTACCATAAGGGTCTTGGTAGAAAGTAGGTGGTTTTAGGTCAACAGGAACCCTTAAATCCAAAGTCCTGCTTTCCCTGAAGTTAACTTCCCGGATCCTCACTTCTGAATTACTATCCTCCAACATCAAGTGTTCGGGCTTCGAGACCTTTAGCATATCATTCACCCCATATGATATACCCAAGTCCAGAAATCATGGCTGAATCAGAATTAACTTGGGCACAACGATCTCAAAAGTGTAATCACTCAGCTCTTTGGGGTGTGGTTGAAGAATAGGGCTACCGATTGAATCTTCTAGTAAATTAGGATCAGTATCCTTCATGTCAGCTCCAATCTGATCACAATCTTCAATAATCGGGCTATCAAATGGTTCATCTTGCTCCTCGAGCCCATTAGTCTTACTTAAATCATTCTCCTTAAGATCAAGTGAGACTTCACTAAGAGATTCCTCACACTTAGAATCAAAGAAATCATGATCCTCATTAATATATGTCTCAAAATCATATGTCATTTCATGATCCATGGAGACATATTTTTCGTCATTCCTTATCTCTAGGATCTTGGGTGAGAAACTCGATTCATCCTCAATGGGTTGCTCTAGCCTGACCTGGTCATCCCCGGTCTCAGAACATGTATCCCCCCCAACAGGAGCCTAAGTAGGTTCAGACATAGACATTGGCTCTCCTGAAGGGGGCTCATCTTGAGAATCTTCCCACAGTTGGACTAGGGCAACCACAAATTTCATCCTTAATCTCAACAATTTCCCAACTAGAAACTCACCCAAGCCCCTATCCCTAACATTTTGAAGCAAATCCAATAAAGAGCTATTTAGCTCATCAATCATTTTCATCATAGGCTCCAATGATTCAGTGCATGGTGTTGGTTGAGCTTCTAAAGATTGTTTGGTGTTCCTCATGTTAGCCAACACCCTATCTTGGATCTGGTTCACTTGAACCGAATGGTTCGATTTAGGATTGGGTAGGCTTAGGTTAAATCTAGGGGAGTAAAGATATTGAGGTTCTCGGGGTCCTCCCTTGTTGGAACCTAGTTCCATCTCTCTTCTGTGTTTTGGTGTTAGCAAAACCATTTTAAAATCTAATGTGTTTCTAAAGTATTACAGGTCAAAAGAATCTGTGGGTGCAAGCAACAAGATAGCATATGAAGGAAGAACACTAGAAGACTATAGTTTTTGTTGTATTCATTGTATTTTAGAATCTTTGTATGTCTCCAAACAAGTAAAACATAATCTAGGAGTTACAATCAAAGTAGAGATAATTAGGGTTCAAAATATCATTCATTCACTTGTTTCTAAACTCAAAATTGATTCATTCAAAATAAAGTCATTTAGAGTAGATTGGATAACTCTAAAAATTGGCTTACACTTGTAATATTTGGTACTTGTAGCAAGTACCGATACTAGTCATAACTATTAGTACATGCTAGGCACAGGTTTGGCCCTAAGTCCCAAACTGTGAACAAGTACCGGTACTCATCGTAAGTACCGGTACCAAGTGGTCATAGTTTGCGCACTTGGTTTTGCCTGCACCATACAAGTACTAGTACTATTCACCAGTACCGGTACGTGTGGGTCACTGGACCGAAATCTATGAGTCACAAGTACCGGTAACTAGTCACTTAGTTGGGCTAACTGTAGGCAGTTAATACCGGTACCAAAAGTTTAGTACCGGTACCAACTAACCATTGTGACCAATCTGAATGACTATTTTGCAATTAAACCTATTTCTAATCTTCCCAAATTGCCCCTAATGGCTAGTAACCGTAGGAAGGTGTTTAGTGCTTATATAAGAACTATTTGAGTGTCTTTTACACACAACCAAGAAGCCAAAATTATATCCTAACACTTTCAATTCTCATTTTAGTAGTTGCAAAGGAGCTTGATTTGTAGCATTCCACTCAAGGCCACTCTCCACTTGCATGAAGTCATCAAAGGTGATCATGTTCTTCTTTGTTAAATCATTTGTTTTACGGCTTAGTATTCTCGTTAGATTAATTTACCTACTCTTATTAAGCAATATACTTGTTGGAGACTTAGGAATTAGTTACAAGCTTTTATTTGCATTTTGTTTACACCTGTATTTTTATTTCCTTTTGAGATCTTAAAATTTGGTTTAGGTAACCCGTTAATTACCTCAGGTGATTAGTAAATTGATTCCCTCCGGGTTGAGGGAATCGGGTTAAAAATTCTAAGTCGGGAGACTTAGGTAGTGGAGTACCCAAGTGAAGGGAACCACTATATATCTTATGTGTTTTTGTGGTATGTTTTGTCCTACATTTTTTTATCTACCATACTATTCACCCCCCTTGTCGTGTGCTTGTGCTTTACAGATCCTATAGGTGGTATCAGAGTGGGTCGTGAATAGAAGAAGTAATCATTCTCTCTCGCAATGGCATCATCAGTCAAGCGCACCGAAGGACAGTTATCACATGTCCTCCCTATTTGATGGAATGGACTATCGATACTGGAAGAGGAGGATGCAAATCTTCCTCAAGGCCATGGATGTGGACTCGTGGATTCTTATCCAAGAGAAGTACATGGATCCGGATCTGCAAGAAGGTGTTGTTTGGACTACAGAACAAAAGAAAAAGATTGCAGGGAATGCAAAAGTGATGAACGTGCTCTATTGTGTGTTATCAAGGGAAGAATTTAACCGTATCTCTGCATGCAAGTCCGCATACAAGATATGGAACACACTGCAAGTCACCTATGAAGGTACAAGTAAGGTAAAAGAAACACATATTTCTATTCTAACAGAATGCTATGAGTGTTTTAGGATGTAGAAGGGTGAAAAAATCAAAGGGATGTACACAAGATTTGAAGGGATCGTGAATCCAATGAAGAACCTTGGAGTCAAGTTGAAGTAGGAACAGCTTGTAAGGAAGATCTTGAGATCCCTTACAAGCATTTCGTCTCCAAAGATCACAGCCATCCAAGAGGCAAAAGGCTTTTCTACTCTCTCCTTGGATGACTTGATTGGAATTCTCATGGCATATGAAGTCGAATTGGAAAATAAGTAGAAGAATAAAGAAAAATCCGTAAGCAAGGAGGAGCTTGCTTTCAAAGCTATAAAGGGAGATTCAGAACTTGATGATTCCAACTCCGATGAAAAAGAAGAGCTTGCTCTACTTATGAGAAGAGTCAGAAGATTCATCCAAAAAGAAGGTAAGAAAGTAAATAAATTTGGAAATGACATTATTTGTTTTGAGTGCAAGAAGAAGGGTCACGTACAAAAAGATTGTCCAATGATCAAGAAGAAGAAGGAAGAAAAGAAGGACAAAGAACTCGATCAGAAGAAGAAAAAGATTTCAAGAAAGGCATACAAAGCAACTTGGGATGATAGTGATTCCGACACAGAATCATCTTCCGAAGAATCTAAAGAAACAGAAGTTGCACATATTTGCTTAATGGCGAATAATGACAATTCAGAAAATGAGGTAGACTTTGAAGTCACTTTTAATGAGTTATTACAAGCATATGAAGATTTGTATCATAAACCTAGGTTGATTAAAAAAGAAAATAAGGTCTTGCATGATAGTTATAAAATGCTAGAAATAGAAAAATCTTGTTTAGAAATAGAATAAGAAATGTCAAAAATTTTCAAAATTTTGTGTCAATTTTGGAAAAACCCATGAATTTTCATTTCCACGTGCACCATCTCAAATTGGTGTTGTAGGGCGCAAGAATGGCATTCTACAAGAATGCGCCCGAACTTTGCTCTTGGAGTCTGGGCTTCAAAAATATTTCTGGGCAAAAGCCATTAATACAGCATGTTATGTTCTTAATAGAACTCTCTTAAGGCCTATTATTAAGAAAATTTCATATGAGCTTTATTATGTGAAGTCTCCTAGGATTTCATATTTTAGGGTGTTTCAAAGTCGATGTTATTTATTAAACACCTGTGATCGGCTTGATAATTTTGATGCTAAAGGTGATGAAAGCATTTTTATTGGCTATTCAACAAGCAAAGCTTATTGAGTCTTTAATAAAAGGATTTTTGTTATAGAAGAATCCCTACATGTTTCATTTGATGAAACAATCTTAGGTGAACCCGAACCAAATCATTTAGATTATGATGATGAAGATACCCCCTTCTTCAATTTATCAAAAAGGGAAGATACATGAAATGTAGATGATCTTCCAAAAGAATGGGTACACCATAAGGATCACCCTTAAGAACAAATCATAGGTGATATTGAACAATGTATAGAAACTCGATCTCACTTTCGAGCTGATTTTGTCCTTAATGCCTTTGTTTCTCAACTTGAACCCAAGAAAGTTGATGAGGCATTAAGGGATGAGTCATGGGTTGTAAGTTTGTAGGAGGAGCTACTCCAATTTACTAGGAACAATGTATGGAACTTGGTACCAACTCCTGAGGGTAATTCCATCATTGGAACCAAGTGGGTGTTCTGAAATAAATTGAATGAATCTGGTTTAGTGATTAGGAATAAAGCCAGACTTGTACCTTTGCGTGGGCTTGTGCGTGTGTGTTAAGAAGTGTTGTTATAGTCACACTTGCAACACCGGTTTTAAAGTAAATAAATGGAGGTGAGTCCGAGTGTCGGTCTCAGGGAGACATGAAAATCAGATTTTTCTTACCACTTGTCACGGAAAGCGCGGAGTTTTGCTTGCGGAGGTGCAGTTTGAAAAGCGAGAGAGAGATAGAGAGAGAGATTAGGGTTAGAGTGTTTCTTGCATGATCATGCAACTTAAATAGAAATTAAAGTAAACAACTGAACAGAAAGTAACTTCATTAATCATGCACTTTTAGTCCATAGCTTACAACATTAAATACATGCTCAAACAAAGGTAATGGAAAGCTTAAAAGAGGGGAAGAGAGAGAGAGAGGAGGGAGCACGACGAGGCAGCCACGGCGGTGGAGGAGGCTTCGTCAGTGGCTCGTCATCTCCAACGATTACAAGATGGCCTAAGGCTAGCTAAGAGAGGGGTGGAGTAGTTGCAAGGGAAGTGAATGCCTTGAATGAGTGGTTGGAGGGGGTTTAAATAAGGTTAAGGGCTTTCTAAAAGAAGGGGCTTTAGCGACGTCTAGGACATCGCTAAAACCATTCCAAAAGCATCGGTGAATCCCTCCAGCTCGCCGGTTAACCGCCCGTGTCGTTCTTCTTTGAGCTCGATTCGCGGTTGCTGTGTAAGAGCCGTCCGATCGGACGGCTGGGATCTCCCCTTGGATGCACTTGGATAGTTCCTCGGGCGCGCGTGTGCGCTGGTGTCGTCGCCCGACGTGCACATGCGCGTGGGCGCTCGTGATCTGTGGGCACGCCACGTGGTGCAATCTCGCCCGCCTGCTGCTAACCGGGCAACCCAATTTCACTGCGCGCTTCCTTCGTCTTCAATTTACGTACCATGCGGTTTGAACCCCCGTCGCGTGCGTGTGGGCATGCACGCTAACCATTGTGCCATGCGCGTGCTTTGTCGCGTCGACTGCGTGGTTCTCAGTCGTCTGATCGAAGATCGATGACTAAGATTTGATCTCAGCTAATGGGTGAGGCGGCGTGTGATGGAGCGGGGCTGACATGGCATAATGACGTTGATCACCTGATCAATGGTCAGAACTTCTTGGGCCCATTGTAGGATCTCTGGATGTCGGATTTGGCCGATCTTGAGTCCGTTGGACTCCGTTCGTCATTCTGAATCCATCCGTGTGGTCCGATTGCCCATCTGAGGCCTGTTTTGACAAGTGCTTACGCAAATGGCCATTAATACAATTTTATAAGCAATCTTGGTATATGATGCATGCAATGCTCCTATTCTACTTATGTTGTGCCTTTTATTCTTAAGATGGGCCCTATTCAACAGGGTTATCACCCCCATGTGCAGTGTTATCATACCCCCATGCTTACTCCTTGCTAGTCCCTAGCAAGGTTTATTCTAGTTTTTATTTTTTTCAGAATTTAAGAAGTAATTGCTTGGACACTTCGTCACTTGTCAATAGGAGGAAATATACCAAGATCTTAATCTACAAAGACTAAGCAGCGCCTGGGTGTCTGCCAAAATACAAATCGCCTAAATCCTTGCTTTAATGTATATAACTATACATATGTATATGTACATATATATATATTTTAGAATTTTTTCGGAATTCAGTGTGGGTTGGTAACATTTTACGGCTACCCAACCCTCCCAAAACTTAGTCAAAACCCTAAGTGCTAAGCATCTTGGTGTGAAGATTGTGATAGACTCACTTAACGATAATTCAGACAGACTTCGAATTTCTATGCCCCTAGGTGATCGGAAGAGGAAATATATTTGCCTGAAGGTGTATTTGTTCGATTGGTAGCTTTCTCCCAACGTTTATTTTAATTTGGGTCAACACAAGGATTTTTCCAGTGTATATCTCCCCGACTTGTACTACTTCCCCGCTTCTTCCTTAAGTGTTTTTGGTTCTTTTTGTGCAGTTATTGAGTTGGGCTCTGGACAATCAACTAATGGGTTGTTACCCACGATCACTTGCCAGCCATACTCATGCGGTGAAGTGTGGTTTATTTTCTTTTCTTCTCCTTTTCTTTTTTAATAGGTGGCTTCCCTGATCTCAAATGTACCTGAGGCAATGAAGAAGGAATGGTCCTATGGCTGGGTTTTGGACAACTTGCCAATGGGCTGTTACCCATGACAACTTGCCAGCCAAACCACCCTAGAGAGTTCATTAGCTACCCAATTTCTGTCAAAATCTCTGAGAAGTGAGTCTGTGGAAAAATGTGTGCAGATGCTTAGAATCAAAGTTTTTCTGAGTTAGAGGGTGAGTTGATAAGTCGTATACTTATCACCTTATTTAGTAGGTGGATTAGAATAGCTTAAGGTTGCAAGGATTCGAAGTTAAATCCATATTTTAACGGACACCAGGGCTGATTAAGCCTGAAGGCCTGAAAAGTCTAAGTGTTTAAGTTCTTTTTGTATTATTTCCTACTATTGACAAGTTTCTAATGCCTAAGTTTTTCTTCCTAAATTCAATTTTTTTTTATTATTATTATTATTCAGACTGATTAAATGAGCTCAGGATTATGCAATTTACCACCCCCCCATGCTTAAGTTGGACAATGTCCTCATTGGCAAGTACATGGATACATAAGGGTTGAAAAAGATGGTACCTGAGTGACATAAAATACCGAAGCAGTCTGAATCCTCTGGATTGCCTCCCAAGGAGCGCTGAGTTTAACGCCTCCAACTGGGCGGTGCACCGTGTCATCCCTCAACGAGGGTGACACTCTCTTTTGGGGGAACCTGGGCCAGGAAGTGCTTCAATCTTTGACCATTAACTGCAAAAGTGTGCCCAGTGTTAGGATCAGCGATTCCGACTGCCCCATTAGAGTAAGGCTTAACCACCAGAAATGGTCCTATCCATTTGGACCTGAGTTTCCCCGGGAAGAGTTTTAGGCAAGCGTCAAACAGCCAGACTTGCTGGTTAGGCTCAAAGGTTTTTCTATGAATGAGTCGGTCGTGGACGACTTTCATTTTCTCCTTATACAGTCGACTATTTTCAAAAGCGTCCCAATGAATTTCTTTGAGCTCAGATAATTGGAGCGTCCTCTGCGCACCGGCTAACTGGGGATCCATGTTACATTGCTTGATAGCCCAGTAAGCTCGGTGTTCCAATTCGACAGGAAGATGGCAGGCTTTGCCAAAGACCAGGCGATAAGGTGACATGCCTATCTGGGTCTTGAAAGCGGTTCTGTATGCCCACAGGGCATCATCAAGTCATGTGGATCAGTCTTTCCTGTTAGGTCTCACAATCTTCTGTAGAATGTTCTCGATTTGTCCATTTGAGACCTCGGTCTGCCCATTTGTTTGTCGATGATATGGGGTGGCAATGCGGTGGTTCACCCCGTATTTTCTAAGTAGGGCACGGAATTGGGAATGGATAAAATGGCTTCCACCATCACTGATCATGGCCTTGGGTATTCCAAACCGGGAAAAGATGTCCTCTTAACAAAGTCCATGACAGTCCTGTGATCGCATCGACGGGTGGCGACGGCTTCAATCCATTTGGAAACATAGTCTACTGAAACCAGGATGTACTCGAAGCCGTTGGATGGTGGAAAGGGGCCCATAAAATTGATACCCCAAACATCGAAGATTTCAACAATCAAAATGGGCTGGAGGGGCATCATATCTTTCTTGGTCATGGTCCCTAGCGTTTGGTAGCGTGAGCAAGTCTTGGCAAAGCTGTGTGCATCCTTAAATAGGGACGGCCACTACAATCCAAACTGCAGAACTTTTGCAACTGTTTTCTTTCCAGAGAAGTGGCCACCACAAGCCTGGTCATGGCAGAAGGAAAGCACACTCTAAACTTCATCTTCGGGGATACACCTCCTAATGATCTGGTCAGCACAGAGGCGAAACAGCATGGGATCATCCCAGAAATAGTGCTTGGCCTCAGCTAAGAACCTGTTCCATTGCTGTCTGGACCAGCTGTGCGGGGTTTGTCCTACAACTAGGTAGTTGATGTAGTCAGCATACCATGGCATTCTCTTGTCTTACACAGCCAGAATGTGTCCATCAGGGAAGGCGTCAGATAGAGGTAGGGAGGGTCCAATGTGGTCTGGATGAAGTCTAGACAAGTGGTCCGCCACCACATTCTTCGATCCAACCTTGTCTCTGATTTCCAGGTCAAATTCCTGCAAAAGCAGGATCCATCTGATGAACCTGGGCTTTGCGTCCTTCTTGGCTAACAGGTGCCGGATGGCTAAATGGTCAGTGTAAATAGTCACGTGGGATCCCAGCAAGTACAATCGAAACTTTTCAAGTCCAAAGACTACAGCGAGCAACTCTTTCTCTGTGACCATATAATTTCGTTGGCCGTCATCCAACGTTATGCTCGCGTACTAGATCACCACGGGCTTCTTGTCTTGCCTTTTTCCCAGGACAGCACCTATGGCAAAATCTGATGCATCACACATAATCTCAAAGTCTTGGGACCAGTCTGGGGGTTGAAGTACAGGTGCAGTGGAGACTAAGTCCCGGAGGGTGTGATAAGCCTGGATGCAATCAAAAGACATGTGGAATAAGGCATCGTTGGCTAGAAGGTCAGTCAAGGGTTTGGAAAGCTTCGAAAAGTCTTTAATGAACCTTCGGTAGAAGCCAACATGTCCTAGGAATGAGCAAATCTGTCGGATCGAGCTAGGTGGAGGAAGTTTGGAAATTAAATCAACCTTAGCCCGATCTACCTCGATGCCCCTATGCGATACGATGTGCCCGAGGAAAATTCCTTCTTGAAACATAAAATGGCTCTTTTCCCAACTTAACAACAGATTAACCTCGATGCATCGTTTTAGAATTTTCTCTAACTTGCTCAGACAATGGTCGAATGAATTCCCGAATACAGAGAAACCATCCATAAAGGCCTGTAAGTATTCACCCACCATTTCTGAAAAAATGGCTAGCATGCAACGCTGGAAGCATGCAACGCTGGAAGGTCCCTGGCAACGGCAATAAAAACTGACGTGGGCTTGTGCGTGTGTGTAAAGAGGTGTCGTTATAGCCGCACTTGCAACGCCAGTTTTAAAGTAAATAAACGGAGGTGAGTCCGAGTGTCGATCTCAAGGAGGCATGAAAATTGAATTTTTCCTCTCACTTGTTTCGACGGAAAGCACGGAGTTTTGCTTGCGGAGGTGCAGCTTGAAAAGCGAGAGAGATAGAGAGAGAGAGATTAGGGTTAGAGTGTTTCTTGCTTGATCATGCAACATAAATACAAATTAAAGTAAACAACTGGACAGAAAGTAACTTCATTAATAATGCACTTTTAGTTCATAGCTTACAACATTAAATACATGGTCAAACAAAGTAATGGAAAGCTCAAAAGAGAGGAAGAGAGAGAGAGAGAGGAGGGAGAGCTGCAAGGCAGCCACGGCGGTGGAGGAGGCTCCGTCGAGGGCTCGTCATCTCCGACGATTACAAGAGGGCCTAAAGCTAGCTAAGAGAGGGGTGGAGTAATCGCAAGGGAAGTGAATGCCTTGAATGAGTGGTTGGAGGGGGTTTAAATAGGGTTAAGGGCTTTCTAAAAGAAGAAGGGGCTTTAGTGACGTTCGGGATGTCGCTAAAGCCATTCCAAAAGCATCGGTGAAGCCCTCTAGCCTATCGGTCAACAGCCTGCGCCATTCTTCTTGGTGCTCGATCTGCGGTTGCTATGTGAGAGCCATCCGATCTTTGAGATCTCCCCTTGGATGCACTTGGATTGTGCCTCGGGCACGCGTGTGCGCAGGCATCGTCGCCCGACGTGTGCACGTGCGTGGGCACTCGCAATCTGTGGGCACACTGCGTAGCGTGATCTTGGCCACCCGCTGCTGATAGGGCGACCCAATTTCACCGCGCGCTTCCTTCGTCTTCAATTTATGCACCGCGTAGCTCGAACCTGCATCGCGTGCGTGCGGGTGTGCGCGCTAACTGTTGCACCACGCCCGCACTTTGTCTCGTGGACTGCGCGGTTCTCGGCCGTCCGATCAAAGATCGACGGCCAAGATTTGATCTCTGTTGATGGCTGAGGTGGCGTGCGGTGTAGCGGGGGTGACGTGGCACAATGAGGGTCGTTGATCACTAGATCAACGGTCAGAACTTCTTGGGCCCATTGTAGGAGCTCTGGATGTCAGATTTGGCCGATCTTGAGTCCGTTGGACTCCGTTCATCATTCTAAATCCATCCGTGCAGTCCAATTGCTCATCTGAGGCCTGTTTTGACAAGTGCTTACACAAATGACCATTAATACAGTTTTATTAGCAATCTTGGTATATGATGCATGCAATGCTCCTATTCTACTTATGTTGTGCCTTTTATTCTTAAGATGGGCCCTATTCAACTGAGTTATCACCCCCACGTGCAGTGTTATCATACCTCAAGGCTATAACCAACAGAAGTATATTGGCTTTGATGAGACATATGCTCCTGTTGCTCACTTAGAGTCCATACGGATGCTAGTTACCTTTGCAAGTGCAAAGGACTTCAAGCTATATCAAATGGATGTCAAGAGCACATTTCCTAATGGTTATACTAAGGAAGAAGTTTATGTTTATCATCCTCCAAGGTTCATGGACCCAGCACACCTAGAGCATGTATACAAGCTTAATAAGCCATTATATGGACTTAAACAAGCTCCCAGGGCCTGGTATGATAAGCTTAGGACCTTTCTTCTTCAACATGGATTTAGAATAGGAGTTGTTGATTCAACTCTTTTTGTAAAAGAAGGAAATGACATCCTAGTGGTTCAAATATATGTTGACGATATTATATTTGGATCAAGTAAGGAGTCCCTATGTTAATATTTCTGAGACTATGAAGACTGACTTTGAAATGAGTATGATGGGTGAACTCAGATTCTTTTTACGACTCCAAAATCAACAATTAGACACAGGAATTTACATTAGTCAAATAAAATATGTTCTTTAAATTCTCGAGAAATTTGACTTTGAAAATGTAAATGTCAAAGAGACTTAGATTTCTCTATTTGCTTCTCTTGGTGAAGACTTATCCGGGAAGAGGGTAGATGAAAAGAAATACCGGGGCATGATAGGTTCACTACTATATCTTACAGCTTCTAGATCTGATATTCTTTTTGCTGCATGTTTTATACGAGATTCAAATCCGAACCCAAGGAATCTCATTTTAATGCAGTAAAAAGAATATTTAGATACCTAAATAGCACAAAAGATCTTGGTCTTTTCTATCCTAAAGCATAATCCTTAGATCTATTATCCTATAGTGATGCAGACTACGCAGGGAGTCGAACAGGTCGAAAGAGCCCAAGCGGCACATGTCACTTTATTGGAGAATCTATAGTCTCATGGTTCTTTAAGAAATAGATTTGTTTTTCACTTTCTACGATTGAAGCAGAGTATATTGCTGCTTCACTTGCTTACTCTCAGGCCATTTAGATGAGACAAACTTTGTCTGACTTTAGATTGATTTTTGCACAATCAAAAATTTTATGTGATAATACAAGCATAATAAATTTATCCAAAAATCTGGGACATCATTCACATACCAAGCACATAGATGTTAGACATCATTTCCTTAGAGATAATGTGCTTCAAGGATCAATTCAATTAGAATTTATTGACACACAAAATCAATTGGTAGATATCTTTACAAAACCTCTTGCAGCAGAGAGATTCTACTTTATAAGAAGAAAATTAAGACTTTGTACAATTAAAGAGATTCAAATTAATAATTTGATTGATATGGAATTTGTTTGTATTTATAAAAATCTCTAAGGGCCTCACTATAATTAACACATGCTTGCTTTAAAAAAAGGGGTAAATTATAATATTTCCATATGTCTGGAAATATTTGGGTGTTGTTTGTAATATGGTTTCTTTACTTAGGTTGCTAACTACGTTATTTGTTCAACACCTAAGTTGTATATTTTTTTTCTCTCAACCACTTAAGTGATCATGTGACAAGCACATGACCCATCCCATATAAAAGAAGCCAAGTGCAAACACTTGCCTCATTTTGTCTCAAGCAAGCCCTAGTTCTCTTCACAAGTGTCTCTCCAAGCCCTATCCAAGAAGAAGAAGGCTCACCTCCAATCTTCTACTCTAGGTATATTCTTATCTCCTAAGTAGATCTTACTATCATGAGTCATTCTACATGTTTTCTTTTTCTTTCTCTCATGTCTTTTCTTACTGCTGCACTTGTTTCATGTTGGGTACCAGGTGGTATTGGTACCCATCACTGGTACCGGTACTAGCTTGGAGCAGTAGTGCCTGCTTTAGTGAGTAGGTACCAGTACTGAATATGATAATGGTAGTAGCTCAAATTTCTGGTTGGAACAGAAACCAACCAGTACCGGTACCAATCACCAATACCGGTACATGCAGACTTAAATGCGTACAAACACATGAATGGAAGTTTTCTATATTTCTAATCATTTTCCTATTCCTTGTTATTGCATGTTTATAGATGGCACCTAAATCAAAAAGTAAGGGAAAAATACCTCAGGATGCTTTTCACAAGTTTTGTATCAATGAGGATGCTTGGTCAAACTTTGATTTGTTTAAGGCCTAAAACTCTATCATTGTATGCCAGTTAGTGGAAAGATTTCTTTCTTCAACTCTTTAGTTTTACCACTCGTCTTCTCGAATAAAAACTCATGCATTTCTTTCATGAATCATTCTTTGCCGATGTTCCTGGAGTATACCCTGATGTCAATTGTCCATTCTTTGCTAATCTCCAAGAACAAGAAAATCGAGATCACCTTGTCTTAGAAACAAATGCTTTTGGTTAGAAAATCACTATCACACCTAAATTGTTGTCAACAATTACTAGATGTCCTAATGAAGGTCATGCATTTAACACACTTAAGGAGCAATTTCCTAGTCATAAAATCCATGAAACTCTCTTACTCCCTAACTGCTAGGGCAAAGCATTGGTTGCCCCAAATATGACCCTATTTGCTCGCATCCTTTTTCGCATCATAGCATGGAACTTAAGGGCTAAGAATTCAGGATTTCACCAAATACCTATCGACATTTTACCCATAATTTATGCTATCATTATGAGCTTTCCGGTCAATTGGAACACAGCTTTCATTCACTTTCTTTGACCCTATTACTGTGCATCAACTTTACCATTGGATACTTTGGTGTCTCACATTCTTCATAAAAATAAAATTGACCTCTTTAATTTTACTCCTCTTAGAAAAGTGCTCTATTTCAAATGGTCCACTCTCCGAAAATTGGGAGTGAAACCCGCTAGAGAGGAATCCTCTAGTGATGATGAAGAAGATGAAGTTGATCCAAATGCTCAATCTTCTTCTCATCCACCACCTGAATCATCCTCCACTTTCATTCCTACAACATACTCATATCCATAGGCTGAAACACCTTGGGTAAATCTGTCATATATGTCTGGAACTGATCCCAATTTGATAAATACCTTCAATTACATTGGTCAAAATTTAACCAATCTAAATTTTGCCTTCCGTCACATGGAGTGCAAATTCCATGACCTTTCTCTTTCTATTGAGTCCTCCCATGTCACTTCTTCCACTCAACATCCTAAACAAAGAAAGTGGACTCAACCGAAAGCTCCTCAAGAATACAGTGAAAGAAGGCAAAAGCACTTTCAAGATCCATCTCCTGTTTTATCTTCAATGGCGAAAGAAGAACCTATTCTTCATGATGATGAAGAAGAAGACACTGAAGATGACGAAGAAGTTTCATATGAAGATAGTGATGATGAAGATGATGACGACAACGATGATGATGATGATGATGGTGGACATGTTAAAAAGCTTATTAGAAAACATCCTAGAAATTAGTTTAGTTTTCATTTTGTTGCTTGTTAAATTTGTATGACTTTTCAGACAATTATGTACTAAAATTTTCTCAAGCTTTATCTTTATGAACTTTATCATGTTATGAAGGTTGAATAGAGTTCGTTATTAATGCTTTGTTTGCTTGTGAAATATATCATTTTTTAGTTTTAAAATGCAATTTTTTGCTCTTCTTTTTCTTTATTGATAAAAGGGGGGAGAAATGATTGGATACTTCATATTCAAAATAGGGAGAGCTTAGTTTGAGAGAGAGGTTTTTCACTCCTTGTGGAGTTTTTTATTCTTCTCTTATTAACTCTTTGTTTATTTTTAAATATGACTATCTTGTTTGTTTTGTCAGCACCAAAATGGGGGAGATTGTTGAAACCTAGTTTCATCTCTCTTCTGTGTTTTGGTGTGAACAAAAACATTTTAAAATCTAATATTTTTATGAAGTATTGTAGGTCAAAAAAATCTGTGGATAAAAGCAACAAGATAGCATATGAAGGAAGAAGACTAGAAGACTTTAGTTTTTGTTATATTCATTGTATTTTAGACTCTTTGTATGTCTCATAACAAGTAAAACATAATCTAAGAGTTCAAATCAAAATAGAGATAATTAGGGTTCAAAATATCATTCATTCACTCATTTCTAAACTCAAAATTGATTCATTCAAAATAAAGTTATTTAGAGTAAATTGGATAACCCTAAAAATTGACTTACACTAATAATATTTGGTACTTGTAGCAAGTACTGGTACTGGTCATAAGTACTGGTACATGCTAGGCACAGGTTTGGGCCTAAGTCCCAAACTGTGAACAATAAGTACCGGTACTCATCGTGAGTGCAGGTACCAAGTAGTCACAGTTTGTGCACTTAGTTTTGCCTACACCTTACAAGTACCGGCGCTAATCACCAGTACCGGTACGTGTAGGTCACTGGACCCAAATCTGTGCGTAACAAGTACCGGTACTCATAACGAGTACCAGTACCTAGTTACTTAGTTGGGTGAACTGTAGGTAGTCAGTATCGGTATCAAAATTTTAGTACCGATACCAACTAACCATTGTGACAAATCTGAACGGTTATTTTGCAATTAAACCTATTTCTAATTTTCCGAAATTGCCCCTAACAACTAGTAATCGTAGGGAAGGTGTTTAGTGGTTTATATAAGAACTATTTGGGTGTCTTTTGCATACAACCAAGAAGCCAAAATTCTATCCTTGCCTACACTTTCAGTTCTCATTTTACTAGCTGCAAAGGAGCTTGATTTCTTGCATTTCTATCAAGGCCACTCTCCACTTGCAACAAGTCATCAAAGGCGATCGTGTTCTTCTTTGTTAAATCATTTGTTTTGCACCTTAGTATTACCGTTAGATTAATTTACATGGTTTCATTAAGCAATATACTTGTTGGAGACCTAGGAATTAGTTCTAAGCTTTTCTTTGTATTTTGCTTACACCTATATTTTTATTTCTTTTTGAGATCTTGTAGTTGGGTTGAGGTAACCCATTAACTACCTCAAGTGATTATTAAATTGATTCCCTCCGGATTGAGGGAATCAAGTTAAAAATCCAAAGTCGGGAGACTTAGGTAGTGGAGTACCCATGTGAGGGGAACCACTATATATCTTATGTGTTTTTGTGGTTTGTTTTGTCTTGAAATTTTTTATCTACCACACTATTCATCCCCCCTTCTAGTGTGCTTGTGCTTTACAGATCCTACATCCATAATTGTAGGTTGTCTCGGGTTGTTAAAGGAATGGTGGTGACCTATATTCAGTGGAATACTGGGGAGGGTAGGTGTTATAATCAACATATCCTTCCTGATTGTAGATCAAGTTGGTTTGGTCATCAAAGGGTGGAGATCTATAATCATTGTAGGCATTAGAAGGATAATAATCATAGGCTTGTTGTCCAAGGTTAGGCCCTGGACAGTGAGGTCTGGATTCATATCCCCAATCAAAGGTATACCAACTAGGAGATGGGTAGTCATAAGTCAAGTAAGGATAGTAATTATCTCAGGGATAAGTGGTAGTAGGAGGGTAGGATTGGAAATGAGAGTATGATATGGAGGAATACATTGTGGAGTAGGAGGGAAAACAGAAGAGGGAAAGGTGCTTTGCAGTACAATCAAGGAAACCTATCCTTATGTGGGCAGCCTAAAGATCTACAGACTCCCAAGATCCATCCTAAGATTATAAACGATTTGGTCTATTTCTATCCAGTCAATCAACAAGTTAGAGGGAGGGGCTAGGAAGAAGGTTCCTCCTTTAGCTTGTGCCTTCGGTTCCGAGTATACCCCTCAGTCATGGTCGTTTGATGCTACTCCCCTAGCTAGACATCAGATGGACTAGCAGAAGCAGATTAATAAAAAAAAATCTCAATCTGACCCCTGAATAGCAAATCAATCCTTAAGGCCAACGTCTACTCAGTTTTAATTAGGCTTGGGATGATTGCGTTCTTGGAATGTGATGGGCCCTTTAGATGGGTTGTACCTTTAATGATCAATTCATATGTGTGTGCATGCACAACCAAGGTTTGCAAATAAGGTTATTTGACAATGTGTCTTTTAGGGTTAACCTTTTTTAGTAGCTTTTAGGGTTTAATCTTTAGGTTCGTTAAATCAGGTTTAGTAGAACACTCCAACTTTTGAAAGCATTGGTGATGATATATTCCTTTAGAAATTAGAAACTAATGTGGAGTTCCTTGTTCTGCCCTAAAGTTCAACCCTAAGTGGCAAGCTACTTGATGGATCACTTTTATCTTAAGTGGTGCGGCCCAAACAACTCAATCAATCAGCCTGTTACACCACTTGATTAAGGCACACAAAAAGTTTTAACCTAATCAGATTTCTACTAACTTATGTGTGTACTGAGTTAAGGTGTACCAGATCTAGAGGTCAGATTCTAGTTAAGTGATAGAATCGAAGTGATTGTTCGCCTTAGGGTGAGAAGTTGTGGGTGTTAAGTGTGTAGCTTTTAGTGGAAAGCCACAAGGGAAGAGTATATTTTTTTTATTTCTTCATATGTGGGGTTGAGATGGGTGGAGGTGGCAAATAAACAACCAGATCTATCCTAGGGTTTATAAAGAGCACCTAAGTTGATTTGGATTTGACTTATTAGTGTGGTGAAAAGAAATCTTGGGTGGGTTGGTGGGGATAAACTTACAAAACTCTCTAACCGCATTTTACTTCGATCTATCCACTTTGGCTTGCCTTGGAAGGGTACCTGTGATCACAGGAAGAAAGGATCAAAGTGAGATAGAAAGTTAAGTATGGTGGAAGAATGCAAGAAAAACCAAAGAGCATTCCCCACTAGCAATGACAGCAAAATGTTTGTGGCGGATATTCTAGTGAATGGGATTCAAGTTTGGAAAACTCGTCGTAGTTCGATTCATGAGAAAATCCATCGATCAGATAAAACTTATAACCGAAACTCGAAAAGTGACTCCTAGGTCAAACACGTGGAGGCGAACATTTGGTTTGAAAAATACATGTTTCACTTTTAATTATTTTTGTCATTTTCGTCCTTTCTAATTTTTTTTGGTATTTTTAGCAAGCAAGATATTAGGTAGATGAATTCTTATCTAACTAATCTACCTGCAAAACATAAGAGAGATAGAGAGAGAAACAACCACATATATTTCTAAAGCAAATGTTTTCTACAACTAAGAAAGTGGGAAAGATTACACTACAAAAGCAAAAGGAAAGATATAGGTGAGAGAATCTCCCTCAACGGTCAGTTGGAGGATGACTCACTCTGACGTCGCCTAGAGGAAGGTGGTGAGGAGAAGGACGCATGAGGGCAGAGCCGAAGGACAGAGGGCAGGGTCGGATAGCATCGCGGCATGGATCTTCTTCCTGGAGGGAGGGGAGAGGGCAGTTGCGGGATGCTCCGCTAATAGGGATGAGGGGAGGGAAAAAATATTTGGTTCTACTCTAGAGGAGCATCCTGGGCTTGGGACAAGCTCTCTCTAGAGCCTTGGAGGTGGTAAGGGGAAGAAAAGAAGAGATGGTGAAGAATGGAGGGGGGTAGGTTCTTTTATAGTGGAAGGAGGAAGGGCTTCTTATGCACAAGCAATTAGTGACAGTTGTAAGTGATTAGCCCATAGTTGTGGGCTATTTAAGTATTTAAGTGCCTACACATTAGGTTAATTCTAACATTTATTTAGTATAAATTAGGATGTAAATAGATTAATTCATAGTTTTAATTTAATTACATAATCCATGCATTGCATTCATATTTTAAGTGCATTTAGAATTAGCTCAAAATGACATTTATCTAATTAGATAACCAATTAGGTACATTGTTTTTATTAACATAAAAGTTGAGGATCTATATATAAATGATCCAAATATTTTAACATTATTTTCTTTATTCTTCTTCTTGAAGGAACGGATGGCTACCGCTCCAACGCCGAATGGCCGCAGTGAAGAACCCATTCAAGGGAGAGCGGATGTGGTGGATCTGGTCGGGCGGATGATTTCAAATGTGTGCAGGCCACTACAAAAGGAGGAGGGAGGCAGCCGAGCTCGGGCGGCCTCCACCACCGACCCACCACTGTGCAGAGAGACGTTCTCTCTTCTACTCCATACTACCGGCCTCTACTGTGGTGGCGAGTTGCCACCACTGTGGGCGTGTGGTGTGACAGGCCACACCGCCATCTGGAGCTCATCCGCATCACCGTGAGCACCTTAGCGTGCAACTCCCTCGCCGTTGTTGCCAACCACCACCACCGCAACAACCGTCAACCACCCCTTTCAGTAACTTAAGACGTCCGGGAAATTTCCCGGACATCTGAAGTCCACCTCCAATCTTCCCGCGCCTACAGAGCCACCCGCTTGCCTCCAACATCCCATGCTCTCCACGCGCCTGTAGCCCACACCCTTCCCCACGCCTGCAGACCACTGCAACCGTTCTTCCCCACGCCTGCAGACCACCGCAACCATCCTTAACCGTGCCTGCAGACTCGTCCAACCGCACCTGCACCCTCCAACCACGCACGCCCTCCTCAACCGCTCCTGCACCCACCAACCGTGCCCATCTCCACTCGCTCACCGGCTGCAGCGCTCTCCACGCGCCTGCAGACTCGCGCACAGCTGCAGACCAGCCCATGCCATCCTCCAAGACCTGCAGACCCGTCCAACCACCCCCGCGCTTGTAGAACCGCCTGCAGCACCCTCTTCCTCGCACCTGCAGACCAGCGCTCACCACGCCTGTGCTCCCGTGCCCATGCCAGCCGCAGCAGCGCCCACGCCAGCAGTAGCAGGCACCCCCGCTGCAGCAGCGCGCGGCAGACTTCACGCCAACAGGCCACGCACGCTCACCGGCTGCAGCACCTCCGCCAGAGCTCGTCCTGCCACCTCCGGCCGCCGCGCGACTCGCCGCCACCACCGATTCGAAGCTCTTGGTCCAAGGGACTTCCTCCGAGCTTCTCGCGCCCGGCCATCCGCTCCTCGTCGCGCAAGACAAAGGGGAAAAATTCCCCTATTTTTCTATAGTAAACCGTCAATTAGAAATTAGATTTTCTGCCATTGTCACTTTTTAATGATATTTTATTGATTCTGCACTGTGGAAAATATCCTCTAGTTTCTCATAATTGCCATTTCAGCATTGTTTCTTGCTTAAACCTTAATCTAAAGGCAATCTTGGCTTGATTCTTGTCCAAACTAGCTACGAACGAATGTTTTTAATTGGTGCGAATTTTAATATGTCATTGCCTCCCTGTGGATACGACCCGCTCCTCTGCGAGTGGTTATTTCTTCTTAAATATTGATCAGTCGATTTTTCCACCACATTAAACTGCAACCGACTTAAAAGCGAAAGATCGACGAGTCTAATGGCGCCGTTGCCGGGGAGGCAACAGACGCAATAATTTTGCCTAATTTCATTTTGATTATTTGTCAATTGCACAGAGATTTGACCATTTATTATTTTCTTTTCTATGCGAGAAAATTTGTGCAAGAATCAGCCAGTGTGAGAGGCGACCCGGGACATCGCCAGACAAGAAGTGGACGAGCAATTTTTAAACGGAGGAGAAGGACGTGGATGCGACAGACACCATTGTATTTAGTCGCTAGTTTAATAGACTAGAATTAAGACTGTAGACTTAATTTTTCATTGCAGTTAATTTGAAACCCTTGTTCTGGGGCATATTTTGAGGGGTCTATTCCCCGATTTTGTTTTGGGCCTGTGTTGGGTAATTTTTGGGAGTCTGTTCCCTTTTCTTTAGATTTACGTTTTTTTTGTTACTTTTATTTGCTTGTGCAAAAGTAGTTCTAAAAAAAAAGTATAAAAAATGAGCTGCCTGCTAGAAGCTGCCTGCCCTAGGACGAACCATTTAGGTCTGTATGAGTATCCTCTAGATTTACTTCTCTGCATTGCGTGCATTCTTGCATCGTAGATCGCTGGAGGCAAGGTACGCATTCTCTTACTTTGCATCCTATTTTCGATCACGCATTGCATTTGGGATTTAATGCGAAGACCACCTAATCTGTACTGAATAAATCTAACAAGTGGTCACATTTTTTTAGAAAAAGGACTAATTAAAGGAAGGACATTTTAAAAACCAAGGATTTGATTTTCAAACTTGGCGTGCGATTCAAAGTTCAAAATCTTTGACGGTGTATGCACACTTATTTCACTTGCACCACGGCATGCTTCTAGACACTCCTTAGGTTTGGAAATACTAGGACAAGAGCCCTGTTATCGTTGGATTCTGAAGTGTTCGGAACTTGAGATCAAAGGTTTTGTAAATCCAAAGAGGGGGATACCCTGTCACGGATTTTTGGTGGTAGTTGAGAAGCACCATGAAAGCACAGCTTCAAAGGAAGGGTTAGGCCTGCTTTCATCCCTCAATCTTCCATCTTTGGATTTACTTGACCATTTGAGATTTATGGAAGAACACCTAAGCTCCAACTAGGTCTTCTTAGGCGAGTCGTAGGTCGACAATAGGCGCGTAAATTTATTGATCAAATTGTATTGTCACCTGCAATCTGACTTAAAATCAAAAGCCTAAATTGGGAAAGACCTAAAAGGTCCTTTTTAAATTGTGTTTTGCTTGGGGAATTCTGATTGAAGTGTGAGTTAGAATGGACCACATTGCCTTTCATCCTTTCACATCTTGCCCGCACCCTCACCCCCACTCTGCATCCTTCGATCCCAGACGCCGAGATGGTCCATTCCTTGATGGACATAATGACAATCATTGGGATCCATTTTACTCCTATTATAGGAGTATTGGCCTGGTTAAGCCCCAAATCAGTGAGCAGAGCCAAGGAGCGGGACTTGCTTTGCCCAATATCCCACATACCAAAGAAATACCCAACCCACCCTCCCTGAAAAAGTATTATGGTTGGACAAACACTCTTGGGTACTATGAGCCTGAGCCTGACTTCTCTCATGATAGAAATGACCTCTCCTCTTTGAAGATGGAAATACAGAAAATACAAAACGAAATGAGTGAATTGTTAGGAGAATCTTTGAGAGCAGGCCAACAAGAAAGAGATGAAATTAGCCACCCAATCTACCCCATTGAGGATGACGTACACCCCTCTACAATAGATGCATCTCCCGTGGGAGCGCTACACTTTATGTTGGAGGGAAATTCTAGGGAGTATAGCTACTTTTCGAGGATCGATTTTGAAACCTCCACATTAGATGACACTTCCTTGAGAGATCTACACTTTAGGTGGGAGGAAAATACACATGAAAGTAGCTATGCATTGGATGAAGAAAGGTGGCAACCTGAGGAAGATGATGATAAGGTTGAGTATCCACCTGATTTATATTGGAGTCAAAAGAAGGGAATGATGGTACCATTGGAAGACCTCGACCCAGATGATAGTATTTTCGTGACATTTGAAAGTGGGTCAAAGTCAAGTTGTTAATCCTACCCTCCCTTCTGATCACGATATGGAACTCAAACCCACCCTTAGGGAACCTAACCCTAAAGAAATTGACCTATCTGAGTAGTCTGATGTTACCAGTGTAAACCATTTACCTCAGATAGAGCACCCTAGGGGATCTGCTGAGATATTAAATGATTCTAGACCTCAAGTACATGATGAATTGTGTGATGAGGAGGAGGACGAATTATATGAGGAACCTACATTCAAGATTTGGAGTGACACTAATGGTGATTATGTCGTATTTGAAGAGTTAGCCCCTGAGGATGTCACAAATTTGACCAAATTAGGTTTCCTTAGCACACCCATTGATGATATTTCTCCTCATGATAAAATGATGGAAAATTTGGAAGCAATTTCTAAGATTTATGTGGATTCACATACAGACTCCGGGGAAGATTTGAGTAAAGAGCAAAAACCCGGGGATGACATTGATAGGATAATCCCTAGATCTGTTGCTTCCAACCTACCTTCATTCACTTCGAAGTCACCCTCTGATTCGCTTATATCTGAAAGCGAAATTGTGACTCTTGATGAAGAGCAGGAAGATACATGTGATGGTGCAAGGAATGCTAGGGATGAAATTGAGGATTTAGAAAGAGTGTTTGGGATGGACACCGAGCTGATTAAACCCAACCTAGATCTTATGGCCATCCCACAACATCGTAACTTGGACACCCTAGACTGTCCTTGCCTTAGAGAATTGCTCACTTTTGTTCTGACCAGGGGGCATAACAGACCAATATTTCCTATAATGGAGTATCGGGTATGGATTGATGATTTCTTTAGTCAGTCCATTACCCTGGGGGTTTATCTCTATACCATTCCTTCCCCATACCTTTTGGAGGATCCATCTTATCCTCCCCCTACCCCTTTGGAGGATGTTTTACCTGTTTATCCTTTAGAACCTCTTCTGGTGACCTGGGAAGATTTCATTCCCATTTTAGTTGGGCGAGCATTTGCTATCGGGATTCATCATCAGCTCGCCAACATCCTAGGTTACCTATTTTCTAGGCCAACATTGCTTTGCTCATTTTTAAGGCCTATTTCTGCAATTCTTGAACCTGATTTGCAGGTTCTTTGGCTATTCAGCCCAGCTCTAACCCAGGTAATATCCTTCCATGCAATGACGACATTGCAAATTTTAGGCATGGGGGGGTGTACTTGGTGATATACATAGCATAATTGCATACATTTGTACATATATAAAAAAAAAAAGAAAGAGAAAAAAAAAGGTTTTGAGCTTAACTGGCTAGATCTTGCAGTCTTAAGCAAATCAAAACTCTAGGGTAGACTAACTTAATTCTGGGGTCAAACTTTAGAAGCTAAATGAGCTACTAGCTTTAGACCTTTAGGGTCCTTTGTGGACTTAAAAACTTAAGTAGGAGTTAAGTTGCGGACCATTCCTCAAGAGGTTGAGGAAGGGAAACTAGGGTTTGAGTTAAAGGGTGGGGTAGTACCTGGAGTCTTATTCTACCTTTTGGTTTACGGGTCCTTGTAACCCAAGCATCCAAATTTCACACACTTGGTCTGGTAATCAACTTAATTTCTGTCTTTCTGAAGAGAGATTTGTTTCTCTTAGTTTTGACTTAAGAGAGGCTTGAAAACACATTCTGATTGGAAGAGTTCCCACCGCAGGAGAGGTGGAGTATATACTCACCTTGAGGATGCGATGATAACATATTACCTCCTCGGCGCTTGTCTCTTAGGATATCCATCCTACTGGGGGCATGTAAGCGCATTGCGCGGTTCAGGTACCATGGGCGGCCCTATCTCGAAGTGTCGATTGCCATAGGCCTGAATTCGCTTATGAAATCCATGGGCGATACTATCTCGAAGTGTCAATTGCCAGGAGTTCTTGGGGTCGTTATGGGCGGTGCTATCTCGAAGCATCGAAAGGCAGGCACCCTTCGAGGTATGGTAATGGGGACAATGAATCCGACACAGACCGTGTTGATAGCTGATCTGAGGTTAGACTTAGAAGAATAAAAAAAAAAAAATCCTTTAACTTAAATAACTCAGACCAATACACAGGCACGGATGCTTTAATCTCAGGGATCAATAAGCTTTAGGGTAGAGTCAGAAATCAGGGAAACTTGTGCCTGCAACTCTTCTTTAGCCTACCTAGTCTGTAACTTAGCAACTACTTAGGAACCTTGGGTCTAGAGCCTGAACTTAATATGCTTCTGAAGGAAGACTAAGTGAGTTGACTAGTCTACTTGGGGTACTAGATTTTGATTAATTTTGCTAGGGACTAGCAAAAACTAGGCATGGGGGTATTTGATTAGCCCATAGTTGTGGGCTATTTAAGTATTTAAGTGCCTACACATTAGGTTAATTTTAACATTTATTTAGTATAAATTAGGATGTAAATAGATTAATTCATAGTTTTAATTTAATTACATAATCCATGCATTGCATTCATATTTTAAGTGTATTTAGAATTAACTTAGAATGACATTTATCTAATTAGATAACCAATTAGGTACATTGTTTTTATTAACATAAAAGTTGAGGGTCTGTATATAAATGACCCTAATATTTAAACATTATTTTCCTTATTCTTCTTCTTAAAGGAATGGATGGTTGCCGCTCTAATGCCGAACGGCCGCAGTGAAGAACCCATTCAAGGGAGAGCGGATGTGGTGCATCTGGTCAGGCGGATGATTTCAAATGTGTGCAGGCCACTACAAAAGGAGGAGGGAGGCAGCTGAGCTCGGGAGGCCTTCACCACCGACCCACCACTGTGTAGAGAGACCTTCTCTCTTCCACTCCATAGTACCAGCCTCTACTGTGGCGGCAAGTCTCCACCACCGTGGGCGTGTGGTGTGACAGGCCACACCGCCATCTGGAGCCCGTCCGCATCACCGTGAGCACCTTAACGTGCATCTCCCTCGCCGTCGTTGCCAACCACCACCGTCGCAACAACCGTCAACCACCCCTTTTAGTAACTTAAGACGTCCGGGAAATTTCCCAGATGTCTGAAGTCCACCTTCAATCTTCCCGCGCCTACAGAGCCACCCGCTCACCTGCAACAGCCCACGCTCTCCACGCGCCTGCAGCCCACACCATTCCCCGCGCCTGCAGACCACCGCAACCGTTCTTCCTCGCGCCTGCAGACCACCGCAACCGTCCTTAACCGCGCCTGCAGACTTGTCCAACCACGCCTGCACCCTCCAACCACGCACACCCTCCTCAACTGCCCCTGCACCCTCCAACCGCGCCCATCTCCACGTGCTCACCGGCTGCAGCGCTCTCCACGCGTCTGCAGACCCGCGCACAGCTGCAGACCAGCCCACGCCATCCTCCAACGCCTGTAGACCCGTCCAACCACGCCCACGCTTGGAGAACCGCCAGCAGCGCCCTCTTCCCCGCGCCTACAGACTAGCGCTCACCACGCCTACGTTCCCATGCCCACGCCAGCCGCAGCAGCGCCCACGCCAGCAGCAGCAGCCACCCTCGCAGCAGCAGCGCGCGGCAGACTTCACGCCAACAAGTCACGCACGCTCACCGACTGCAGCACCTCCGCCGGAGCTCGTCCTGCCACCTCCGGCCACCGCGCGACTCGCCGCCACCACCGATTCGAAGCTCTTGGTCCAAGGGACTTCCTCCGAGCTTCCCGCGCCCGGCCATCCGCTCCTCGTCGTGCAAGACAAAGGGGAAAAATTCCCCTGTTTTGGTACAGTAAACTGTCAATTAGAAATTACATTTTCTGCCATTGTCACTTTTTAATGATATTTTATTGATTCTGCATTGCGGAAAATATCCTCTAGTTTCTCATAATTGCCATTTCAGCATTGTTTCTTGCTTAAACCTTAATCTAAAGGCAATCTTGGCTTGATTCTTGTCCAAACTAGCTACGAACGAATGTTTTTAATTGGTGCGAATTTTAATATGTCATTGCCTCCCTGTGGATACGACCCGCTCCTCTGCGAGTGGTTATTTCTTCTTAAATATTGATCAGTCAATTTTTCCACCACATTAAACTACAACTGACTTAAAAGCGAAAGATCGACGAGTCAGTAAGCATCACTAAAGACCAGCCCAGCTATCGCTGAAGATCTGCTTCATTCAACGCTCCCACTGGCGCGTGCATCACGCGCCTGTGCTGCCCACTCCATGTCGCACATGCGTGTGCACTAGTGTTGAGCATTTTGCATTTCCGATGCTATGTGTGCTTGTGCTTGTGCATGTGCACGCACGTACGACTGGTGTTGTGCGACCTGCGACAAATTGCTCAATTGGGGGGCCACGGGGAATCGAACTTGCGCCCCTCCCGTAGAAGTCCATGCCTCCACCAACAGCCCAAGTAGACGTATGTGTCAAGAGGACGTCTTATGGGACGCAGTGGAGGAAGCTTCTAGCTGTTGGATCAAGATCTAATGGCTGGGAATGGAGCTCACGGATGAGGAGTGGTGTGGGCCGGCATTGCTGGCTGATGTTGGGTGGCCTAGATGGTGCTACGTGATGCCATCTGGGCCATCCATCTTTATTTTGCAGAAGGTGCCATAGTGCTTCGATCAAGATTATTCCCGCATTTCCAGATTGCGATCGTCGCTCCAGATTTGTTCGTATGGTCAAATTTTTCATCTGAAGCCCGTATGGATGTCGCATTGCCCCCTAGCCATTGATGTTCCTCGAACTTCATATGATGCTATGGGATTCTAATCTAGACAATTTCGGAGGCACTAGACTCTAATCGTCGTCCTAATCAAATCTGCACAGTCAGATCATTCATCCGAGGCCTTGAAATAAATCTTCTCCTAGCCATAAAAAGGATGTAATCAACCTAAAATATACACAACTACTCTAAATGCACGATGATGCATGCTATGTAACATTTATAACATGAAATGAAAACCTAAGCCTATGAACATGCATGAATAGGCAATTTATACTCAATAATTGCGTCTACATCACCAGCCACCCAAATCCACCCTTAGTAGCCACCCCTCCTCAAAGGCGTTTCCACCATGAGATCAAACCCTTGGATCAACACCCAACGGCCCTAAGCGTGCTACGTCACCAGTCTTAGCCCTATCATTTGAGCGGCCTTTATCTCGGTCGTTGGATTTCCATCCAACGGCTAAGATCAACTCCACGTGGCGACCACAAAAATCATACTCTTGACACAAAGGCCCCAGCAACGCATTGGTCATTAGAGGCATTCGCAACCTGTAGGCATGTCTTCGGTACCCTCGGCCATGTCCAATTTCTAGCAAGGGGTGCGAGCGTTAAATTCGGCCACTTGATCTCCATCATATGGCCTCAGAGCTCTCACGTGGCGCATCCTCGTGCATCAGATAAGCACGGCGCATGCATTTGCATGATCATGCGTGATCGCACGTGTGATCAAATGCACGACTCTTAAACTATCTCAATGCCATCTTTGCCATCCGATTTCAATCCAAAGCATGATCAAAAGGTGCGATCTCTGCGCATCCTCACTAGCCTGATCTTGATCAAATGGCTCACCATCGATCGAGCGTGATAGCTGTTGGTGCGTGAGCACCAGCATGCTTAGCCATGCACATTGGTTGCGGACCTTCAGCAACATTTTAGGCAAAGTTTTAGCCACGTCTTTGATGTCGCTATTGACCATGGATGACCAAAGAATTTTCTACTCCACTAGAAAAGGTCCCCTACCCCTCCCATTCTTCTTTATCTCTTCCTTTGACTCCTTCACCACCTCCAAGGCTTTAGAGAGAGCCTGTCCCAAGCTCGGGTGAAGACTCTACAATTAGAAGTGTTAATAACATCAATTGGAGTCAATTTTGAGGGTACTTGTGCGATAATATTAGATTACAATGGGCTTGGGAGCATTGCAGGCATATTGCATGATCTTTACATTTTAATCGCTTAGAATCAAACTTTAACGACAATGGGCACAAGTCTATTTTTAAATAGGTCGCATATGAGCGATTAGACCATCCAGATGGATTAGTGATCGATGAACGGAGTCCAATGGACTCGAAATCACTTCAATCTGATGTTCCTAGCTCCCACAACAAGCTCTAGAAAGATTAATGGCTAGGGGGCAATGCAACATCCTTACAGGCCTTAGATGAAAAATCCAACTGTACAGATGGATTCGGAGTGACGATTGTAGTCCGACAACCCAGGAATCATCTCAATCTGAGCACCGTGGCACCTTCTACAATAGAAAGAAGATGGAGGACCTAGATGGTGCCACATGGTGCCATCCAAGCCACCCCTCACACCCCCAGCAGTACATGGCACATGGTGCGCGTGAAGTGGCAGCACAACAACACGTGCATGGAGGCAAGGTAGCACAGTAGTGCAGCGGCGTGGGTGGCAGCATGTGCGTGACTGCGGAGTAGTGCGCGTGGGTGTGTGTGCATGGACCAGCGTGTGCTAGCTCACGCGTGCATGACAAGGAGCACAAGGCATGTGCTAGCAAGGCGTGAGCGGCGGGTGCATCTTTAGTAACAGCTGCAAGGGCCTTTAGTGACACTTGTAGCTATCACTAAAGGCCCAGCTTTGAATTTCAGCCCTCTCCTCACTTATAAAAAGGGTCCTACCCCACCCATTTGCAAAAAGCTTCCACCAAAGAGATACCACCACCTTTTAGAGTTCCAAGCAAGGTCCCAAAGCCACCGAGCCATCGATAGAAGCTCCTCCACCACTGTAGCTATCTCGACGCATTCTTCTTCCTTATCTTAGTGTTATTTTATTTTGTAGTGTAGTTCATGTCTTCATTTTGTTAAAGCATTCATCTCTATTATATTTGATTACACATTTGATAAGAAATTGTTGGCACATTGATCTTATGATATGGTTCTCTAACCCTTCTCTCTCTTTCACTCTATCTCTAACTCTCTTTCTCTCTTGTTTTCTCAAATCGATTTTTAACCGCACAAATGACATATGTACGTGACGTGAAAGCGAGTATTTGATCTAGTTATTACCTCCTTGTGTTTGACACTCAGACTTGCCTCTGATTCTTTATTTAAAATTGACATCGTAAGCACACTATAACAAACGATTTTACACAAATGCATCCAACGAACGTCAGGTTTTGGCGTCGTTGCTGGGGAGGCAACGGATCTCTTATTCGCTTTCACTTTCTTGGTCATTATTTATACTTGTGTTATCTAACTTGCTCCTCTCTCTCTCCTTGTGGTTACAAGAACCTTGTGCATCGGCAATGGGAGGAGAACGAGTTGAGTTGGATCAAAAGGAAGCGCTAGAAAAAGATCGCCATTGACCCAAAGGCTTGATCTTGTCTTCCCATGATCCAAAGGTAACTTCCCATCCTTGGACAATGAAAAATGGTGGTGTTATAAGGAAAATCCTCTTTTGTTTGTCAAAGAAAAACACAACCACTAACTCTTCAACCTGTTAATTTCGTAAGATTATTTTTTTGACTTAGGTTGAGGACATAATTCAAGGACCCTAAACACCTCTAAAAATTTTGGGAAAAGTCTTAGAGGTGCTCCTTTTAGTAGGAGAACTCCCCCTTAAATTTTAGAGTAAAACTCCATGTGGTTTGGCCGTGAGAAATTTGCAACTGGAAGTGCACAAGGTTGTCCTAAGTTCTAGAGATCTGTAGGGTGTTCTTACTGCAAATAACTCCACGTAGATTGGATTTGTGAGAAATTTATATTTATAGAAAGATCTTGAAATTATCTACACTTCATCTCAATAACACTTTTTCATCTGAATTCCATTAGTGCTTGTTCAGATCAAGATATTAAGCTTGCACACTGATCTAGAAATTCTGGATAGATTGACCCCCTTTTGGAAAAACGTAAATTTGGGTGGTCTACTATCCTCAAAAAATTTTGAAATTAATTTTGTTCAAAGGCTCATTCTATTTTGGTCAGGATAGGGTCATTGCTTGCTTTGATTGGACCCTTCTCGACAAAAAAAAAATCTTTGAAAATGATTCAGTGAATACAATCAGCACACCCCAGGATTTTCCAAACTAGGGAGTTTTAAATTTTATAAACACACAAAACGACCTAAAGAAAATCAATCCTCACCAACCGTGTGACTATACATTTGTACCTTGTTTGAACATGTAAATAAGTGGAATTCTAAAAGCCACTAAAGCAATGTTTAAACCCTAAAAATCACACATCTCAATCTTGCTTGCTAAGGAACACTTGTTTTGGCATTAGGTCCTTGCACCCAATTGTTCACAGACATGACCTAGATAGGACCAATCTAAGTCCTAAAAGTGTGATTGGGTTTGTTATGTGCTTGGCCTTAATTCCCATTGTGGAATCCAATGTCTAGGCTGTGGGGAAGTGTCAAACGACCACGGTTGTAGGGTACAAAGGAACCGGCAGTGCGAACCAAAGGAAGAACCTTCCCTTCAACCCCCTCGTAATCAACCTGTCTGGATTAACTTTGGGAAAATAGGTTTAAGTGCTTGTTGATTTGATCACTCTCTTTAGGACTTCTAGGTCACCTAGGTCTACACTGTAAGGCCTAGATTTGTTTGCTTGATTGTGCACATAATTCTCTCGTGTGTTCTTTCCTAATCTATCCATGGATTTTAATGCCTATCCTTCCTTCCCAAACTATCCTCAACATGATTTTTATTCCAACCCAAGTAGACTGTATCGACAATTTACTTGGGAGAACCAGTTGCCTATTTGGGGATATAATCTAGGACCCAAGTATCTAGAAGACCCCTCTTATCCCAATTTTACTCAACCCGCACCAACTTCCTATTGGGATACATCCAACCCAACCACCTAGGGTTACAATCCAAACCATGGGGATCCTTGTCTTGATTCTCCTTATGATAACTCTTCTTTTAGGTTCTACCCACCTGCTAATTAATCTGATAGGACCTACACTCTAGAAGAACACTAAGGTCCCTACCCTTCCTTGGACCCTAACAATGATAAGTCCTCTGAATTTAAGGATCTCTCCTACTTGACCTCTGGATTTGAAGGGATTTTAGAAAAGTGGAAAACAAAGGATGATCATAAACCTGGAAAAATCAAGAATGATCAAACCCTACTTTGGACCCTGACGAAGAATCTGACTTCGAGGTGGACTTAGAACCTCAATTATTTTGCAGTAGGACTAAACAAAAAATGGTTCCTCTTGAAGAATTGGCCTCCAAAAATGATAGAATAGAGGACCAACCCAAGAACTTAAACCCCAATATGGACTCTTGTGCACATCTTCAACCATACCCTCCAAACCTTAATTTGAATACTAAGGAGGAAATCCAAGGGAAGCCTTTGACACTTAGTCAATTCTTGATAGCCTTCAGTTGTAGTTATGTAAACAGAATGAAGAGTTGATTGAGGGGAAACAAGCCATGATGGATATGTTCCAACAAATGGATGAAGAGGTCAACAGAAAGTGCTGAAAGAAACTTCTTTCTTAGAGACAATTGAACATGGCCTTGTGATAAATGATTGGACCACACTTAGTTGCCCAAAATTAGTGCAGTCCACTATCAACACTCCCCTAACATAAGAAAGCATTGAGGATCCTTTGGAACATAAACAGGTAGAAAATGAAGATAAATCTGAAAAGTTGAATGATAACATTGGAGTTGATGTCCCATAATTGAATGATAATAATTTAGTAGTAGGGACTTCAAGATTTGGGGATGGGGAATCTGACTTTGAACACCTTGATTGTAAAATAATTAAAGACCACATCATGGATTTAAAGGAAAGGCAATATGAAGAACTGGAGCATGAAATGAATGATGAAATTAGCTCCATCACAAGTCCTTCCCTGATGATTGAATATGATTTGGAAGAGATGAACAGGATTTCAGGCTCCAACGGTTATGAGGAATTAAACAGTGAAATCATAATTGAGGTTGCGGAGGATTTTAACTTTGACCCACTTTAATCAATCATGATTGATCAAACACAATCTTTTGTAGCTAACCCAAGTCTTAAGATGTTAATGCAACCAATGTGGAGTTGATAAACCTTTGGATTCCAAACTTCCAGAAGAAGAAGAGAACATTTTGTTGAAATCAAGTTTTTGGATGGATATAGAAATGATTCCCCCTAAGGACAACAAAATCAAAGAAGGAACTATTAACTTTCAGGATCTTGAGTTGATCAAGCCACCGACCTTTTATCAAGACCCCTATGACCTTCATGACTTAGATTCAGGGAGAAATAAAAACCCTATGCTTCATCATCAACTTGAACCTAATTTTCTAAGGACAAGAATTGCTTCTTCTAACAATCTAAATGTCTGACATTATAGATTAGGGTTACATTCGTCCAAGCAAACTTCTAGTTTGCATGTCAAAAGGAAAAGAAACGAAATGACTAAAACATGCACGACCAGTGACCTTCTGAGTTTCCATCCCTTAGGGATGGGACTCCACCATAATCTAGTCCACATCCGCGTCCTTCAGACTCTGGCTCTGGCTGATTTTGTTTTCACCTTCTTGGCCGAGACCATTCTAGTAATTGATCCTTTGTTCTCTTTGTACTATGCCCAGCTTAAGGCACTAAACTCAGAGCTTCCTGGGAGGCAACCCAGAGGATTCAAGCTGACTAAATTCACGATTACAACTCAAGTGATTTCTTTCCTTACTTCTTTGCATATAATTATTTTTCCAATGAGGACATTGTCCAACCTAGCCATGGGGGGGTGGCAATTCATAGGATCAGAGTACAAAATGTTAGCTTGAACTAATTTTATTTCTTTTTATCAAAAGAACAAATTAAAATTAGGAAAAGAAAACTTAGGTATTAGAAGCTTGTCGACTTTAGGAAATGATACGTTAAGGACCTAATCGCTTAAACACTTCAGGTCTTCGGACTTAATCAGTCGGGGTATCCACTAAAATGTGGACTTGGTCTCGAGTCCTCGCTACCTTAATTTATTTTAATATGGTCAATAAAGTAGGGTGATAACCATATGACTTATCAACCTGCCCTCTGATTTGGGGGAGATTTTTAGTCCAAGCATCGACACACGTTTTGTAGTGACTCACTCATCGGTGGTTCTAATGGAAATTAGGTAGCTAATGAACCTTCTAGGGTGGTATGGCTGGCAAGTTGTCGTGAGTAACAACCCATTGACAAATTGTCTAGAGCCCAGCCACAGGACCATTCTCTTTCACTACTGCCTTTAGGTAAATCATAGATCAAGAAAGCCACCTACTTCAAAAAAAAGAAAAATAAATAAGGAGAAAAGAAAAAAAGAAATAAGCCACACTTCACTGCATGAGTATGGCTGGTAAGTTGTCGTGGGTAACAGCCCATTGGCTGGTTGTCCAGATCCTAGCTCATAAAATACACATGAATTCCGAAACACTTGAGGAAGAATTGGGGAGGTAGCATAATCTGAGGAGATATACACATGGTTTGTTCTTGTGTTGACCCCATAAAAATAAAAAGTAGGGAGAAAGCTACCGATCAGATAGATACACCTTTAGGCAACATTTTTTTGTTTCGGGTCACATAGGGGCATAGAATTCCAAAGTCCATTCTAATTGCCATTGAGTGAGTGATGTAAACATGTTTACACTACTTAAGATGTCTATTTATGCTTGTTCTTAAGCATAGAATTGCATTTCATGCTATAAATATTTCATAAGATGCATCATCTTGCATTTAGATTAGTTTGAATAAAATGGAGGTTAATTGTCTCCTTTTATGTTCATGGACAGGGCAAACCTTTTATTGGAGCAACGGATAGAAGATCCACTGTACAGATGTGATCAGGATGACGATTGGAGTTCAACGACTCCAAGATCGCCCTAATCAGACATCTGTAGCATCAGATAGAGATCGGGGAACCCTAGAAGATCAAGGTCCAAGATGGTGCGAATCCACACTTCAAATGACAAATTCGAATGCACGGATGGATTCAGATCAACGATCGCAGCCTAACGACGTGAAAATCAACTCAATCCGACAACCGTGGCACCATCTACATCATCCAGAAGATGGATGACCAGGATGGCACCACGTGGCGCCATCTCAGCCGCCCAATCGGCCGCTACACCCGCCGCACCCTCTCTTCTTCGATGATTCTCCTCCGTTGGATGCACATCCAACGGCTATAAGCACGTGCACACGAAACTCAAAGTGCGACACAACCACGCTTGTAGCGCGTTGGTCGAGCGCGCTTACGCGAGCGGGCGGTGCACGTTCAAATCGCAAGGAGACGTGAGTGGGCACGTGCGACCATGCGATGAGGAACATGCAGCTGTGGGCACTTGATAGCACCCACGTGCTATTGCACGCCGTGCCTCACACAGGATTGCACGTGGGCGGGCGCGTAGAAGAGGCAGGTAGAGGCACGAGAAAAGCTGTCCAATCTCTTGATCGGACGGCTGAGATCAGCTGAACGTGGACGCGCGTTACATGCGCGAGCAGGCAAGTGAGCGCGTGCTCCACCACACGTCACCCATGATGGGGCTTTAGCAATAGTTTTATCCATCACTAAAGACCCCTTATTTAATGTTTTGAGATTTAGTAGGCCAATTTTCCCTCATTCCTTGCAACTATAAAAGGAGACCACCTCCACACGAAATTCTCATCCCTTCCTTCTCTTCTCTCCCTCTCCAAAGCTCAAGAGAAGCTTGTCCCACACTCGGGATGCTTCTCGCGAGATAAAGTCAATTTTTCATCCCCCTTTCGAAAGTGGATCCCACAACGATGAGGACGTGTTGCCCCATTCCCGTTCTTCCTGCTTCGTCCTACTCCGTCCACCTTTGTCTAGGTGTCGCCCCGTCCAACTCATCCTCCAAGAGACCGTTGAGGAGGATGTCTCTCTCCCCATTCTTTTTACTACTTTCTAGAATAGATTTACTGCTTTCTAGTGTAATCATTTTCCCGCTTTCTAGTCGTAATGTTTAGTGTAATGAACAATCCTTTTGATAATGAATTCCTTGTTCATTCTACATCTCTGTTTGGTTTTTTATTGTAATATTCTCTCTCTCTTACTCTCTCTCTTCTATTTATTGTAAATAGTTAGATAGTTCTAATCAATTAAATTAATTGATGACAAATAAAACAAACGTGTGTTTCTAAATCAAACATCCGCCTCCCTGTGTTCGACTCGGAATTTCCATTCCAGTATAAATTTTATTTTTTGAGCACGAGTTCTTCACTTTCAAACTACAACAACAGGATTTCAAAACCAAACACGTTAGCGTAGCAACTCGTAGCATTCAACATTTTGGCGCCGTTGCTGGGGAGGTGAAAATCTTTGATTTTTCTTCACATTTTATAACTTACAAATCATTTACCTCACTTCTCTCCTTTCTTATTGTGATTGCTGGTACTCTTTCGAAACTAGCAAACGCGGTAGATCGGAGAAAAGTGTTGTTAAGGGTTCTGTGAGGTATCCCCCACCTCCCACCCATTATATTTCATTTCACCACATAATAACACAAACATCAATCAACCTTGGTGTTCTTATAAACTCTAAGGTTAGATTGTTTGTTGTTTGACACCTACAACCACCCTAACCTCCTCATTTAAAAAGAAAAATAAAAAAAAAATCTCACAGAGGTACGCAACCTCATTTGATTTTCAAAGTCAACCGGTAAACCGATCTTTGGAGCCGGTACACACATCCAAACACATAATTGAGCAGAAATCAGATTAGGTAATCATTTGTGTGCCTAATTAAGTGGTGCAATAGGCCAATTATTTGAGTTGATTGGGCCGCACCACTTCAATTAAAATCAACTCATCAAGTAGTTGCCACATAGGTTCAACTCTTAGGGATTTACCAGCCACTCCACATTCTTTTAAGTTTTAAGGGAAAACATCTTCACCTGTGCTTTCAAAATCTCGTGTGCCAACAAAACTTGTTGGAAACACCTAAAGTTGAATCCTAAAAGCTACTAAGCAAGATTTGAACCCTAAAATTCACCGCATCAAAAGTAATCTTGCCTGAAAACCACTGGTTGTGTACGCACACACAAATCAATCAATCATTAAGGGCACAACCCAGATAAGCGACCCATCACATTCCAAAGCAAATTCAAACCTTGCCCTAAATAAAATAGAGTAGATGTTGGCCTTCAGGATTCAACTCACTCTTCAGGGCCCAGAACGAGATTATTTTTGATTAGTCTATTTCTACTATCAAATCTGTTGTCTAGCTAGGGAAGCATAATCAAACAATCGCGACTGGGGGGTACACTAGGAACTGGAGGCACAAGCTGAAGGAAGAACCTTCTCCCCAGTCCCTCCTTCTAACTGGTTGGATTGAACAGTCAGAAGTAGATCAAATCGTTCCTTTATCTCAAGATGGGTTTTGGGAGTCTGTAGGTCTTTAGGCTAGCCCACTTATGGACAGGTTTGATTTCTTGTATTGCAGGCCACCATTCTTCCTCCCATCTATCATGAATTCTTCCACATAATACATGCTTTCCCGCTCTTTCCCTCCTGCTTTGAATTATCCTCAACATGACGATTATCCTGACTCGTACTGTAATCAACCATCAGTTAGTTGGGATAACTCAGATTGGGGATACAATTCTGGACCTCCATGTTTAGGGTCTAACCCTGAACACTATGATTGTGATTTCTATCCTTCTCAGAGCCACATCGATTATAGATCGTCAACTTTTCATGGATAACCTAATTCGATCTATAATCAGGAAGGATATATTGATCCTTACCCATCCTCTGATTACACTGCCTTTAGTTCATTACCACCTTTTGAACAATCCGAATTGACCTATTATCAGGAAGGGTATAACGAATCTCAATTCGTTAATTCCCCTGCATTGATCCCGAACCTGCCCAACCCTGAACCAACTCATTTGGTTCAGGGTAACCAGGTTCAAGATAAGGTTTTGGCTAACTTGAGGAATGTCATACAATCTTAAGAAGTTTATCCAATACGTTCCATTGAAAGATTGTAGCCTCTGATTGAAATGATTGATGATTTGAACAAGTATTTGTTGGATTGGCTCCAGGATGTTAAGGATAAGAACCTGGGTGAGTTTTTACTTGGGAAGTTAGCGAAATTGAGGATGAGATTTGTCGTTGCTTTAGTTCAATCGTGGGATGATTCCCTGGATGAACTCCCTTCAGGAGCGCAAATTTCAGAACCCTCTTAAGCACCTGTTGGGGGGGAAACGTGTTACGAGGCTGACCAGATTGAATCTGAGCAACCAATTAAGGAAGATCTGATTTCTTCACCAGAGATCCCTGAGCCAGGGTATGAAGAAACGTATGTCTCCTTGGATTAGAAAGTGACAGATGATTTTGGGACATACAATAATACGGATCTTTATTTCTTTGATTCTGATTGTGAAGATTCAATTTGCGAAGTCTCACGTGAGTTTACATAACACGATTTCTGTGAGACAATTGGGCCTGAGGAATCTGATTGATCATTTGATAGCCCAATAATTGAGGAAACTTATCGTATTGGGGCTCACATTACGGATCTAGAATCGCATTTTCTAGAGGATTCAATTGAATGCCCTGATTGTCAGTTACACCCCATTAAGCTTATTGATGATTTTGTTTCTGAGATAATTAGACCCAAGTCAATTCTGATTCAGCCACATCATTTAGACTTGGAGATTTCAGGCGGGGTGATTAATATGCAAGAGGTCCTGGAATTTGACATGCTGAATGAGGAGGATAAAAGCTGGGAAATTTTGATTTGGGAAGCAAGTTCCGAAGGAAGTAGAAGACTGAGTCGAAGGGTTCTATTAAGCCGAAACCATCAAAACAGGACCCTTACGACATTTGTTCTGAGGATGTCCAAACTAGGCAAACATTCAATGATTATCCTTTTGAGCTTGAATTCTCTATAACACGACTTTTTGGTCTTGGGTTACATCCTCATAAATTGCAGGCTCGACCTCGCTTGCATACTGATTTTAGATTTTAGGTAATTTTTATCTAGAACCTGAGATATTCTCGATTATGGGGTATGGGTCAGCACCACAATCTGGTCCACATTTGTGGACATCTGTTTATAGGTCAAAGGTTTCTTCTGTTTATTCTGATTCTGATCTGCAGCTGTGAATTCTTTATTTCTCTTCTTTGTACAATGTGCCTAGCTGCAGGCACTAAATTCAGCATGTATATAGTTCTTTTTAGTTTTTATCTCGGAGCGGACCTAACATTCATGCAATTCAGGTGCTTTCTATTCTATTCCACTCTGTTTTATGTCTTTTTAACATAATGAGGACATTGCATTAGATAGGCATCGGGGGGTGGATATTCATCTCTGAATTTATTCGTCAGCTTCATAGATTTATTTTATTTCTTTTATTAAAAAAAAAATGAATTAGAAAGGAATAGTTGGACATTAGAAAATTTTCAATCTTAGGAAATACTACATTATGATTTGACCACAAAGTCCCTTCAGGTCTTCAAACTTAATCAGCCTGTGTATCCACTAAAATGTTGATTTTTTTTTCGAGTCCTCGCCAAAATGAATTCTATTTTAATTGGAGTAAATAAGTTTGGGTGATAAGTACACGACTTATCAACCCGCCCTCTGATTTGAGGGAACTATGAGTTTTTATCATCTACACACTTTCTTTGCACTGACACATTGTTCAACGATTTTAACGAAAATTATGTAGCTAATGAACCTTCCAGGGTGATATGGCTGGCAAGTTATCGTGGGTAACAGCCCAAAGGTAGGTTGTCCAGAGCCCAGTCACTGGATCTTTCTCTTTTTGCTGCCATTAGGTAAATCTTAGACCAGGGAAGCCACCAACTTAAAAAGAGAAAAAGAAAATAAAAAAAAGAAAGGAAAAAAGAAAAAAAGAACTAAGCCACATTTTGGCACCGTTGCCATGGAGGCAACGATCTTTGATCAAAATGTTGAATGCTACGAGTTGCTACGCTAACGTGTTTGGCTTTGAAAACCTGTTGTTCTAGTTTGAAAGTGAAGAACTCGTGTTAAACAAATAAAATTTATACCAGAATGGAAATCCTGGGTCTAACATAGGGAGGCGGACGTTTGATTTAAAAACACTTGTTTGTTTTATTTGTCACGAAGTAATTTAATTGATTAGAACTATCTAACTATTTACAATAAATAGAAGAGAGAGAGAGTAAGAGAGAGAGAATATTACAATCAAAGCCAAAAAGGGATGTAGAATGAATAAGGAATTCATTATCATAAGGATTGGTCATTACACTAAACATTACGACTAGAAAGCGGGAAAATGATTACACTAGAAAGCAGTAAATCTATTCTAGAAAGCAGTAAAAGGAATGGGGAGAGAGATATCCTCCTCGACGGTCACTTGGAGGATGAGGTGGACAGGACGATGCCTAGATGAAGGAGGACGAAGTAGGACGAAAGGGACGAAGTAGGAAGAATGGTAACGGGGCAGGACGTCGTTGTCGTCGCGGGATCCACTTTCGAAAGGGGGATGAAAAATTGACTTTATCTCGCGAGAAGCATCTCGGGTGTGGGACAAGCATCTCTTGAGCTTTGGAGAAGGGGAGAAGAGAAGGAAGGGATGAGAATTTCGTGTGGAGTGGTCTCCTTTTATAGTTACAAGGAATGAGGGCAAATTGGTCTTTTAAATCTCAAAACATTACATAAGGGGTCTTTAGTGACGGATCAAACCGTCACTAAAGCCCCATCTCGGGCAATGTGTGGCGGAGCACGTGTGCCTACTCGTTAGCTCGCACGTGTAACGCGCATCCACGTTTAGCTGATCTCAACCATCCAATCGTGAGAACGGATGGCTTATCCCGCGCCACCGCCTACCTCTTTTGCGCACCCACCCGCGTGCGATCCCGTGTGAGGTGCGACATGCAATAGCACGTGGCTGCTATCGAGCACCCACAGCCACTAGATCCTCATCGCACGGTTGCAAGTGCCCGCTCACCTCTCCTTCTGATTCGAACGCGCGTCGCCCGTTCGCGTAAGCGCACTCGACCAACGTGCTACAAGTGCGTTTGTGTCGCACTGAGTTTTGTGCGAATCCAATGGCAGAGAATCATCGAAAAAGAGAGGGCACGGCAGGTGTAGCAGCCAATTCGGCGACTGAGATGGCACCTAGTGGCTCTATCTTAGCCGTCCATCTTCTGGATGATGTAGATGGTGCCACGGTTGTCGGATTGAGTCGATTTTTGCACCGTTAGGCTGCGATCATCGATTCGAATCCATCCATGCAGTCAGATTTGTCGTTTGAAGTGCATATTCACACCATCTTGGCCCTTGATCTTCTAGGGTTCCTCGATCTCTATCTGATGCTATGATGTCTAATTAGGGCGATCTTAGAGTCGTTGAACTCCAATCGTCCCCTTGATCACATTTGTACAGTTGGATCTTTGATCCGAGGCCCCGATAAAAAGTTTGCCCTGTCCATGAACATAAAAGGAGACAATTAACCTCCATTTTATTCAAACTAATCTAAATGCACGATGATGCATGTTATGAAATATTTATAGTATGTAATGCAATCCTATGCTTAAGAACATTCATAAATAGACATCTTAAGTAGTGTAAACATGTTTACATCATACCCCCTTGCCTATCTTTTGCTAGTCCCTAGCAAAAGTTGTATGCTATTTATAAAAGAATCAGGTTGGATTATTTGGGCTTGAGTTTTTCCAATCGTTAAGAAAATGTTTACTTAAGATCTGAACTTTCAAAGACAAAATAGTGCCCGAGTATCTGCCAAAATGCTGACCGCCTCAAGCCCTCGCCTTATTCAAAGAAAAATTTCTTTTTCTCTTTTTCTTCTTTTCTAATTTTTTTGGATTTTCAAGTTTTAGGGTTTAAGAGTGGCTTTCTACGGCCATTGAACTCACTCAAGATTTGATGAGAACCCTAAGTTCTAAGCATCTTATTGTGAATGTGATAGACTCGTTGATCGGAAGTTAAAATGGACTTCGGATTTCTACACCTCTAGGTGACCTTAAAAAGAGAATTCTGCCTAAAGGTGTATCTTTACAACCGGTACCATTCTCCCTACTTTTATTTTTTTACGGGGTCAACACAAGGGTGAATCCAGTGTATATCTCCCCGATTTTTTCTACTTCTCTGCTTCGTCCTATGTGTTTTGGGAATTTTCAGTGCATTTATTAAGCTAGGTTCTGGACAACTGGTCGATGAGCTATTACCACCGACAACTTGGCAGCCATACTCGTGTGGCGAAGTGTGGCTTATTTCTTTTTTTCTTTTCTCCTTTTTTTTTGATTTTCTCTTTCTCTTTTTAAGTAGGTGGCTTCCCTGGTTTAAGATTTACCTAAAGGCAGAAAAAAGAGAAAGATCCAGTGACTGGGCTCTAGACAACCTACCTATGGGCTGTTACCCATGGTAACTTGCCAGCCATATCACCCTAGAAGGTTCATTAGCTACCCAATTTCCGTTAAAATCGTCAAACAACGAGTCAGTGCAAAGAAAGTGTGTATATGCTAAAAACTCAAAGTTCCCTCAAATCAGAGGGTGGGTTGGTAAGTCATGTACTTATCACCCAAACTTATTTACTCCAATTAAAATAGAATTCAGGTTAGCGAGGACTCGAAAAACAAATCAACATTTTAGTGGATACACGGGCTGATTAAGTCTGAAGACCTGAAGGGTCTTTGTGTTCAAATCATAATGTAGTATTTTCTAAGATTGAAAATTTTCTAATGTCCAACTATTCCTTCCTAATTCATTTTTTTTAATAAAGGAAATAAAACAAATCTATGAAACTGACGATTAAATTTACAGATGAATATCCACCGCCCCATGACTATCTAATGCAATGTCCTCATTGTATTAAAAAGACATAAAACAGAGTGGAATAGAATAGAAAGAACCTAAATTGCGTGAATGTCAGGTCTGCTCTGAGATAAAAACTAAAAAGAACTGTATACGTGCTGAATTTAGTGCCTTCAGCTAGGCACACTATAACAAGAAGAGAAATAAAGAATTCACAAGTAAAGATCTAAATCAGAATAAACTGAAGAAACCTTTAACCTGTCAGCAGATGTCCACAAATGTGGACCAGATTATGGTGCAGACCCATACACAATAATCGAGAATATCTCAGGTTTTGGATAAAAATTACCCAAAACCTAAAATCAGTATGCAAGCGAGGTCGAGCCTGCAATTTATGAGGATGTAACCCAAGACCAAAAGGTCAGGTTACAGAGAATTCAAGCCTAAAAGGATAATCATTGAATGTATGCTTAGGTTGGACATCCTCAGATCAGATGTTGTAATGGTCCTATTTTGATGGTTTCAACTTAATAGGAACCCTTCGACTTAGTCTTCTACTTCCTCCAGAACTTGCTTCCCAAATCAAAATTTCCCATCTCCTATCCTCCTCATTCAGCATGTCAAATTCTAGGACCTCTTGCATATGAATCACCCTGTCTAAAATCTCCAAGTCTAAATGATGTAGCTGAATCAGAATTGACTTGGTTCTAATTATCTCAGAAACAGAATCATCGATAAGCTCAATGGAGTGTAACTGACAACCAGGGCATTGAATTGAATCCTCCAGAAAATGTGATTCTGGATCCATAATGTGAACCCCAATAAGATAAGTTTCCTTAATTATGGGGCTATCAAATGATCTATCAGATTCCTCAGGCCCAATCGTCTCATAGAAATCGTGTTCTGTAAACTCGCTTGAGACTTCACAAATTGAATCTTCACCATCAGAATCAAAGAATTCAAGATCTGTATTAATGTACGTCCCAAAATCATCTGTTAGTTTCTGATCCAAGGAGACATACATTTCTTCGCACCCTAGCTCAGGGATCTCAGGTGAAGAAATCAGATCTTCCTTAACTGGTTGCTCTGATTCAATCTAGTCAGCCTCGTAACACGTGTCCCCCCCTAATAGGTGCCTAAGTGGGTTCTGAAATTGGCTCTCCTGAAGGGAGTTCATCCTGGGAATCATCCCACGATTGAACTAAAGCAACCATAAATCTCATCCTCAATTTCGCTAACTTCTCAAGTAGAAACTCACCCGGGTTCTTATCCTTAACATCCTGGAGCCAATCCAACAAATACTTGTCCAAATCATCAATCATTTCAATCAGAGGCTCCAATCTTTCAATGGAAGGTATTGGCTGAACTTCTAAAGATCATATGACATTCCTCAAGTTAGCCAAAACCTTATCTTGAACCTGGTTACCCTGAACCAAATAAGTTGGTTCAGGGTTGGGCGGGTCGGGATCAATGCAGGGGAATTAACGAATTGAGATTCGTTATACCCTTTCTGATAATAGGTCATTTCGAATTGTTCAAAAGGTGGTAATGACCTAAAGGCGGTGTAATCAGAGGATGGGTAAGGATCAATATATCCTTCCTGATTGTAGATCGAATTAGGTTGTCCATGAAAAGTTGACAATCTATAATAGATGTGGCTCTGAGAAGGACAGAAATCACAATCATAGTGTTTAGGGTTAGACCCTAAAAACAGAGGTCTGGAACTATATCCCCAATCCGAGTTATCCCAACTAACTGATGGTTGATTACAGTACGAGTCGGGATAATCGTCATGTTGAGGATAATGCAAAACAGGAGGGAAAGAGCTGGAATGCACGTAATTTCTCGAAGCATTCATGAGAGACGGGAGGAAGAAAGGCACCTTGCAATACAAGCAATCAAACCTGTCCTTAAGTGTGCTAGCCAAAAGACCTACAGACTCCTAAAACCCATCTTGAGATAAAGGAACGATTTGATCTACTTCTGTTTATTCAATCCAACCAGTTAGAAGGAGGGATTAAGGAGAAGGTTCTTCCTTCGGCTTGTGCCTTCGATTCCTAGTGTACCCCCCAACTGCGATCATTTGATTCTGCACCCCTAGCTAGACATCAGATTGAACAGTAGAAACAAACTAATCGAAAATAATCTCATTCTTGGCCTTGAAGAGTGAGTCAAATCCTTAAAGCCAATGTCTACTCTGTTTTATTTAGGGCTAGGTTTGAATGTGCTTTGGAATGTGATGGGCCCTTTATCTAGGTTGTGCCCTTAATGATTGATTGATTTATGTGTGCGTGCACAACCAGTGGTTTTCACGCAAGATTACTTTTGATGCAGTGAATTTTAGTGTTCAAATCTTGCTTGGTAGCTTTCAGGATTCAACTTTTGGTGTTTTGGAGCAAGTTTTGTTGACACACCTGGTTTTGAAAGCATAGGTGAAGATGTTTTCCTTTAAAACGTAAAAGAATGTGGAGTGCCTGGTAAATCCCTAAGAGTTGAACCTATGTGGCAGCTACTTGATGAGTTGATTGCAATTAAAGTGGTGTGGCCCAATCATCTCAAACAATTGCCTTATTGCACCACTTAATTAGGCACACAAATGATTACCTAATCTGATTTCTACTCAATTATGTATTTGGATCTGTGTACCGGGTCCAAAGATCGGTTTATTGGTTGAGTTTGAAAATCAGATGAGGTTGTGTACCTCTGTGAGATTTTTTTTTTATTTTTCTTTTTAAATGTGGAGGTTAGGGTGGGTGTAAGTGTCAAACAACAAACAATCTAACCTTAGAGTTTATAAGAACACCTAGGTTGATTGATGTTTATGTTATTATGTGGTGAAATGAAATCTAATGAGTGGGAGGTGGGGGATAACTCACAGAACCTTTAACAACACTTTTCTCCGATCTACCGCATTTGCTAGTCTCAAAAGAGTACCTGCAATCACAATAAGAAAGGAGAGAAGTGACATAAATGATTTGTAAGTTATAAAACACGAAGAAAAATCAAAGATCGTCGCCTCCCCGGCAACGGCGCCAAAATGTTGAATGCTACGAGTTGCTATGCTAACGTGTTTGGTTTTGAAAACCTATCGTTGTAGTTTGAAAGCGATGAACTCGTGTTCAACAAATAAAATTTATACCGGAATGGAAATCCTAGATCGAACATAGGGAGGCGGACGTTTGATTTAAAAACATGTGTTTGTTTTATTTGTCACAAAGTAATTTAATTGATTAGAACTATCTAACTATTTACAATAAATAGAAGAGAGAGAGTAAGAGAGAGAGTGAATATTATAATCAATAACCAAAAGGAGATGTAGAATGAACAAGGAATTCATTATCTGAGGGATTGTTCATTACACTAAACAATACGACTAGAAAGAGGGAAAATGATTACACTAAAAAGTAGTAAATCTATTATGGAAAGCAGTAAATCTATTCTAGAAAGTAGTAAAAAGAGTGGGGAGAGAGATATCCACCTCGATGGTCGCTTGGAGGACAAACCAGATGAGATGACGCTAGGACGAAGGAGGACGGAGTAGGATGAAGGAGGATGAAGCAAGAAGAACGGCAATGAGGCAGCACATCGTCGTCGTCGTCGCAGGATTCGCTTCCAAAAGGGGGACAAAAAATTGACTTTATCTCGCGAGAAGCATCTCGGGTGTGGGATAAGCTTCACTTGAGCTTTGGAGAGGGAGAGAAGAGAAGGAAGGGATGAGAATTTCGTGTGCAGGTCTCCTTTTATAGTTGCAAGGAATGAAGGCAAATTGGTTTTTTAAATCTCAAAACATTGAATAAGGGGTCTTTAGTGACGAATAAAACCGTCGCTAAAGCCCGAACGTGGGCGATGTGTCGTAGAGAGCGCGCGCCCACTCACCTTCTCACTCATGTAACGTGCGTCCACGATCAACTGATCCCAGTTGTCCGATCGTGAGATCGAATGGCTTATCTCGCGCCTCCGCCTGCCTCTTTCGCCTCCACCAGCCTACGTGCGATCCTACATGAGGTGCGGCGTGCAATAGCACGTGGGCGGTATCGAGCATCCACAACCGCGCGATCCTCATCGCATGGTCTCACGTGCCCACTCACCCGCGCTCGCTCGCCTCTCCTTGCGATTCAAATGCGCGCGGCCCGCTCGCGTAACACGCTCGACCAACGTGCTACAAGCATGTTTGTGTTGCGCTTTGAGTTTTACGTGCCCGCGCTTACAGCCGTTGGATGTGCATCCAAGGGCGGAGAATCGTCGAAGAAGAGAGGGCACGGTGGGTGTAGGAGCCGACTGGGCAGCTGAGTTGGCACCACGTGGTGACATCTTGGCCGTCCATCTTCTGGATGATGTAGATTGTGCCACGGTTGTAAAATTGAGTCGATTTTTTCCCCGGTAGGCTGCGATCGTCTATCAGAATCCATCCGTGCGATCGGATTTGTCGCTTGAACTGCGGATTTATACCATCTTGGCCCTTGATCTTCTAGGGTTCCCCGATCTCTATCTGATGCTATGATGTCTAATTAGGGCGATCTTAGAGTCGTTGAACTCCAATCGTCCCCTTGATCACATCTGTACAGTTGGATCTTTGATCCGAGGCCTCGATAAAAAGTTTGCCCTGTCCATGAACATAAAAGGAGACAATTAACCTCCATTTTATTCAAACTAATCTAAATGCAAGATGATGCATGTTATGAAATATTTATAGTATGCAATGCAATCCTATGCTTAAGAACATGCATAAGTAGACATCTTAAGTAGTGCAAACATGTTTACATCAGTGAGTCTATCACTTTCACAATAAGATGCTTAGCACTAAAAATCCTTTTCAAGTCTTGGATGGATTTGTATCCATAAAAAGTTATCTCGAAATCCTAAACTCAATTAGAGTCAATTTGAAGAGTGCTTATGCGATAATGTTAGATTATAATAGGCTTGGGAGCATTGCATGCATATTGCATGATCTTTACATTTTAAATGCTTAGAATCAATGTTTAATGACCTTGTGCAGAAGTCCATTTTGAAATAGGTCTCAAAGGAGTGATTCGACCATACGGATGGATTCGGATTGATGAATAAAATCCAATGGGCTCGAAATTACTTCTATTCGACCTTCATAACTCCCATAACAAGCTCGAGGAAGATCAACAGCCATGGGGCAATACGACATCCTTACAGGCCTCGGATTAAAAATTCGACCATACAAATGGATTCAGAGCAATGATCGCAGTCAAACAGTGTGGGAGTCATCTCGATATGAGCATCCTGGCACCCTTTCCAATACAAAGAAGATGGACGGCAAAGGTGGCGCCATCTAGGCTACCCTTCGCACCCCCTGCAGCACAAGGAAGGTGACACGCGTGAAGTGGCAGCGTAGCAGTGCTCATGTGGGAGCAAGGCAGTGCAGTCGTGTAGCGACGTGGGTAGTAGAGTGTGTGTATGTGCTGAGTAGCGCACATGAGCATATGTGCATTGACCAGTGTGTGCCAATGCATGCGCGGGCAACAAGGAGCATGAGGTGCACGCCAGCGGGGCGTAAGCGATGGGTGCAAGCGACAGCTATAGGGGCCTTTAGTGATGCTTGCAACTGTCACTAAAGACCTGGATTTGAATTTGAGCCCTCTCCTCAATTAAAAAAAGGGTCCTACCCTACCCATTTGCAAAAAGCTTCCACCCATGAGATACCACCACTTCTAGAGTTCCAAGAAAGGTCCCAAACCCGCCGAGTTGCCGATGAAAGCCCCTCTATTGCCATGGCTATCTCGACGCGTTCTTCTTCATCTTAGTGCTATTTTATTTTGTAGTATAGTTCATGTCTTGATTTTGTTAAAGCATTCATCTAAACTATGTTTGATTACACATTTGATAAGAAATTGTTGGCACATTGATCATATGATATGGTTTTCTAACCCTTTTCTTTCTCTCTCTCTATCTCTATCTCTCTTTCTCTCTCATATTCTCAAATCGATTTTCAAGTGCACAAATGATATATTTACGTGACGCAAAAGTGAGTATTTGATCTAATTATTGCTTCCCTATGTTTGACACTCATACTTACGTCTGATTATTTATTTAAAATCGATGACGTAAGCACACTACAATGAACGATTTTACACAAATGCATCCATGAACATCACCAAGACGCTCCTCTAATGTTGAAGTAAAATATTTTTCTCGCCTCTCACCGCCATTCGTGAAGCATCCCGTGACCGTCCTCTCACCCCCTTCTAGAAGAAGATCCTTGCCGTAGTTTCATCTTGCCCCGTCCTCCTTCCTCTGACATCATTCTTCTTTGCCCAACTCCTTGCCACCAACTTCCAAGAGATGTCAAAACGAGTCATCCTCCAAGTGACCATCGAGGGGGATTCTTCTCACCTTTACCTTTTACTGTTTTCTTGTCTAGTTGCAATTTCTTGATTATCTATAGAGATCTTTGTTTGAACATATATGTTGATCGTTTCTTTCACTTTTTCTGTCTCTCTCTCTTCTTCTGTTAGAGTAGATTAGAATAGATCACAATTCACTTGATATTCTGCCTTATAAAATACCAAAAAATTTTCAAAAGACAAAAATAATAAAAAGAAATAAACTCAAAGTACGGATTTCAATACCAAACATTCGCCTCCATGTGTTTGACCTAGGACTCACCTTGAGTTTCACAATAAATTTTAACTGGTAGGGATTTTTGTGGCTATGACGATGGGTTCTCGAAACCCTAATTTCACTCGCGAAGCACACGCTCACCTCCTCTATCTCATAATTTTCCACTCTGCAACTTCATCCTTACCTTACAACACATCACACCAGCCCTTAACCCTAGTTCCCACCAAAAGATGGTGCCAACCATCAAAGACCCCTTCACTTTAGCACCATCAAACTTAGCACTAGGATCTCTTAACCACCTTTTACGAGCCATCTTAGCCAACCATCCCTTAACACTTCCTACCCCTCCCACTCTATAAAAGGCCATTAACCACCACCATTAAAGACACATTTAGCTCCATTATTGTCACTTATTTCCACCCATCATCCACCCTACTCTACGGCCAAGAGAAGGAGAAGAATAACATTAAGGGGATACACTGTCCCCTTGGTGCCTTCCCCTCTTCCCTTCTCTCTTGTGACCCCGCCAGCCAGAGGTCTAGTTAGGCAAGGACGGCTAGGAGGAGGTTTTTAGGGTTGTGCACACCCACCCTTAGAGGAGGATCTAAGGTGGAATTCTTCCACTTTTTGGAGGAGCTAGGGTTTGCCCTATTTATGGTTTGCCAGGAAGGAGAGTCTTCATTTACTAAAGGGGCGTCATAAGGAAGAACATGGAAGGTTCTTTCTAAGCCCAGGAGCAGCTAAGCTTGGAGCAAGAATCCTTCCATCTTCAGCATCATCATTGGGAGAAATTTAGTTTACTTGCTTTTCTTAAATTGAGTAGTAGAAGCATTCTTCTACTGTTCTTGTAAAACAACATTTCTTCCTTTATAAAAGTTGTCATTCCATAATTTTATTGCATCTTAACTAATTGCTTTTATTCTAGCACTTTTCACTCCCTCTCTCTAACTACCCTAGGTCTCCATGTACCTAGTATGAGCCTAGAGAAAGGTTACTTTTTGTCTCTTAGTGATGTACACACTTTTAATTAGGTTAAAATGCCAACTCATAGATGTTCCTAGCCTTAGATTTGCACTTCATGTTATAAATATTGCATAGGATGCAGCATCCTGCGTTTAGTGTAGTTGTGTACATTTTAGGTTAATTACGTCCTTCTTATGGCCAGGAGGGAAGGAGATTTATTTTGGGGTCTCGGATTGATGATCTGAACGTACCGATCTGATCAGGATGATGATCGGAGTACAATGCCTTCGAGATCATCCTAATCGAAATCCCGTATCACCTTATGCGGTCCGTGGAAGATCAAGGGCCAGGAAGGCAATGTGACATCCTTATGGGCTTCAGATGAAAAATCCAACCGTACGGATGGATCCAGAGCGACGATTGCAGTCTAGTAGCACGAAAATCATCTCGATCCAAGCACGGTGGCACCCTCTGCAATAGAAAGAAGATGGACGACCCAGATGGCGCCACCATCTAGGTCGACCAATATCGGACATCAATGGCTACTGGTGCCCCCTTATCATCAAAGATCTTGCACCACAACGATTGGATCAAGATCCAATAGCTGAGGTTCCTCAGTGCTTTCAACTCCCATGCTATCTTCACGACTCAAACTCTCCCTTGCCTCAATGGTAGTGTGCACGGTTTGCAAACAAGAGGCGTGGGGTCGAATCTCGTCGAGTGCCCAATCCAGCCCAGCAGCAAGGTGTGCTCAATTTCAACCTCTCGATCATGGATGAGTGGCCGAGATGCAGCTACATGGGAGTATGGATGACCGTCGATCTAGTGGAGGTGATCACGTGGGCATTGACGCATCTCCACGCGCAATCCAATGCCTGTGCAAGCGAGTACATGAGTTGGTGCAGACCTTTAGCGACAGCCTGGGTGGGCCTATAGTGATGCTTACAGTAGTCATAACTGCCCCCCACTAGTTTCATTTCGCTACATTCATAACCACGACCTAATCTACTTAAGTGTTTGCACAAACCCTTGGATAGAATTTGTTTGTCTTGTCACCTCCGCTCATCTCACCTTCGCATATTGTAAAAGAATAAAAAAGATACTTCTTGTGGGACAAATCAACATACACACTACATACACCCACATTTGTGGCACATAACCTAACTTGATTTTTATCTACTCAATCGGGATTCTGACTTCTGAAATCGGTACACCAATTCAACACATAAAGGCGTAGAAATCATACTAGGTTAATCACCAATTTGTGTGCCCTAATCGATGGTGCATTTGGGTCAGTTGATTGAATTGTTTGGGCTGCACCACCTAATCTAAAAGGAAGTCATTTTGTGGCTGCCCCATAGGATTCAATAATTAGGTCAAGCCAGGCACTCCATATTTTTCTTAATTTGTAAAGGAAAATACTTGAACTCATGATTTTAAACTTGGTTTGCCTCTTGGAAATTTGGTTGATATACCTAATATTTAAATCCTAAAAGCTACTAAGCAAGATTCAAAGCCTAAAATTTACCTCATCTTCAATAATCTTGCCTGAAAACATTTTGGTTGCGCTCATACACACATTCTCAAACAAATCATGAAGGGCACAATTCCGAAAGCACTAAATTTCCCAAGCCAAACTAAAATTGATTAGACGTTGTCCATAAGGACTGATTTGCTCTTCAGGGCCCAGATTGAGATTGTTCATGATTTACCTGCTTATACTAGTCCATCTGATGTCTAGCTAGGGGAGTAGCGTCAAATGGCCACGGTTGGGGGTTACACTAGGAGCCGGAGGCGCAAGCCAAAGGAAGAACCTTCTCCCTCGTCCCTCCTTCTAATTGGTTGGATTGACTGGATATAAGTGGAGTAAATCATCTATAATCTTAAGACAGATTCTGAGAGTCTGTAGACCTTTAGGCTACCAAACCTAAGGCAGGCTTGTATTTTTTGTGCTACAGGGTCCCTTCTCTTCCTCATCCTTCTAACTTCTTTCCAATGTATGCTTGGAAGGTCATTGAACCATCGTTTGGAAGGACCTATTGACTATTCCTGGAGGTAGAGGTTGAGTTTTAGCCAAGTAGATCCCATGGCTGATCAACAACCACTCCTCCGCCCCTGAACTAGCAGTAGGTGATTCAGAGGTAGTTGGAAGAATTGCAGCAAATGCAACAATGGTTCCAATGAATGAATGGTCAGGGCGCTTGGCCTTTGAAGGATTTTTATGATCCTTCAAATTATGATGATCGTCCCAGCATTGTGATCCCCACAGGTGATGTTGAAATCAAGCCCCAGGTTTTGAGTGGAATTAAACACTTTCACGGGCTTAGCTCAGAGAACACATTCCAACATTTGGAGAACCTAATCACTCTGGTTCAGACCACCAAATCGTGGAATGTGGATTAAGAACATATGCTCATGAGGCTTTTCACCTGTTCACACAGGAATAAGGCCACACATTGGTATCGTACCATTGGAATACTAATTGCTACCTAGATAGCTTTGAAATCGGCCTTCTTGAAGAAATTCTTCCCAATTGGGTGAACCAATGCATTGCGATGGGCAATTAACACTTTTGCCCAGCGGTAGGGGGAATCGTTTCATGGGTCCTGGGAGAGATTCCAGAATCTATTGCAGAAGTGTCCACACCACGTGGTGCCTAAATGACAACTTGTGCACATTTTTTATCACGAGTTGAATGATCAACTCCGTAATCATGTGGATGCTTCTTGAGGAGGCAATTTCCTCAACAAAGACGCAGATAACACATATGATTTGTTTGAGGAAATGAGATGCCTCCATAGAAACATTCAACCGATCCTAACAAACTAGACCAAATAGCAATGAGGTCCAAGATTCTCATACTTTTGGTATGGAATTGATCTGTAATAAATTAGATAAGATGGATCTGGTTGCCAAATGGATGGAAGAGTGGATGTCTGGAAACTCTAATTTTTCTAGATCCACTCAATCCTAGGGATCGAGATTCCATTCTTTGCAAGCTCCCACAGGATGGGAGTTTGTGAACCAGCTAGAGTCGATTCGACCTTCAGGCCAGCACTTCCTGGAACCTTATGGGTTCCAAATTGGGGCCTTTGATCCTAGTTTTTATGATCCTTCTACATCCTCATCTTATGAGGATGTTCATGCTCTGCAGGAGAATGTTAGGTCCAACCCTTACTCGAATTCCAACAATTTTTGTTGGAAAAGTCACCCTAACTTCTCTTGGAAAGATCAGAGGCAACAGACTTAATATCGACCCAACAACAACGTACCGTAAAAACCAATGGGTCAGGGTCATGTTTATGCTCAGTTGCCCTTTAATTAGGTTAATTAGTCCATGTGGAATGCTCAACAACCCATCGAGCAGGCTGATTTAAACCTAAAGATGGTAAAAATGCAAGGGTCAATGCTCCATCTCATGCAACAAATGAAGAATTCACTGGACACCTTCCAATCCGGACTTGATGCAAACAACCGACAGCCTAAATCTCTATCATCACAACCTATACCAAACCCAAGGAATGTACAGGACCCAGGTGCTAGCCCTCAAGGGTTTGGTAATGATGGGGAGTTGCATGCTCAAGCTCAAGCTATCTATCAGGCTACCCCAGCCCCTCTTAGGGAGAACCAACTTCCTACCATAATTAACTGGGAGCCTCCTGTTTTGCCCAACCCTCCACAAGGCACTAACCGACGGCATTTTGCCATGGAAAATACCATCACCTTGAGGAGTGGTAGTAGACGTAAGGGACCTACCCAACCCCTTGGAAACACCATTAGTCCCCGTGGTAAGAATTCTAGACTCGCAACTAAGAATGTGATCAACAAAACATCAGAGTCTGATTTGGGAGTATGTTGTTGTTGTATGGGCAAACAGAAAAAGTCAGAGGAGAAATTGGAGGAAAGGATGTCCTTACTTCAGGCTTTCAAATTGACAATCATTTTACACCTTGTGGCTATCAGATCAATCCCCACCTACGCCTTAGGTTTACTGAATTCATATAAACCAAAGCATAGAGCAGAATCTGAAAACTTTAGGAGAGTAGTCTTGTCTAATAATACAAGCACATTGATTTTGAACAAGCTACCCCCTAAGAAGCAGGACACGGAAGCCTCGCTAATTTGCTGCACAGTAGGAAACATCACTTCTGATCGGGCCCTTCTAGACTTGGGCACTTGCATTAATGTGATCCCCACCTCGCTGCACATGGAATTGGGTCTAGGCTACCTGAAACACACTGACATAACCTTGTAGTTAGTTGATAGATCCATTACAAAATCAAGGGGTATTTTGGAGGATGTTTTAGTCATGGTTAATGATCTGCATTACCTTGCTAATTTCATGGTCCTGGACATAGAAGCACCAAAATAGCTCAACCACATCTCGATTATTTTTGGAAGACCTTTCATGGCTACTGTCAAGGCAAGGATTGATTGTGAATAGGGAAATATAGAAATGGCCTCTAGGAATAGAACTAATCGATTTAATATTTTTGAGGTGTCAAAGAAGGATAAAGTTAAGTGCGGTTTGATGGAGGAGCTTGGCAGAATAGTAGAGGTAATGGCCATATATACCTTAGACAACCTTTTAAGGGCCAACTCAACCAAAACTCAGGAAGAAAATCACACGGTTGTAGGGATAATTGAGGATAATAAAGACATACAACAGACTGTAGGAACCCAGGATGAGGAAGATATTCATGAATTTGGAAATTTGATGGATGATTCACATGATCAAGTTAAGACACAATAATGTCCTCATCCAGAATCTTTAGAGTTTGAGGTTCAACTTTTGGGTGGGAATCATGAGGATCAGGATGGTTGGATTAAGCACCCTGATCATGAGGATGATATTGAACTTTGGGGTGAAACTCTTGAAATGTTAGATATTCTAGAGTACCAACAAACCCCCAACTCATCACCAAACCCTCATCATCCTTTTTCTTCTAACCATTGCACAAATTCTATATCCACCCAAACCTCCTCTATACTAAATCAACAAAAATCCTATTGGAGACTATTTGGGATCTCTCTACACCATCAGCTTGCCACTTTCATTGATCATCTCTTTGGCAAGCCCATTTTTACTCTCCGGAACTCATATCTAGGGGCTCGGAAACTATGTTATTACAGCCTCAATGTTAGTTATTTTTTATTGAGGACCTCACCTAGCTGAAGGGACTAAACTCAGCATGTGTAAAAGCTATTTCGAGCTGACCAGAATCTCAAAGAAAGCTGGTGTTGTTCTTTCATTTCTGCTCTCCTACGTGCTTACATTTTAACAATGAGGACAATGCATTAGCTAAGCATGAGGGGGTAGATATATTTTGAAATAATCTTTCTGTCAGCCATAACAGTAATTTCCAATTATTTTATTAAGAAAAAAATTTTAAATAAAAAAAAAGAATAGAAGTAGGAGAAGAGAACTTAGGCATTAGGGGTTGCAAACTTTAGGCATTGATACTTTGGGACTTGAATACTTAGACTTTTCAAGTCTTCGGGCTTAATTAGCCTGGGTGTCCACTCGAATGTGAACTTAGTCTTGAGTCCTCACCAATTCAATTTCATCTTTAATCTAGTAAATAAATTGGGATAATAAGTACACAACTTATCAATTCAACCTCTAATTTGAGGGGATTTTAAGTCTAAGCATCTACGCACTATTCGCACTGACTCACTTTCCGACGATTTTTATGAAAACTAGGTAGCTAATGAACTATGTAGGGTGGTATGGCTAGCAAGTTGTCATGAGTAACAGCCCACTGGTTAGCTGTCCAGAGCTCAGCCACAAGACCATTTTCTTCGTACTACCTCTAGGTAAATCTTAGATCGGGGAAGCCACCTACTTAAAAAAAAAGGAAAAAATAAAAAAATAAACAAATAAAACCACAATTCACCACACGAGTATGGCTAGCAAGTTGCCATGGGTAACAGCCCGTTGGTCAGTTGTCCAGAGCCCAGCTCAAAAAATTGCATAATAACTCCCAAAACACTTAGGGAAGAAGTGGGGAAGTTGAATAAACTGGGGAGATATACACTGGGTTCACCCTTGTGTTGACCCTATAAATAAAAGTAGGGAGAAAGCTATTGTTTGAAAAAATAAACCTTTAGGCAAGGTCACCTAGGGTCGTAGAATCCCAAAGTCCATTTTAACGGCTACCTAGTGAGTCTTTCACTCTTTTCACTAGATGCTTAGCACTTAGAGTCCTTTTTGAGTCTTAGGTGGGTCAGGCGTCCCAATACTCTCAAAATCAAAAAGTACAAAATAAAAAAAAATTTAGAAAAGAAGAAAAATAAAAAATGTGTATCTTCCCTTTTCAAATAAGGCGAGGCTTCGGTAGTCTGCATTCTGGGAGACACCCAGGCATTGTCGAGTTTTTGTAATTAGGTCTTAGGGTTGAGATTTTCTGAAGCAATCGACAAATCTTACCCAAGTAATCAAATCCTAATTCTATATTTTTACATAGCATATAGTTTAATTTTGCTAGGGACTAGCAAAAGATAGGCATAGGGGTATGATGTTGATACATTTAATTAGGTTAAAATGCCTATTCATTCATGTTCCTAGGCTTAGATTTGCTTTTCATGCTATGAATATTGCATAGCATGCATCATATTGCATTTAGAGTAGTGTATATTTTAGGTTAATTACGTCCTTCTCATGGCTAGGAGGGAAGGAGATTTATTTTGAGGTCTCAGATTGATGATATGAATGTACAGATCTAATTAGGATGATGATCGGAGTCCAACACCTCTGAGATCATCCAAATCGGAATCCCGTATCACCTTATATGATCCGAGGAAGATCAATGCGAGGAGGCCAATGCAACATCCTTACAGGCTTCGGATGAAAAATATGACCATACGGATGGATCCGGAGCAACAATCACAGTTCGACAGCTCAAAAATCACCTTGATCCAAGCACCATGGCACCCTCTGCAATAGAAAGAAGATGGATGGCCCAGATGGTGCCATGTGGCACCATCTAGGCCACCCAATATGGCACCATCTGGGCCGCCCAATATCAGCCAACAATGGCTATTGGTGCCCCCTTATCATCAGAGATCTTGCATCACAGTCGTTGGATCAAGATCGAATGGCTAAGGTTCCTTTGCGATTTCAACTCCCATTGTATCTTCGCGACTCAAATGCTCCCTTGCCTCAATGGTAACGTGTGCAGTTTGCAAACAAGAGGCACGGGGTCGAATCTCGCTGAGCTTCCAATCCAGCTCAGCGACAAGGCATGCTCAATTTCAACCGCTCGATCACAGATGAGCGACCGAGATGCAACTACGTGGGCATATGGATGACCGCCGATCTGGTGAAGGTGATCACGTAGGTGTTAACGTACATCTCCACGCACGATCCAACGTGTGCGCGAGCGAGTGCGTGGGTTGGCACTGACCTTCAGCAACAGCCTGGGCAGGCCTTTGGTGATGCTTGCAGTCATCACTAATTTCTTGTAGGTGCAAGGACAGTTGCGGGCATGAGCTGTGGGGGCACGATCTTTAGCTATAGCTGCAGGGGTCTTTAGTGATGCTTGCAGCTGTCACTACATCCCTCTACACCAATTTCTTATTCTTCCCTCCACTATATAAACACCTCTACACCCTCCATTCGTCTTCATCTCTACCTACACTACTCCCACCTACTCCTAAGCTCTAGTAGCCTACCAAAGCTCCATTAGAGCTTATTCTCAAGCTCCAAACATTTGTCCTTCATCCCACCACCTTCATAGGTTGCCTTGGAGCCATCCTCCCACCTCAATTCCAGTAGAACATAGCCTCTGTCTCATCACCTCCATTCCAGAGCCTTAGTGAAGCATTCCTCTACCTGACGTCATCTTGCATCTCACCTCTGTCGTCCAGCATATCACCTCCTTGATCCAAGCTTCCACTAGGCACTGTCATCTCATTGACTAGCTATTTCGAGAGATTTTTGCTCACCCCTCTCTCTTTTATGCTTGTGTAGATTATTGTAATAAACCTTCGAGTGATATATCATATTTTTTCCATCTCTCTTGTGATCTATCTTGCTTTCTTCTTCTATAAAAAAAAGAAAAAAAAATAAAACCCCAAAACACCAAAAAGAAATAAAACAAAGCGTGTATTTGAAACAAAGTAAATGGTGCCTCCCTGTGTTCGACCCGGGACTCCTTTGGAGTTTCAGTTATAAATTGTATTTGATAGATGCATTTTGCAAGCTATAACGATGGGTTCTCGAAACCCTAATTTTAATTCGCAAAACAGGGCTCATCACTTAGGTGTTAACTTTAGAAATTTAGGTGTAGTCTTTTCCTACTAAATATTTGTCATTACCCATTATTTCAAAATCCCAAAAAAATTTCATATTCAAAAATTATAAAAAGAAGGTTGATTTTACGATATCAAGCGAGAGTGCTTAAATTGCATTTCTACCTCCCTTCGGATGACTTGAATAGTTTCTTGAGTACTTGATTTTTATAAATTTTAAAAGCGATTAGAATTGCATGCTACACCAATAAAAGCCCTAATTTCAATTCGAGCAATTTTCACATCAGTGAGTTAGTGCAAATAGTGTGTAGATGCTTTAGAATCAAAGTCCCCTCAAATTAGAGGGTGGGTTGATAAATCGTGTACTTATCACACCAATTTATTAGCCAAATTAAAATAAAATTAATGTGGTGAGGACTCGACACGCAGGCCCACATTTTAGTCATCACCTAGGCTAATTAAGCTCGAAGACTTGAAGAGTCCATGTGTTAAGGTCCTAAAGTATAGTTTCCTAAAGTTAACAACTCTTAATGCCTAAGTTCTCTTTTCCTAATTGTCTTTCTTTTATAAACAAAATAAATTGAAGATTTATTTTTTTACAAAAGCAAGCTGCCAAAAATTAATTCATAAATACTTGTATCCACCCCCCGATGCCTATCTAATGCAATGTCCTCATTATAAAAACAAAGGCATGAAAGAGGTAGAGTAAGAAGATATCACCTGAATTCCTTGATTATCTAGTGTGCTCCAAAATAGACTATACATGTTCTGAGTTTATTACCTTTAGCTAGGCGATGTCTGGCCAAAAGAGATCAGGCCAAGGAGAGAGTAACCTTGTTCGAGACGGGTTCAGGGAGAACACAATCAACATACGATTTGAGACATTGCCCATTGACCTTAAAGGAATTACCTATCTTTGGGTAAGATATTTCAATGGCTTCGTTAGAAAATATCCGATCAATAATGAATGGGTCATTCCACTTAGACCTAAGCTTGCTGGGAAAGAGCTTAGGTCTAGAATCAAAGAGCCAGACCCTCCAATTCGGCTTTAAGCTCTTACAGGTGATCATCTGGTCATTAAGAGCTTTGGTTCTTACCTTATAGATTCAGGCATTCTCGTAGGCATCATTTCTAAGCTCCTCCAACTAAGATAGTTGGAGTTTCCTAGTCTTCTCGGCTAACTTTAGGTCACAACTGCATTTCTTGATGTGCCAAAATGCCCGATGTTCTATTTCTAAAGGTAAGTGACATCCTTACCAAAGACCAGATGGAATAGAGCCTTATCAAGCTTTTGGGTCTAGTCCTTCCTTTCAAGCCTAACCATTTTCTGTAGAACATTCTTGATTTTTTGATTAGAGACCTCGGCCTATCCATTTGTCTGAGGGTGGTAAGGTGTGGAAATTTGATGGTTCACCCTGTATTTTATTAGTAAATTCCTGAACTGGGCATGAGTGTAATGTGTGCCACCATCATTGATGATGGCCTGAGGAATCCTAAGCCGACTAAAAATGTTTTTCTTAACAAAGTCAATGACCACTTTATGGTCATTAGTTCAGGTGGGAATTGCCTTAATCCATTTGGGCATGTAATCCACAGCAACTAAAATATACTAGTGTCCAAATGAAGGAGGAAAGGGTCCCATGAAATCGATGCCCCAAATGTCAAAGACTTTGATGGGAAGTATCGGGTTAAGGAGCATCATGTCTCTCTTGGCCATGTTCCCAAGTGTCTGGCATTGAGAGCACGACCCTAGGAATTCCTAAGCATGCTTAAATAAAGATAGCCAATAGAATCCAAATAGCAAAATTTTCTGTACCATCTTTTTCCTGGAAAAATGTCCACCACAGGCAGATGCATGGCAGAACTCAAGTATGCTTTGGAACTCATCTTTTAGGGCACATCAACTAATAATCTAGTCAGTGCTGATGCAGTACTGCTCAGGGTCATCCCAAAAATAATATTTGTTCTCGAATATAAGTCTATCTCATTATTGCTTGGTCCAATCCTGGGGGATTTGACCCATAGTAAAATAATTGATGATATCCGCAACACAAGGAGTTTGGATACCCGAGACTGTAAGGATAGTCTCATCTAGAAAAGTGTCAGAAATTAGGATATTCGGATGAGGAGAATCAATTAGGATTCTCGAAAGATGATCCACCACAATGTTTGTGGCTCGGATTTGTCTTTGATTTCAAGATCAAATTCTTAAAGTAAAAGAATCCAATGAATGAGCTGGGGCATGGCATCCTTTTTTTCCAAGAGATGTTTCAAGGCTGAGTGGTCAATATAGATAATGACATGAGAACCTCAACGATAAGCCCTAAACTTTTCTAGAGTGAAAACTACAACTAGCAATGCTTTTTCAGTAACAATGTAGTTCCTATGGGCCTCGTCTAGAGTCCTAAGAGCATAGTAGAAAATAGAGGGCTTTCTATCTAACTTCTGACCCAAGACAACCTTGACCACATAATCAGAAGCATCGACCATAATCTCAAATGGTGATATCCAAGCCGGTGGTTGCAACACCAGGGCACTGGTGACTGTCATCTTCAGTAAATCAAACGCCTTGTAGCATGATTCACCAAACTCAAATAGCGTGTCTTTGGCCAGAAGGTTACGCAAGGGTCAAGCAACCTTCGAGAAGTCCTTAATAAACCTCTGGTAGAAACCCACATGACCAAGGAATGATCAAATTTATTTAATGGATGTGGGTGGGGGAAGTTTAGAGATGGCATCCACCTTATCCTTATCAACTTCAATGCCCTGGTTAGCACATGACCTAAGACAAAGCCTTCTTGTGTCATAAACTGGCTTTCTTCCTAGCTAAGGACCAACTATGTTTTGATGCATCTCTTGAGAATCAATTCCATGTTAGCTAGGCAAGACTTGAAAGAATCTCCGAAAATGGAGAAATCATCCATGAATACATCAAGACAATCTCCCACCATGTCAGAAAAGATGGTAAGCATGCACCTTTGAAAAGTCGCAGGTGCATTGCAAAGCCTAAACAGTAACCTACGGAATGTAAAGGTTCAATAGGGACATGTGAAAGTTGACTTTTCCTGGTCTTCTAGATGGATAGGGACTTGGTTATATCCCGAATAACTGTCAAGGAAGTAGAAATACTTTTGCCTAGCGAACCTTTCAGGGATTTTATCAATGAATGGAAGAGGGAAATGGTCCTTTTTGGTGGTTGTATTTAGCTTTCTATAATCATTACAGACTCTCCAGGAGGAAGCTGAACGGGTAGTAAAGGATTCTCCTTTCTCACTAGTCATTACGTTTATCCTTGCCTTTTTGGGCACAATCTGAATGGGGCTAACCCAAGGACAATCCGAGATTGGGTAAATAATACCTACATCATGCCACTTGATTATTTCCTTTTTGACCACTTCTTGCATATTGGGGTTTAACCTTCTTTGCATCTCGTGAGAAGGGCAGGATCCATCTTCCATATAAATCAGATGGTTTCAATAAGTTGTTTGATCCCCCTAAGGTCAAGGATGGTCCAACCAATTGCCTCTTAATTCATCTTTAGGACCTTAATCAGTTTCATCTCCTGCTCAACACCAATAATCATAGGGAGCATTTCCTTATGTCCTAAAAATTCATACTTTAAATTCTCAGGCAATGGTTTCAATTCAAGCTAGGGTAGGCTCAGGATGGAGGGTAAGGAGGATGCTGATGAATATTCGTCAGGACAGTCTGGTGAAAGAGGTTGGGAGTGAACAAAATCAGCAACCTCTTCAAGGTCTGGTGGGTCTGCCATGGAGGGTTGTGGGTTAGGCTCATTAGTGCTAGTAAAATCCTCGAGTACATTGATCGCCATTCACATCTCAACATTGAAATCATGATCCTCGAGTTCCTTGATAAATCCACAATCCTCAATTTTGTTTATTGCCTTGAAAGTATCAAGTGTCAGCTTTTTGTCTCCAAAGGCGATCTCCATACTACCACTGTCACAATTGATGTTGGCCTTGGCAGTAGCGAGGAACGGATGCCCCAGCATGATGGCTGTGTTCCTCAAGTCTTCTGGTACATCCATGTCATGGACTAAGAAATCTGTTAAAAATAGAAGTTCTTGACCTTGGCAATAACATCCTAAATAATGCCTTTTAGTTTAGTGACAGAATGGTTTGCTAACTATAGCGTTACTGAGGTTGGCCTGAGTTCACCTAACCCAAACCTTTCATAGAGGGATGTTGGGATTAGGTTGATGGAAGCACCTACATCCAATAGTGCTTGATCAAAACTGTAATCCCCAATGACACATGAAATCAAGGGGGCACCTGGATCTCTCTTCTTCTAAGGAAGTTGATGCAAGATAACAGAACTAGCCTTCTCGGAGAGTATCACCTTCCTCGGGGTGGGTTCTTTTGGCATGCGCTTTTGAGTGCATAGATCCTTCAAGAACATGGCATAAGATGAGATGTGCTCAATAGCAACAAGGAGCGAGATATTGTTCTCTACACTCTTGAATATATTCAAGAACTCCTCATTGCTGTCTAGGGTTTTCTTCTCCCTGGTTTTTAATAATGCCTTAGGGAATGAGATGTGGGTGGTGTCCTCAATTTTAGGTTCCTGAGCCTTATTCTCTTCTTCAACATTCTCCTTTTCTTCCTCAGGCTCACTAGCGTTTTGGTTACTAGAAGAAGGTAGTTCAGGGTCTTGGGTTTGCTTCCTACTCCTTAAGGTGGCAGAATTTGCAAATGCATATGGGTTTGGGACTTAGGGAGGGTTAGGGAAGATAGGAGGGGCTTGATTAACCAGATAACCATGGTTTGAAGAGGAAGAAGAAAGGCCCTGCTCAACCACCTGAGCATGTGCGTGTAGGTCCCTTTGATTCTCGTAACCTTGTGCTCTATTACCCTGACTTTGTAAATTGTGTGTGTTCATTATGGGTTGAGATGGTCACGATCTATGCTGTCAGGTGTTAGTAATAAGTCCAGATTGTAAGTTGTCTAGTGATGTCTTCAATTGTTGCGTAATATGGAGCATAGATCCTTGCATTTCTACCATCTATCAATTTAAATTAGCAAGCCCTGCAGGTTGGTGGGCATTCCAAGATGGCTGATTAACATGTTTCGAGGACAACTGGGTGAATACTTGAATCTGACCCATAGGTCTTTGAGGTGCATAGTTGTTGGGTTGTATCTGGGTTTGTTGCCCATGATTTTTCCAGGAGAAGTTAGGGTGGTTCCTCCAACATAGGTTATAAGTTTTGGAATACGAGTTGGACCTAGCATTCTCCTATATAGCATGCACATCCTCATCGGGCAAGGATGGAGAAAAGGAATGATAAAGAAAACTAGGATGAATAGCCCTAGTTTGGAACCCATAAGGTTCTGAGAAATTCTAGCTCATAGGTTGAGCCGACTCAAGTTGGTTCACGAACTCCCACCCCATGGAAGCTTGTGAAGAATGGAATCATAAACTTTGGGATTGAGTGGGTGTCGAAGTGTTTGCTGAATTTCTAGGCATCCATTCTTCCATCCTTTTTCCAACTAGGTCCACCTTATCTAATTTTTTACAAATCAATTCCATGTTAAATGAATGAGAGTTCTGAATCTCATTACCATTTGACCTGGGTTGTTGGGACTGGTTGAAAGTCTCCATGAAGGCATGATTTATCAAGTTCTCAATCATTTCTTCGAACAGGTCATATGCACTATTTGCAACCTTGTTGAGGAAATTGCCTTCGTAGGAAGCGTCCACATGGCTATGGAGTTGATCTATCAACCCATGGTAAAATATCTGCACGAGTTGACATTTCAGCACCTCGTGGTGTGGACACCTCCATAATAGATCTGGAATCGCTCCCAAGCACCATGATACAGTTCCCTCAGCCACTAGGAGAAGGTGGTAATCACCTGTCGCCAAGCATCGTTCCATTCAATTGGGAAGAATTTCTTTAGGAAAGCAAAATTAAGAGCTGTCTAAGTCTCTTTTGGCCATCCAATCGTCTTGTACCAAGCTACAGCTTTATCTCTGAGAGAGTAGGGAAAAAGCCTCATGACCATTTTCCCTGCATTCACATTCCTAGCTTTGGTGGTCTGAACCAAAGTGGTCAGATCCTCTAAGTGCTGGAATGGGTCCTCAGAGCCAAACCCATGGAAATGTTTAATCAAGCTTAAAACATGAGGCCTGATTTCTACGTCTCTGGGGGGAATCGTTGATTGAACAGTAATCATGGGTCCTAATCAACCTAAATAATGTTTGAACCTAGCTTAATTTGTGGATATTGCACTCATACGTTGCACATCTTGCATTGCATCAGTCTATTTAGAACAAGATGAGATATCCTGCTATTGAATGGTTTTTATTACTATTTGCAGGTAATAAAGTGATTCAGGATGCAGATAGTGGAATAAAGCAACAAAGGAGGAAGAAGACTGATTTAGATAAGAGTGAGGAGGATAGCCTTATCCCTACCTTTAGAAACCCTAGGACAACCTTCCCAAACCCAAAATGTCCTCCATTAGCATACCTTAGCCACAAAATCGAAACATGGATTGCACTATCCATGTTCTCAACCACCCTATCCCTCTCCCAAACACTTAGGAACCAAAACCCACCTTAGAAAACCTAAAACCCACTCTCCAGCACCTTCTAGGATGTCCAGACATCTGGCTGGACGTCTGATTTCTGCAGAATAACAATCCAGGAAGCCAAAACTCATACTGACACAAAATTGGACATCTAATTTAATATCTAGACGTCTAATTTTTTAGTATAAGACATCTGACCACTATCCTGGACGTCTGATACTGCTGCCTGGTTCTTGATTTTGGTGTTGGAAGCACTAGCTTGCCTATTTTGACCTTGGAACCCCACCAGACACCCTAGGAAACCTAAGTAGAGACGTTCTAAGACTAGTCCACTATCCATTGCCCTTCTTATCGTATCCCTATCCCAATTGAACCATCCCATACCTAATTGGGTGCATCTGCAATTGATTAGGTGCACCTGAGCCCAACTAGATCCACCCAGGATCTAATTGACTCATACCTAATACGGTTACCCTAGCCTAATCACATGTACACAACCAATTAGACTTTACCTAGACCTAATTAGATCACTCCAATCCAATTAGACTTTCCTAAGCCAAATTAGTTCTACACCCACTTAATCTAGATTGACCCAACCAATTTAGCACCTAATCCTACCAAAACCCACAACCTAGCCATACGAAAGACACACACCCACACACACCTTCCTATTTTACCCCTACCAAACCCAAGCACACTCTCTTGGAAACCCTAAAACTTGTGTCAAACCTAGATCCTAAAAATGTGTCATTAGCTAATTTTGGAGCCACCAAAAGTGGCAACCAATTGGAGCCTTCCATAAGGGCAAAGAGAGAGCCACGAAATTACACCATCTCCACCACTCACTTCCTCTCAACTTGTGACCACACCTCCTCCTCTCCCTCTCAAGGCCGTCCTCCTCCTCCAAGGCTCCCTCCATGGATGGCTAGGAAGAAGCTCTCCTCCAAGCTTCTTCAATGGTGGCAAGAAGATGAAGAGCATAAGGATGCAACACCTTCAGCGTTGTTCTTGTGGGTGAGCCCTTTTTTTCCACCATAGAGGATCCACGCCCCCATTTTCTTTTCCTCTTAGACGGCCATAGGGAAGACCCCCCTCAAGGTCTTTTCCTGGACGACCATTGGTAGAGAAAGGGTGCAAGAACCTCATCTCTCAATTTCGGTGCACACACCCATCCTTCTCTCTTTAGTGGACGACCAAGAAGGCTTCTCCTTAGCCTCTCTTGGTTGATCCCTTTCTTTAGTTTTGATTTATTCCCATGCATCCGAATTTTATAGTGACTTAATTTTTGATGCATGATACTCTTGTCTAATGGTTTTATATGCATGCTATTATCTTCACGGCTTACAACTTTGATGCATGGTTTCATTTTGTGTTTCAAAATAAAGATCAAAAACACAAAAAGGCAAAAATATTAGGTTAGATTAGATTTAGGTTTTATTAAGTCGATCCAAATCTCAACTTTTTTTCACTCCTCTCAGAGACGAACGACCAGGACTCAAGTTTTTAAAAGAATGAAATCCATCAGGTTTCGATATTATAAATATTTTTCTCAAGCTGATTTCGCGACAATACCATGATGTTGTTTTCCGGAAACTCATGATTTCCACGCTTGTCAAGTGACACCATTGCCGAGGAGGCAACGTGCGAGTTTAGATTTGGATTTGCTTAATTTCTATTTATTTTGATTGTAGGTCAAGATGAGGATCCGTGCATGCATCAACCTGTGGTGAAGACCACAGGTATTTTCCTCATCATCGCTTTGTTGCTTTCTTAGGTTAAAAAAAATAAAAAAAATATATATATTCAAATTCAAAATATTGGATTGAATTTACAAAAAAAAAATTTCTTTCTTTGGTTTGTGTTTTAAGTTGGAAATAATTTAAACACACAAAAGTCAGATTTGGAAATCCAGCCAGAAATTGATCACGATTTCAAAAAATTTATTGCCATTGAATTAGGCATCCAAAAATATTGGGATCCAATATGATGTTAGGGATTCAAACAAACTTTCCAAAGCCACCATTTATTTGGAAGAATTCATACTACGCAAATTTTAAAAATTTGTATTGTGGAAGAGGGCCAGAATAGTCTGTACTCTAATTTTATCCAACTTCAAATAGTAACATCTACATAAATCCGATCGGTTTGAAATTTGTGGGGTTAGAAAGCCACTAAAACGCAATCTTTTGTATAAATTTTCAAGAATTTTTGGATTTTCTTTGATACTATTTCGAATTGCATTTCTTGTAGGGAGCCCATCTAGTCTATTTGACCCCCTGGAATATAAAAATTTGTGAAAATTTGCATGAAATAGTAAAAATACTTAAAAAATAATTTTGGAAAAACTTGTTAAGAAAGAGAGATCTCTACCAAATTTCTTCTTCTTTTACTTTGTGTACTGATCTGGGGAGTGATTTCAAGTCAAAATAATGTCTGACTGCATATTCTTAGAGAAGCATAAACCCTAGGACATACAACTTTAGTGTTTAAATTTTTCTAGAGACCAAAATTGGCTTGATTCAATTTAGTTGCCTAGTAGGTGAGGTTCATTCAATTAGGTCTATTTCACTTAGTAGTGGTGCATTAAGACCATTGTTTTCCTTGATTGGGTTGCACCACTTATACCTTATTGGACTTAAAAGCATCATATAGACCTATCTAATAATAGGGTTTCCACACTAGGGTAGAGCACATTTGCATTCCATAGTTAAAGGAAATTCATATAACAAATTTGGACTTGCAAAACTTGTTGTGTGCTCCACTATAACATTGTTTGAATTCACTTAAACAAGGAAACCCTAAAAGAAAAAAATTAATACAAGAACTTGAACCATAAAATCCACCACACCAATTAAAGCTTGTAATGAAAATCTTTTGTCTGTGCACTTCACACACACAAATCAAATTTTAAGTGCAGTTCACATTCCAAGAGCACTATAATCCCAAGCCTAAAACTAAGTAGGCGTGCCCTAGGCAGGACTAAATTACTTGGTAACTAAAGTTCAATTAGGCAAAATCAAGGCCTTGTATATTTGGACCAACCAGTGACAAGAAAGGTCAGTGCGGTAACCGCGTTAACCTCTAGTGGTGTTCCGCCGTGCGGGGTGTCCTAGGGGGGTCCCACCATTCTCGCCAGGCAAGTAATTCAAGGGTTGGTTTAACCCAGTTCCATTTCAAGTTACCAGGTTTAGATCCAATTAGGGTATACAATTTAAGGCTAGCTTCTTTGCTTGATTTGGGGCTCTCTCATCTTTCCTCCTAGGCCTTTGCCTTAATTCCACCAATCCCATGTAGCTGGTTGTGTCTTCCTAAGGAAGACTATCTCTTATCTCTATATGCATCTTTTCTCAAATATCCATGAACCCATATCATTCTTTTGACCCTTAGGGTCCTCCATCTCCCAACCCAACCAAGATTTCGACTCCTTCTGGTTGGGAGACTCATCCTAACCAGCTGGGATATGATCATCCTTATCCCCCAGCTTATTTAGAACTTGAACCTCATATATCCAACCCTTATCTAGATCAGAACCAATTGAAAGCCATAGTTGCTGAATTCTGGGAATATAACAAGGACTATACAAATCAATGTGCCAAGCTTTTAGAGCAAATTAGTCGATCTTATTCACAATCTCAATCTTTTCACTCCTCCCAGGAACAAGAGACTGGGAACAACCAGCCTAGTGGGTCTAGTGACCCATATTTTGGATCCACTAGCTACTCTACTGATTCTTGCTACCATGGGGAGGCATCCTGGACTCAGGCAACCCAAACGGCACCTTTGGACCTAATCCATGATTTGGGTAGATCAATTGAGGAATGCACTATTTCTGATACACTTGTACTTGTTGATATATCACTAAGGAACTAGAATAATGGATCACAAGTACAGGACCACATAGCAGGTTCTCAATCAACTCCCTCTATAGTCAGCCCCACTCAGGGAGATGCACCTATTGATTCATATCCAGATTTGTTTAACCTTGAGTGGAGAAACAATCCTGATCTTTCATGGCCACCACAAAGATCGATTCAGACTGAACGTCAATCTAGGCCAGCCCAATATTCCACTCAAACAACTTTAGGGCAACCATCTAGTCCAGCCCAACCCACAACCGCCCTTGAAGATATCATGAACATTTTGTTGAACTTGAGAAGAAAAATGGAGAAAGGCTGACTAAGTTGGAAAATCAAGTGAAATCTCAAGGGGACCAAATCAAGAGACTTCAAGAATCACTTTATCCCCGGATGCAAATGCCTTTTCACTTCTATTCTCCACCTATTCTTCTGACTCCTCCTCCAATCTATCATACATGCCATTGTGCGGGGGCTAAATCTGTGGCCTCTAAAATGAAGAGGAAAGCTAAGAGCCCACCCAAACGATCTACTTTGGGCTCAACCAAAAATCATAAGACTAAACCCACATCCAGCTTTGACTCAGACTCTAGGGACAAAAGGAAGAAAAAGGCTTCTGAAGTTGATTTGACCTATTTACCCTTCCCTGAGGCCTTACAGAAAGAGTCACAAAAGAAGAAAAAGACTTGCACACCTAAAGAGGTGGTTTTACTAGCTAACATAAGTGCATTTGTTTCTGGCACTCTACCACCCATAAAGATCGACCTTGGAAAACCTTTCATATCTTGTGCCATCAAGGGATTCACCTTCAATAGAGCCCTTGTTGATCTAGGGTCTTCCATTAGCTTGATTCCTACAACCCTTGTTGACCACACCAGACTTGGAGATCTGGACCATACACGTGTCACCATTAGAATGGCAAATGATTCCATCAAAACACCTAAGGGGGTAGTTTAGGATGTGATTATTAAAGTGCAAGGTCTTAGCTTTCCTTTTGATTTTATTGTCTTGGACATGAATATATCGGAGAAGCTAAGTAATTCACCCATCATTCTGGGTCGACCTTTCTTGGCTACAGCCAATGCACAGATTGACTGTTACTCAAGATGTATGGAGATGAGTAGTGGCAATGAGAAGATTCACTTTGATATTTATGCAGCCGCTAAGAAAACAAAGTCAGGGTATTTTGTAGATGACACGAAAATTGATGTAGAGGGAAATTTAGAAGAAACGATCGCAATTGACACCTGGGTTGAACCGCATGACCTGAATCAACAATCCACTAGATCACAAAAGTCACCCTCAATACCAGGTCAAATCATTGATAGTATGGTTGACTATTTTGATCGACCTAGCCAAATTCAAACACCTGCCCCAAGCAATGAATCCCAGATTACTCAATTGATCAATATGATTCATGAAATAAAAGAAGCTAGTGCAAGAGAATACTATGACATAATAAAAGAGCTTCATAGAATCTTGGATGAGCAACAAAAATCAGAAATGTTTGAATTTGGGTCAGGTGTGTCACAACTGATTTGTGATACGATGGTGGTCATGCAGGATTCTATTGATCAAACACCTGAGGTTGATGATATTGATAATCCTATTGAAGTTGAGAATGGAGATTTATTCAAGAATCTTGATCTTGATTTAGGACCTGAATGCCAATCAATTCATTTTGAGGAACCAAGCATTAAGGGACCTAAATATGATTGTGGAGTAAAGCATGGTTGTCCTATTGCCCCTTTGATTTTTAATCTTGCAGTGGATACTTTGGCTAGGTTTGCCTGCAAATTGGCTGTGGATGGTTTTATAAGGGGGTATTCAATGTCTAATCATAGGGCTCTAGCTCCTATACTTCAGTATGTTGATGATACTATTTTTTTTGTAGAAGGGGGGAAGAGAGAAGCGCAGGCTCTGTTACATATGGTTAAATTATTTGGAGAGGTTTCTGGGCTCAGATTGAATGGAAGTAAATCTTCCCTGGTCTGTTTTGGGATGAATGATGGTTTACAGAATGAGATCTCTGCCATTCTTGGTACACCTGTGGTACCACTATCGATTAAATATCTGGGTCTGCCTTTGAAATGTTTTAAGTTGAAGAAAGCAGATTGGTCTTTCCTCTTTGAAAAGGTAGCTACAAAATTGGAGGGCTGGAGCAGTAGATACCTATCTAAAGGGGGGAGGTATATTTTACTGAATTCTGTTATCACATCGATTCCTGTTTTCTTCTTCTCTGTCCTGAGAGCTCCAAATTCGATTTGGAAAAAGCTGGAGGTGATGCGAAAAAGATTCTTTTGGAAAGGGGCCTCCCATCAAGGGGCTTTCTTTCAACCCTTAAAATGGGAGTCAATTTGCAAACCAAAGAAGCTGGGAGGCATGGGTGTCAGATCCCTTAAGGAATTCAATGAAGCTTTACTTTTGAAATGGGCTGTTCGGTTACTGCAGGGGGAAAAACAAATTTGGACAGAAATTATTCAGGACAGTTATGGGAGTACCAATGATGAGAAAAATCGTCTTAACCCACGTAAACCATCCCCTTTTTGGCTTTCTGTGGTGCGAGCCTTGAAGGAAAATTGGAATTTTTTCAAATCTGTTTTAGGTGATGGAAAAAGCTTTAAGTTTTGGCTGGAGAATTGGGTACACGGAGGGACACTTAAAGATAGGTTCCCCCTTGCTTATGCTGCTGCAGCAAATAAAAATGCAGTGGTAGCTGATTATTGGGATGCGGATTCGGAGCAGTGGCTGTTAAATATTGGTGGGAGGAATAATCATGAAACAAGAACCCGCACAGAGAATGAACGTCTCATGCAAGAGCTTGCTGCTTTCAAACCCATGCCTCATAAATATGACACATACAAATGGGAAGGCATTTTTTGTACTGCGGCTGCCTATGACAAATTGATAATGTCCTCCAGGATTGTGGAAGATGAAGAAATGGGGAAAAAGCTATGGAAGTTGAAAATACCACTAAAGTTACAAATTTTCTTATGGCTGTGCAGGAGGGATGGTTTGATTACTGGAGATCTGAGGCACAGAAGGATGGGGACCCCAACCCAGTTTGGTTATTTGTGTGGGTTGCATAATGATTCTACAGATCATATCTTCTCTTCATGTGCTATCACTGATTATGTTTGGAGGAGAGTATGCAATGAGTCCTTACCCACCTGGGGAAATTTGTGGAGCTGTCTGGTAGATGGGAATAAGCCTTATATACATATGGTGGCTATTCTGTGGGCGGTATGGAGGGCTAGAAATGAGTGTGTTTTTCAGGAGACCCCAGCTCATGTGGAAAATATTGTAAATTTTTGCTGGAGGCTCATACAGTACTGGGAGTCGAACTTGTAAATTATTTTCTTATTATCAATAATAGCTCTCCTGGTTTGCTATCGGTGATTCGATAGCATTCCTTTCTTCCTCAGAAAAAAAGAAAATACCCATGGAGACATTGATAATTAATTCAAATGATCTCATACACGGAGCAACGAAATCAAAAAGACTGTAACAACTCCTCAATCAATGATTCAGCCCATTCCACTTTCATGGAGGGACTCACTACTAAATCTAATGCCCAATTTCATCTAAGTGAGAAGGCAGAAATATCCCCCTATGAAAGAGATATTCAAGAAATTAAAAGATTATTGGGGATAACATATGATGAGTTATCAGAGGAAGCTAAAAATTTTGTGGAATCATGTGATAATTGGGAATTGGGATTGGAAAATTTGGAAGAGATAAAAGAAGAAGATGATACCCAGACATCTTTGGTAGAGACAGAGATTGATCAGTGGACCTTGATTTCCAGATTTGACCACATCACTTGGGTCATGCCTTCCATTCATCATCATTATCAAGACCCATATGATTTCACCCCATACAACTCCACCCATACCCCTACCACCCACATTCTCCATCACCTCTTCGAGATGCCTTCATATTCATTTCTTCTGTCTTTCTTCTATAGCATCTGGCTGCAGATAATCCCAAGCCGCATCTGCATATTTTTTCGATTATTTGGGCTTGGAATTCATGTACTTGTCTGCATTTGCAGTCCGCTGTTGGTAAATGAGACTAAAATTCTTATCATCTTACTCGCCATTCTCAATACAGTATTGATATATCCTTTTTTAGTGTTCGCCAAATTGGAGGTGTTAATCTCAGCACTTGTGTATAGCATATTTTATTTAACATATTTTCCTGCATATTCAATTTCAAGTGTTGGAATAAATGGAACGTCAAAATTCAGGAGCCATTCCAGGTGAATTCTACCCATTTACTCCTTGTCTTAATTTATTTTTCGTTGTATTCATGCAAGAGGACATGCAAGAAAGTAGGCATGGGAGGGTAGTAATTGTAAACTGAAAATTTTTTTGCCAACACCTAGGAAAAACCTTTTGTACATCATGCTAATTACACTTTAGGGTCCTTAAATTGAGAACGACGAACTCCACCTCCATTGCTTGCATTGGAGATAAAAATCATCCCCAACGGCCACTTTTGACTTATCCACTCACCCCTTTTATTCTAAATTTAGGGCCAAGCTAAATATAACCCGAATTAGGGAAATTTTCGAAGTGCAACTTTGAAAGGTTACAAATAGCATTTATATATATTGCATTCATGAATAAGATTTTTATCAAAAGAATGTATTAGGGATTTTATCCTCTAGTTGATTCCTGTAATCTGGAATCCAGTACAACTTTTCACACTCGTAGAATTTGCAATGGATTTATGGTGAAGGCTAATAAACGTCTTTAGTCTGTCGAGAAGAAGAAATGTTTCTTCTCCTAAACCCTTGGATAGTGTTTTGAGACTCAGGCATATTTTCTTCCAAAAATCCAACAAATAATGTGAGATGAGAGTAGAGTGTACTAGTGCTCTAAGATTAGTTGAAGGAATCTGGAATCCTAGAAAATTAGGTAATGATACTCAGAGATTAGGCATAGTTTTCCCTCCCGGATGCTGTGTATGCATTTTTTGTGTGAAATTTTGAGAGCCACCAAATAAGGCAAATATGCAGAGTGTGAGTTTTTCATAAAACTAGGGCTAAGGTGAATGGTTATGACCATTCTTTATAGAATCCTTGGCTAAAGGAGGGTATTGATGTCAAGGTCTAAAATACACCATCCTATCCATCTCTCTCGATGTCGTGAGCAGGCATTTCCACCAAATAAGTCGCCCAATGTCTCTTGAGTACCACAAATCCCTAATAACGCCTCCTTAATAAAGTTAATGAATGTATGCTACCATGTGTTGTGTTGAAAAAAAAAAATATACATAGAAAACAAAGTGAAGAAAAAAAATGAATGAAAAGAAAAGAAATATTGAAATAGAAAAAATTAGAAAAAGAAGAAAAAGCAAAGAAAAGAGTGTGCGAATATGTAGTGTTTTCAATTGCATTGAGGCAATACCACCAAATAAAATTGTGATCCACCAAATAAGGCCTTAACCCACATTTTCTGTGTTTCTGACCGCCCGAATACTTGCTGAGGAATTCTAACTTATTGTTAGGGTTATGGAACTCAATTAAAGTGTTAATGCCAAGTGAGACCACCAAATACAGATCATACGTGAGAATCTAGTGAGATTGTGAGCTCTAAAAAAGAAATAGAGCAAGAGAGAATAATACAAAGGAACCAAAAGAGAGCATAGTTTTTCTCATCTTTCTCAAAGTTGAGTTACTTAATAATTTAGGAATCTAGATTTTATAGTACTAATTTCAATGTAGCACCAAGTGAGAGTGAGCCACCAAATAAACACCCATATCCCTCAAACATTCTCTACCCAAGCTTAAGTCGGGGAGGAATTCATAAATTAACTTGAATACCCCGAGGGAAGAAGTTCACCTATCCTGCTAGAATTTTACTAGGGGTTAAGTACAAGCTTTAGAGGTGAATCAGGTCTTTCACTCAAATCCATTGCAAAAGCAACGTAGCTGCACTTTCACAATTTTCTGGATTTCTAGAACATAGGATGAAAACAAAAAGGAGAAAAATCTCTAGGCATACACTTGATAAAATCATCAATCCCTTAGGTACTCATGTGAATAATTTAGTCTTACATTTGCAAGGGACTAGAAAAGTTTAGCCATGGGGATATGATTGCACAGCAATCATGGGTCCTAATCAACCTAAATACTATTTGAACCTAGCTTAATTTATGGATATTGCACTCATATCTTGCATATCATGCATTGCATCAGTCTATTTAGAATAAGATGAGATATCCTGCTATTTAATGGTTTTTATTACTATTTGTAGGTAATAAAGTGATCTAGGATGGAGATAGTGGAATAAAGCAATAAAGGAAGAAGAAGATTGATCTAGATAAGAGGAGTGAGGATGATAGCCTTCTCCCTACCCTTAGAAACCATAGGATAGCCTTCCCAAACCCAAAATGACCTCCATTAGGGCACCTTAGCCTCAAAACCCAAACATGGATAGCACTATCAATGTTCTTATCCACCCTATCCCTCTCCCAAACACTTAGGAATCGAAACCCACCTTAGAAAACCTTAAACCCACTCTCCAGCACCTTTTAGGACATCCAGACATCTGACTGGACATCTAATTTCTATAGAATAACAATCCAGGAAGCTAAAACTCATACTGACACTAATTTAATGTCCAGACATCCAATTTTGTAGTATAAGATGTCTGACCACTATCCTTGACATTTGATACTACTATCTGGTTCCTGATTTTGGTGTTGGAAGCCCTAGCTTGCCTATTTTGACCTAGGAACGCCACCAGACACCGAAGGAAACCTAATTATAACCCTCCTAAGCCTAGTTAACTATCCATAGCCCTACTTATCCTATCCCTAACCCAATTGAACCATCCCATTCCTAATTAGGAGCATTTACAGTTGATTGGGTGCACCTGAGCCCAACTAGATCCACCCAGGATCTAATTGACTCATACCTATTAGGGTTACCCTAGCCTAATCACATGAACACATCAAATTAGTCTTGACCTAGACCTAATTAGGATCAGTCCTATCATATTGGACTTTCCTAAGCCTAATTTGGTCCACACCCACTTAATCTAGATTGACCAAACTTATTTAGCACCTAATCCTACCAAAACCCACAACCTAGCCCTATGAAAAACACACACCCACACACACCTTCCTATTTTACCCCTACCAAACCCAAGCACACTCTCTTGGAAACCCTAAAACTTGTGTCAAACCTAGATCCTAAAAATGTGGCATTAGCTAATGTTGGAGCCACCAAAAGTGGCAACCAAGTGGAGCCTTCCATAAGGGCAAAGAGAGAGCCACGAAATTGCACCATCTCCACCACTCTCTCCTTAACTTGCAACCACACCTCCTCCTCTCCCTCTCAAGGCGAACCTCGTCCTCCAAGGCACCCTCCATGGACGGCTAGGAAGAAGCTCTCCTCCAAGCTTCTTCAAGGGTGGAAAGAAGAAGAGCATAAGGATGCAACACCTTCTCCTTTCTTCTTGTGGGCATGCCCTTTTCTTCCACCATAGAGAATCCATGCCCCCATTTTCTTTTCCTCTTAGATGGCCATAGAGAAGATCCCCCTCAAGGTCTTCTCAAGGACGACCATTGGTAGAGAAAGGGTGAAACGCCCTCTTCTCTCCACTTGGGTGTACACATGCATCCTCCTATCTTTAGTGGACGGCCAAGAAGGCTTCTCCTTAGCCTCTCTTGCTTGATCCCTTTCTTTAGTTTAGCTTTATTTCCATGTATCCAAATTTTATAGTGACTTAATTTTTGATGCATGATACTCATTTCTAATGGTTTTATATGCATGCTATTATCTTCACGGCGTACAACTTTGATGCATGATTTCATTTCATGTTTCCAAATAAAGATCAAAAACACAAAAAAGACAAAAATATTTGGTTAGATTAGATTTAGGTTAGATTAAGCCGATCCAAATCTTGACTTATTTTCACGCCTCCCAGAGACGAATGACCCAGACTCAAGTTTTCAAAAGAATGAAATCCATCGAGTTTCGATATTATAAATATTTTTGTCAAGGGGATTTCATGACTATACTACGACGTTGTTTTTCGAAAACTCACAATTTCCACGCTTGTCAATTGTGACCCCAGGATGTTCCCTATAATTTGAAGGATCATAGAAATCGTTCAAGGGTCGAGTGCCCTGACCATTCATCCATTGCAACCATTGTTGCATCTGCTGCAGCTGTTCCAATTGCCTCAAAATCAGCTCCTAATGGTTTGGGGACAGGGGAGGTGGTTGTTGATCAGCCATGGGATCTTGTTAGCTATAACTCAACTTTCACCTCCAAGAATGGTCTAAAGGTCCTTCCAAACAAGGATTCAGTGACATCCTTCCAAGCATGCACTGGAAGGAAGTCTAAAGGACAAGGAAAATTTGAACCCTGCAACACAAAAATACAAGCCTATCCTTAAGTTGGGTGACCTAAGGACCATTGCTTAAGAACTAAACTCCAACCAAATGATGAATTTGGTGTTGTCCTTACTCCTGAAGGCGGCAAAGTTGGGTTAGTGAAGCAGAGGGAGCGTGTCTCGAGGGCCACTAATTATGCCAAACCCCTGCTTACTTAAATTGTTTGACAATCAAGCCTCCCAACTTAGCACCTTTTGAAGTAAGCAGATGCCACTAATTTGAAATGCATTCAAGAGAGTACCCTGAAACATACTCGATGAATCCTAGGGCCAACATCTACTTAAATTTAATTAAGTCTTGTGATAATAGTGCTTTTGAAATGTGATGGGCCCTTAATTGTGTTATGCCCTTAATGGTCAATTAGCAAGTTTCTATGTGCACAACCAATGGTTGTCAAGCAAGATTATTTTTTTGGTGAGGTGAATTTTAAGGTTTGAATCTTTCTTAGTAGCATTTAGGATTCAGATATTAGGTGCATTCAACCAAGTTTTGTGCGGCAAACCATGTTTGAAAGCACGAGTTTAAGTATTTTCCTTTAAAAGTCGAAAGAGTATGGAGTGTACGGTTTTGACCAAGAAATTTGAATCCTATGGGGTAGCTACAAGATGAATCAATTTTAATTTAGGTGGTGCGGCCTAAATAGCTCAAACAATTGGCCCTGATGCCCCACCAATTAAAGCACACAGAAGTGATTAACCTAATCTAATTTCTACTCTTTTATGTGTTTATTTGTGTGTGTACCAGTTCCACAGGTCGGAATCCCAGTTGAGTAAATAAAATCAAGAGAGCTTATGTGCCTCAAATGTGGGTGTACGTTAATTTTGTCTTACAATCAAAAGAAGTTTTTTTATATATATTTGGGGCTGAGATGAGTGAAGGTGACAAGCAAGACAAGGAATTTCTATCCTAGGGTTCATGAAAATGCCTAAGTAGATAAGGTCTTGATTATTTATGTGGTAGAATGAAAAATTAGTGGGGGGCGGGGAATGTGGAGGCACTTACAAACCGCTTTACCCGCACTTTACTTTGGTTTACTACACTTGGATTTCCCTGCTAGGATACCTGCAAGACAGCAAATCAGAGATAAGAGAAGTTAGACAATAAGTAAATGTAGAAAAGTAGGGAAGAAGAAATCAAATTCTATTGCCTCCTCAACAACAGTGACAAAATGGTGGGTGAGATTTCATACAACAAAAGATTTGAGTTAGAAAACCCGTCATTGTAGTGCATAGAAATCCTCTACCAGATAAAATTTATAACTGAAGCTCGAGGTAAGCATTGAGTCAAACATGGGGAGGCAAATTTTTGGTTTTGAAATCTACATTTTGATTTTATTTGCTTTTGGTGTTTTCATCTTTTCAGATTTTTTTGGTATTTTTATAAGGCAAGAGATCAGATTGACAAAAGCTTTATCTTGATAATCTACTTGCAAAATAAGAGAGAAAGAGAGAGAGAGAATATTGCATAGACTAGAGTAATGTCTATTACAACTAATTGCAAAATTAAAACTACACTAGAAAGCAATAAAAGATAGAGGGGTGAGAGAAATCCTCCTCGACGGTCACTTAAAGGCCGACTCACTTTGACAATACCCTGGAAAAAGGTGGTGAGAGGTTGGATGAAGAAGAACGGAGCTGGAGGATGGAGGAGGGGATAGGATGGCCTCGTGGTGAGGATCTATTTCCCAAATGTGGTGAGCGGATGACCATGGGATGCTCCACAAAGGGGGATAAGAAGTGGGAAAAAATTTTCCTTTTCTACTCAAGAGTAGCATCCTGAGCTTGGGACAACCTCTATCTAGAGCCTTGGAGGTGGTGAGGGAGAAAAAAAAAGGGTTGAAGAGGAATGAGAGGGATAATGGTCCTTTTATAGTGGAGATATGAAGGCAAAGATCGGGTATGGGTCAACAGTGACATTAAAAACGTGGCTAAAGGCCTGCATTTGTTGTCACTATAGCCATCACTCACCAACACTGGCGTCTGTGCAAGTAAGTTGGATCAGGTGAGGCTAAATTGTGGCTATCGATTGCTGATGGATGCTCCAAATATCACGCGCATCGTACTCTTGAGATCACACCTGCCCGTGTGATTGAGGAGTGCACTAGTATGTTGGATGCATGATGAGTGGTTAAGATTTCACTGGAGAGGATGCTCCAGATCGCGCCTGCATTGCGCGTACGATCACACATCTGCCTACACGTTAGATCACACGTGTGTGAATCATGTGCATTGGACAATGCCACGTAGTCGCTTCCTCCACCACTCGATCGCTCACTAATGGCCCAATTTTCACCCCTGTGAGCTCAGTGGATTAAATCCGCATGCAGGGCTTTGATCGCTTGTCTATGTGTCGTGGGTGGAGGCGTCAATCTCTATGTTATGGGCAAGTTTGAGTCCTGTTTTGGAAATGATGTTCACAAGCCCATGACTGTTGGATCTTATTCTAGTGGTCGAGATCGCATAAAGCTCTTCTCTGCTTAGCTTGAGGTGGGCGACATGGCCTCTCGATGACGGTTGGATTTGAATCCAACAGTTGAGATTTCATGAGCATGGCCTGGGAGGAGCAACTATAGTCAGGCTAGAGGGTTACAATGGCACCATGTGGCACATTCGTGGCCGTCCAATCTTCTTCTCTTTGTTGATGGTGCTACGGAGCTCTGATCGGAGTGGTTTTCACATTGATGGACTACAATCGTCATTTTGGATCCATCCGTATAGTCGAATTTTTATCAAAGGCCCACAAAGATGTCACATTGCCCCCTTGGCCATATAAAATGTAAAGATTAATATACCAGCTACATAAATCACCCTAAATGCAATGTAATGAATGTTATGCATTATTAAGAAAGCTACATGCGATGTTGAACATAGGAACTAACAAAAGTAGGAATTTTATCTTGAATAAATGCGTACTTATCAGCTGGGATGGCGCCACATGGCAGCTTCTTGGCCGTCCAACATCTTTGCCTTGTAGGTGACACCATAGACGTTGGATTGGGTCGATTTTCACGCCGTTGGGTTGCGATCGTCAATCCAGATCCATCCGTGTGGTTGGATTTGTCATTTGAAGTTTGGATTTTCACCACCTTGCCCCTTGGCCTCTGATCTTCCTTGAACTGAATATGATGCTATACAGGTCTAATTGAGGCAATCTCAAAGGCATTAGACACTGATCATTGCCCTGATCAGATCAGTATAGTTGGATCTTCAATCCGAGGCCCTAAAATAAATCTCCTCCTCTCCTAGCCATAGAAAGGAATAAAGTAACCCATAATTTATACAATCCATCCTAAATGCAGAATGATTCATGCGAAGCAATATTTATAACATGGAATGCATTTATAAGCTTAGGAACATGCATAAACTAGCATTTTACCCTAAATGGATGTGTATACATAATTTATCCTCAATCAACTTTTTGTTAGTGGCACAAGAAGCGGGGGTTGAAATGTGCTATAAAAATTATGAGCAACAATCGCAACAAATAACACAAGTATTTTGAGAGGAAACCCCTACGGGAAAAACCTCTATCAAGATCTTCCAATCCAGGATTTTGCCCTAAAATCAAATGGGAATCACTAAGCCACACCACTCATCTGAGGGTGGTGTTCCTTAAAATACAATTCCCTTCTCCTAGATAACCACCAAGGGAATTTTAGCCCCTCTACTAAGTGGAAATCGGAAACATACTACTTAGGCACCCAAATAAACTAAAGAAAATAATACAATATAAATCCTAAGATCCTTGAATAATAAAAGAAATAATGCAGGCTAGGATATTCCCTTTATAAACCTATGAGATGCAAAAAATCAGAGTGGGAGTAACAATTTGCTCTCAACAACTTGCTAGGGATATTAGACCACAGTAGAGATTAATAGAACTAGAAAGCCTAGAATAGGAGAATTGGAAGAATTTTGCACTAGAAAATTCCTATGCCTGGTGTGTAGGCTTAAGGCAACCCATGGTGGGTATTTATAGGTGTAGGAGGTCAGTTTTAAGCTTTAGTAGTCGTTGGGATTTGAATTGGAAAGGAATAAATAGAGGTAGAATGGCTAGAAATCATTTACTCAAAGTTTTGACTAGACCAGACTTCTAAAAAATTTCTACAGATGTTTGAATAGACTATTTCAGATGTCTAAGATGAAATTATGATGTCTAAAAAGGCTTCAGTGTCAAAGTAGTTGTTATTGGATTTCCAAGATTGAGTGCAAGGACGTCTGAATCAAAGTGGCAGATGCCTTAAGTTGACAGGACAGACGTCTAAAAAAATGTACAGGCATGTAAAACTTATAACATTCCAAACTCAATGCGTAATATACAAACATAATTGTGGTCAATATGAGCATTGGGTACAAAGTGAACGTTGGTCATTTCTAGATGTCATAAAAGGAAACTAGACATCCAAAATAAGAGGAAAATTCTGACCGTTGTTCTTACAAAGCAAAGAGGCAACTGAGAGATATCCTAAAGGAAGAGACATCAAATATAGACACATCTATTTAGGTTAAAATGCCTAATCGTGCATGTTCCTAAGCTTAGATTTGCATTTCATGTTATAAATATTGCATGGCATGCATCATTGTGCATTTAGAGTAGCTATATATATTTTAGGCTAATTAGGTCCTTTAATGTTTAGGAGAGAAGGTGATGTAAACACATTTATTGAGGGTAAAATGTCTATTCATGCATGTTCCTGGGCTTAGATTTGCATTTCATGTTATAAATATTGCGTAGCATGCATCATTCTGCATTTAGAGTTGTATATAATTTAGGTTAATTGCATCATTTTTGTGGTTAGGAGAGAAGGATATTTATTTCAGAGCCTCGAATTGACAATCCGACCATATAAAGCTGATCAAGATGAGGATCGGAGTCAATGCCTCTGAAATCGCCTCGATCGGAGTCCCGTAGCACCATAGGCAGTCTGAGGAAGGTCAACAGCCAAGGGATTAGGAGACATAATTTGGAGCTTCAAATGATAAATCTGACCACGCGGATGGATTCAGGTCGACGATCGTAGCTTAATGGCATAAAAATTGACTCAATCCGACCTTTGTAGCAGCCCCTACAACAAGAAGATGGACGGCCCAGACTGCACCACGTGGCGCAGCCAAGGCCGCCAGCACATGCACGCAGCACTGCACATGCGCAGCTGCATAAGTGCACGCGCAGACGCACAAGCACGCATGCGTGCAGCACAGCGCGAGTGCGTGGGCCCGTGCACGTGGCAAGGCAGGAGTGCGGTGCCAGCGCAGCGTGAGGTGGACTACAGCGATGCATGAGCTGGACTTACAGCCATCGGTAATTCATCGCATGGCAGCAAAGCCAGTTGTGGGAGCCAATGGGCATGAGTTGCCTACAGCGACACTTCCAATGACGGCCTGGATGTCACTAATGGTCCCATACTGATTTTTGCCTCTTCTCCACCACTATAAAAGGACCTACACCCCCTCCCTTCTAAGCCATCTCTACCTACTCTACTCCCACCTACTCCCAAGCTCTAACAAGCCTACCAATGCTCCATTAGAGCTTGTTCTCAAGCTCCCAAGGTGCCTATTAGTGTAGCGAACTTCTGCCCCAACAAATACTCCTCCAACTTCCCATCTCCCTTCGTAGGTCACGTTGGAGCCATCCTCCCACCTCCATTTCGGTAGCAGATCAACTCCGTCTTCTCACCTCCATTTCGTAGCTACGCCGAAGCTTTCCTTAACCCGACATCGTCCAACATCTCTCCTCTGTCATCCTACTCCTCACCTCTTTCGTTCAAGCTTCCGCCATGCGCCGTCATCTCACCAAACAGCCGATTCAGGAGATTTCCTCTCACTTCCCTCTCTTTATGTGCTTTCATAGTTTCTTGTAATTGACATTGGAAGTAATATATATCATATTTGTTCCACATCTCTATCTTCTGATACATTTGCTTGTTTTCTTTTATTTCAAAAATATAAAAAAATAACAAAACCCCAAAATACCAAAAAGAAACAAAACGAAGTGCAGTTTTCAAGTAAAGTAAACGTCGCCTCCCTGTGTTCGACCTGGGACTTCCTTGGAGTTTCGATATAAATTTTATCCAATCTACGTGTTTTGCAACTACGATGACGAGTTACTTGCAACCTCGATTTCTAACACGCGAAACACACATGACCATTTTCGTGCCGCTGTCGGGGAGGCAATGGAATTTACTTTAATTTTTATTGTGTTTATTTGCATTTACATAGCACTAACCCTACTTCTCTTTGATCTACTGTCTTGCAGGTACCCTAGCATGGAGATCCAAGTGCGATAGACTGGAGTAAAGTGCGGGTAGAGTGTTTTGTAGGTGTCCTACACCCCACCCCCACCTTAGTTTTCATTCCATAACAGAATAACTCAAACCCAAATCAACTTAGGTGATTTTTATAAACCCTAGGATAGATTTGATTGTCTGTTTGCCACCTCCACTCACCTCGCCATCCACATAAATAAAAAAAATTAAAAAAAAAAGTGTTATCTGATTGTGGGATTTTCTAAAAGCTACACACTTAACACCCACAACTTCTTATCCTAAGGCGTACAATCACTTTGATTCTATCACTTAACCAGGATCTGACTTGTGGTCCCAGTACACTTCAACTCAATACACATAAGTGAGTAGAAATTTGAACAGGTTAAGCATTCTTGTGTGCCTTAGCTAAGTGGTGCAATAGGCCAATTGATTGAGTTGTTTGGGTCGCACCACTCAATTTAAAACTGATCCTTCAAGTAGCTTGCCACTTAGGGTTGATTCTTAGGGCTGAACCAGGTACTCCACATTATTTTTTATTTTTAAAGGAACATATCATCACCCGTGCTTTCAAAACAAGGAGTCTTCTACTACACCTTGATTGAACCAACCTAAGTATTAAACCCTAAAAGCTACTAAACAAGGTTAAATCCTAAAAGACACATCATCAAATAACCTTGTTTAAGAACCCTGGTTGTGCACACACACACATTTTAACTGATCATTAAGGGACAACCCATCTAAAGGGCCCATCACATTCCTGAAGCACCATTGGCCCAAGCCTAACTAAAATTGATTAGATGTTGGCCTTAAGGACTAGTTCGCTCATCAGGATCCAGATTGAGATTGTTCATGATTAACCTACTTATACTAGTCAATCTGATGTCTAGCTAGGAGAGTAGCAACAAACGACAGTGGTGGGGGGGTACACTAGGAACCGGAAGCACAAGCCAAAGGACGAACCTTCTCCCCAGTCCCACCTTCTAACTGGTTGGATTGCCTGGACATAAGTAGAGGAAATCATCTATAATCTTAGGACAGATTCTGAGAGTCTGTAGACCTTTAGGCTACTCAACCTAAGGACAGGCTTGTATTTTTGTATTGCAGGGCTCCTTTCTCTTCTGATTTCCCTCCTTACTTCACCATGTACCCTTCGACATCCTACACACATTTCACTTCCTATCCTCCTACCACCACTTACCCCCAAGATGATTACTATCCCCACTTAACTTATAATTATCCATCCACTAGTTGGGATGACTTTGATTGGGGATATGAATCTAGACCTCAGTGTCCAGGGCTTAACCCTGGACAACAATACTATGACTACTATCCTTCCCAGAGCTACAATAATTATAGATCTCCATCCTTTGATGATCAACCTAACTAGATCTACAACCGTGAAGGATATGTTGATTATTACACTTACCCTCCCCAGAATTATGCTGAATTTAGGTCGCCACCAACCTTTAAACAACCTGAAACGACCTACTATCAACGTGGGACCAAGAACCTCGACACCTTGACTCCCCTAGATTCAACCCAAACCCACCCAAACCTGAATCGAACTAGTCGATTCAGGTGAACTAGATCTAGGATAGGGTGTTGGCTAATTTATGGAACACTATACAATCTTTAGAAGCTTAGCCAAGACCAAGCACTGAAGCATTGGAGCCTATGATCAAAATGATTGATGAACTTAAAAGTTCTCTATTGGATTTGCTCCAAAGTGTTAGGGATAGGGACCTGGGTGAGTTTCTTCTTGGGAAATTATTGAGGTTGTGGATGAAATTTGTGGTTGCACTAGTCAAATCTTAGGTTGATTCTCAAGATGAACCCTCTTCAGGAGAGCCAATGTCTGAACCCGCTCAGCCATGTGTCAGGGGGGACACATATTCGGAGATTGGAGTTGACCAGATTGCTCTAGAGCAACCCTTTGAGGATGAACCGATTGATTCACCCAAGATCCCCAAGTCAGGAAACGAAAAAAATTATGTCTCCTTGGATGATGGAATGACTTGTGATGTTGAGACATATACAAATGAGGATCATGAATTCCTTGATTTTGAGGGTGAGGAATCTCTTAGTGAAGTCTCACTTAAGCTTGACGAGAATGATTTTAGTGAGACATACGGGCTCGAGGAGTATAATGACCAATTTGGTAGCCCGACTACTGAAGACTTTGATTCGGTTGTGGCTAACTTGGATGATTCGATACCTGACGACTCAATTAGTAGTCCCATTCCTCAACCACACCCTGAAGAGCTGAATGAACATACTTTTGACATCATTATGCCCAAGTCAATCCTGATTCAGCCACAATTGTTGGACTTGGGTACTTTAGATGGGTGTACAATGATCTGGAGGTCCCAAAAACCTTGATTTTAGAGGATAGGAAGTTGGAAATGAAAATTTGGGAGGTTAATTTTGAGGGAAAGCAAGTTTGGATATAAGGGTACCTATTGACCTGAAACCACCTATCTTCTATATGGACCCTTTTGATATCTTTCACGTGCGACCCAAGCCTGGAATAACTGATTATTTTTCTGAGCTAGATGTTAAGTGGACAACTGCACCTATTGAACCATCATTACTCATTATCTGACACTTTGATCTTTGGTTACACACCACTAAACTGCAGGCCCGTCCCTGCAAACACAACAACCTTCGATTTTAGGTGATTTTCATCAAGAACCTGAGAACCACTCGACCCTGGGGCATGGGTCTGCACCATAATCTCATCCACGCCTGTGGACATCTTCTGTAAATGGGTTTCAGGTTCAACCTTTTGATTTTGATTCTGACCTGCACTTGTGAATTCTCAATTTCTTCCTTGTATGTATTTTATGCTTAGCTGAAGGCATTAAATTTAGCACGTGTTTATATTTCACGTTCTCTACGTAGCTGACCAGATTCCTCACAATGTTCAGGTGATATTCTGTTTACTCCGCCCTTTTCATGTCTTTATTTTTACAATGAGGACATTGCATCATTTAGGCATGGGGGGTGGATAGTCGATTCCAGAAATCATTATGTTAACTCCGTAGAATTTCTTTTAGTTTCTTATAAAATTAAAAAAAAATTTGAAAATTTCAAAAAAGATAAAAAAAGAAAGAAATTGGGAAAAGAGAACTTAGGCATTTTGAAGTTATTAACTTTAGGAAATGATACGAGAGGACCTAAACTCTTAGACTCTTCGGGTCTTCATGCTTAATTAGCCCGGGTGTCCACTCGAATGTTGATTTAGTCTCGAGTCCTCACCAATTAAATTTTATTTTAATTTGGTAAATAATTTTGGATGATAAGCATGCTACTTATCAACCCGCCCTCTGATTTAAGGGGATTGTAAGCCTAAGCATTTACACAAATTTTTTGTACTGAGTCACTTTCCGACGATTTTTACGGAAATTGGGTAGCTAATGCACCGACTTAGGTGGTATGGCTAGCAAGTTGTCGGTGGTAACAGCTCATCGACCGGTTGTCCAAAGCACAACCACAAGACCATTTTCATTGTACTGCCTCAAGGTAAATTTTAGATCAGGGAAGCCACCTCCTTATAAAAAAAAAAAAAAAGAAAAAAAAGGAGAAAAAGAAAAAGGAGAAAATAAAAAAACAAATAAAACCACACTTCACCGCACGAGTATGGCTGGTAAGTTGTCAGTGGTAACAGCTCATCGGCTGGTTGTTCAGAACCCAGCTCACAAAAAAAAATGCACAATAATTCCCAAAACACTTAGGGAAGAAGTGGGGATGTAGAATAAACCAGGGAGATATACACTGGGTTCGCCTTTGTGTTGACCCCATAAATAAAAGTAGGGAGAAAGCTACCGATAGTAAAGATAAACCTTTAGGCAAGGTCACCTAGGGTCATAGAAACCCAAAGTCCATCTTAACGGCCATTTTGTGAGTCTATCACTTTTTCACAAAGATGCTTAGTACTTAGATTCCTTTTCGAGTCTTGGACGGGTCGGGTAGCCATAAAAAGTTATTTTGAAATTCTTAAACTCCAAAAGTACAAAAAAATTAGAAAAGAAGAAAAATAATATATATATCTTCACTTCTCAAATAAGGCGAGAACTTGGGCGGTCTGCATTATGGTAGACACCCGGATACTGTTGAGTTTTCGTAGTTTAGGACCCTAGTTGAAACTTTCTACTGCTAATAAACGATTTAGGCTTAAGCGATCAAATCCTAATTCTACTTTTATACATAGCATATAGTTTAATTTTGCTAAGGACTAACAAAAGATAGGAATGGGGGTATGATGTAAACACATTTATTGAGGGTAAAATGTCTAGTCATACATGTTCCTAGGCTTAGATTTGAATTTCATGTTATAAATATTGCATAGAATGCATCATTCTGCATTTATAGTTGTTGTATATAATTTAGGTTAATTGCATCCTTTTAGTGGTTAGGAGAGAAGGATATTTATTTCGGAGCCTCGGATTGACGATCCGACCATACAGATCTGATCAAGACGACGATCGGAGTCTAATGCCTCTAAAATTGCCTCAATCGGAGTCCCATATCACCATATGTAGTCTGAGGAAGATCAACGACCAAGGGACTAGGAGACGTAATTCGGAGCTTCAAATGATAAATCCGATTGCGCGGATGGATTCAGTCGATGATCGTAGCCTAACAGTGCAAAAATCGACTCAATCCGACCTCTGTAGTAGCCCCTACAACAAGAAGATGGACGGCCCATACTGCGCCGCGTGGCACAGCCCAGGCCCCCAGCACACGCACGCCGCACAGTACGCTCGTAGTAACACGGGTGCACGCACGGGCGCGCCGGTGCGCATGTGCGCAACGCAGCGTTAGTGCAAGGGCGCACATGCATGCGGCAAGGTAGGAGCGCGGTGCCAGTGCAGCATGAGGTGGACTATAGCGACGCATGAGCTGGACTTACAATGACTCTTACAGCCGTCGGTAATTCATCGCATGCCAGCAAAGCTAGCTGTGGGCACCAGCGGGCATGAGCTGCCAACAGTGACGTTTCCAGCGATGGCCTGGGTGTCACTAATTGTCCCATATCAATTTTTGCCTCTTCTCCACCACTATAAAAGGACCTACCCCCCCTCCCTTCTAAGCCATCTCTACCTACTCTACTCCCACCTACTCCCAAGCTCTAGCAAGCCTACCAACGCTCCACTAGAGCTTATTCTCAAGCTCCCAAGGTGCTTATTAGTGTAGCGAACCTCTGCCCCACCAAATACTCCTCTAACTTCCCATCTCCCTTCATAAATGGGACTTGTTCTCAACCTCTTAAACCCACGACGGGTTACTTGTAACCTTGATTTCTAACACGTGAAACGCACACGACCAGAAGGATATTTATTTCAGAGCCTTGGATGGATGATCGGACTATACGGATCTGATCAGGACGATGATCGGAGTTTAACGCCTCCAAAATCGTCTAGATTGGAGTCCCATAGCATCATATGAAGTCTGAGGAAGATCAATGACCAGGGGGTAATGCGACATCCATATGGTCTTCGGATGAAAAATTCGACCATACGGATGGATCTGGAGCGACGATAACAATCTGACAGCGCATAAATCACATCGATCCGAGCACCGTGCACCCTTTGCAACAGAAAGATGATGGGTAGCCCAGATGGTGCCATGTGGCACCATCTGAACCACCCAAAGTTAGGCATGTCCCTTTGCTCAACTTCAGCATGCAATCCCAGCTGTTCGATCTCAACCCAACAGCTGGAAACAGACACTGCCTTGTCTTCACAAGAGGAGAGCTCAAGATTATATCGTGGCCGTTGGATGAAACTCCAACAGCCACGATCGCATCAGCGGACGCCGATAGCCCTTCAATGCAACACTTCCACTCCTTTGGAGCATTGGTCACGCCACACACCTCTAAAACCCATGGCATGGGGTCGAGTCCTCCAATGACTCAATTCTCTAATCAGGCGCGCAAAGGAAATGAGTGCCAGCGCATGCACGTGACATGCGCACATAGCCACAACCGCGTGCAATGGTAAGCACTACACACGCACGACACGATGCAAGGAGCATGGATGCGTGAAGCATGCAAGGCCAGCGAAGCACGAGCCAGCAGGGGTATGCACAGACCTATAGCGACAATTGTGGCAAATCTTTAACGACAATTGCAGCTGTCAGTAAAGCCCTTGGATGGATTTGATCCTCTTCCCTCCACTATAAAAGGACTCCTACACCTACTCTTCTTATTCATCTCTTCCTTTCATCCTCTCACCACCTGCAAGGCTCTAGAGAGAGCTTGTCCCAAACTCGGGATGCTCCTCTACAGTAGAAAACCAAATATTTTTCTCTCCCCTCATCCCCATTTGTGGAGCATCCCGTGAACATCCTCTCACCTACTTCAGGAAGTAGATCCTCACCGCGATGCCGTCCTACCCATCCTCTGTCCTCCAGCTCTGTCCCCGTTCATCCCGCTCCTTACCACCTTCCTCCAGGTGACTTCAGAGTGAGTCATCCTCCAAGTAACCATCAAAGGGGATTCTTCTCATCTCCATCTATCTTTATTGCTTTCTAGTGTAGTTTTTCCCGCTTTCATAGTTGTAGAAACTCTTATTAAGATATATGCGATTGTTTCTCTCTCTCTCATATTTTGCAAGTAGATTAGTTAGATAAGAATTCATTAACCTAATCTCTTGCTTGCAGAAAATACTAAAAGAAATAGAAAAGACAAAAATGAAAAAAATAAATAAAAGTGAAACGTGGATTCAAAACCAAACGTTTGCCTCCCCGTGTTCGACCCGGGACTCACTTTTCAAGTTTCGGTTATAAATTTTATCTGATCAATGGATTTTCTCGCAAATCGAACTACAACAATGGGTTTTCCAAACCCAAACCCTTTCGGCGACTAAATCCAACATACATCATTTTGGAGCTGTTGCTAGGGAGGCAACGCTCTTAAGTTTTTCTCACATTTTTCCGATTTACTTAACTTTTGCGGTCACTTTGCTCCTTTCTTTCTGTGGTTATAGGTACCTTTCCAAGGTGAGCCAAAGAGGATAGATCAGAGTAAAGTGCAGTTAAAGAGTTTTGTAAGTTTATCCCCATCACCCCCACCGTAGATTTCATTTCACCACACTAATAACTAAAACACAAATCAACTTAGGTGCTTTTCATAAACCCTAGGATAGATTTGATTGTTTGATTGTCACTTCGCCCCACCTTACCCATCCGCATATATTAAAAGAAAATACTCTTCTCTTGTGGGATTTAACTGAAAGCTACACACTAAACACCCACAACTTCTCATCCTAAGGAACATAATCACATCGATTCTACCACTTAACCGGAATCTAACCTGTGGATCCGGTACACCTTAACTCAACACACAAATAAGTGAGTAGACAATTTGAATAGGTTAAACATCTTGTGAGCCTTAATCAAGTGGTGCAACAGGTTAATTGATTGAACTGTTTGGGCCACACCACTTAAGATAAAAGTGATTTATCAGTAGCTTGCCACTTAGGGTTGATTTTTAGGGCTGAACCAGGCACTCCACATTTTTTTTGATTTCTAAAGGAATACATCATTACTAATGCTTGTAAAACCTAGAGTGTTCTATTGAACCCTGATTGAACCAACCTAAGGATTAAACCCTAAAAGCTACTAAACAAGGTTAAACCCTAAAAGACACATCATCAAATAACCTTGTCTGCAAACCATGGTTGTACACACACAAACATTTGAATTGATCATTAAGGGCACAATCCATCTAAAGGGCCCATCATATTCGAATAGCATAATCATCCCAAGCTTAATTAAAATTGAGTAGACATTGGCCTTAAGGATTAATTCGCTCTTCGGGACTCAGACTGAGATTTTTTTTTTGATTAATCTGCTTCAGTTGGTCCATCTAATGTCTAACTAGGGGGTACCATCAAAGGACCGCAACTGTGGATACACTAGGAACCGGAGGCACAAGCTAAAGGAAGAGCCTTCTCCCTAGCCCCTGCTTCTACCTAGTTGGATTGATCGGATAAAAGTAGACCAAATTTATTATAATCTCAAGACGGGTCCTGGGAGTCTACAGGTCTTTAGGCTAACAAACCTAAGGAAAGGCTTGGTTGATTACATTGTAGGGCTCCTTTCTTTCTTTTGATTTTTCCTCCTATTCTACCATGTATCCTTCCAAATTCTGCACTCATTTCCCATCCTACCCTCCTACCACCACGTATACCCAAGACGATTACCATCTTGATCAACTTATAATTACCCATCCACTAGCTAGGATAACTTTGATTGGGGATATGAATCTGGACCTCAGTGTCCAGGGCCTACCCCTAAACAACAAGACTAAGATTACTATCCTTCCCAAAGCTACAATGATTATAGATCTCCATCCTTTGATGATCAAATGAACCAATCTACAATCAGGAAGGATATGATGATTATAACATCTGCCCTCCCTAATATTCCACTAAATATAGGTCACCTCCATTCTTTGAACAATCCGAGATGACCTGCTGTCAAAGACGAACCTAAGAAGCTCGATATCTTGACTCCCCTAGAATTAACTCAAACCCACCTAAACTTGAACCGAACCATTCGGTTTAGGTGAACCAGATCCAAGATAGGGTGTTGGCTAATTTGACGAACATTATACAATTTTTAGAAGCTCAGCCAATACCATGTGATGTGCATACATCTGATTAGCCTAAAATGTCTATTAATGCATGTTCTTAGTGTCACATTAGCATCATACATTATAAATAGTGCATAACATGCATAATCATGCATTTAGATTAAGTTGTACAAATTGTACAGTAATTGTCACCTTTTTATGGTCAGGGATAGGGCGACTTTTTATCAGGGCCTCGGATCGAAGATCCAACCGTACAGATTTGATCAAGGCGACGATTGAAGTTCAACGACTCCAAGATTGCCCTGATCGGATATCCGCAGCACTAGATAGAGGTCGAGGAACCCTAAAGATCAAGGGCCAAGATGGTGTTAAGCCGCACCTTAGACAACAAATCTAACCACACGAATGGATTCAGATTGACGATTGCAGCCTAATGGTGTGAAAATTGATCCAATCTGACACTTGTGGCACCATCTACTATACTCAAAAGATGGACGGACAAGATGGCGCCATGTGGCACCATCTCAGCTGCCAAACCGACCGTAAGCACCCTCCGCAACCTCTCCTCTTCATCTGATCGATGCTTCTCCATTGTTGGATGCTCATCCAACGGCTGCAGGGCACGTGCACATGAAATGAGCTCTCGACACAACAGCACCTGCAGTGCATTACCAAGCACTCTATCGAAGATAGAGGAAGCCTGTTCAAGTCGCGGGTGCTTCAAATTTGAGTGTGGGTGAGAGGGAACGCAGGTACGAGGAGCTGTACGACCTTGATTGAATGGCGCTACACAACCGATAGAACCCAGACACGATCAGATGCACGGCGAGGACGCGAGATCGCACGCGTAGGCGTTGTTAAGGCACTGCGAGGAGCGATCTAAGTCGTCCGATCTCACGATCGGACGACTAAGATTTGAAGAATGTAGGCTGAAGAGTGCGATGCGGGAGAGGAGCGGACGGCAAGTGTGGATGCACGTGCCCACGATCTGTGCTTTAGTGATGCATAATTCATTCACTAGAGGCCCCTCATTTAATATTTTGAATTTGTAATGCCCAAAATGCCCCCACTCCTTTCAACTATAAAATATGGTTAAGATTATCAGTGTGCATTGCACATAGGTGACATTCATGAAGAGTAGCTCCCATTCCTTTGTGCCTTAGATCACCTGTTATCAAGCCCTCCCTCCTACATAGCGAAAGAAAAACTTGTTCCTTGAGGGGGATCTTCAAGAGCCATATTTTTTTGTCAATGTGATCGTAGCCCCCACCTCTACCACCATCCAAAATCTTTCTATATCCACACTGAACTGTATAAATTCCATCCCAAACATAGCTATCATCCACTCCAGGTCAGGGTTTGAACCTTTCCAGGTCTGAAATCAAGTTTCTTCCTTCTTCCCACAGCTGGGTGCCCATCTTGATGGACTCATCTCATTCAGCTGCCAACAGGCCCTTGTTTCAGACCAGTAGCAGCTAACAGTCCTTGATTTGTCCCTTGCTGCAGCAAAGACCCTTGGGTAAGATTCCTTCAAAGGGCCCAGCAGGAACCAATGTTCACACCAAAAGTTAAATGTTCTACCATCTCCTAATACCGGTTGCAACAGATGCCAATTTTCTTTTAGAGCTCGAATCACAGACTACCAGAAGGGTGATGGTCTGATAGCAAGTAATCTCTTTAATGCACTGTTGGACTGACCATAACTTTCCTTAATCAGCTCAATCCAAGGTTCCTCTTCCCCATGCAGAATTTTAATAGCCCATTTGTTCAATAAAGCCTCATTAAATTCTTTTAAGGATTTGATTCCCAAACCCCCACTTTCCTTAGGTCGACAGATTTGCTCCCATAGGTTGCATAAATCTGCCTTCATGCTTGGAACCTTTCCAGAAAAACCTCTTTGTCATTAATCCATGCCTTCCAAACAAATTTGGAGCTTTCAATCGGGAGAAGTAGAAGATAGGGATGGAGGTAATAACAGAGTTTAACAAAATGAGTTTGCCACCCTTAGATAAGAACCTACTATTCCATCCAGCCAACTTTATAGAAATCTTATCAAATAGAATGTTTCAGTCATTTTATTCATTCTTGAGCATCTTAGGGGCAACCCCAAATATCTAATGGGAAGATTAATGCGAGTGGTCCCCAAAGTAGCAGAAATAGCTTCTTGCTCTGTCTCATTTAATCCAAAACACACCAAATTGGACTTCTCCCTATTTAAAGTCAGACCTGAAATGTCACCGAAGATATTAACCATATGGCCAAGTGCACAGGCTTCACCTTCTGATCCTTCCACAAAAAGACCGTATCATCCACATACTGCAGAATAGGAGCTTTGGGACTCCTGCTAGAAAGGGAGTAACCTCTGATAATAATTGCCTCAGCAAGTTTGCAAGCATATCTTGCGAAATGATCAACAACAAGGTTAAAAACCAAAGGGGCCAAAGGACATCCTTCCCTCACCTAGCATTGTGGTTGAATCCAGGCCCCAAAGGCTTCCCATTGATTAAGGGAGTGAAAGAAGTAGTTGTAATGCACCTTTTCTTCCATTGAATCCTAAGAGATGGAAATCCTCTTCTCTTGAAAACTTCCTACAAATAGGGCCGCAAAATAGAATCATATGCTTTATGGAAATCAACTTTCCACATAAAGGCTTCGCACTTCCTTTTTTGCCAACCGCACACCATCTCCTGGGCCATGATGAAAGACTCTTGTAAGGATCTGTTAGGAAGGAATGCAGATTAGACTGGATGAATCACATTCAACAGAATTGGCCACAGCCTATTTGCCAGTACTTTGCTAATCACCAGATAAATAGAGTTCGAGAGAGCTGTAGGTCTGACGTTTTGAAATTTCTTTGCACCTTGTGTCTTTGGCAACAAGAAGAGGAAGGATCTGTTGATTTTATCAAAGTTAGAATTGCCCTCCTCAAACTCCTTAATAACATCCATCACTTCTTTGCCAACTACACCCCATATCTCTTTGTAGAACAAAAACTTGGATACCATCAGGACCAGGAGAACCTTAATTATTTAAGTCTTTGATGGCAGCCATTATTTCTTTCTCAGTGAAAGTTGCTATCAAGCTAGATACTTTTTCCATAGATATTTTAGGTGAGTCACTCACTACCATTCTCCATTGACCTCTCCTTGCAGCCCTTGATGAATCTCTAAAGTACTTGATGGCCTCAACTCTAATGTCTGACATTGATGAGATTCTCTGCCCATCCTTGAGTATTGATGAGATTAAGTTGAACCATCGGCGAGACCTGGCAGCCAAGTGAAAAGATTTGGTGTTGGCATCCCCCTCTTTAAGATGAAGTTGTATGGAACGTTCCCTCCAATCCATCTCCAATTTCAGATCTTCTTTAGCCACCACATCCTGCCACCTTCTTCAGGTTTTGAGCTCCTGATCTATCAGAGGACCAGTAGCTTCTTTTGAGTCGAGGCCTTGGATTTCTAGCAGTGCCTCATTGCGCCTCTGATGTCTCACAGTAGACACAGTAGCCCCATATTCCTCTAACATTGTTTGCATAGCAGTCAGCTTGGATGCAAGCTTGATTGTGGTCGTTCCATCTACATGTTGGTCCTCCACCAGCCTTCAAGCATCTCATGGAATCCCAGCTCTCTCAACCAAGATTTTCTAAATTTGAAATAAGAGCCAACAAGCACTTGTTCCCCACTATCCCAAACCAAGGGTGTGTGATCAGAAAAGGGGCATTCCAATCCACACAAAGATGATAATTGGAACATATCCAACAGCCCAACACTACCAAACAATCTATCAAGTTTGGATAGCTTGATAGCAACTTTCACTGGGAAAGAAATAGTGGCTGCCATCAGAGACTTAAATAAAGAAGGTTCTCCTGGTCCTGATGGTATCCCAATTTTTTTTTACAAAGAGATGTGGGGTGTAGTTGGCAAAGAAGTGATGGATGTTATTAAGGAGTTTGAGGAGGGCAATTCTAGCTTTGATAAAATCAGCAGATCCTTCCTCTTCTTGTTGCCAAAGACATAAGGTGTAGAGAAATTTCAGGACTTCAGACTTATAGCTCTCTCGAAATCTATTTATCTGGTGATTAGTAAAATACTAGCAAATAGGCTATGGCCAATTCAGCAGAGTGTGATTCATCTAGTCCAATATTCATTCCTTCCTAATAGATCCTTACAAGAGTCTTTCATCATGGCCAAGGTGATGGTGTGTTGTTGGCAAAAAAGGAACTGCAAAGCCTTTATGTGGAAAGTTGATTTCTGTAAAGCGTATGATTCTATTTCGTGGCCCTATTTGCGGGAAGTTTCAAGAGAAGAGGATTTCCCTCTCTTTGGTTTCAATGGATGAAAAGGTGCATTACAACTACTTTCACTCCCTTGATCAATGGGAAGCCTTTGGGGCTTGGATTCAACCACAATGCGAGGTGAGGCAAGGATGTTCTTTGGCCCCTTCGGTTTTTAACCTTGCTGTTGATGGTTTGGCGAGATATGCTTGCAAACTTGCTGAGGCAGGCATTATCAGAGGTTACTCCCTTTCTAACAGGAGTCCCATAGCTCTTATTCTCCAGAATATGGATGATACGTTCTTTTTTGTGGAAGGATCAGAGGTGAAGCCCATGCACCTGGACATATGGTTAATATCTTTGGTGACATTTTAGGTCTGAGTTTAAATAGGGAGAAGTCCAATTTGGTGTGTTTTGGATTAAATGAGACAGAGCAAGAAGCTATTTCTGTTACTTTGTGGACCCCTCGCATTAATCTTCCCATCAGATATTTGGGGCTACCCTTGAGATGCTCAAGAGTGAAAAAGCGCAACTGGATCATTCTATTTGATAAGATTTCTATGAAGTTGGCTGGATGGAATAGCGGGTTCTTATATAAGGGTGGCAAACTCATTTTGTTAAGCTCTGTTATTACCTCCATCCCCGTCTTCTACTTCTCCCTATTCAAAGCTCCAAAATTTGTGTGGAAGTGCATGGATTTAATGAGAAAGAGGTTCTTCTGAAAAGGTTCCAAGCATGAAGGTAGATTTATGCAACCTTTAAAACGGGAGCAAATCTATTGACCTAAGGAAAGTGGGTGTTTGGGAATCAATTCCTTAAAAGAATTTAATGAGGTTTTATTGATCAAATGGGCTATTAAAATTCTACAAGGGGAAGAGGAACCTTGGACTGAGCTGATTAAGGATAGTTATGGTCAGTCCAATAGTGTGCTAAAGAGATTAGTTCCTATTGGATCATCACCTTTCTCGCAGTCTGTGATTCGAGCTCTGAAAGAAAATTAGCATTTGTTGCAACTGGTATTAGGAGATGGCAGAACATTTAACTTTTGGTGTGAACATTGGTCCCCTACTAGGCCCTTTGAAGGAATCTTACCCAAGGGTCTTTGCTGCAACAATGGACAAATCAGGGACTATTAGCTGCTACTGGTCTAAAACAAGGGCCTGCTGGTAGCTGAATGAAGATGAGTCCATCAGGATGGGCACTCGGCTGTGGGAAGAAGGAACAAACTTGATTTCAGACATGGAAAGGTTCAAACCCTGACCTGCAGTGGATGATAGCTACGTTTAGGATGGAATTTATATAGTTTAGTGTGGATATAGAAAGATTATGGAAGGTGGCAGAGGTGGGGGCTACAATCACATTGACAAAAGATATGGCTCTTGAAGATCCCCCTCAAGGTACAAATTTTTCTTTGCCTATGTAGGAGGGAGGGCTTGATAACAAGTGATCTAACGCACAAAAGAATGGGAGCTGCTCTTCATGAATGTCACCTATGTGGAATGCACACTAATAATCTTAACCATATTTTTTCTTCTTGCTTGATTACTGATGTAATTTGGAGGAGGACTTGCCAGGAACCACTCTCCTCATGGGACTCTTTGTTGCATAACTTTTTATTGTTGGAGAGACTGCACCAGCGCATCACCGCAACTCCCTGGTGTGTGTGGAGGGCAAGGAAGAAGAGGCTATTTTAGGAGACACCGGTATGCTGTAAGCAAATTGTAAATGAGTGTTGGTCCCTCATACATAGATGGGGATCTGATTTGTAATTTTTTATTCATTTATCAATAAATTGCCCTCACGGATTGCTATCGTATAATGATAGCTTTCCTTTTGGTTTCAAAAAGAACTTACACTTTTATTTAAACTCATATCTAAGCTATTTTTTGACACAATTTCTTGAGGAAATCATTTGTGAACAATAATTTTTAATTATCACGAGTTTTAAATAGGTTATTGCCTCCCTGTGGACTCGACCCACTCTCCTATGAGTGGTTTAATTTTAATTTTAATTTTAATTATTTTGATTACTCGATTTTCCACCACTTAGAAATACAATGATAAATCTTCTTAATCATCATTTTTTAAATTGAAAAATGACTTGTCAGTACTCAAGTACCAGCCCAGATCCATACTTGACAATCTTTTGCCTCAGTCTTCCACGAAGGTTTCTAAGGCCCACAGGAACTAACCTAAGGTTCATTGGACCCAGCGGTTAAAGCACCTGTGCTTGAAACATGGTTAATCCAGGTTCAGTTTGCTAGTGCATTTTGTAAAAGGGAGATATAGAAGGAGATTTTTATTTGTAGAGAGCTTTCTCTCTCTTTTTTTTTTCATTATACTTTTCCTTAGATCCATCCTTGAATTGGCCCTAAACATGGTCTGTATCAGATTCCTTATCCCCACCATCAATCCTCGCAAGGTCCTTGGCAATCGATGCTTTGAGATAGCATCGCCCATGGCAACCCCCAGAACACTAGCTTTCGAGATTTTGGGATAATCCCACCCATGGCATTCTGTAGCTAAATCCAGACCCTGGCAATCTAGATTTTGAGATAATCCTGTACATCGCTTCTGAACCAACGCAAGGCGCTTACATGCCCCCAAAAGGATATTTAGATATCCTAGGAGACAAGCATAGAGGAGATGATATGCTATTGCACATCTTAGAGGTGAATTTCCTACCTTTCTGTGCTGGAAACTCATCTAAATCAGCTTGTGTTTTTGAGCCACTCCTAATCTAGATTTTAGGACCATTTTCAGAATAGATTAAATGCCCTTTGGCAGGATTTTATTATTTAACGCACACTGAACCAGACTATGTGTGATTTAGGGTACTTAACTTACCGAGTCTTGCAAACCAGTGGTCAATTAATGGGGCCGAATACTCCCTAAGTCTTAGACCTAATACACAAGCTTTGCATTTTCCCCAACCTCATGAGGATTAATCTGGATCTTGACAAGTATGTGCGTCTTTAGATCTCATAATAAATCCAAGAGGCCTAAGGTCGATAATAGCCACTAATCCCTTAAGTTTTAGCCTTCCAGGTCTTAATTCATCATTCGATCCAACCTAGAAGGTAGGTAGGTTCCATATTACTTTGAAGGGACTCAATCTTTTTTTCTTTATCTTTTAGCTCCTTTCTTTTCTTTTTAATTTCCCTCATTCCTTTTTCTCATTTTCTCTCAAATGGCTCTTCTTTTTCCTCAACTTCCTCTTTTTTTCTTTTGATGAAACCCTTTCTGTGAATTGATTCTCATGTCATTTTGCACTTTAATACCCCCATGCCTACGATTTGCAATGTCCTCATTGTAAATTAGGTGGGTTGGAGTTCAGCTTAGATCATACATTAGAATAGGTTCAAAAGGTGGGTGGATAAGTCAGGATGACTATTGCAGACAATTTCAAGCTCTAGTATGAGACCAAAGGTGGAGTTGGTTGTTCTAATGGATGAACCCTAAAGTGTAATATGAGTTCAGCAAAGTGATGTGTCAAAAAAAAGGTTTTGGGTTTTTCAAAAGATGATAGGTTGCCTCCCATTAAGCATTGAGTTTAATGCCATCAGCCAGGTGCAATCAGCTTAGGGAGAATGGAGATCAAAGGATAATGCAGCCAAGTTTGCATCAGTAACTTTGATGAATGGCTTAAGTCGCTAGCCATTCACAATGAAAGGTTCAGAATCAAGGCAGCATCGACTGATTTCGTTGGCTCCATTTCCAAAGACACGTCGTACCAAGAATGGTCAAATCCATTTAGATCTAAGTTTGCCTGGGAAATCTTTTAGCTTGGCATCAAAGAGTAGGACCTTTTGACCAGGATGAAAAGCTTTTCTAGATATGTGTTTGTCATGAAAGGCCTTCACTCGTTCTTTGTAAATTTGGGAGCTCTCGTACACATCATTGTGTAGTTCCTCAATCTTGCTCATTTGAAGCAGACAGTGGGTTTCAGCCTTAAGCAGATCTAGATTGCACTTCCGTACTACCCAATAGGCTTTGTGCTCCATCTCAACGGGGAGATGACATGCCTTCCCGTACACCAATCTGAATGGAGACATACCTAATTGGGTCATATGGGCGATCCTATAAGCCCACAAAGCTTCCGAAAGTTGGGCCGACCAGTTGTTCCTCTCAGGCTGAATAGTGACATCGAGGATTTTCTTGATCTCCCAATTAGACAGTTCAGCCAATCCATTGGTTTGTGGGTGGTAAGGAGTCGAGATTCAGTGTGACACCCCATAATTGGTCATTAGGGATCTGAACTGTGCATTTGTAAAATGGGTCCCTCCATTAGAGATAATGGCACGTGGGACACCGAATCGAGAAAAGATGTGCAGATGAATGAACCTGATTACCACCTTATAATCATTGGTTAGAGTTGGAATAGGCTTGATCCATTTAGACATGTAGTCTACAGTGAGCAGAATGTATTCTAAGCCATCCAATTTAGAGAAGGGTCCCATAAAATCAGTCCCCCATATATCGAAGATTTCGCATACGAGAGTTGGTAGTAAAGGCATCATATCGCGGTGGCTCATGTTGCCCAAGGTCTGGCAATGAGTGAAAGCCTTGCAATAATCGTATGCATCTTTGAAGATCGTGGGCCAATAAAAGCCTCACTGAAGGACTTTAGCTATGGTTTTATGTCCGGGGAAGTGTCCGTCCCTGGCTTGGTCATGGTAGAAGGATAGAATGTCCTGAATTTTTGCTTCCTAGATGCATCGTCTGATGATCTGATTAGCACCAATGCGAAAGAGGTACGAGTCTTCCCAGATGTAGTACTTGGCATCAGAAAGCAACTTATCCTTCTTGGCCTTCGGCCAATCAGACTGGATCTGATGCGATGCCAAGTAGTTAAACTAATTAGTGTACCAGGGAAGTTCTGCACCAATAGTCAAGAGGTGCTCGTCAGGAAAGTGTTCTGCAATTTGTCTGGAAGGGTCCATGATATCAGAAGGAAGGCGGGACAAGTGATCAACTACTACATTCTATTTTCCCACCTTGTCACGAATCTCGAGGTCGAATTCTTGCAATAGCAAGATCCAGTAGATTAGTCGAGGTTTCACATCCTTCATTGCAAGGAGGTGCCTCACTGTAATGTAGTCTGAGTATATGATAACACAGGAACCCAAAAGATAGGATCGAAATTTCTCAAGGCCAAATACTATAGCAAGCAGCTCTTTCTCAATAACTGTGTAGTTACGTTGACCCTCGTCAAGTGTATTGCTAGCATAGTAGATGACCACGTGTTTCCCTTCTATTTTCTATTCAAGTACCAAGCCCACAGCGTAGTCAAACGCATCGCACATGATCTAAAAGGGTAGAGACCAGTTAAGGGATTGCAGGATTGGTGTTTGAGTAACTCGATCATGCAGGCTCTCAAATGCATTAGTTGTTCGCTTATTTTCTCAACACATTTAATTAAGTTAATTAGGCTTAATTAAGTGCAAGAGAAAGTAACTTAGGTTAATTTGAATTAATGCCGATTGAGTAGTATAGGGTCAAGCAAACCTAACATTTTAGATTTTAGTTCCTCTTTAACTGGTTGAGTCCAGGTTGTTCACTGGGAGGCATAACTTAATTTGATTCACCATTTAATCCTAAGCATTAATTACTACTTAATTAATTAGAATTTTAATTACAATACTTTAAGATCATGAATCTTGCATAAAAGATATTTAATTAAAAACATGCAATATTCCATAAGACAAACATATTTACACATGACATCAATTATTAAAAACAAGTAGACATGTTTATTTCTGTTAATTTCTTTTCTTTTACAAAAGATTTAAGGCAAGAAAGAAAAATGTAATTAAGTACAAGTGCCTTATTTATCAATTAAACTCTAAAAAAAATTTGTATTAGAGTAACGTACAAAAATTGGACGTCTTAAACAAATGAGCTTGAATTATCAAACGTCTAAAACTTCGATTTTCCTTTTATTTACTTTCTTCATTCTTCAGCCTTCATTATTTCTCTTTTCTTCTTCTGCCAACTCTTTCTCTCTTTCTTTATTCTTTTCCTTTGTTCTCTGTTTACTTCTCTTTTCTTTTTCATTTACCTGTCTCCTTTGTTTTTCCCTTAAGCTCCATGAGCTCTTCTCCTCTTCTTCTCTAAATTCCTTAAGTCTATTATCCTCTTCTCTTCTCTTTCTTTTCCTCTTATCTTTCAGCTGTGCATTTGAACCGCATTTGAGCCGAACAAAAAGTTTGGTTTTATGCTTGGCAGCTCAGACCGGTCGGGGATACAATGCACCACTCTCAAGGTGGGAGCAGACCCTACTAGGTCCAAGCCTGGTTCATTACATTTGGTCTATTTTCTGGTTTAATCATCAATATGCACAGTCTCTGGCCTCCCAGGCCCACATGCACACACCCACTCATAGGCCCACATTCGCATGCCCATAGGTGCACACACACCCAGACATGTGCACCGCACGCACTAACACACACCATATGCTCTTTATGCACCCTGCGCTGATGACCGAACGACTTACAACACTTTTTACTTTTATCCCATGGTGCATGCTCATTCCTTACCAATGTGGGACTATTCTTATCCCTTCCAGACCAGACTTTGGCTGGAGGAATAGGCTAGCTCAGAGCTCCAAATTGAGCAAACTAAAGCTCCTTGGAAAGCTCTAGAGTAGATCTAAAGCATTGCAACATCAATTTAATGCTAAGGACATATTCTACCCTTCGATTTGAAGAGCGAAGATCGATAGTTTCCATGACCATTCTGGCCTACAGATGAGCAACACAGGTCTAAGGACCTACAGGAATGCTATTTGACCTCAGATGAGGTATTGAAGAGATTCAGGAGCTAATTCCTCTCCTAAAGGTGAAGGAAGGAGGTTCAAGAAGCTTCAGGGAGGTGGAGAAACTCAAAAGCTTCAAGCAGAAGTGTCAAAGCTTCAAATTAAGCTCTAAAATGCTTCACAGACAGCATAAGGTTAGCTACACCAAATTCAACAACCTATGAATGTTGTTAGGACTCTATCTAGGCAGTGTTTACATTTAAATCTCATCAAAAAGGCATTGAAGTCAGTATTGGGTTCAAATGAACCCAAATTGCGTAGAAGTTGGATTCATCTAAAACCATGATTAAAACTCATCCAAATTGAATTAAATCTATCTAAAATCATCCCAGAAGTAATTTGAACTTATCAATTTCTTGAATTGAAACCTAAATCATCATATCAAACCTAATTTTGACCACTGAACCTCAATATTTGACTTTCATCATTGAGCATTCTCAGATGCAATTAATACTTCAAATCATCTCTATCTGATCTCAGGAATGTGTTCAGGGTTTCAAAGGGAGTTTTGACCTAGAAACCTAGGGTTTCTGTTCTGTCGCCTAGGCTCTAGAATTAGTTTGTTCGATAGAACGAACTGAGGCCTATCTGAATGAAAGGTTTTCATATTTGACATTAGGGCTTCCATCTGATGCTTCTGAACCTTTAAAGTTTATATTATCCCTATTGGATAGATATCTCCAACTCTGCCGAAGTTGGAGAAGACGAAGGCCTAAATCTTGCTCCAAGTCTTAAAACTTCAAATAAAATGTTGTAGATTGACAATTGAGCCTCAAATAAGTGACCTGGAGCTTCTGAGGGAGTTCCATAGGCCGAAGTGTACAAGTTGACTCGTCGGAGCTCGTCGGAGCTTCGATGAATTCAGACAATGGCTAAAGGTAGAAAACATTATCAAAACATGCCATGAACTATCTAAAAAGTTTTCTAAGGTTATAAGGAACCTTAAGAACACATTAATTCATTTAATTATTAATCATACTGAAAGATATGCATTGAACTCATAAGATCTGTAATATGTGTTCGATAGAACTCAGGACATGTTCTCTCACTCAACTGAGTGGGGAGATCATGTCAGTGGAGTGTGGCGAAGGTGAATAGGTGATTAATTAGGTGGATACACTCCTCTTGAGACGCCATTGATAGCGAGCTCAGGAAGTTGGATGTATTTTAGGCATTTTAGTTATAGGTGATTATTAATCAAATTAAAGTGAGGATAGGGGTCCTAAGATGATGATTAAGTGATGGTGGGACCCAGTGGAGGTGAATTGCCCTCAGATACTTCCACCATGGACAGCGGAAGCAGCTAGTGAAGGTGGAGATGGATTAGGCTATTAGGTGTTCAAATTAGGGAATTAAAGTGTTAGAAGTGATCATGGAGGATTAAGGAATATGATCGATGAAATTAAAAGACAAAAGAGTGCTCTAGTCTAGCTCAAAGAGCTCGTCGGAGCTGAGGAAGATGACAGAAAATCTAGCATTAAATCTAACTAACCTACCTAAATAACTACTCTAATTAAACTACTTACCTAACCTACTGTTACCTGGATGAAGGGGACAAAGTATCTCTGTCGAAGGATCTTAATGGAGGAAGAAATCAGAGGGTGGAGGAAGAATTCCGGCAGGTGTAGGCGAAGTGATGTGAACACATTTATTGAGGGTAAAATGTCTATTCATGCACGTTCCTAGGCTTAGATTTCAATTTCATGTTATAAATATTGCGTAGCATGCATCATTCTTCATTTAGAGTAGTTGTCTAAAATTTAGGTTAATTGCATCCTTTTTGTCATTAGGAGAGAAGAATATTTATTTTGGAGCATTAGATTGACGATCAGACCGTACAGATCTGATTAAGATGACGATCGAAGTCCTACGCCTTTGAAATCATCATGATCGGAGTCTTATTGCACTATCTGTAGTCCGAGGAAGATCAATGGCCAAGGGACTAGGAGACATAATTTGGAGCTTCAAATGACAAATCCGACAGTTCGGATAGATATGGGTTGACCATCGCAGCCTGAAGGCATGAAAATCGACTCAATCTGACCTCTATAGCAGCCCCTACAACAAGAAGATGGACGGCCCAGACTATGCCACGTGGAGCAGCCTAGGCCGCCAGTGCATGCATGTAGCACTGCACGTGTGCAATAATGCGGGTGCATGCGCACAACACAACGCAGCTTAGCACCAGCTATGAGTGAGCTGGACCTACAGCGACGCATGAGCTGGACTTACAGCGATGCTTACAGCCGTCGGTAATTCATCGCATGCCAGCAAAGCCAACAGTGGGAGCCAACGGGCATGAGTTGCCTACAGCGATGCTTCCAGCGACAGCATGGATGTCACTAATGGTCCCATACCTATTTTTGCCTCTTCTCCTCCACTATAAAAGGACCGACACCTGCTCCCTTCCAAGCCATCTCTACCTACTCTACTCCTACCTACTCCTAAGCTCTAGCAAGCCTACCAATGCTCCATTAGAGCTTGTTCTCAAGCTCCTAAGGCACCTATTAGTGTAGCGAACCTCTGTCCCACCAAATATTCCTCCAACTTCCCATCCCCCTTCGTAGGTTGCCTTGGAGCTGTCCTCCCACCTCCATTCCGGTAGTAGATCATCTTCGTCTTCTCACCTCCATTTCAGTGCCACGCCAAAGCTTTCCTCAACACGACGTCCTTCTACATCTCACCTCCGTCGTCCCACTCCTCAGCTCCTTCATCTGAGCTTCCGCCAAGCACCATCATCTCGCCGAACAACTGATTCGGGAGGTTTCCTCTCACCCCCTTCTCTTTTTATGCGTAGTAGATTGTAATAGACATTGGATTGATATATATATCATATTTGTTCCATTTCTATCTTGTGATACGTTTGCTTGTCTTTTATTTCAAAAACACAAAAAAAAAAAACAAAACCCTAAAATACAAAAAAGAAACGAATCGAAGTGCAGTTTTCATGTAAATTAAACGTCGCCTCCCTATGTTCGACTCAGGACTCCCTTGGAGTTTTGGTATAAATTTTATCTAATTGACATATTTTACAACTACGACGACGGGTTACTTGTAACCCCAATTTCTAACATGTGAAGCACGCCCGACCATTTTGGCACCGTTGTCGGGGAGGCAATGGAATTTACTTTATTGTTTCTGCATTTCTTTGCATTTACTTAGCACTAACACTACTTGTCTTTGATCTACTATCTTGCACGTACCCTAGCATGGAGATCCAAGTGCGGTAAATCAAAGTAAAGTGTGGGTAGAGTGTTTGTAAGTGTCCCCCACACCACCCCCACCTTAGTTTTCGTTTCATAGCCAAATAACTCAAACCCAAACCAACTTAGGTGCTTTTTATAAACCCTAGGATAGATTTGGTTGTTTGTTTGCCACTTCCACTCACCTCGCCATCCACATAAATAAAAAATAAATAAAAAAAAGTGTTATCTGATAGTGGGATTTTCTTAAAGCTACACACTTAACACCCACAACTTCTTATCCTAAGGTGCATAATCACTTTGATTCTACCACTTCACCAGGATCTGACCTATGGACTCGGTTCACATCAACTAAATACAAATAAGTGAGCAGAAATCTGAATAGGTTAAGCATTCTTGTGTGCCTTAACTAAGTGGTGCAATAGGCCAATTGGTTGAGCTGTATGGGCCACACCACTCAATCTAAAACTGATCCATCAAGTAGCTTGCCACTTAGGGTTGATTCTTAGGGCTGAACCAGGCACTCCACATTATTTTTGATTTTTAATGGAACATATCATCACCTGTGTTTTCAAAACTTGGAGTGTTCTACTAAACCTTAATTGAACCAACCTAAGAATTAAACCCTAAAAGCTACTAAAAAGGGTTGAACCCTAAAGGACACATCATCAAATAACCTTGTTTGAGAACCCTGGTTGTGCACGCATGCACATTTTAACTGATCATTAAGGGCACAACCCATCTAAAGGGCCCATCACATTCCTGAAGCACCATTGTCCCAAGCCTAACTAAAATTGATTAGACGTTGGCCCTAAGGAATAGTTTGCTCGTCAGGATCCAGATTGAGATTGTTCATGATTAACCTATTATACTAGTCAATCTTATGTCCAGCTAGGGTAGTAGCGTCAAACGACTACTGCTAGGGGGTACGCTAGGAACCGAAGGTGCAAGCGAAAGGAAGAACCTTCTCTCCAGTCCCTCCTTCTAACTGGTTGGATTACCTGGACATAAGTAGAGTAAATCGTCCATAATCTTAGGATGGATTCTGAGAGTCTGTAGACCTTTATGCTACCCAACCTAAGGATTGGCTTGCATTTTTGTATTGCAGGGCTCCTTTCTCTTTTGATTTCCCTCCTTACTTCACCATGTACTCTTCCACATCCTACACACATTTCACAGCCTATCCTCCTACCACCACTTACCGCCAAGATGATTACTATCCTGACTTAACTTGTAATTATCCATCCACTAGCTGGGATGACTTTGATTGGGGATATGAATCCGGACCTCAATGTCCAGGGCCTAACCCTAGACAATAAGACTATGATTATTTTCCTTCCCAGAGCTACAATGATTATAGATCTTCATCCTTTCATCACCAAACCAACCTGATCTACAATCAAGAAGGATATAATGATTATACCATCTACCCTCCCCAGTATTCCATTGAAAATAGGTCATCAGCATCCTTTAAACAACCTAGAACAACCCACTTTCAAGGAGGGACCCGTGAACCTCAACATCTTGACTTCCCTAGATTTAACCCAAACCTGAATCGAACTAGTCGATTCAAGTGGACCAGATCGAGGATAGGGTGTTGGCTAATTTAAGGAACACTATGCAATCGTTAGAAGCACAGTCAACACCATGCATTGAAGCATTGGAGCCTCTGATAAAAATGATTGATGAGCTGAATAGCTCTTTATTGGATTTGCTCCAAACTGTTAGGGATAGGGACTTGGGGGAGTATCTACTTGGGAAGTTGTCGAGGATAAGGATGAAATTTGTGGTTGCCCTTGCCAAATCTTGGGATGATTCTCAAGATGAACCCCCTTCAGAAGAGCCAATGTCAGAACCTACTGAGGTGCCTATCGGGGGGGATACATTTTTTGAGATCGGAGATGACCAAGTTGGGCTAGAGCAACCCATTGACGATGAACCGATTGATTCACCCGAGATATCCAAGCTAGGGAAGGAAGAAGAATATGTCTCCTTGGATGATGAAATGACTTGTGATTTTGAGACATATACAAATGAGGATCATGAATTCTTTGACTTTTAGGGTGAGGAATCTCTTAATGAAGTCTCACTAAAGCTTGAGGAGAATGATTTTAGTGAGACATACGGGCTCGAGGAGTATGACGACCAATTTGGTAGCCCGAGTATTGAAGATTCTGATTCGATTGGGGCTAACTTTGAGGATCCGATACCTGACGACTCAATTAGTAGCTCCATTCCTCAACCACACCCCAAAGAGCTGAATAAACATACTTTTGAGATCATTGTGCCCAAGTCAATCCTGATTCAGCAACAATTGTTGGACTCGGGTACTTTAGATGGGATATACAATGATCTGGAGGTCTGAAAACCTTGATTTCAAAGGATAGGAGGTTGGAAATAAAAATTTGGGAGGTTAATTTTAAGGGATATAAGGGTACCTATTGACCTGAAACCACCTATCTTTTATACGGACCCTTATGATATCTTTCATGTGCGACCCAAGCCTGGAATAACTGATTATTTTTTTGAGCTAGATGTTAAGCGGACAACCACACCTATTGAATCATCTTTACCTGTTGTATGACACTTTGGTCTTGGGTTGCACACCACTAAATCGCAGGCTCGACCCTGCAAACACAACAACCTTCGGTTCTAGTTGATTTTCATCCAGAACCTGAGAACCACTCGACCCTAGGGCATGGGTCTACTCGATAATCTAGTCCACGTCTGTGGACATATTCTGTTAGAGGGTTTCACGATCAATATTTTTATTTTGATTCTGACCCACACTTGTGAATTCTCAATTTCTTCTTTGTATGTAAGTTATGCCTAGCTGAAGGCATTAAACTAATCACGTGGGTATACACTCTTCTCTCTGCGGAGCTGACTCGATTTTCACGACACTCAGGTGATAATCTGTTTACTCCACCCTTTTCATGTCTTTATCTTTACAATGAGGACATTTCATCATTTAGGCAAGGGCGGGTAGATAATCGATTCCTGAAATCATTATGTCAAGTCCATAGAATTTCTTTTAGTTTCTTATAAAATTTAAAAAAAAAACTTGAAAATTTGAAAAAAGATAAAAAGAAGAAAGAAATTAGGAAAAGAGAACTTAGGCATTTGAAAGTTACTAACTTTAGGAAATTATACGAGAGGACCTAAACACTTAGACTCTTCAGGTCTTTGGGCTTAATTAGCCTAGGTGTCCACTCGAATGTGGACTTAGTCTCGAGTCCTTGCTAATTAAAATTTATTTTAATTTGGTAAATAATTTGGGATGATAAGTATGTGACTTATCAACCTATCCTCTAATTTCAGGGGACTTTATGCCTAAGCATCTGCACACATTTTTTTTGCACTGACTAACTTTCCGACGATTTATACGGAAATTGGGTAGCTAATGAACCGACTTGGGTGGTATAGCTAGCAAGTTGTCAGTGGTAACAGGCCATCGGCCGGTTGTCTAGAGCCTAGCCACAAGACCATTTTCGTTGTACTGCCTTTAGGTAAATCTTAGATTAGGGAAGCCACCTACTTAGAAAAAAAAAGAAGAAACACTCAAAAAGAAAAGAAAAAAAAAAGAAAAAGGAGAAAATAAGAAAACCAATAAAACTGCACTTCACCGCATGAGTATGGCAGGCAAGTTGCTGGTGGTAACAGCTCATCGGCCGATTTTCCAGAAGCCAGCTCACAAAAAAAAAGTACAATAATTCCCAAAACACTTACGGAAGAAGCGGGGAAGTAGAATAAATTGGGGAGATATACAATGGGTTCGCCCTTGTGTTGACCCCATATAAAATAAAGTAGGGAGAAAGCTACCGATCATAAAGATAAACCTATAGGAAAGGTCACCTATGGTCGTAGAAACCCAAAGTCCATTTTTACTGCCGTCTAGTGAGTCTTTCACTATTTTCACAAGATGCATAGTACTTAGAGTCCTTTTCGAGTCTTGGGCAAGTCAGGTCGCCGCAAACTGTTATCCTGGAACTCTAAAACTCCAAAAGTATAAAAAAATTAGAAAAGAAGAAAAATAATAAAGAAAATGTATCTTCCCTTTTCAAATAAGGCGAGGACTTGGGCGATCTGCATTCTGGCATGCACCCGGGTACTATTGAGTTTTCGCAGTTTATGACCTTAGTTGAAATTTTCTATTGTTAATAAATGACTTAGGCTTAAGCAATCTAATATTAATTCTGCTTTTATACATAGCATATAGTTTAATTTTGCTAGGGACTAGTAAAAGATAGGCATAGGGGTAAGATGTGAATACATTTATTGAGGGTAAAATGCCTATTCATGCATGTTCCTAGGCTTAGATTTGCATTTCATGTTATAAATATTGCATAGCATGCATCATTCTGCATTTAGAGTAGTTATATAAAATTTAGGTTAATTGCATCCTTTTTGTTGTTAGGAGGAAAGAATATTTATTTCGGAGCCTCGGATTGACGATCAGACCGTACGAATCTGATCAAGACGACGATCGAAGTCCAACACCTCTGAAATTGCCTCAATTGGAGTCTCATAGCACTATATGCAATCCGAGGAAGATCAACAGCCAAGGGACTAGGAGACATAATTCAAAGCTTCAAATGACAAATCTGACCGCACGAATGGATTCGGGTCGACAATCGCAGCCTAACGCTGTGAAAATCGACTCAATCCAATGTCTATAGCAGCCAATACAAGAAGAAGAAGAAGGACGACCCAGACTGTGCCACGTGGCGCAACCCAGGCTGCCAACGTATGCATGCAGCACAACACGTGCGCAGCAGTGCGGGTGCGCACATGCATGCATCGGCATGCATGCACACAGTGCAACGCAACGCAAGCGCGTGGGCTCACGTGCGCGAACGACAAGGTAGGGGAGCAGCACCAGCTATGCATGAGCTGGACCTACAGCGACGCAGGAGCTGGACTTACAGCGACGCTTACAGCCATTGGTAATTCATCCATGCCAGCAAAGCCAGCTGTGGGAGCCAGCGGCCATGAGCTACCTACATTGATGCTTCCAGCGATGTCCTGGATGTCACTAATGGTCCCATACCTATTTTTGCATCTTCTCCACTACAAAAGGACCTACACCCCTCCCTTCCAAGCCATCTCTACCTACGCTACTCCCACCTACTCCCAAGCTCTAGTAAGCCTACCAACGCTCCATTAGAGCTTGTTCTCAAGCTCCCAAGGCACCTATTAGTGTAGCGAACCTCTATCCCCCCAAAAATTCCTCCAACTTCCCATCCCCCTTCATAGGTCGCCTTGGAGCCATCCTCCCACCTCCATTCCAGTAGCAGATCATCTTCGTCTTCTCACCTTCATTCCGGAGCCACGTCGAAGCTTTCCTCAATACAACATCCTCTTGCATCTCACCTCCATCATCCCACTCCTCACTTCCTTCGTCCGATCTTCCGCCAGGAGCCGTTGTCTCACCGAACAGCTAATTCGGGAGATTTCCTCTCACCTCCTCTCTTTTTATGCTTTCATAGTAGATTGTAATAGACATTGGATTGATATATATATGATATTTGTTCCATTTATGTCTTGTGATATGTTTGCTTGTCTTTAATTACAAAAACACAAAAAAAAATAACAAAACCCTAAACTACCAAAAAGAAACGAATCGAAGCACGGTTTTCACGTAAAGTAAACGTCGCCTCCCTGTGTTTGGCCCGGGACTCCCTTGAAGTTTCGGTATAAATTTTATCTGATCAACGTGTTTTGAAACTACGATGACGAGTTACTTGTAACCCCAACTTCTAACATGCGAAGCACGTCCGACCACGAAGCGTAGAGATGAAACCCGATGTCGGCAGTGCATCAGAGGACTTAGTGGATGACAGCGGAGATCAGGAGCAAGCGAAAATGAACGGAGGAAGATGGAGGAAGCAGAAGGTTGCCGGAATTAGAGTGAATAGCCTATCTGCTAGTTCAGTGGGGGGAAAGAGGGAAGGGAGCAATCGAAGAGGTGGAGGGGTATTTATATGTTGTGGCGGTTGAGGAGGAGGGTGAATCTGGACGGATAGTGGTCTAGGAGTGAAGTAACCACCGGCGTCTTCTCCGATGCCGGTGAGGTTAACTTCAAGCCCTAAATAGGATTCAAGCATCATCCAGACCGATGGATGAAAAGAGAATAGTGAGCGAAAGCTCCAGGAGCTTGGTAGGGAAGGGTAGACATCGAATGGACGGTGATCGGTGGGTATGGAAACCTCCTATCGTCAGCCGTCGAAGAGGCTGTAGAAGAAGTGAAGAGGGAGAAGAAGATGTTTACAGGGACCTGTCTGCAATGAAAGATAAGGACCTAAGTGAAGATGAAGGACTCGATTGAAATAAAACTTAGGGACTAAAATGTAAACTATGGTTTTCAAGGTTTATTTTAATTTAAATCTATTTCAACTTTTTATATATGATTATAAATAATATAAATATTATATTTAAACCTTGGATTTATTTTTTTGACTTTTTTAGCTTAAGTTATTTAATTAAGTAAAGTTACTTAAGTTATTGCATACTTTGGTATAAGTTTTACTTAAGTTAATTAACACAATAATTAGGTAAATAATTGATGATATTTCGAGTCCATTTATTAAAAAAATTATTAATAATATTTAATTGCATAATAATATAACATTTTTAACTTATTTTAATGTGCTTTAATGTTTTATCCCTTATTCTATAATTATCCCATATATTTATATATTTCTAGCTAATTAACTAGGAAGACTAGTTAATTAAAGGTAATTAGAAGCCATGATGAGCCTGACATCATACCCCCAAGCCAAAGTTTTTCTAGTCCTTAGCAAAATTAACTAGAAATATGATGATTTAAACACTTGGATTTAAATTAATAAAATAAAAACTAAGTGCAGGAATGCTTAGGTTAGAAATTTTTGAATATTAATTTTTTAGATTTTATATATATATAAATGAGTATCCATAAATATATAGAGCATTCTGTGACAATATCCTTACTTAGACTTATAACTCATACAACTTCTCAAAACACACTATTAAAAATAGAGTTTTTAATGGGAATTTTATCAAAAATTAGAATCCCAAAAACCACTTATTCTTTGTAATCATTATAAACCCTAGAAACTCAGAATTCAAAGTGATTTAAGAAAATAAAGCTTAAGAGTTGGAAATTAAATTTTAACTCAAAAACTCAATAGACCTAAGTTAATCCTTTAGTTAATTAAATTTGATTTTTATCAGTTTAAGTTTTAGCAAATTAGCTAGATACTCATCATTAACCAAATTTAGAGTAGTAAAACCCTAATCTACCAGCCTACAGCACCAAGGACAAACTTCTAGACCTAGGGTTTTGTCAATCTTTCTCCTTTAGGTTTCAACTACAAGTCCTCAAAATCCAATTACTTAGGCTTCACTGCCCAATATAAAGGTTCAGTAGCTATGATTTTAAAGCATCCGTACTTGTGAAGAGAATTGTCCTAAAGGCATCAAAATTTACAAAAATCCAGATCTTAAGACATCAATTTCCAATCTAGGTTATTCCAATTTAATCCTTTGGCTTGGCCTTACTCAGGTTTGGTAGCTTTCTCCTCACAAGTTTTCTATCTCAAGGTCAACACTTTTTGTGTATATCTCCCCGATGGACCACTGGTCTCTTATTCCTAATTTTTCTCTCCATATATTTTCAACCTTTTTTATAGGATGGAACACCCATATGTTGCGTGGTGTTCTTTTATTTAATGGAAGGAAGGGTAGCATCCATTTGTACCGAGATGCTTTATTTGGTGGAAAAACTGCATAAGTACCCATTTGTAATGAGGTACTTAATTGCAAGGTGTTTTATTTAATTTTTATTTTTTTTTCTTTTCTTTTTCTCCCCTTTCTCATTTTTCTTACTAACATTATACTCCAAATCCGTTTTCTAGGTGAGTGGCACATCCTTCACCCTTTCAAGAGCCACCCCATGGAAATCCTTGGACTAAAGAGGATTTAGAATCAATCTCCTAACCTCTGTGTTTTCACAGTCTCAAATGCCAGCAAGACAACTCTATGTGTGTGAATTTTGGACGCTTAGGTTATATAGTTCTCAAACCAGAGCTTGGACAGTAAAGCCATTCACTCCTAGGTCCTTCAAACTTTTAGTTTCCTCCTAAAGGATCTGTCAAGACATAACTCACCAAGTGTTGTAACGAGCTCGTGCCCCAGACGTCTTTTAAGACGTCTGGGAGGTGGCCCAGACGTCTGTAAAGACGTCTGGGATCACATCCAGACGTCTGACCAGACGTCCGGGATAGTTTACAGACGTCTGACGAACAGTTATACTCGCACGGGATATTCGTCTGCGCGCCTGTGCGCGCAGACCTGCGATCCGCATCTTCTCTGCGGCTGCAGGCGACTGCGGCCGTCTCTCTCCTCCTCTCCGCGCGGCGTTAAAAGGGGGAGGGGGCGCGCCTCCCCTCCTGTCTCCACCATCTTCCTCCTCTCCTGCTGCGGGCGGAGCGAGCGGACGCAAGGGCGCAGCGGCAGCGGCGCAGCAGAAGGCGCGGAGGAGCTGCGGCGTGCGAGGGCGGGGCTCTGCCGTGAGGGCGAGCTCGCCGGGAGCGGCTTGGCCGGCCGGCGGAGGGCGCAGGGGGGCGCAGAGCGTCGCGAAGAGGGACCTGCTGCGGGCGGAGCAGCGGACGCGCGAGGTGCGACGCGGGCGGCATCGCGAGCGGAGGCCGAGCGAGGTTCTGATTCTGGAAAAATCTCCAGAATCAGACGTCTGGACTGATATCCAGACGGCAAGGTCGACGTCTGTGTGATCATACCGACGTCTGAAAGGTGAGTTCCGCTTTCTCCTTCTTCTTTTGTCGACTGACCGTACTGAAGGAGGAGGGTTGGCTGTGCGCAGGTGTTCGGATTCGTCATCCTTTGCGAATACGACGTCTGGAAGTTGTACCAGACGGCGGGAGTGACCTCCAGACGTCCGGAGAGACCATCGGACGTCTGGGATCTAGGAGAGACGTCGCCACAGACTTCTGGACGTCCGGGGAACCAAGCCGAACAGGTAATTCTCTGATCCACCGTTTAAGACGTCTGGAAGGAGTTCCAGACGTCTGATTTTGCACAGTATTGTCTTTCTCGACCCGTTTAGGGCCCGTTTGGGCTCCGTTTTCCGCGATTCGAGTTGCGTTCGATTCAGAATTTATTCCTCTACCCGCCTACAGTAGCTATACACTGTTTTGAGACACTCCTTGTGTTTGATCCTTGTGATAGGACCTCGTTCGGTTGCCGTCTTGAGAGTCGCGGAGGCGCGCGGGATTCCCGACCACGCCCCCATTACTTCCGTTGTACCTGGTAGAGTGGTTTTAAGCATTAATAAAATCTGTTAAAGTATGGAACCATAACTAGAACCTAGGGCATTGCATGAACCCTAGGAATGAGAAATGTATGGAATGATAGCTCCTAGGTGTTGCATGAATCCTAGGGCCGGAAAACTAGATTGTATGATAGATCCTAGGATATGGCATGAATCCTAGGATGAAAAAACTAGTGGAATGTATATTACTGCAGTCTTGGAAAAATGGAAAGGAATATATAAGCTGCCTGTGAAATTAATTAACAGCTGCCTGTTATGAGCAAGGAAACATGTTGAGATCATGGAATGTGAGAACGTGAATCTAGAAAGTGAAACATATGATGTTCTGAGATAAAGAGCTGGAACCCTACGGGGAATTAGGAGTGGAACTCCTGGAAAGAAAAGGAATGGAACTGAGATGTAGTTGTACTGTCTCTTGGGTACGCAGTACCAAGGGAAGTACCTGTATCTGTTTTAGTGCAGAGTGGGGCCAGCCGCCCCAGGGACCCGGGGTTAGGCTTGGCCGCTCTGTACCGACTTGTTGGCCCTCGTGTACGTAGTACCGAGGAGAGCTAGTAGTGTTAGGAGAGTACTAGCTACCCCACGGGCCTCGGGGTTCTGCTAGCCTCCTTCACCGACTTGTTAGGCCCACTAGGGCAAACCAGGGTAGTCAGACGAGGGTGCGCGGACTGTGGAGGGGCAAGGCCCCGGTTTGGTTACTGTGGAGGGGTTGGACCCCTGTTACTGAGAGGGCTCTGCCCTGGTTCCGTGCTGTGCTTTGGGCGCACCCGTTAACGGAAACGACTGACCGCGTGCCAGTACGGGCTAGCTACCTGTGCGTTTATCGCGCGTGCCGTAGTCACCGTTACGTCTGTCAGTGACCTTGGGGTGGTTGACTGAGGGTAGGATCACCACGGGGGACTCTCCCGGCCAGGAGAGCACCACGTGCTACTTCTACTGTTGGAAAAGACTGCAATCAAGATCGTCCCACGAGGACATTCGAGATCAAGTAAAGGATCTGAGAAGTAAATGAAATAGTGAGAAAAATTGAAAGATGTAAATAAAGGAAGTAATAGAACATAACAGCTACTGGACACTCTACTATTGCCTTTAGTTAGTTTGCCACTCTACTCAGCGTTTTGCTGACGTGTTACACTCGTTACCTTTTTCAGGACCAGGTGTTGAGCAGCCAGGGTCGGCGGCTGCAGAGGACGCTGGGCCGAGTAGGGTCCAGTAGAGTTGCCACAGCTTTGTACCTTCTTTTGTTTCTGTTCTAGTGAGTAGTTTTGTTTCCGCTGTACCTTCTTTACCTGCAGTTTTTGTTATATGATAAATGTTGTTTTACTGTTGTGGTGGTGCCTACTGTAGTAGTTTCTTTCCTTACTGCTGTACTTTTTACTGTTAGTTATATTCATGCTGAATGTGGTTTATTTTACTGTCTTTTGGTTACTTCCTCGTTGGACGACTGGGTCTTGGGATTAGTCTAGTCGGTCCGGTTCTCGTGTCTCGTAGGGACTCGGGAACCGGGTCGTTACAAGATGGTATCAGAGCAAGGTCGTCCCGAGAAGTGAATCAACTGACTGGAAAATAACCAATTCACATGTTTATAGCTAGAGTAGCCACCACAACATATCTCTTGACATGAGCTCTTAGAAGTGTTGTTAGGTACCGTCTGTTTTGACGTTTCCGTTTTGTTTCGCGTCTCCTTGCAGGAGATGCCTCGTCGTGGGACTGGCGAGACTGGCCGCGGGCGCGGCCGAGGGCGAGGACGGCGAGGTGGACGTGCTGTCGTTGACGTCTCGGTGGACCAGCCACCACTCCCTGGCATCCAGGCCCAGGACCTCGCCAGACTGATACGGGATATTGTACGAGAGGAGCTCCACCCACCGCCCCGAGCACCTCCTCCTGGGGTTGCAGAGGGGGAGTCCTCTGTGGGACCACGCGACGGACGCGGCGCCGGACACGAGGGAGGGGATGGGCCCCTGCCGCCCCCACCTTCCTCCGACACTTCTGTACACGAGGCACCTTCGCCTGGAGGTGCACCAGCACCTCCCCTACAGCACCACTTCGAGCTTTTAGGGCAGTTCCGGAAGCTGAAGCCCCCCTCCTTCAAGGGGGATGAGGACCCGACCGAGGCAGAGGACTGGCTTGAGCAGCTGGAGAAGATCTTCGACACCCTTCGCCCCCCGGTGGAGTGCCGCGTGGCCTTTGCCACGTACCAGCTGGAGAGTGCGGCACACCGGTGGTGGAGGGCGGTCCGGGGACAGGAGAGGGACGAGCCGACGTGGGACCAGTTCGTCACCCTCTTCTGCGAGCAGTACTTTCCCCAGACGTGGCAGGACCAGAGGAGGCGGGAGTTCCACACTCTCCGCCAAGGGACGATGACCGTGAGCGCGTACCGCACGCGTTTCTTGGAGCTGTCCCGCTTTGCAGCGACAGCGGTAGCCACTGAGGAGGAGCGCCTTTGGAGGTTCACCGAGGGGCTCCGGCCTGCGATCCGGGGGTATGTCAAACCCCTGAAGCTGCCGACGTTTTCGAGGGTGGTAGAGGCAGCCATGACTTACGAGGAGACCAACCCGTCCGCGCGAGAGACCGACGGCGGGCGGAAGAGGCCCTTTCAGCCAGACTTCTCACAGGGCCGGCGAGAACGGAGACACGTGGCGTCCGCAGGAGAGCCGTCACGTTGTGCAGGGCCATCACTGGCCTTTGGGGGCCCTCGACAGGGGCCAGTCGCCAGCACCGGACCCCCGCCTAGCCGACAGCAGGGACTCACTGAGGGCGGGAGTCGGGTTCCCCTCTGCTACCAGTGTGGCCAGCCGGGCCACGTCAGGAGGGACTGCCCATCTAGGGCAGGAGGTCAGCAGATACTTCCCGCGCAGAGCACTGGAGGGCGCGCAGGAGGCCGCGGTTTCCAGGCGCGAGGAGGAGGACCGCAGTCGCGAGGAGGGTACCGGCCAGCACCTACCCGTCCGACGCAGAGTGTGGCTGCTTCGTCCGCACCTAGAGCTGAGGGGCGTATCAACGCCCTAACACACAGGGACGCCAGAGCTTCGGGATCCGTGGTAGCAGGTATGGTTTCAGTTTCTGGCAGACTCGTTTACACGCTTTTCGATTCCGGCGCTACGCACTCGTTTGTCGCAGACAGTTTCGCAGTTAGTTTGGACCAGGATTATACATTGTTAGAGAACCCGTTCGTAATCAGAGGTCCGAGTGGTCAGCTGTTTGTAGCTGAGGAGGTGTACACGGGTTGCGGGGTCAGCATCGGGGGACACAGCCTGCCAGCTGACCTGATTATGATACAGATGGAGGACTTTGGGGTGATCCTGGGGATGGATTGGCTGTCCGCTTACCACGCATTGGTAGACTGCTTTGAGAGGAAGATTGTCTTCTCCATTCCGGAGTTGCCTTCCTTCGAGTTTCGCGGGCAGCCAGTGGACGGAGGTTTCAGGTGCATTTCGGCACTTCGGGCGGCGAGACTTTTGAGCCAGGGGTGTGAGGGCTTCTTAGCTTGTGTGGTGGCAGAGCACAGCCCCGTGGCAGACTTCCAGAGCATCCCGGTGGTCAGAGAGTACCCCGACGTGTTTCCAGACGAGTTACCAGGACTACCGCCCGAGCGTGAGATCGAGTTTGAGATCTCACTAGTACCAGGGACCAACCCCATCTCCACCGCGCCATACAGGATGGCACCGCTTGAGCTGCGAGAGCTCAAGTCTCAGTTGCAGGACCTTTTGGAGAAAGGTTTTGTGAGGCCCAGTGCGTCTCCCTGGGGAGCCCCGGTACTGTTTGTGAAGAAGAAGGATGGGACCCTACGCCTTTGTGTGGACTACAGACAGCTGAATAGGGTCACCATCAAGAACCGATATCCGCTGCCGAGGATTGACGATTTGTTTGACCAGTTGCGGGGTGCCACGGTGTTTTCCAAGATCGACTTGAGGTCTGGATACCACCAGTTGAGGATCAGGGAGACCGACGTCTCCAAGACAGCTTTCCGCACCCGGTACGGACACTACGAGTTTTTGGTCATGCCATTTGGGCTGACCAATGCCCCCGCTGCTTTCATGGACCTGATGAACCGGGTGTTCAGACCGTACTTGGACCAGTTTGTGGTGGTTTTCATAGATGATGTACTCATCTATTCTAGAGATCGGACGCAGCACGGACAGCACTTGCGGATGGTTCTGGACACTCTGAGACGACGCAGGCTGTACGCCAAATACAGCAAGTACGAGTTCTGGTTGAGGGAGGTGACCTTTTTGGGTCATGTGATCTCTGGAGACGGCCTGGCGGTGGATCCCGCCAAGGTCGAGGCAGTGCTCAGGTGGGAGAGACCGCGTTCAGTCACTGAGATTCGCAGTTTCCTGGGACTGGCAGGTTACTACAGACGGTTCATCAGAGGGTTTTCGCAGATTGCACGTCCTATGACACAGTTGACTCGGAAGGATGTGCCTTTCACTTGGACAGACGCCTGTGAGGCGTGTTTTCTGGAGCTGAAGGAGAGGTTGACCTCGGCTCCCGTGCTCACCATTCCTGACAGTAGTGGCAGGTTCGTCGTGTACACGGACGCTTCCTTGCAGGGGTTAGGAGGTGTGCTCATGCAGAGGGGTCACGTGGTCGCTTACGCTTCGCGGCAACTGAAGCCCCATGAGCATCCCTACCCTACCCATGACCTAGAGTTGGCAGCTGTTGTCTTCGCGCTGAAGACATGGAGGCACTACTTGTACGGTGAGACCTTCGAGATTTTTACAGATCACAAGAGCCTCAGATATCTTTTTGACCAGAAGGAGCTCAACATGAGACAGAGACGTTGGTTGGAGCTCCTGAAGGACTACGACTGCAGCATCTCCTACCACCCGGGAAAGGCCAATGTGGTGGCTGACGCCTTGAGCCGTAAGGCGCCCGCACGCTTGGCCAGTCTACAGTTACAGAGTTGGAGCCTTTTGGAGGAGGTGGGCAGTTGGCGACCTCTAGAGTTACGAGGATACTGTGGGGCAGTGACGGTGACACGGCAGACCAGACCAGAGTTGATAGACCGCATCATCACGGGACAGATGGCCGATCCGTACTTGCAGTCTTTGCGCGACAGAGTACTGTCAGGGGACCCAGGGGACTTCTCTTTCACAGACCAGGTGTTACGCTTGAGGGGACGGCTGTGCGTCCCCAGAGACGAGGAGCTGTTGAGAGAGCTCCTGACTGAGGCACACGGTTCCAGATTCACCATACATCCCGGAAACACGAAAATGTACCATGACTTGAGACGCGAGTTCTGGTGGAGAGGGATGAAGCGGGATGTGGGTGAGTTCGTGCAGCAGTGCTTAGTGTGCCAGCAGGTGAAAGCCGAGCATCAGAGGCCTGCAGGGCCGCTTCAGCCGCTTCCAGTGCCGGAGTGGAAGTGGGAGAGCATCACCATGGACTTGGTGGTGGGTTTACCTGTTACCCAGCGAGGACACGACGCGGTCTGGGTAATAGTGGATAGGTTGACGAAGACGGCACGATTCTTGCCGATCCGAGTCACTTTGGGACCAGCACAGTTGGCAGAGAGGTATATCCGTGATGTGGTGCGACTACACGGAGTTCCGCGGGAGATCGTATCCGACCGGGATACCCGCTTTACGTCCCAGTTTTGGGCTGAGTTTCAGCAGGCTTTGGGGACGAGGTTGAGGTTTAGCACGGCTTACCACCCCCAGACGGACGAACAGTCGGAACGCACGATACAGACACTTGAGGATCTTTTGCGTGCCTGTGTACTAGTCTGGAGGGGCTCTTGGGAGGAACACCTGCCCCTGGCAGAGTTTGCATACAACAACAGTTATCACTCGAGCATCGGCATGGCTCCCTACGAGGCTCTGTACGGACGGAAATGCACGGCACCCTTGAGTTGGGTTGAGGTGGGGACCAAGTGGGAGGTTGGCCCCAGGTTGATCCGGCAGAGTCAGGAGGTAGTTGAACAGATCCACAGACGACTCCGCACTGTCAGGAGCAGACAGAAGAGCTACGCAGATCGCAGACGCAGAGAGGTGCAGTTCGAGGTTGGGGACCACGTCTTTCTTCGTGTTTCGCCCATGAAGGGCTTACAGCGGTTTGGGGTGAGAGGGAAGCTCGCGCCGAGGTTCGTGGGGCCCTTCGAGGTCCTGGAGCGGGTTGGACCCGTTGCTTACAGACTTGCCCTTCCCCCGCAGCTTTCTGGTGTGCACGACGTGTTCCACGTGTCCAACCTCAGGAAGTACGTAGCCGATCTCAGCCACGTACTGAGTCACGAGAGCGTCGAGGTGAGCGACGACCTGACCTACCCCGAGCGGCCAGTGCAGATCCTAGACCGAGCCGTCCGCAGGTTGAGACGAAAGCAAGTACCCCTGGTAAAGGTTTTGTGGAGGAGCCAGCGGTACGAGGAGGCTACCTGGGAGCCTGAGGCGGCAATGCGGGAGCGGTACCCAGAGCTTTTCGCGGGTACGTCTTTTCGGACCGGCTTCGGTCCTCTTTGAGTTTGTTATGGTTATTTGGACATCCTTTTTCCGCACCCTAGTTGGCGCAAGTTTCGGGGACGAAACTTCCTTTGAGTTTGTTATATTGTAACGAGCTCGTGCCCCAGACGTCTTTTAAGACGTCTGGGAGGTGGCCCAGACGTCTGTAAAGACGTCTGGGATCACATCCAGACGTCTGACCAGACGTCCGGGATAGTTTACAGATGTCTGACGAACAGTTATACTCGCACGGGATATTCGTCTGCGCGCCTGTGCGCGCAGACCTGCGATCCGCATCTTCTCTGCGGCTGCAGGCGACTGCGGCCGTCTCTCTCCTCCTCTCCGCGCGGCGTTAAAAGGGGGAGGGGGCGCGCCTCCCCTCCCGTCTCCACCATCTTCCTCCTCTCCTGCTGCGGGCGGAGCGAGCGGACGCAAGGGCGCAGCGGCAGCGGCGCAGCAGAAGGCGCGGAGGAGCTGCGGCGTGCGAGGGCGGGGCTCTGCCGTGAGGGCGAGCTCGCCGGGAGCGGCTTGGCCGGCCGGCGAAGGGCGCAGGGGGGCGCAGAGCGTCGCGAAGAGGGACCTGCTGCGGGCGGAGCAGCGGACGCGCGAGGTGCGACGCGGGCGGCGTCGCGAGCGGAGGCCGAGCGAGGTTCTGATTCTGGAAAAATCTCCAGAATCAGACGTCTGGACTGATATCCAGACGGCAAGGTCGACGTCTGTGTGATCATACCGACGTCTGAAAGGTGAGTTCCGCTTTCTCCTTCTTCTTTTGTCGACTGACCGTACTGAAGGAGGAGGGTTGGCTGTGCGCAGGTGTTCGGATTCGTCATCCTTTGCGAATCCGACGTCTGGAAGTTGTACCAGACGGCGGGAGTGACCTCCAGACGTCCGGAGAGACCATCGGACGTCTGGGATCTAGGAGAGACGTCGCCACAGACTTCTGGACGTCCGGGGAACCAAGCCGAACAGGTAATTCTCTGATCCACCGTTTAAGACGTCTGGAAGGAGTTCCAGACGTCTGATTTTGCACAGTATTGTCTTTCTCGACCCGTTTAGGGCCCGTTTGGGCTCCGTTTTCCGCGATTCGAGTTGCGTTCGATTCAGAATTTATTCCTCTACCCGCCTACAGTAGCTATACACTGTTTTGAGACACTCCTTGTGTTTGATCCTTGTGATAGGACCTCGTTCGGTTGCCGTCTTGAGAGTCGCGGAGGCGCGCGGGATTCCCGACCACGCCCCCATTACTTCCGTTGTACCTGGTAGAGTGGTTTTAAGCATTAATAAAATCTGTTAAAGTATGGAACCATAACTAGAACCTAGGGCATTGCATGAACCCTAGGAATGAGAAATGTATGGAATGATAGCTCCTAGGTGTTGCATGAATCCTAGGGCCGGAAAACTAGATTGTATGATAGATCCTAGGATATGGCATGAATCCTAGGATGGAAAAACTAGTGGAATGTATATTACTGCAGTCTTGGAAAAATGGAAAGGAATATATAAGCTGCCTGTGAAATTAATTAACAGCTGCCTGTTATGAACAAGGAAACATGTTGAGATCATGGAATGTGAGAACGTGAATCTGGAAAGTGAAACATATGATGTTCTGAGATAAAGAGCTGGAACCCTACGGGGAATTAGGAGTGGAACTCCTGGAAAGAAAAGGAATGGAACTGAGATGTAGTTGTACTGTCTCTTGGGTACGCAGTACCAAGGGAAGTACCTGTATCTGTTTTAGTGCAGAGTGGGGCCAGCCGCCCCAGGGACCCGGGGTTAGGCTTGGCCGCTCTGTACCGACTTGTTGGCCCTCGTGTACGTAGTACCGAGGAGAGCTAGTAGTGTTAGGAGAGTACTAGCTACCCCACGGGCCCCGGGGTTCTGCTAGCCTCCTTCACCGACTTGTTAGGCCCACTAGGGCAAACCAGGGTAGTCAGACGAGGGTGCGCGGACTGTGGAGGGGCAAGGCCTCGGTTTGGTTACTGTGGAGGGGTTGGACCCCTGTTACTGAGAGGGCTCTGCCCTGGTTCCGTGCTGTGCTTTGGGCGCACCCGTTAACGGAAACGACTGACCGCGTGCCAGTACGGGCTAGCTACCTGTGCGTTTATCGCGCGTGCCGTAGTCACCGTTACGTCTGTCAGTGACCTTGGGGTGGTTGACTGAGGGTAGGATCACCACGGGGGACTCTCCCGGCCAGGAGAGCACCACGTGCTACTTCTACTGTTGGAAAAGACTGCAATCAAGATCGTCCCACGAGGACATTCGAGATCAAGTAAAGGATCTGAGAAGTAAATGAAATAGTGAGAAAAATTGAAAGATGTAAATAAAGGAAGTAATAGAACATAACAGCTACTGGACACTCTACTGTTGCCTTTAGTTAGTTTGCCACTCTACTCAGCGTTTTGCTGACGTGTTACACTCGTTACCTTTTTCAGGACCAGGTGTTGAGCAGCCAGGGTCGGCGGCTGCAGAGGACGCTGGGCCGAGTAGGGTCCAGTAGAGTTGCCACAGCTTTGTACCTTCTTTTGTTTCTGTTCTAGTGAGTAGTTTTGTTTCCGCTGTACCTTCTTTACCTGCAGTTTTTGTTATATGATAAATGTTGTTTTACTATTGTGGTGGTGCCTACTGTAGTAGTTTCTTTCCTTACTGCTGTACTTTTTACTGTTAGTTATATTCATGCTGAATGTGGTTTATTTTACTGTCTTTTGGTTACTTCCTCGTTGGACGACTGGGTCTTGGGATTAGTCGAGTCGGTCCGGTTCTCGTGTCTCGTAGGGACTCGGGAACCGGGTCGTTACAAGTGTAGCCAAATGTCCTTAGTTGATTAAGCTAACTATAGCTTGATAGACTTTAAGACTAAGATTCTACTAACTCTTTACTTAATTAATTCTGAATATCTAGCCTTTTTACTTAACCTGATGATAGAAGCAAATATTCAAAAAGCAAAAGGATTACTTAGTCTAATTGATTAAAAAGTTACAATTTAATTCCAAAACTTAAGTTTTGAACTTAATACACCTTAGCTACTTTATTTCAGGGTAAAGAATAAAAAAATAAATCCTTAGGGTTTAAGATTCTAACTTAAATAAAATCTCGTTTAAAATTTCAAAAACAAAAGTGTGTTCTGAAAAATGCTATAAGTAAAAATCTAAATAACGATTCAATGCTCATATAAAATACTATTTATAATATATATTTATTTTTATTTTTGGTTTCCAACCTAAAAGGAACATTAAGCTTTTAATTACTAATAAGTATAAATATTTTTTTTATATCTTCTTCTTTTTCTTTGTTTCTTTATTATAGATGTAAAACCACTTTATTAGTTTTATAATTTTGTAATTTTCAAATTTTTATATTTGTATATTTTTATTTCTATGTTTTATAAAATTTTACAATTTTTATGAATTTTTTCAATTTTTTTAATTTTTTATGGTATTTCTTATTTTAATTAATTTTTGGTATTTCTAATTTTTTAAATTTCGTTTTATTTAATTTTTATGTGTGTTTTATATTTTCTCTACAAATACACTTGATGTGAAAATTTCACTTCACATCCCCCCATGCCAAGATTTTACAATGTCCTCATTTTAGTAAGGGTGAAAAAGATATTACACTTCACTTAGTGTAGGGTGATGGAAGGAGTCAGATAGAGGAGATCAAAGATCTCTGTGCGGACGATTCCTATTCTAACCAAAGGTTAGAGTTGTCAGTCAAACTAAGTAAACGTAATCAGTGTAAAATGAAGTGAAGAATCAGATACAGATTCAAGTATATAGGATGGGAAAAGTGTAGAAAATAGGAAACAGCTATATACAAGGTGTGGATGGAGAAATAACAAACCCTAATGGAGCATGTGACAGTCTCCAACAAGACCCAAAGCATGTGATTCCAAGAATGGTTTTAAACATTGGCCATTAACATTGAAGGGTTGATCCTTGTTAGGTTCGGTGATTTCTACAGTTCCATTGTTGAAGACTCTAACAACAATAAATGGTCCTTGCCATTTAGATCTAAGCTTTCTGGGGAAGAGCTTCAAATGGGCATTAAAAGGCAACACCTTCTGACCAGGTGTAAAAGATTTGTGGGAAATGTGTCTATCAAGGAAGGCTTTAAGTTTTTCCTTATACAGCTTTGAACTCTCATAGGAATCATGACGTAATTCCTCAAGTTCACTAAGTTGCAATCTACGATGACCACTAGCCTTCGTGAGGTCTAAATTATAGTTTTTAATTACCCAATAGTCCTTGTGTTCAATTTCTATGGGAAGATGACAAGGTTTCCTGTAAACAAGTTTGTATGGTGACATGCCTATTAGTGTTTTGTGGCCAGTCCTATAACCCCACAAAGCCTCATCTAAATGGGAAGACCAATCCTTCCTATCGGGTCAGATTGTCATTTGAAGGATCTTTTTGATCTCCTAATTAGCGACCTCGATTTGCCCATTAGTTTGGGGATGATAAGGTGTAGAAATAAGATGTGTAACCCCATATTTTCTACATAAATTCTTAAACTTTGCATTATTAAAATGAGAACTGTCGTTAGAAATGATAGCGTGAGGTACGCCAAAATGAGCAATAATATGACCTAAATAAAAGGAATGACAACTCGATAATCATTTGTGCATGTAGGTATGGCTTCAATCAAATGAGAAACATAATCAATAGCAAGTAAAATATATTCGAAGCCAAAAGAGGATGGAAATGGACCCATAAAATCTATGCCCCAAATATTAAAGATTTCATAGACAACAATTAGATTCAGAGGCATCATGTCTTTTCGGGACATGCTACCAAGAGTTTGGCAGCGACTACATGTCTTACAATATGTCTGTGAATCTGCAAATAAAGTGGGCCAATAAAACCCACATTGGAGAACTTTTATTGTGGTCTTTCGACCACATAAATGACCACCACAAACCTGGTCATGACAAAAAGAAAGGATAGAATCAATCTTAGAAGAAGTAACACAACGCTTAATGATTTGATCATTTTGGAGTTAGAAAAGATACGAATCTTCCCAGAAATAGTATTTGGCTTCCGATTTGAGTTGTGATTTTCTATTCCCATCCCAGTCTGCTAGGAATTGATGTGTAACCAACTAGTTTACAATATCTGCATACCAAGGAAGATCTAAGGATATAGTCAAAAGATGTTCACCAGGAAAGTGTTTAGTGATTGGAGGAGATGATTCAATAGTATCAGAAGGAAGGTGGGAAAGATGGTTGGCAACAACATTCTATCATCTCACCTTATCAAAAACTTCTAGGCCAAACTCTTGCAAAAGCAAGATCCATCTGATCAACCTAGGTTTCGTGTCCTTTTTAGATACAAGGTGTCGAATAGTTGAGTGATTAGAGTACACAAGGAATCGAGATCTGAGTATATAAGATCTGAACTTTTCTAATCCAAATACTATCGCTAGTAATTCCTTTTCCATAACTATGTAATTCCTTTGTGCCTCATTCAAAGTTTTACTAGCATAGTAAACCACTACCACATTCTTTTCAATTTTCTATCCTAAAACAGCTCCAATTGCATAATTTGATGCATCACATATGATTTCAAATGGTAAATCCCAATTAGGTGGTTGCATGATCGAAGCCTATGTAACTCTGTCTCTCAATGTCTCAAATGCAGATATACACTCCTCACTCATCTCAAAAGTCATATCCTTTATGAGGAGGTTTGTGAGTGGTTTGGCAATCTTTAAAAACTCAAGTATGAATCTTCTATAGAATCCCACATGCCCGAGAAAAGATCTAATACCTTTGATTGAGTCAGGAATTGGAATATTTGCAATTTGATTGATCTTAGTTTGATCTACTTGGATACCTCGCTCAAACACAAGGTGGCCAAGTACAATGCCCTCTGGAATCATAAAATGGCTCTTCTCCCAACAAAGGACAAGATTCACTTCTATACATCACTTGAGAATCTTCGACAAATTATCCAAACAGCTATCAAATTTTCCTCGAAGACTGAAAAATCATCCAAAAAAACCTCCATATATTCACCAACCATTTCGGTAAAAATGGCTAACATGCAACGTTCAAAAGTCGCAGGTGCGTTACGAAGCCCAAATGGCATTCTTTCGAAAGCAAAGGTTCCGAAGGGGCAGGTGAAAGTCATTTTCTCTTGATCTTTAGGATAAATTGCTACTTGATTATATCCAGAATAACCAGCTAATCTCTTAAGGATTTGATCAATGAATGGCAAAGGAAAATGGTCCTTCTTTGTAACTTTGTTGAGCTTGCGATAGTTGATAGAAACCCGCCACGAATTCGCAATTCGTGTGGGAGTGGTTTCTTCAGGTTTAATCTTGATTATGGTGAGTACTACCTTTTTAGGTAACACTTGAATTAGACTCACCCAAGGGCTATCAGATATAGGGTAAATAATGTCAGCATCTAGCCACTTGATGATTTCTTTCTTTACGACCTCCTTTAAATTTGGATTTAAATGTCTTTGAGCTTCTCTTGAAGGTCATGCCCCATCTTCAATATAGATGCTATGAGTACAAAAATTGGGGCTAATCCCTGTGAGATCATGTAAAGCCCACCCAATTGCCTTCTTATAATCTCATAAAACCTTGATCAATTTTTATTAGATGAGAGTTAATGATTACAGGATATGTTTGATCAGGTTCTAGATAAACATATTTAAGATTATCAGGCAATGGTTTCAATTCTAATAGAGGAGTAAAACTAACTATAGAATTTGGGGTAGCATTTTTGACTGCAAAGAGTGAATTAAATGAGTTGTGAGATTCGGATTTCGGATCGAGTACAGATTCTGATAACGGGCTTTCATTTTGAGGGTAAAAGATATCAAAAGATGTGTTTTGTAGTTCTGGAGAACTAAGGTCACCCTCAAAAACTGAAATAGATCTAATTTCCTCAATCCAATTGTAATCCAATCCTCTAGAAGCTCTAAATATATCCAATTTAGTTGTCTTCTCCCCAAATTTCAGCTCAATCTTTCTGGATTCACAATCTATGTTGGCCTTTGCAGTGGCCAAAAAGGGTCTCGCTAAAATAATTGGGATATCTCTAATGTGTTCGGGTACTTCCATATCAAGTACAATAAAATCCACCAGAAAATAAAAGTCTCGAACTCTTACAACTATATCCTCCAACATTCCTTTTGGTGACTTAATAGTTTTATCGGCTAATTGTAAAGTCACATTGGTAGACTTAAGGTTTTCTATTTTGAAATGTTTTACCAAAGATGAAGGAATGAGGTTAATAGATGCTCCTAAATCTATGAGGACTCTATCAAAACACTGGTCCCCAATTATACAGGAAATAAATGGAGATCCTGGATCTTTTTTTTTTAAAGGAAGCGTACTCAAGATGATAGAGCTCACATGCTCTAAAAGTACCACAGTGCTTCCTTTCTTCGGCTTACGCTTAGGAGTACACAACTCCTTAAGAAATCTTGCATAAGTCAGAATGTATTTGATAGCAACTAAGAGTGGGATATTAATGTGTGCCTGTTCATAAATTTTAATTAAATCCCCATCTAATGTAACAAATTCTTTTTGTTTTCTAGTCTTCTTCAAAGCTTCAAGAAATGGGACTTGGATTTCCAGTTCTACTGAGGTATTTCCCGGATCTCGCGAATTAGCGGGAATTGCGAGATCGGGTTCTACACCACTTACAAATGTAGAAATAGGGGTCGTTCTAAATGTACTAGGGTCTTGGGATAGGTTCTTTGGATAAACTAGATCCTAAGTGGAAGTTACACGATGGGTTGTAATAGAGTTAATACCCGCATGTGAAGAGGAAGCTGATGAAGAAGATGCTTATTGATGCTGGAAAGATGGATTAGAAAGTAAAGGTTGATTTCCTTGATTTAAAAATGATACTCATAATCATGATTAGCAAAGGGTGGATTCTGATTCAGATTTTTGATTCAAGGGTAATTGATTAAGGAAATGGACATGTCCTTGATTTGAATTTTGAACTCCCAGGTGTGGTCTCTTCTGGATATTCCAAGGGTTTGGAACTGGCTAGGATGGAAGGGCCCCTAGCTGACGAGATTCAGCTAACTACATGATTTGGCCCCTAAGATCAGACAATTCTACGAAACATTGCCATTAGACTTCAGTAAGAGCCTCAGCAATCTCTCGTTGGCTCTCAATCACAGCTCGCAAAATCTGGTTGAGCTGCAAATCTCTATTTGGCCCTACGAAGTTCTGCGAACCCGTGTAAAATGTCATCACGTTAGGTTGCTGAAACGACAACGTAGGCGGGTTTTCCTTAGTCTGAGTTAGATATGAAGGTCTTTGTGAATGGTCAGACCAAGAGAAATTAGGGTGATTACGCCATCCAGAATTATAGGAATTCGAATATGGGTTTGATCTTAGTGTATATCCTTGAATGGCATTAAAATCTGAAGGATAAGGTGTGTTTTCCACAAAAATAGGAAGTGGGGAATGAAGTGGGAAAGATTTTGGGACAAAGGTCCCTCCTTGGGTTGGTGTAGGAGTAGATAGAAAACCCAAGGAAGTTGGATCTCTAGAATCCAGATTATTCACAATCTCCCTCCCCATGGGAATTTGTGAAACAGGTAAATTCGTGGGATTTTGCATAGCAAGTAGAGGTGTAAGAGATTTCATTGTGTTTCGGACCTCGTCGAGATGCTTCGCTACGATGTTGACTTTGTCCAATTTTTCTGCAATAATCTCTAAATCTTTGGAACTGGACAAATTACCGATCTTGTGAATGCCCTGATGCAGATTTTGATGTCCTGTGTTAGTGCCCCATGTGAATTACAACATAGATGCATTATTGATCGAGTTTTCTACCATCCCTTCAAATAATTCTGAGGCAGATTCTGCATCGCGATTTAAAAAATTGTCTCCACAAGAGGCATCGACTAGATTACCAATGCCCTCTTGCAATCCATAATAAAAGATGTGCATTAGTTGCCAATGAGGGATGTCGTGATGTGGGCATTTCCTTTCTAATTCATGAAAGCATTCGCACGCTTCATGAATTGGTTCTCCTTGGTCTTGAGTAAAAGTTGTGATAGGTCGCCTTAAAGCATTGGTGTAACCAATAGGGAAGAATTTCTTTAAAAATGCAGATTCAAGTTCAGCCAAAGTTGAGATTGGTCTTGCAATAGTTCTGTACCAATATGCAGCTTTATCCTTAAGGCTAAAGGAGAACATTTTCATTAGTAGGATTTCTCTATTTTGATTTCGAGGTCCAAGAGTTTGAGATAGATTTTTAAGATCTTCGATATGTTGAAATGGATCCTCGGATGCAAATCCATGGAAATGTGGGATTAGACCTATAATATTTGGCTTTAATTCTCGGTCATTTTCCCCAATGGGATTCTTAACATTAGGCTCTACTAGTGCATTAGATGGATTATAATAGTCTCGTAGTAGAGGCCAAGCATGGGGGATCGGCAAATCAGGGATATGAAAACCTACCTCAGGTTGAGGTGGAGAATGAGCTTGTAGATTTTATAGATTATGGAGAGCAGCCATCAACAAATTAATTTGGCAGTTCTACTTGAGGATTTGGAGATTCTGGTTCAGGAGCGCCTCATGAACATCAAAAGGCGGCATCTCCCCCTAACCAAAAGGGATCTCGGGATTTTGGCTTTACAATTGGTCCATAAAATCAAATGCAGAAGAAGCAGATGAATCAGATGGGAAATTAATTGGTTGCTTAGGTGCAACTGGTCTAGGTATACCTGTCAACTGAGATACGAGAGGCGATTTCAGGGATCACCTCCCGTGCATAAGCCAGAAAAAAAATGCAAAGGCACACTCATGCCACTAAAACAATGGTAAACAAGACCTGCAAAATAGCTCGAAAAAGCGAGTTTTTCTCTTCTTTCAAAGGAAAGAAGAGAGTCCTAGAATACGTAAAATAATTTGGATGCAAATAAGTATAATATCAGTATCAAAATATGCATCCTAAACTCGTGTCTACGCAAGTGCATATCATTAAAGCACAAAGGTCTAAGGTCAAGGATCGAGACCACTCACTACAGGCTCCCTGGGGCTTTAGTAATGAGATAGACTTGTTGATCTTCAACCAAAGCCATAACAGGTGCAAAGGGGAGAGGTAGAAAATTTAGACTCATGTGACTCTAGTGATCGCACTGTGTGCACGATAGCATACAATAGACGATAGTGAAAAAAAAAATCCCATGCATTCTGCAAACAGATTTAAGTCAGAAATTTTATTATCCTCTTTTTACTTAATCTTTTTAAAAAATATGATAGAGAGAAGTAAAGTGACCGCTTTTTAAAGTATTTTCAACAAAAATATGGTCTTGTTCATTATTTCCAAGATGGGGATCTACGCGAGTTTTGCGTGTTTTCCCGCTGATGCAAGAAAAATAGGGGAAAACTTTTCCCTAGTCAGATCACAACAAGAACTAGCAGGTATATGCACTCCTAGGAGTGTATGCCTAAAGCATACTACTGTTAGTCAGAAAGTGTGCATATTTTTATATTTTTTAAAATTTTTTAAACTAACTAAATGCAGAAATACAAACAACACTAGAGACTAAGAGAGAAATACCACAATGGTAAAAAAAAAAAAAAGAGAACAGAAAAGGAAAACCTGCCTCCTTTCTTGAGAATACCTGCAGAGGTAATTTTGAAAATAAGACAGAAAATGGAACAAAACAAAACTAATTAGTACAAAACAAAACATATAAAACAAGAATAGCAATGCCAAATATAATCTATAGTTACTTCCGTGGCAATGTTGCCATTAAAATGTTCATTTATTTTCTCAACACAGTTAATTAAGTTAATTAGGATTAATTAAGTACAAGAGAAAGTAACTTAGGTTAACTTGAATTAATGCCGATTGAGTAGTGTAGGGTCAATCTAACCTAACATTTTAGATTTTAGTTCGTTTTTAACTAGTTGAGTCCAGGTCGCTCACTAGGAGGCATAACTTAATTTGATTCACCATTTAATCCTAAGCATTAATTACTACTAATTAATTAGAATTATAATTACAATACTTTAAGATCATGAATCTTGCATAAAAGATATTTAATTAAAAACATGCAATATTTCATAAGACAAACATATTTACACATGTGATCAATTATTTAAAACAAGTAAACATGTTTATTTTTATTAATTTCTTTTCTTTTAGAAAAGATTTAAGGCAAGAAAGAGAAATGCAATTATGTACAAGTGCCTTATTTATCAATTAAACTCTAAAAAAAATTGTATTAGAGTAAGGTACAAAAATTGGACGTCTTAAACAATTGAGCTTGAATTATCGAAGGTCTAAAACTTTGATTTTCCTTTTATTTACTTTCTTCAATCTTCATCCTTCATTCTTTGTCTTTTCTTCTTCTAACTCTTTCTTTTTTTATTCTTTTCCTTTGTTCTCCATTTGCTTCTCTTTCCTTTTCCTTTACCTTTCTCCTTTGTTTTTCCCTTACGCACCATGACCTCTTCTTTTCTTCTTCTCTGAATTCCTTAAGTCAATTATCATCTTCTCTTCTATTTCTTTTCCTCTTATCATTCAAGTGTGTATTTGAAGCACATTTGAATTGAAACAAAAATTTGGTTTTATGGTTGCTAGCTCGGACCAGTCAGAAATACACAGCACCCCTATCAGGGTGGGACTAGACCCTACTAGGTCCAAGCCTGGTTCATTACTTTTAGTTTATTTCCCGATTTAATCATCACATATGCATAGTCTCTGGCCTCCCAATCCCACATGCACAAGCCCGCTCATGGGCTCACATTCACATGCCCACAGGTGCACACACACCAAGGCACATGCATCGCACGCACCTACACACACCATATGATCTTTATGCACCTTGCGTTGACGAACGAATGGCTTACAACACTTTTTACTTTTATCCCATGGTGTGCTCTCTTTCCTTACAGATGTGTGACTATTCTTATCCCTTCCAGACCAGACTTTGGCTAGAGGCACAAGCCGACTCAGAGCACCAAATCGAGCAAACTAAAGCTCGTTGGAAAGCTCTAGAGTGGATCTAAAGGATTGCAGCATCAATTTATTGCTGAGGATAGATTCTACCCTTCAATTTAAAGGGCGAAGATCAAAAGTTTCCATAGCCATTCTGGCCTGAAGATGAGCAACATATGTCTAAGGACTTGCAGGAATGCTATTTGACCTGAGATGAGGTACTGAAGAGATTCTGGAGCTAATTTTGCTCCTAAAGGTGAAGGAAGGAGGTTGAGGAAGCTTTTGGGAGGTGGAGAAACTCAAAAGCTTCAAGCAAAAGCTTTAAAGCTTCAAATTAAGTTTTGAAAAGCTTCATAGACAGCTTAAGGTTAGCTACACCAAATTCAACAACCTCTGAAGGTTTTTAGTACTCTATCTAGGCAGTGTTTACATTTAAATCTCATCGAAAAGGCATTGAAGTCAGTATTGGGTTCAAATTAACCCAAACTACACAGAAGTTGGATTCATCTAAAACCTTGACTAAAACTCATCCAAATTGAATTAAATCTATCTAATTTCATTCCAGAAGTAATTTGAACTTATCAATTTCTTGAATTGAAACCTAAATCAACATATGAGACCTAATTTTGACCACTGAACCTCAATATTTGACTTTCATCACTGAGCATTCTCAGATGCAATTAACACTTCAAATCTTCTCTATTTGATCTCTGGAATGTGTTCAGGGCTTTAAAAGGGAGCTTTGACCTAGAAACTTCAGGTTTTAGGTCTGCCGCCTGTGCTCTAGAATTAGTTTGTTCGACAGAACAAACTCAGGCCTATCTGAATGAAAGGTCTTCAAATTTGACATTAGGGCATCCATCTGATGCTTCTAAACCTTTAAAATTAAGATTACCCCTATTGGATAGACTTCTCCAACTCTGTCGGAGTTGGAGAAGACAAAGGTCTAAATCTTTCTCCAGGTCGTAAAACTTCAAATAAAATGTTGTAGAATGATCATTGAGCCTCAAATAAGTGATATGGAGGTTCTAAGGGAGTTCTATAGGCTGATGAATACAAGTTGACTCACTGGAGCTTGCCAGAGCTTTGGTGAATTTAGACAATGGCTAAAAGATAATAAACATCATCAAAACATGCCATGAACGATTTGAAAAGTTTCCTAAGGTTACAATGAACCTCAAGAACACATTAATTCATTTAATTATTAATCATACTGAAAGATAAGCATTGAATTCATAAGATCCGTAATATGAGTTCGATAGAACTTAGGATATGTTCTCTCACTCAATTGAGTGGAGAGATCATGTCAGTGGAGTGTGGCGAAGGTGAATAGGTGATTAATTAGGTGGATACACTTCTCCTTAGCCGCCATTGACAGCGAGCTCAGGAGGTTGAATGTATTTTAGGCGTTTTAGTTATAGGTGATTATTAATCCAATTAAAGCAAAAATAGGGGCCCTAAGATGATGATTAAGTGATGGAGGGCCCTAGTGGAGGTGAATTACCATCAAATACTTCTGCCTTGGACAGCAGAAGCAGCTAATGAAGTGGAGATGGATTAGGTGTTCAAATTAGGGAATTAAAGTGTTAGAAGTGATCATGGAGGATTACGGAAGATGATTGATGAAATTAAAAGACAAAAGAGTGCTCTAGTCAAGCTCAAAGAGCCCGTCGGAGCTGAGGAAGATGACAAAAAATCTAGCATTAAATCTAACTAACCTACCTAATTGGCTACACTAATTAAACTACTTACCTAACCTATCGTTACTTGGATGAAGGAGGCAGTTGATCTCCATCAAAGGATCTTAGCGGAGGAGGAAATCAGAGGGTGGAGGAAGAAGTCCGACAGGTGTAGGCGAAGTGTAGAGATGAAACCCGATGTCGGCACTGCGTCTGAGGACTCAGTTGATGACGACGGAGATCAGGAGCAAGCGAAGATGAACGGAGGAAGACGGAGGAAGAGGAGGAAGGTCACCAGAATTGGAGCGAATAGCCTATCTGCTAGCTCAGTGGGTTGAAAGAGGGAAGGGAGCTAACCTCTTGAAATCGGAGATGTGGAGGGGTATTTATAACTTGTGGCGGCTAAGGAGGAGGGTGAATTTGGACGAAAAGAGGTCTAGGAGTGAAGTAACCACCGGTGTCTTCTCCGACGCCGGTGAGGTTAACTTCATGCCCTAAATTGGATTTAAGCATCATCCAGATCGATGGATGAAAAGAGGATGGTGAGAGCAAGCTCCAGGAGCTTGGCAGGGAAGGGCAGACATCGAATGGACAGTGATCGGTGGGTGTGGAAACCTGTCGTCAGCCGTCGAAGAGGGTGAAGAAATGAAGAGGAAGAAGAAGTTTACAGGGACCTATCTGCAATGAAAGCTAAGGACCTAAGTGAAGATGAAGGACTCGATTGAAATAAAACTTAGGGACTAAGACATAAACTAAGTTTTTCAAGGTTTATTTTAATTTAAATCTTTTTCAAATTTTTATTTATCGTTATAAATAAGAAAGATATTATATTTAAACCTAGGATTTATGTTTTTGACCTTTTTCGCTTAACTTATTTAATTAAGTAAAGTTACTTAAGTTGTTACATACTTAGTTATAAGTTATACTTAAGTTAATTAACACATTAATTAAGTAAATAATTGATGATATTTTTGAGTCCATTTATTAAATAAATTATTAATAATATTTAACTAGATAATAATATAACATTTTAAACTTATTTTAAGTCCTTTAATGTTTTATCCCTTATTATATAATTATCCCATATATTTACATATTCTTAGCTAATTAACTAGGAAGTCTAGTTAATTAAGGGTAATTAGAAGCCATGATGAGCCTCTCATCATGCATTCCTCAGTAATTTTGAAAGGGACATCCTTTGAGAGAAGATTAGTCAGGGGGCATGCGATTTTCAAGAAATTAGGAATGAAACTGCAATAAAAACTAACATGCCCTAGAAATGAGTGGATGTCCTTGACTGAGACAGTAATGGGTAGTTTGGAGATCAAATTAACCTTAGCTCGATCAACCTAGATGCCTTTTCAGAGATGAGGTGACCCAGGACAATTTCCTCAGGTACCATGAAATGGCTCTTTTCCCATGAAGAACTAGATTTATGTTGATGCAACGCCTGAGGATTTGGATCAAGTGTAGGAGGAAATCATCAAAAGATTCCCCAAATACTGAGAAGTCATCCATGAAGGCTTCAAGGTATTCACCTACCATATTTGAGAATATGGCAAGCATGCATCACTAAAAAGTAGTGGGTGCATTGCAAAGACCGAATGGCATCCCACAGAACTCGTATGTTCTGAAGGGGCAGTAAAGGTAGTCTTCTCTTGGTCCTCATGATGGATTGCCACCTGGTTATAACCGGAGTACCCGTCCAAGAAGCAAAAGAATCGATTCCCTACCAATTTCTTGAGTATCTGATCAATAAATCGCAGTGGGAAATGATCCTTTTTCGTGGAGGCATTTAGTCTTCAGTAGTCAATATAGACTCTCGATGAGTTTGCTATATAGGTTAGTATAGTCTCTCCAATTTCAGTCATAATGACGGTGAGTCCTGCCTTTTTGGGAACAACCTGGATTGGACTCACCAAATGACTGTTGGAGATCAGGTAGATGATACCTACATGTAACCACTTGATGATCTCCTTTTCCACATCCTGTAGGTTCGGATTCAGGTGCCTCTGTATTTCACGGGATGGTCGTGAGCTCTCTTCGGTGTAGATGTGATGCGTGCAATATGAGAGGCAGATGCCAATCAGGTCATTGAGAGTCAAACCAATGGCTCTCCGATGCTGTTGGAGGATAGAAATTAGACATGTTTCCTGATCAGAGGTGAGGTGGGAGTTGATAATCACAGGAAATGTCTGATTTAAACCCAGGAAGACATATTTGAGATGGTCAAAGAACGGTTTCAACTCCATGATTGGATTATCAGTAGTAGCAGGTGGTTCAGGGTGAGGTTGAAGAGCATTAGGAGGAGCTAAAGGTATCTCTAGGTCTTGTTTAGGCTCTTCTGAATTTGGGGTTTGAACCTCTTATTGTTGATCATCAGAGACAAAAAGGTTTTCCTCGATATATGGGTCATCAACCATAGACTCGATGTCGCAAATTTGTTCGACAACCCCACAATTAATTCCTCCTTGGGCATTAAAGATACTGATCTTTAGTGTCTTACTCCCAAATTTTAACTCAATTTAGCCCTCCTCACAATTGATGTTGGCCCTAGCTGTAGCCAGAAAAGGTCCCAAAAATGATCGGTGTGTTCTTCAAGTTCTCAGGAGCATCCATGTCTAAAACTATAAAGTCCACGGTGAAGTAGAAATCGCATACCCTAACTATGACATCCTCAAGAATTTCCTTTGGTGACTTAATCGATCGATCTGCTAATTGCAATGTCACCTCTGTTTGTTTGAGCTCAGATTCTTCAACGTGGTCAAGTAGGGATGTAGGTATTAGGTTTATGGAGGCTCCTAGATCCAATAATGCACGGTCAAATTGAATATCACCGATTGTATAGGAGATCAGAGGGGTACTAGGGTCTTTTGCCTAGGCGGGAGCTTACTCAAAATGATGGAGTTGTGTTGCTCCAATAATACGATCGAGTTCCTTCCTTTGGTTTGCGACTTACACTTTAGTGTGCATATATCTTTTAGGAATCTCGTGTAAGCTAGTACGTGGCATATCGCATCCATCAAGAGGATGTTTCTTTGGACCTGCTTAAAGAGATTGACCAGGTCCTTCTCAAGAGCCACGGGTTTGGTTTTCTTCTTTCCCTTGGTCAAGGCCTCAAGAAATGGAACCTCAGTTGGTTCCTTTAGAATTGGCTCAGGATTTTTATCAAGGATTGGGGTGTCCTGGATGATCAGTCTAGGCTTAGGATCTATAGTATCAGGCTAATTGTGGCTAGGAAAAGGCGATTCTTGTGTCACCTTGCCACTATGAGTGGTGATGGAGTTTAATCCTGCCTGATTCTAGTTTAGGCTTGCGAGGATAGGTGTCTGCTACCGAAATCAAGAATAAGAGGTTCAAGCACCCATCTCATCAGGGGATGGAGTAGAATAGGCCTGATAGACAAAGTGGGCTTCACCTCGATTTGGATTCATAATGCCCTCTAGTTTGGCACATTATTTGGATTCGGAAGAGGCTATGAAGGGAGTGCACTCGGCTGGCGAGCACTTGCCAGATGGGCTAATTGATTGAGTAGCTCAAAGATCTCTTCTTTATGTTGTTTTTGCATGTCAACCAAGGTCAGGAGAATCATAGATGCTTAATCTTCCTTAGGTGGTCCAAATTGGAAATTTTGATTTGGCCTTGGTTGAGTGCATTGATAGGGATGCCGATTTTGTAGTCGGGGTTGGAATTAAGGTCTTGGATTTGGGTTATTTCCTTACCACACAAAATTTGGATGATTACTCCATCCAGAATTGTAGGTATTAGAGAAGGGATTGTTTTGAATGGCATGGAGATCCTCGTAGGTCTGAGAATTCCCTGAATAATTAGGGTACAAGGGTTTGGAGTTCCCCTAATTGTGGTAGGTTGTCCTAGAGTTGCCTCCAAAATCATAACCAGGTGGTGGTGGATACGCATCCATCCCTGGAGAGTGCTTGATATTGTGTGCAGCTTCCCTACCTGAGGGTAGGTCTGTATATATGCTTTGTGGTGTGGAGGTGGTCTTCTGTAGATGTTGAGTAATGTCGTCCACTTTCTTCTAAATGATGGAGACCATATCTAATTGGCTGGCTACCAACTCCAAGTCAACAGATGAGGAAAGGCCCCAAGATTCGTGTACACCCCTATTGTCAATGTGCGAGTGGACGTCCAGTCATATGTACCTAGTGACTCTTTGTTCAGGGAGTTCTTGCACATTTTCTCCAGAATTCCCCAAATCTCGCCTTCATGCTGACTTATGATGCTGTGATGCACGTGTTTCGCATGTTTGAAATTGGGGTTAAGAGTAACCTGCCGTTGTAGTCGCAAAACTCGTTAGGAAGTAAAATTTTACTGAAACTCCAAGGGAGTCCCAGGTTGAGCACAGGGAGGCGATGTTTACTTAATTCAAAAACCAAACTTCGTTTTGTTTTTTTTGGTGTTTTAGTTTTATTTTTTTTTTCGTTTGTTTTTATAAAGCAAGAAAATAATATGGATCACACTGGAGATAGAAGCTAATATGATATATATTGCACAAATGTTTATTGCTATAATCTAGAAAGCATAAAAAAGAGAGAGGTGAGAAGGAATCTCCCGAATCGGTTGTTCGGTGAGAAGACAGCACCTAGCGGAAGCTTGGACGAAGGAGGTGAGGAGCTGGACGACGGAGGTGAGATGCAGGAGGACGTCGAGTAAAGAAAGCTTCAGCGTGGCTCTAGAATGCTAGTGAGGAGGCGGAGATGATCTACTACTGGAATGGAGGTGAGAGGATGACTCCAAGGTGACCTATGAATGGCGATGGGAAGATGGAGGAATATTTGGTGGGGTAAAAAGATGCTACACTAATAGGACCCTTCGAAGCTTGAGAGTAAGCACTAATGGAGCATTGGTAGGCTTCCTAGAGGCTAGGAGTAGGTTGGAGTAGAGTAGGCAGAGATGAAGAGGAATGGGGGGTGTAGGAGTGTTTATATAGCGATGGGAGGAAGAGCATCCCGTGCACAAACATTTAGCGACAGCTACAAGTGCCACTAAAGGCCACTCGACCTGTCGCTAAAGATCCTTGCCTCTTCATTGACTTGGCTGGCGCATGCACTGCATAGGCCATTTAGCGATAGCTGTAAGTGTCACTAAAGGCCCGATTTCTGTCGTTGCAAATCCCGCATGCACTGCTCACGGTGGCAGTTGTCGCTGATGTCGGATGCGTCGTGGCCATTGGATTCAGAGGTGAATGGCTGAGATGGCATGGAGATCACGCCTCTTGATCGCACATGAGATGGCTTGTTCTCAACGTGCATCGACAGCCACGTTCAACATCCGCGCTCAGCTGTGCATTGATGTAGCCTCTTCTTGGCCACTCATGCGCGATCGGGTGGTCGAATTTGAGGCACTTCTCTTCTACGGCTAATTGGTGGTGCATGGCAGAGTCGAACCTGCACCCTTGCTTTGCGAACTAGCCACTCCATCATTTGGCCAAGGAGACGGATTTTCAGGTGGAGGGTGATGTGGTCTCTTGTCTCGATCGTTGGATGAAGATCTAATGGTTGAGATGAGGCTTTCCTCGACCTGCCTGAGGCTAAGTGAGGAGAGATGCTTCTTCACCCATCGAGTGCACATCTTAGCTATTGGATCGAGATCCAACAGTTGGGATCTCATCTTGCGGTGGGCTTGGGGACGTATTGGCTCAGGTGTGGAGGCTTGGATGACACCACATGGCACCATCTGGGCCATCCATCTTCTTATTCTTGTGGAGGGTACTACAGAGCTCTGATTGAGGTGATTCTCGCGTTGACGGACTATAATTGTCGCCATGGATCCACCCTTACGGTCGGATTCTTTTTCGAAGCCCATAAAGATGTCGCACTGCCTCCTGGCCTTCTAAAATGACAGAATTAATGTACATAATATACAACTATCCTAAATGCAATGCAATGGATGTTTGTGCAATACTTATATGGTGATATGCAATGCTAGGCCAAGGAACTATCATCAATAAGCATTTTACGATGAATTTATGCATGTTTATCATACCCGCATGCTTACCTTTTGCTAGTCCCTAGCAAAATTAACCTAAATGCTACGTATAAAAGTAGAGTCAGGATTCAATTATTTAGGCAAAATTTGTCGATTGCTTTAGAAAATCTCAACCCCAAGACCTAATTACAAAAACTCAACATTGCCCGGGTGTCTACCAGAATGCAAACCGTCCAAGCCCTTGCCTTATTTGAAAAGAGAAGACACACAAATTATTTTTTTCTTATTTTTCTTCTTTTTTAATTATTTTTCGTACTTTTTGAGACTGAGAGTTCTGGGATAACCTTTTCTGCTACCCAACCCACCCAAGACTTGAAAAGGACTCTATATCCTAAGCAACCAGTGAAAAGAATGAAAGATTCATTAGGCGGCCGTTAAACTGGAATTAGGGTTTCTATGACCGTAGGTGACCTTACCTAGAGGCTTATCCTTTCGAACGGTACCTTTCTCCCTACTTTTATTTATGGGGTCTATACAAGGGTGAACGTAGTGTATATCTCCTCGGTTTATTCTACTTCCTTGCTTCTTCACTAAGTGTTTTGGGAATTATTGTACATTTTTGTGAGCTAGGCTCTGATTGCACAGCAATCATAGGTCTTAATTGACTTAAATTAGGCTTGGACTTAGCATAAGTTAGGGTTATTCATGCATGCATACGCATTATCTGCATCTTTACTGCTTTCCTTTAGCTATGCATAAAATAATGTTATAATGTGCTGATTAAGTGCATTATGTCGATTCCAGGGAATAAACTGATCAGGAGCTGGATAAGGAATAACGAGAGTTGTAGCAGAGCTGGAGCAGAAGGCCTAGTTTAGATGTAGGAATAATAATGTAAGGGGGTTAAAGGTTTTCTATTCTATTAAGTAGAAAAAAAGCAGTAAAATGTGAAGAGCTTAGGTCCATCCTAGCCCTAGGATAGCCTAGAGACTTCCCCAAGCCTTAGCCACCTTTAGATTTGGTCACAACACCCTAGGAAGCCCTGAAAGCCTATTTCCAACCCTTCTCTGGACGTCCAGATAAGTTTTAAGATGTCCAGGACCCTTAGCCAACTCCCACACACTTCAAACCCACTTCTGCAGTGTTATTTGACGTGGAGACACTTTGTCAAACGTCCAATTTGTGCAGAATACCCAAAACAGAACCCGAAATCCTTCCTGACTCTAATTGGACGTCCAGACAACAAGTCTGGACTTCTGATTTTTGAGTATAAGACGTCTGATTCTATAATTAGACGTCTGATACTACTATCCAATTCCTATTTTGAGATTTAAGCCTTGATCTTGGATCTCTAGGTCCCTAAACCCAATTCCAACCCCATAGGAACCTAAATTAAGGTGCCCTAACCATAGTACATCACCTCTAGACCTCCTTAAGGACCTAATGAGGTCCTCACTAAACCTAATTGACTTGGATCTTAGTCAAATCCATCAGCCTATTCAATTGGACTCATTGAGTCCAATTGAGCCCTCATCTCAGCACACACTGTCCAATTGGACTCAGTGAGAGTCCAATTGACCTAGACCTGACTTAATTGAGTTGCTTTACTCTCAATTAAGTTTCAACACACCCAATTAAACTTGTATTAAGTTTAATTGCACTTTACCTTAGTGAGTTAGGGTTTATAACCCTAATTTAAGACCTACCTTGACCAAAACCCACTAGAACCCAACCTAATCAACCTAGCCACCTAAGTTTCGACCCACACACACCCACACACACCATCCACACGAAAATATCTAGCCTAGAGATCTCTAGAACTCTCTACCATGTGTGGTTGCCTTGGTTGCCAAAAATAGCAACCAAGAGCCATTCAAATTTTAGATACACATTTGGTGGATCTAGAAACCACCATCCACCCTCTCTCTCTCACTCTCCCACGAGCTCCAACCATAGGCCTCTCTAGAGAATTCCATAATTCTCTAGAGAGCTTCCATTGGGTCTATAAAAAGACCCCATGGGTGGCCATTTGCACCGATTCACTCCCTTGGCAATTACTCTCCATTGGTGCCATTCATGCCACCTCCACTTAGCCACTCACTCCACCTCCACGAGCTCACTACCACCACCATGGAGGACACCATGCTGGGATGCTAGATCAACCCTACCTCTCTCCAAGGGTCGGCCTAAGCTACATTGGCCGCCCCTCATTCTCTTCTCAACCACTCCAATGCCATCGGGGACCACCCCTGAATGCCCTCTACTCTTTTAGCTCTAGATCATGCTTTTCATAAGTTTTACTGCTTTCATTTACTGCTTAGTAGAGTAGTTTCTCTTCTCCCACAATGATGCATGCGAAATCCCCCCGTCGATTCTTGTATGCAATCGTTTTCTGGTAGCTAGGTTTAATTTAAAGCATTCCTGTATAAGCTTTCCTCTAGATTTCCTGTACAAACAACTCTCCCCCAATGAATGAATGAAAAATGCATTTATATATATATCTCTCTTTATGTGTTTGAAATCACCATGAGCTGAATGATTATTTTATTTGCGTGATTTAAGTGCCTGTTCTTTAACCGCCTATATATTGCGCACCAGAATACTAAGTAGAGCGGCTTTAAGATCGATTTCAAAAACAGAAACACGCCTCCCAGAGACGAACGATCGGGACTCAAGTCTCGTTATTTTCAAAACAATATCTTTGTTGGATCGTATTTCGCAACTATACTACAACGCTTTTATCAAAAATGCGATCTACGACCTCCCAACAGGCTCTAGACAACTGGCCAATGGGTAGTTACCCACAGCAACTTGCCAGCAATGCTCGTGCAGTGAAGTGTAGTTTTATTTGTTTATTATTATTATTTTTCATTTTCTTCTTTTTCTTTTCTTTTTTTTTTTTAAAGTAGGCAGCTTCCAAGATCTAAGATTTACCTAAAGGCAGTATGTTGAAAATGATCTTATGGCTGGGTTCTGAACAACCGCCAATGAGCTATTACCACCGATAACTTGTCAGCCATACCACCTTAGATAGTTCATTAGCAACCCAATTTTGAAAGAAATCGTCGAACAGTCAGTTAGTGTAAAAAGTGTGTAGATGCTTAGGCTTAAAGTCCCCTCAAATCGGAGGACAGGTTGCTAAGTCGTATTCTTAGCACCCAAATTTATTGACCAATTAAAATAGAATTACTTGGCGAGGACTTGAGACTAAGTCCACATTCGAGTGGACACCAAGGCTAATTAAGTTCAAAGACCTGAAGAGTCTAAGCATTCAGGTCCTATAGTATCAATTCCTAAAGTTAATAACTTCCAAATGCCTAATTTCTCTTCTCATAATTCTTCTTTTTCTTTTCTTTTTGAATTTTGAATTTTTTTTTTTAAAGCAACTAAAAGAAATTCTATGGAGTTAACAAAATGATTTTAGGATAAAGTATCCACCCCCCATGGCTAAATGATGCAATGCCCTCATTGTAAAAATAAAGACATGGAAAGGTGGAGTAAATAGAATATCACGTGAATAACGTGAAAATCTAGTCAACTCCACAAAGAATGTGGAATATAAACACGTTCTAAATTTAATGCCTTCAGCCAGTCATAATATACATACATGAAGAAATTGAGAATTCACAAGTGCGTGTTAGAATCAAAATCAAAAGGTTGATCCTGAAACCCGTCAAGAGAAGATGTCCACAGATGTGGACAAATTATGATGCAGACCCATGCCCCAGGGTCGAGTGCTCAGGTTCTAGATGAAAATCATCCAGAACCGAAGATTGTTGAGCTTGCGATGCTGGGCTTGCAGTTTGGTGGTGTGCACCCCAAGACCAAAATGTCAGACAATGTGTAAAGATGGTTCATTAGGTGCGGAAGTCCACCTAACATTTAGCTTAGAAAAATAATCAGTTATTTCGAGATTGGGTTTCACATGAAAGATATCGTAAGGGTCCTAGTAGAAGCTAGGTGGTATTAGGTCAATATGTTCCCTTAGATCCAAAATCAAAGTTCCCTAAGAATTTGCCTCCCAAATTTTTGTTTCAACAATTATATCCTCCAACATCAAGAGCTCAAGCTCCGAGAACTCTAGCGTACTGCTCATCCCATAAGATTTACCCAAGTCCAGAAATTGTGGCTGAATCAAGATTGACTTGGGCACAATGATCTTAGAAGTTAGCTCTTTGGGGTGCAGATGAGGAATGGGGTCACTGATTGAATCATTAAGATTCGGATCCTTCAAGTTAACCGCAACCAAATCAAAATCTTCAAGAGTCAGGCTATCAAATGATTTATCAAATTCCTCAAGCCTGTTTGTTTCACTAAAATCATTTTCCTTAAGCTCAAGTGAGACTTCACTAAGAGATTCCTCACCCTAAGAATCAAAGAATCCATGATCCTCATTTATATATATCTCAAAATCATATATCATTTCATGATCCAAGGAGACATATTTTTGTTAGTTTCCTGGCTTAGGGATCTTGAGTGAATCAATCGGTTCATCCTCAAAGGGTTGCTCTAGCCCAATCTGGTCATCTCCAATCTCTGAATATGTATCCCCCCTGATAGGCACCTAAGCGAGTTCATACATTGGCTCTCTTGAAGAGGGTTCTTCTTGAGAATCATCCCAAGATTTGACTTGTGCAACCACAAATTTCATCCTCAACCTCGACAACTTCCCAAGAAGAAACTCACCCAGGTCCCTATCCCTAACGCTTTGGAGCAAATCCAATAAAGAGCTATTCAGCTCATCAATCATTTTTATCATAGGCTCCAATGCTTCAGTGCATGATATTGGCTGAGCTTCTAAAGATTGGTTGCTGTTCCTCAAGTTAGCCAACACCCTGTCCTGGATCAGGTTTACTTGAACCAACTGGTTCAGTTCAATTTTGGGTGGGTTTGGGTTAAATTTAGGGGAGTCAAGATATCATGGTTCTCGGATCCCTCCCTAATAGTAGGTCGTTTCAGGTTGTTCAAAGAATGGTGATGACCTATTTTTAATCGAATACTGGGGAGGGTAGGTGTTATAATCAACATATCATCCATGGTTGTAGATCTGATTAGGTTGATCATCAAATGGTGGAGATCTATAATCTTTCTAGCTCTGGGAAGGATAGTAATCATAGTTCTGTTGTCCAGGGTTAGACCCTGGACACTGAGGTTCGGATTCATGTCCCCAATCAAAGTTATCCCAGCTAGTGGATGGGTAATTACAAGTCAAGTCAGGATAGTAATCATCTTGGGGATAAGTGGTGGTAGGAGGATAAGATTGGAAATGTGTGTAAGATGTGGAAGGGTACATGGTGAAGTAAGGAGGGAAATCAGAAGAGAAAGAAGGAGCCCTGCAATACAAAAAAAATACAAGCTTGTCTTAGGTTGGGTAGCCAAAAGGTCTACAGACTCTCAGAATCCATCCTAAGATTATGGACGATTTACTCTACTTATGTCTAGGCTATCCAACCAGTTAGAAGGAGGGACTGGGGAGAAGGCTCTTCCTTTGGCTTGCGCCTCGGGTTCCTAGTGTACCCCCCAGCTGTGGTCATTTGATGCTACTCCCCTAGCTAGACATCCGATTGACTAGTACAAGCGAGTTAATCGTGAATAATCTCAATCTAGATCCCGATGAGCGAACCAGTCCTTAGGGCCAACATCTACACAATTTTAGTTAGGCTTGGGATATTGGTGCTTCAGGAATGCGATGGGGCTTTAATGGGTTGTGCCCATAATGATTTGATTGATAATGTGTGAATGTGCACAACCAAGAAGCTTTCTAGCAAGATTATTAATGACGAGGTGAGTTTTAGGTTTGAATCTCGCTTAGTAGCTTTTAGGATTCAAATGTTTGGTGTATTCAACAAAGTTTTGCGAGGCAAACCAACTTTTGAAAGCACGAGTTCAAATATTTTTCCTTTATAAATTAAGAAAATATAGAGTGCTTGGCTTGACCAAAATATTGAATCCTATGGGGTAGCTACAAATGAGTTTCTTTTAAATTAGGTGGTGTAACCCAAAAAATGCAATAAATTAGCTCAAATGCACCACCAATTAAGGCACATAGAAAGGTGATTAAACTATTATGATTTCTACTCTTTTATGTGTTGAATTGGTGTACTGGGTCGATCCATAGGTCAGAATCCTAGTTGAGTAGATGAAAATCAAGTCAGGTTATGTGCCTCTGATGTGGGTGTATAAAGTATGTAAATTGATTTGTCCCACAGAAAGTATTTTTTTTTTTTATAAAATGCAGGGGTGAGATGGGTGAAAGTGGCAAACATGACACATAAAGTCTATCCTAGGGTTTATGCAAACACCTACGCAGATTAAGTCTTGGTTATGGGTATGGCAAAATGAAACTAGTAGGGGGGATATTGGGGACACTTACAAAGTACTCTATCCACACTGTACTCCGATCTATCGCACTTAGAGCTCCATGCTAGGGTACCTACAAGACAAAAGATCAGATATAAGCATGGTTGGTGCTATGTAAATGCAAAGAAGCTCATAAAACAATAAAGTAAATTCCATTGCCTTCCCGGCAACCGCGCCAAAATGATGCACGTGTTTCATGTGTTTGAAATCAGGGTTAAGAGTAACCCGTCGTTGTAGTTGCAAAACTTGTTATCAAATAAAATTTTACCAAAACTCCAAGGGAGTCCCGGATCAAACACAGGGAGACGACGTTTACTTCATTCGAAAACCACACTTCATTTTGTTTGTTTTTGGTGTTTTAGTTTTGGTTTTTATTCTCATTTGTTTTTATAAAGCAAGAAAACAATATGGACCACAATGGAGATAGAAGCAAATATGATATATATTGCACAAATATTTATTACAATAATCTAGGAAAAATAGAAAAGAGAGAGAGGTGAGAAGGAATCTCTCGAACCAGCTGTTCGGCTAGACGACAGTGCCTGTAGAAACTTGGACGAAGAAGGTGAGGAGTGGGATGATGGAGGTGAGATGCAGGAGGATGTCGGGTGGAGGAAAGCTTTAGTGTGGCTTAGGAATGGAGGTGAGGAGGCGGAGATGATCTACTACCAAAATGGAGGTGCGAGGACAGGTCCAAGGTGACCTACGAATGGTGATGGGAAGATGGAGGAATATTTGGTGAGGCAAAGGGATGCTACACTAATAGGAGCATTCGGAGCTTAAGAGTAAGTGCTAATGAGCATTGGTAGTCATGCTAGAGCTTAGGAGTCGGTGGGAGTAGAGTAGGTAGAGATGAAGAGGAATGGGGGGTGTAGGAGTGTTTATATAGTGATGGGAGGAAGAGCATCCCGTGCACAGACATTTGGCGATAGCTACAAGCGTCACTAAAGGTCTCTTGAGTCGTCGCTGAAGATTCGTGCATCTTCATTGCCTTCACTGGCACACGCACTACGCAGACCAATTACTGATAGCTACAAGCATCACTAATGACCCCTCTTCTATCGCTGTAAATCCTACACCCACCGTTCACGTCCGTAGCTGTCACTGAGTTTGGATGCGCGACAGCTGTTGCATTCAAAGGTGAACAGCTGAGATGGCGTGGAGATCACACCTCTTGATCGCGTGTGAGGTGGTGCATTCTCGAGGAGCGTCGATGGCTGCGTGTAGCATCCATGCTTAGCTGTGCATTAACGTAGCCTCACCTCGACCACTCATGAGCGATCAGGCGGTCAAATTTGAGGCGCTTCTCTTCTGCGGCTAATTGATGGCGCTTGGGAGAGTTGAACCCATGCCCTTGCTTTGCAAAGTAGTCGCTCCACCATTTGGACAAGCAGACGGATTATCGGGTGGAGGGCGATGCGGTCGTGCGTCTCGACCATTCGATGAAGATCCAACGATCGAGATGAAGACTTCCTTGAGCTGCCTGAGGCTGGGTGAGGAGAGACGCTTCTTTGACCGTGGAGTGCACATCTCAGCCACTGGAGCAAGATCCAAGGGCTGGGATCTCATCTTGCGGTGGGCTTCGGGATGTATTGGCTTAGGTGGGGTGGCCTGGATGGTGCCACATGGTGCCATCGGGGCTGTCCATCTTCTTGTTCTTGTGCAGGGTACTACATAGCCCTAATCGGGGTGATTCTCACGCTGACAGACTATAATTTTCACTCTGAATCCACTTGTATGGTCGAATTTTTCATCTGAATCCCGTAAAGATGTTGCACTGCCTCCTAGTCATGTAAGATGACAGAATTAATGTACATAATATACAACTATCCTAAATGCAATGCAATGGATGTTTGTGCAATATTTATATCATGATATTCAATGCTAGGCCTAGGAATTATCGTAAATAATCATTTTATGATGAATTTATGCATGTTTATCAAGCTGCCACCACAGGTTGCATTGAAAAATAGCTTGATGTCATCATGAAGCACATGCTAAAAGGATTGGACTTGTTCCCACTTCGAACTCCATGATGGGGGCATTTGCACATGAGATCCAAAAAATGATCCCATGCCTCGTGTAGAGATTTTCCCGATCTTTGAGAGAAGTGCGTGATTTGGTGCCGCATAGCATTTGTGCGACCAATGGGATAGAATTTTTGTAGGAAGGCGATTTGAAGTTCTTCCCATGTGTTGATCGCGTGTGGGTAAGTATGAAACCAATAGGCAGCTTTGTCAGTCAGAGAGAAGGAGATCTTTCAAAGCAAGTCGTCTCGATTCTGCATGTCTACCCCAAAGGTGTGAGCCAGATGCTTCAGATTCTTGATGTGTTGGAAAGGATCCTCAGAGTTCAGACAATGGAATTTTGGAGTCATGTGAAGCATAATCGGCTTGTGTTCCACCTTAGGTGCTCCCGTAGGGATATTGATTCATGGTTCGATCTCCACTATTGTGGGATTTTAGTGATCTCATATTTGAGGATGTGACGGTGGGTTGATGAAGGCATTGATCTGATCTCTGAAATCAAAATGTCGTTGTGGTTCAAAGTTAGGTCATTCTGGCTGATTCATGGATGTGAATGGAGGTTCGAGCTTAGAATTAGAGGAAATGTCAATATGATTAGGTTGTTGCACAAACACGGAGGTCGAGGCTTGGCCTCGATGAGAGTGAACAACTAATGGAGGCCTCAAGGGTGTTCTTAAGACCTCCTCCTAAATAGGCATCAATGGAGAAGATGAGAGATAGAATGTCAGACGGACCCAATCGAGGCACCCAAAGATTTTTTGATGACTATAGATGTTCAGGGTGGATGATGCCCTTGGATCAGGAAGTCATCCACCTAAGAAATACCTAGGCAGCTTATTAGCCTATATTTGTGAGCTATTTAAGTATTTAAGTGCCTAGACATTAGGTTAATTCTAACATTTATTTAGCATAAATTAGGATGTAAATAGATTAATTCATATTTCTAATTCAATTACATAATTCATGCATCTTACTCATATTTAAATACAGGCCACACTGCCATCCTGAGCTCGTCCGTATTACCATGAGCACTTTAGCATGCACCTCCCTCGCTATCGTCACCAACAACCACCGCCACAGCCACTACAAATGCACTCCTCAATCAGGTAAGACGTTCGGGAAGTTTCCCGGACGTCTGAAGCTCCTACATCACACCTTCATCTTCCTTCCCTGTCCTTAGTTCTTCTTCCAGCCACCGGTCACAGCTACACCGTACGACCCTTCCATCCTCCAACGCCATCCCCAGCTCACACACGCCTTCCTGCCGCACATCTGCAGCAACAACCTCCATTTCCATCCCACACCAACCATGCACGTACGCTCCCTGCCATTTGCAGAAGCGCGCCCCTGCAGCCTTCCCACGCCCACCCGCACGCCTGCAGCAGGGCTGCACCAGCTGCAGCATTGCCCTGCACACCTCCAGCCACACGCAAGGCGTGCACAGCCAGCGCGAGCTCACCAGCAGCTGCAGCCTTCCCACGCCATGCCTTCCACCTGCGCATGCCCCTGCTGCTCGTCTCCACCACTTCCAGCGTGTGCTCGCCAGCACCTGCAGCCTTCCCGTGCCACGCCTTCTGCAAACAGCACTCCCTGCCATCTACAGCGTTCCCGCCAGCAACCCTCTATGCGCTTGCACCACCTGCAGCAGCGCTCAACGCGTGTGCACAATCGCCCCTCTTCTAGGAGTTGCAGCCACTGTTGGCAGCCACTCTCGCCGATGCTCCGTTCAGCTGACTCCGGCCACCTTTCGACGTGCGACTGCCACCACCGCGATGGTCTTGCTTCAACCACCCACATGTGCGAACCTCTCCTCGATTGAACCTCTCTCCCGATCGCGAGAAGGAGAGAGGTAAAATGCTCTGTTATGGAGTTAATTAGTCATTACATTTCATGCCATTGCCAGGAAAAAGAATTTTGGTTTATGAATATTTTATTATGGTAAAATTTACAGCTTCGTACTCAAGTTCTCTTACAATTGCGTGGCTTTTGTAATTAACATTGTTTGACATTGGTTTTGGAATTTAAATGTGCACAAATTTTCTTTAATACATGTCAATGGAAAATTGCATAAAATCATCACATGTTTATTGAATATTTCAGTGAGGAAAAATTGCACATCTACCCTTATGTTTTCAAGATATTCTGCATCTTCTTTCTGTCTCATTTCATGTTAGATTTGACTACGGATTTCTCACGAGATTGAACGAATACGAAATAGGTGATATTATTGCATCATTGCCTCCCTGTGGATATTTCTTTTTAAATATTGATTAGTCGATTTTTCCACCACATAAAACTACAAATGACTTTAAAGCGATCAATCGACTCGTTAGTAGCCAGGATGGGAGAGCCCTCCAAAGACCCCTACACGGTAGAGTGTCCCCACTGGTTATAGGGTTTCCCTCACCCGACCTTCCTTGTCACTGAGGGTCCAGGTAGACCAGGATGGATAACTTAACCTCTTAAGTCAACCAATTTTAAGTTTAGATGAGGTGCTTATGATTCCTCTTAAACTTTAAGATATTTTTTTGCAAGGTGACCTAATTTGAAGATTGGTTGACCCCACAAGGTCGGTCAACTTCACATGTTTGTCCTTTGAGATTATTAGGTCCAAACTTTTTAAGATTCAAGTGGATATTTATAGCCTCATTTTAGGGTTTGCTTGATTAGGTCAATTCAAGCAAGGCTTAAGACACACACAAGTTGGGAGAATATATTCTTGATTAAGCAAGTCGAGTCCTCAACCTTAGAATAGAAATCCTATTTTTGCTCTAATTTATCCAATTAGTTTCATCCAAATTTTGGTACCTAGGGCTCAAGCAAGAAGGTGATAGCCATTGATACATTAAACCCTTAACTAGGTGCAGAAATCAGGGTTAGGCTTTGTCTACAAGAGAATCAAATTAGGCAACTTGTGAGGATTGATTCTAAGAATGAAAAGCAAGTTGTCCCTAAATGATTTTCTTCCTTTTTTTATCTCTTCTCAGAGCAAGGGGCTTTTAAGGAAAAAGGGCATGGAATTTACCTGCCCCTGGAGTGTTTGGTGTGTGGCTGACTCTCCTCTATTGTACTCCTAGATAGATCACAACAAAAAGGATAGGGCAAGTTAGTATCAAATCAGAAATTGCAACCAAGAGATCAAACTACGCATTGCTCCCCGGCAACAGCACCAAAATGTTGATATGCTGAAACGGTGCTTTAGAAGTTGTGTTGTAGTATGGGTCGTAATAGCGAAACAAATAAAATTTATACTTCAATAAAATCCAAGGTCGTCACTGGGAGCAACTAGCAAAATAAATCTCAAGATTGCAATTCTATCACAAGAGCAAATGATATGTATATAAGAGAAAATGTTAATAGTGCAAAAAGATTATGGTAAAATGGTTATTTGAATCACCAAATTACCCTTTTACAATTATACTTAAATAATGCAATAGTATCAATCAACCAAATGCCACGTATGATGAGTGCACAATGCACTCTCTCTGATGTTACAGTGCGTAAGCAATATTCCTTTCTTGGTTGCTTCTTTTTCTTCTTCTGCTATGGTCCTCGTCCTCTTCTACCTTTCTTTTTCTTCTTTCTTTCTTCCACTTCTCTTCATAGGCAAGGGAGGGACTCATGAAATTGGATAAGTGTCAGGCTGTCTCTCTTTGAAGCAAAAACCCCCTACCCCTTCTCTCCCTGTCTCTTCTTAGACCCAGGTGTATAAGCAGGTCAGTAACTGGATAATCGGGTCAGGGTCTAGGCCCACGGGTAGTCGTCACGGACGAGGGTGCGTAGGGTGTGCGGGGGACCTCACCTCCCAGTGTTGAGGCAGTAAGACATATGCACAAAAATAACTTAAATGCTATTAGCTTCTTTTCTGCACCCGATGTGGGACTAAATCCCACAGGGTTTCTCCTCGCATAGCTGCTGTGAAGATTCTTCTAATCGAGGTAGTTGCGAACGTTGCCGTCCCCAATCAAGGACCTAGGAAGGGTCTTTGGACTACTATGCATGACTTGGGGCACTCGCTTGGAATGACTACTTGAAGAACGTGGTGAAAGCTTACTTGAAGCAGCTGCAACAATGATGACTAGTGACAAGTACTTGAAAATCAGAAGATGTCTTCAAAGCCATGCCAGAATAGCTCAGTAGGTGCATGAGAGTGCAGCAAAGTCGATGGTGGTGGTGGCATGCTGCATATGTAGTCGGAGAGGCCTGACAACCTTGAGGAAAATGGACGGAGGTGCGTTAGTCGGGTGAGGAGATAGAGAGAGCTAAGCCCCAAATTTTTTTCGGGCTTTTACTTAGTGAAGCGACGTGACTCTTATGGATGAGGTGGCTGGCGGAAAGATGATCTGTGGCAGTAGGAATGCTTCGCTGGAGGTATGTCGGCAAGATGGAAGATGGAGTCAAAGTAGGTGCATTAACGGTTGGAATGGAGTTTCAGTAGTATGGTGATGATGAGTTGACAAAGAGGAGTCGAAGGAACTAGCTATCAGATGAAGGAGGTTGCATTTGGCGCCGGGTGTGGTATGGTCGGCATCGGAGGAGATGAAAGCTCCGATGGGTTAGACAACAACGAAGATGGGGTTAGGAAGAGTCACACAGATATGTTGAGATATGGAAGACAATGGGGAAGAAGAATCGGCCGCCTATGGTATGTGGCGGCCGGTGAAGGAGCTGGGGATAGGAGGTCACTAGAGCAAGCTCAGAGCGAGTCGAAGCTATAGGAAGGAAGAGGACTTTTGGCTTAAAGACCTGTTGAAGGAATAGGGGAATGCCAAGGAGGTCTTTTATAGGAGAAAGGGTGAGCTTCAAATTTTAGAAACCAAGCTTTGGAAGCTTGAAAATCATGGAATAGGTTTAGGATTTCCAAGAGTTTGCACGAACTCTTAGACGAGATTTGGAAGCGAAGACCTGTCTTAGATTGAAGAGCAACTCAATAATCTTCCTTCCAAATTTGGAAGGGTTTCGCCGTGAAATCAAGGAGAATCTCATGATTGAAGGTTGGCGGTTCATGGGTTTCCACAGTAATGGCAGCAGGGGCATTTCTGTGAATAAGATGAACAAGTTTGGGGGGTTTTTGTAATAATTTTAAAAATTGAGGGGTTAGTTGAGAGAATAAGAGTTAGACTTAGACTAAATTACAAACTAGGTCGAAATAATCTCATATTGGGCACAAATTTTGACGAAGACCTAATTTGGACCTAAGGAATCCAATGGTGAAGTTGAATTTTCATGTTGACTTAGTTTTCCTGGGTAAATTACGTAAAGACCCAAATTAGGGCAATAATCCATCTGTGACTTTATTTTGGGTCAAAACAGGTTCTATTGGTCAATTCAAAGATGATAAACACTAGAGACTATTTTTCTATGAAATTTAGAGGGTTTATGTGAATTTCATCCAAACCAAAACCTTAATAGATTAAGTGGGTCTATTTTTAGGGTTTCAAATGTTATTTAATTCTTGAAATACGTGAAAACCCGCTTCTGTCTGCATGGACCTACTTATTAGATATTATTGACCATGTGACCTTTAATAAACCCCTAAAATACCCAGTGGTTAGTCTGTATTTGTGATAATATGGAAAAATTACAGAAATAACCCTATTTTCCTTTTTTCTTCTGAGAACAACTTAACCTACCCAAAAGACCTGACAAATGTCTAGGAGATTTTATTGACTTTATTAGATCAAATTAAACTAGTTATGCCTTATGATGGTGTTCCCATCAGTCTTGTCTAGTTCCAACAATAATTTAGATTCTGTAATGTTCTCCTTACTAGTTGTTGTGGAGAAATTCAAGTCACCCTACCTATCATTAATGATTCCCTTAAGAATGGGAGTCATATTTTTAACTTCAGATATATGAGAATCGATGGTGGACTCCAAATCACAATCATTTGATGGCAAGGTTGAAGCAACTGAATTATTATCATTAATTTCACCCTCGACTTTTTTTGGTTCACTTTTGTTTTTGTCGGCATGTATTTGTGATTCACCAGTAAGGGGAGGAGTTACTTCAATATCTTCAATTACTTCTGAAAGAGGATTAGACTTAATGTTATGGAGTAAGCCTATATCTCTCAATTCTTTGTTCTCCTCGGGATAAATTCTTAATTGATATGTTTTGTCCCTGAGAGTCATTCCTAGGCCCCTCAATCTTATGTCATCCTCATAAAACTTAGACTCTATATCTTTCCAAGTTTGGGAAGGATCATCTTCAAAATCACAAGTACGGAGGAATCCAGATTTTAGCAAATCATTCATATCCTCGGAAGGTAAGTAATTGAATAACACATAATCCTCTCAAGATTCACTCCAAACTCTATGTCCAGGTTCCTCCATTGGGTTATCATCCTCCTTTAAAATACTCTTTGTATCCCCGAGACCATAATTGTTCCAATTCATCCAAATCCTATTCCATTCCCTTAGTGTCACCTATGTTGAACAACTATAAATTATCCAAGTGTTGTATTGTAGGTGTTGATTCCCTAAGTGGAGGATCACGATTGAGCTCACTATGGGGAGAATGATGCTCCACTACATGATCAATCAGGGAAGTTGTATGAACAATATGACCTTGACCCGAGTCATCAGGGTTGAAAATATGCTATCATTGGGATTAAGGTCCTCTAGTGGTACCATCTTCACTTTCTTTTGACTCTAATATAGCTCAGGTGGATAATCACTAAGGTCGTCCTTCTCTAATGGCGGTGACTCATGGGAAGAGTCTACATGATAGCTACTTCTCAAAGCTAGATTCCCATTGTCATTGGTTTCTTGAAAATTGATTTGATGATTTGGGGTAGGGAGGTAGGGATCAGAATCACTCATAGGAGGGTAGCTAAGCTAACTAATTTCTTCATTTTGTCATTGGCTATTCCTCAAAATCTCTCCCATAGACTCCATCATTTCTTTCTGTTGTTTCTGCATTTCTATCAAAAAAGAGGAGAGGCTACTATCAGATTAAGGAGGATAGTCCATCTCAGGCTCAAGTTGCCTTAGAGTATTGATCCACCCCTGATAAGAGAAATAATAAAAGGTGGGAGGGTTGGGTGTTTGCATAGTAATGGGGATTCCAGAGGTGGAAAATGTCACTCCCAGGTTCTACTCAAAAGTGGAAGTTATAGGGCTAAGACTCCCAACATAAGAATAGGATTGATCCCATGAGTTGTCATTGTACCCCTTCAAGGAAGGATACGCTCGGGGCATGGGATCCTAGTTAAAAGATGCGTAGTATGGTTTCTGATAATTTAAATGATTAGAGTAAGGGTAATCCTTTTTTTTTAATTCAAACAGGTCTAACTCTCTTAGTACTTAGAAGAACTCAGGTAGAAACTTCCTAGAAAGCTCTACCACAGCCAAAACAAATGCAAATACAATGGGAATATGTTTTTAGTAGATTGTAGGTCACCTCAATCCTACTCAATAGATTAGTCAAAGAAGTCAAGTCAGTGCTCCTCTATTCCCACTTAAGTGATATAAGAGGTCAAGTGCACCTTGAGATCCCTATCTAGACCTACCTGAGGATGGTTGAGGTCAATAGAGTTATAATAGGTGGCCAAACAAGTTTTACAAGAATTACGCTTCCTAGGATGACCTTCGTTGGTGCCTACAACCTACTTGCAATGGATGGAAGCCTCGAATTGAGCCCATGCACGAGGAACCAAAGTAACTTGGTGGATAGGCTTGTTGATTTCCAACTAACTTCCCTTGTGGCGCAAAGAGGAGTGGTAGAAAATTCCTAGTGACCTTATGTGTGATGTTCACCATGTCTCAGGTGTGCAACACATGTGTATGTTTTGTATTTTGAAATCATGTAAGCATATCCTTTTGATAGCAATTTCAAGTCACTGATTTTAAGGTCTCAATTTCATAAAGTGACCATCGAATTAATTAGATTCAAACACTTTAGTGGTCTTGTATTTAAGTCTAATGCAGATGCATGACAAGTATTTGATGCTAAAGAGAAGATGTACCTTACTCCAGCTCTCTTCAATGTAGGGATGTATGCGATGCAATAAAGATAAACTAGATGCTGCTCATTCAATCCTAGATGGTCTCCCTATAGATATGCAGCTTGTAGCTAGCCGCTTGATTTTTTTTTTTTAGTGGAAATAAGCAAACAATTGTAAACTAATTTAGCTAGCTAACATGTAGTTCAAACAATTCAAATAAACCTATAATCTAAATAAAATGGGAACACTCTCCCAACAATACACTCTTGCATACAAGAACGATAACCAATAAAAGCACTGGGAATAGGTTCCCAAAAATGACCAACACAGGTCCACAGGAAAGAAATTAAATGTTTAATGTCTATCTAGCTTAGTCTAAATCTAAAAGAAGCAAATAGGTCTTCAGTCGCCAATCCATCCTACACGCACGAGGGATTAAGGCCGTCGTGCACACGAGATTATCCTCGAGGTGGCGTCAAGGTCGACCAAGGTGACGAGCGTCCCCTGTGTGCTCCTCTTCCTCTGGAACGTACCTCACAGAAAAGAATGATAGATCAATGAATAGCAATAAATAGAGATCATTGGAAATAAAAAAATACTTGTGAGTTTACTAGGCCTGTTGCCTCCCTGGCAATGGTGCCACTTGAAAGTGAGATTCTCGTTTTCGATGAATTTTTACACATGAAATGTAGTATCGTTGTATTTATTCACATGGTAGAAAATTGCTTTTCAAAACATTTAATACGCAAAATCTCACCGTGAAAATAGTTAGGTTGTGTCCATAAGGAGGAACTAGACTATTAAACTCGTGAGTGGTGCCTCATTTATTCAAGAAAATCAATGGGTGCATGTACTAACTAGTTCTACTAGTTCAGCATAAATTCTCATTTTAAGTAATTAATTAAGAAGGTAGGTGTTCACATGCAAAATTACCAAAATAATATCTTGTCACTAATAGTGATCTTGGCAATAGCAAACATTGCCTATATTAATCTCCTACACAACAACACTCGTTTACTATAACCAATATCCCATGCTTTATATCATTCGTAAGAAGAACTCAGCCACATGTGATTTAGATTAAGAAGGAGGATGTCCATGCAAATTCACTTCAATATATTGAAACCTTAAATAAAGAATAGTGGTAGTTGCAAGTGCATTCACTGTAATTATTAATTCAAATCTAAACAGAGGATTTCTCGTGCATGCTCGTGCGTGCGTAAGGAATCTTGGCTGGTAGTGAGGATCGAGTGGAAGGTGCATCGAAGTCCAGGCTTCACGTTGGTGATCTCGACATGAGCGAAGATGGTCGTTGGAGGCTAGTCTGGGGAGGGGTATGGCTAGTGGGAATGGGTTTTGTAGGTGGGAATGTTGGGTGCTGCCAATGGTTGCTAGAGGCATGTGGTCCAATGGCAGAGCAGCTATGGCTGCAAATGGGTGAGGGCCGCTACGTAGGTTGAGTGCGGGAGTGGTGCTGTAGTGTTGGGTTCTTGGTGAGGGAGAAGGTGAATAGTGGAGGGGAAAGTGAAGAAGAAGAGGAAGAAGATGAAGGTAAAGTAGGAGGAGAGTGAGAAGGTAGAGTGTGGTGAGGAGTTGGCAATGGTGATGAAGGCCATGTGGTTGGCTATGGTAAGGGGGGAAAGGACGGCGGTGGCTTGGGTTGTGTTGGAGAAAGTAGCTATGGTAGTGGTGGCTTGGGGTTCGGTTTCTTTGGTGAAATAGAGGAAGGGGAAGAAGAGGAAACAGTGCAGAAGGAAATGAAGGAGAAGATGGAGATGGAGATGGATTGTCCTGTGTGTGCGTGCGTGTGTTAACAGTGAGGGCCGAGAGAGGGATGTGCATAGGTTGTGCAAGCAGGGTGAGAAGGTGGTGGTGCTGTGGTGGCTTGCGGTGATGGGTTGGTGATTGTGGTGAAATAGGGAAGGAGATAGGAGGTTGAAGAAGAGGGAAGCAGTGTGGTTGGTGATAGGTTTTCGTGATGGGTGTAGTAAGGGTGCAAGCTATCACCATGCACGCCGTGGAGTCGATGAAGGTGTGATGTGATGGGGGTACACTTCAGGAGACAACGCTCTCCTCTACCATGGTGCAGGCTTGGTTCACGGTGTAGTAAATGGAAGGAAGAAGATCCCCACAAGGGGTAAGGATGATAAGATCCCCCCTGGATGATGATCCCCCGTGCATTTTATTCTCCTTAGTTCCTCTTCACCGACGTAAATTAAGGGATTTTAAATCCGTTACTAAAGTTAGCATGGCTGCCATTGGAATGAAAGTTGGAATGAGAATTGATGATGCATGGCACCCTGTACGGGTAAATTGCGAATGTAATCCGCTCGATGCTTTAATTGATTCCTATGGTTCAACTAATTTGGTTCCTATGGTTCACCTAATTTAGTCTCCTCTACATTTATGAAATAAATAATATTGAGATGATGTAATCAAAGCTAAATTAGGCATATAAATATAAATTAGTCATTCACGTAGGTTATATCAATTATGACCTAAGATATTGAGAATTAAGTACCAAGAAAATATAATCGAAATATACTTAGGCCTATAATTGGTTCACTAAAGTGAACCCATCACGTTGCATAATCCAAATGGCATCCTTTGGAATGCAAACATTTCGTAGGGACTGGTGAAAGTTGTTTTCTCTTGGTCATCAGGGTGAATTGTCACCTAATTGTAACCTGAGTAGTGATCCAAAAAGTAGGAAAATTGATTCCCTGCCAATCTTTCTAGTATCTAATCAATGAAAGGCAATGGGAAATGATCTTTCTTTGTGGCTTGGTTGACTTTGTGGTAGTCAATACATACTCGCCACGAACTAGCAATCCGTGTAGGAATGACTTCTTTAGATTCAGTCGTTATAATAGTAAGTCCGACCTTCTTAGGCACAATCTGAATAGGACTTACCCATTAACTATTAGAAATATGAAAGATAATTCCATTGTCTAACCACTTGATCTGTTCATTCTTAACCACCTCCTGAAGTGTTGGGTTCAATCTACGCTGTGGCTGTCTAGTTGGTCTAGATCCTTCTTCAGTGAAAATCCTATGTGTGCAGTAAGGACTAGTGCCAATCAAGTCTGATAAGCTCCATCCTATAGCCTGTGTATGTACTCTTAGGACAGATATGAGTCATGATTCTTGATCAAATGATAAGTAGGAGTTGACAATCACAGGATAAGTCTGATCTGGTCTTAAGAAGACATATTTTAAAGAGTCAAGAAGAGGTTTGAGTTCAACAGGTACAGGATCTGGTGAAGGAGCAAGTGTGGAGATCTCAGAAGATCCTTGAGACACTAAGGGAATAGGAGGTAAGTCCTTAATTTCTACGGTTGGTGCCTCAAGGAGAATCAAGTCAGAGGTCAAAGGGTGTTGAGGTTATAATTTAAGTGAATCAATCAATGTATCGTCAACCAACTTATCCAATGAATCCAAGGAGTAGATTTCCTCAATTAAACTATAGGATGGCCCCCTTTGGGCATGAAATATATCAATTTTCATCCTCTAATCTCCAAATTTCAATTCTATAAGGCCCTCCTTACAATTACTGTTCACCTTGGTTGTAGCCAAAAAAGGTCTTCCTAGAATGATAGGGGTGTTCTGGATATCTTCAAGTACTTCCATGTCAAGGACTATAAAGTCCACAAGAAAATAAAAATCCTCTACCTGCACTATAACATATTCCAACACTCCTTGAGGTGTATTAACTGATCGATCAGCTAGTTGCAGGGACACCTCGGTTGGCTTCAGATTGCCAACCTCAAAATGTGTTAATAGGGAGGTTAGGATAAGATTGATTGACGCACCTAGATCAACTAGGGCTCTATTAAATGTGGTGTTTCCTACCATACAAGAGAGAAGAGGGATGTCTAGGTCTTTCTTCTTAATATGGAGGTTTGAAATAGGGGAACTCACTTATTCCGAGAGAATGACAGGACCACTCCCTTTCTTAACTCTAGCCTTACGCTTAGGTGTACATAGATCTTTCTAAAACTTAGCGTAAGGTGGAATGTGGAGAATCGCATCCAACAAGGGGATGTTTATGTGGACTTGCTCAAAGAGCTTGAGCAGATCCTCCTTAGGTGCCACACTAGGTTTCTTCTTTTCATCATTATTCTTTTCTAAGGCTCCAGGAAAGGTACTGAAGAAGTAGTAGGAGGATCAATCAAAGGTTGAGAAGAGTCTGGTATAGGTGAATCAGCTGTAGGAGTGGAGATGGAAGGTCCAGGTAAAGATGCAGAACTCAGTAATGGAGGATCAGTTGTGCTTCTACCACTCCTAGTAGTGATGGCATTCAAATCAGATTGAAATGTAGATGACGAATTAGGATCAGATAGAATAGGTTGTTGTGGATCAGAATAAGAAGTACGATAAGAATGGGAAGAATTAAGATCGATGTACAACTCTAGTTCATGCAATGTTTGTGATGTAAAGTGTGATTGACCTTGCGAAGGAGGTTTGGGTTGTGCTTGAGATGGGAGTGAATGTGCTTGACGGGATTCCGTCAAGTCTGCTAGCTGGGCTTTCATCCCAACTAGTGTCGCATCCTATCTCTGCTGCATACCAATGTTCTGTCGTTGCATTTTAGCAAGAGCTTTCGTGACTATCCCCAACTGATCATCTCATGTAGGCCTAGAATGAGAGTATTGTATGGGCCTGGGTTGTGGTTACTGGTAGGCATGCGGTGGATACCAGTGTGGTTGTGGAGGTAGTGTTTGGATTGGGTTGTGAAGTGGTGGTACAAAAGGTTGTTGAAAGGTAGATCTTTGTGAATTTCCCGACCACAAGAAATTTGGATGATTCAGCCATCCAGGGTTGTAGGTTTTTGAATGGCATGGAGCTCCTCCGAAGCTCCAGAAGGTACAGGGAAGTCAGTGTAAGGAGAAACAAAGGTTCCTCTAACCGGAGAGGGATAGAAAAATGTATAGTTCAGTAGCGTAGGTTGTGTCATAGATAGCTTTTTCATAGCTTCCCTCCCTGTGGGAAACTGAGAAGTGTGAAGTGTAGGTGACTCAGAAGAAGATGATGAAGGTTTAGATAGAAATTTCTACACTTCATCTACTTTCTTCTCTATTATGCCCACCTTATTCCGCTAATTAGCCACATTCTCTAAATCTCTTGTGTTGGATTGTGCTTCATGTACCCCCATGTGTGAATGCGAATGAGAGGACTTTCTATTAAAAACCCTCATGAAGCATTATTAATAGAATTTTCTTCCATGCTTTCAAAGATCTCAAAAGCTGAGTCCTCATCCTAATATAGGAAATTGCCTCTACATGTGGCATCGATAAAGTTCCTTGTGTCATCATGGAGCCCATGATAGAAGATCTAGACCTACTGCCAGCATGGGACAATATGGTAGGGACATTTTCTAAGAAGCTCATGGAATATCTCCCAAGCCCCATGCATTTGTTCTCCTGAATTCTGGGTGAAGGTGGTGATGGCACGCCTTAATGCATTTGTGTGGCCTATAGGAAAATACTTCTTTAGGAAATCATGTTCGAAAGAAGCCCAGGTCTCTATTGGTGTAGTCCTTGCTAGTGTTCTAAACCAGAAGGCTTCCATGCCCTTAAATGAAAAGTAGAACATTTTCAACAATAGTGTGTGTGGATCATGACCTTATGGACCCAAGGTTTGAGCAAGATTTTTCAGCTCCTCTAAATGTTGAAATGGGTCTTTAGAAGCAAGGCCATGAAAGTGAGGTATAAGTATGATAAGTTTTGGCTTCAATTTAGCAGCACGACCCCCAGTGGGTTAACGTACCACAGGCATAGGAGGAATGACTGTGGGATTATAGTAATCCCGTAATTGAGGTCTACGAGGTTGAGGTGCCTCGCAGCTCTAGGTTGAGGTTGAGGGTTCGCTAAAAGATTCACTACTTTAGTAAGCTGTTGCACCTATTGGGTTAGGGTATTCATTTGTAATTGTGTCTCAAATAGGTGTTGTAGACTAGGCATAGGACCTCTCTCCAGTTGTTGTTGGTTAGGGAAATTAGGGTATGGAGGAGGTTGAAACCAATGGATTGGTGGTGGTGGTGGAGGATAATGTGCAAAAAGATGTGGAGGAAGTTCTTCGAAATCCTCAAATTTTGCAGAATCATTGTAATCCTCTGGATGAACAGAGTGATGGATGGGAGTTTGAGGTCTAGGAGGTATAGGAATGGATGTGGAAGGCATTGAAGTGGAAGCTTGGGCATCAGCACCCATGGGAGGTACTAATTCAGGGTTCTGGGATCTCCTACCTTCCATTTAGTCGATTTTCGAAAATGAGTTTTTGAAATAGTCACAACTCAACAGAAAAGTAAACTCTCTCAATCAATCTCAACAACAAATCAAAAATCCCAATCAATTAATCTCAAATCAAACAAAGACCAATCAAAAAATCAAGTGTGATAAATTGAATTTTTCCTTAGGGTCTGCTATGCAAAGATAGTAGTACACAAACAAATTGTTTCAGTACAATTGTATGCATCCTACGGAGAACCTAGCGAAGTGCAGACCTCTAAAGTCCACCTGGAATCTGGATATGACTGGCTTACGAATCTAGATCCTGTGGTTTCTTAAGTAGATGAGATAGATACCTGTGTATTTCTGACTTGAGTGATCGTGTAGTGTGTACACGATAAGCAATCAACAAAATAACAATAAAAACTTAGATAGGGTTTCCAACAGATTTTTATGTCTCCTTTTGAATTTGATTCAGGTATTTAGAAGATGTTTTCTATGCAGCTTGCCTCGCTTATCAATTCTTTCCAAGCAAAATATGGTCTTTTTAGTTTTAAGTCAAATGCAAAGGATGGTAGGAGCTAAGGATAGAAATGCATACTTGACTCTAGCAATTCTACAATATGCAATTTGACTTTATATGAAATCTAGCAGGAAAAATGCAACCTAAGTATGGATTCCTAGAATATGTTCTTGCTAGATAAGGGATGAAATCTTTTTGTATTTTTGATTTTATAACTTTTTTGGATTTTTGAATGCAACAAACGAAAAAAATACAAAAGAAATCGATATGGAAAATCGCGATACGGAAAAACCACGTCGATGAGAGATGAGTAGAGAGATATAAAGAGAGTCTAGAGAGTCCAAGTTATACAATTGATGTGTGAGAGTAGGATCTCACAACTTATGCCTAACTAATATAATCCTAAGTATATACCTAAGTCTAAACTACCACTATACTAATCTAGAAATGTGGGAAATGCAGCTACATATAGAGAATCTCCTCCAGGAAGTCAGGTCTGAACTGCAGCGAATCCGCCAGGAAGACCACTTCTACACCTCTAGTCCTGCGAAAATAACAAATGATTAGTAAGGAAATTATATACAAAACAAATCAAAGAATATAATGAATAAAAGAATCTATATACAATAAAGAACATAAATGAAAAAATGATTATATACAAACAAATAAAAAATATTTACAAATGAAGAATAAAAGAAAAGTTTTGGCTTATAGAGAGGTTCCTCCCCAGCAATGCTACCAAAAATGTGATCGTCGACTTTCAATTTGCAATAAAAATGATGTTTAAATGTCATTTCTATTGTATAGATGTCACGAAATGCAAACTGATGTCGCGTCAATTTTATTTATTTATAATTTTTATTGGTTTGTTTTCAAGTCATGCACTTTGAGGCAGTTATTGATATACATCACTCTTTATGTCAAAAATATTCTTTTATTCCAAAAAAGTTGATTTTATTTACAAAATGAATGAATGATTCAAATAATGAAAGTATGGGTTAATTACTTACAAAAGAATCAATTAATACACATCATAATGCATGAAACATATATACAATAAACAGATATCAGAAACTGTCTATTACTACATATGTTAGTTATATACAACTACTAAAAATAATACCTAAGTATAGGTACAAAAATATCTAATAATATCTACTATACTAAATCATATTAACATGCTAATATCTATAGCAACATATATTACATATACAGTAACATAAATAAGCATCAGTGAAGCCTTAGTAAAACATAAGTGAAAATAGCTACCTATACTGCATATAAGTATATATACATTACTAAAACCTTAGTAATATATTTACATATCCTAATGTGAAAATTCTTACTTACATTAACGTATATACATATATATAGTGGCATATATTTGTCACTAAGGCTCTAGTTATTTACATACATAAGAGCTCAACAAGTACCTATTCTAGGTCTATACATTATACTTACATATACACATACTATATTATTTACATATAAATACTTATAGACATTATTTATATACATAGGCATTTAAACTATATATGTTATACAAATATATAAACATACATATATACACAAGCACACAGCACAAACAGAGCCTCTAAGGGCTCAACACTCAGCTGCATTTCACAACTAACCCTTCTTCCTTCTCTTCCTCCTTTCCTCTCACACACTTAGTCATTTTAGGGCCTTAACACTTAGACTGGTTCAACCACTCCTCAACCCAAAAATTTGGTTTTTAATGGGTGGGCCGACTCATTTTCGTGGGATACACAACACCTCGAAAGGTGGGACCAGACCACTACTAGTGAGCTAGTCCTAGCTATGTTTAGGAATATTTATATCCTATTTTAGGCTCGTTATTGGGCCCACACTGCCTAGCTACAGTGAATGGCCACCGGCCCAAGCACTGTTCAAATATTTCATCAATATCGCATCCTTAGACCAGAGATAGGAGAAGATATGGGATGTGTGTGGGACCCAGGTGCACATGATGGCTAAGCGGCTTAAGGTACAAGTGCCTTTTATACCACTACATCGGTTCTAAGAGCCACGATGTGCCACTATGTTAAGCACCCTTCAGGTGCTGCGCCGCGTTTGGGTTTACACGGATTCAAAGAATTTGGCCCTCAATTTGAGGGCCCAATTTAGGTTTGATTTTAAATTAATTTATATCATTATAAAGCCCTTCTACAGGGCTACGTAATTATATTATTAGTTTACATAAAGAAGTTATTTACATCTATAATAAAATTAGTTGAAGTTGTCTATTATACACAATAAATTAGAGTTTATTTGTTAATTAATGTATAAATTGGTGAATTAATTATAAAATTGACTTTATACATAGTTAATATACAAAATAAATTATTCATTACATATTTTTATTATATTTTAGGAACTTTATTTTAATTATATATAATAAAATATATGTTTTAGATAGTTTTACATATAAATAATCTATAAATACTATAATACAGTATAAATATGTTGAAAATACTTAATATAATATAATACAAGTTTACATTGCAACTTACTTTACTATTAGGTTAAATTACTAATTTATTTTATTTTACGTTAATAAATTACCAAATTAACCTAAGAACTTAATTATCCTGTAAATACTTAACTAAACTAAATTACAGGTACTATATAGTACATAATACATATATAAATACCTTTGTACAGCATTAGATATAAATATGTACATATACAGAGGTTTATATAGTTACTTAATCTTGTATACATTTAATTAATATAATTAATAGATAATAATACATAAAGGTTATATATATAATAAATTATTCTAAATACTTAATTTAATATATAGAACCTATATATAAGTTATTTATACTTTTTATGTACATATTATACATTATATACATATAGCTTAGACTTAACTTATATATATGAGTATATACATAATATATAGGGTATTTGTGTGTATTTTTTGGGTTTTTATGAATTTTAGGGTTTTTATAGGTTTAAGGGAGGTAAAGTGAGAAGAGAGAGATAGAATTGTTTTGGTGTTTTTCAAGGTTTTGTCATTTATTAATTTCCAAGCTATATCGAACTGTCGGCAGATATATTCTACCAAGTCGGGGGTTCAGATTACCTTGGAACTTCGCATACACATAGAAATATAGATAATCCTACTCAAGATGCATTTCTTTTTAAAATTTTTTTTATGGTTTTTATTTATTTACAAAGTAAACCAATTCTATGCCTTAATTAGTGTTTCAACAATGAACCTAAGGCACTAGAAATGGATTCTAGTGGTTGTGACTAAATTATAAGCATTCACACATCCAAAATTCAGCATGGAAGAATTTCAAACATTCAAGAATGATTTTCATTTAGATCTCAACACAAAACTGCATTTGCACAGTTAATTCATTTCATATAAGCTGTAAAGAGATTTAAAACCAGGTTTACATGCAATTTAAATGAAATTAAAACCATAACCTGGTACATGAATGTTTGTTGAAATAATTATACACTATACATAGGTCAGCTTCAAAGAAACCTTAAAATCCCAGCTTAAACCCTAACTGAAACCTTCAAGTGCCACCACTGGTGTCTATGCAACAAAAATTCAGCAACTGAGGTTGTTGCTTCAGTTCCCTTTAGATCAAATTTAGTAGCTAATAGTTGCTGCAAACCAAGCTTTGACGATGACACTATAAATCAGATGGCTTAAGTCCATGCTGCAGCTACTGCTACAGCCATTTCAGCAGCCAATGGCTGCTTCTTTGATCACTAAAATCATAGTTTTATCTTAGAGAATGTAGCTGCTATGCGCACTTTAGTTTTCTGATTTTTGGCAGATTTGAGTTACAAATGCATATTTGCGAAGCAAAATGATCAAACTTTCAGCTCATTTGGAAATCAAATCTATACATTAAAGCTCGCTTCAAATGCAACATCTCACAAGAATCTCATGAAACTAATCAGATCTTAGGTACTAATGAAATCTCATAAAAACTACCTCACATTCATTTTAAACATCTTGAAAACCCAAATGAAAACTCAGATCTCCCAGTTGTCATTAGCATGTTAATAGGACCTCCATCGTATACTATAGATAGTATAAGACAAAGTTCCTAATCATGATATCAAAAATTGAAAACTCCATTCCAAATCCATCTAATTTGAATATGCAGACATGACTAGAACCTCAAATCAACAAGGCTGATTATCCCTAGCTTTAGCATCTCAAAATCAATTTGAAAACTGATGAGAACCTCATCATGAGCCATAACTAGCTCATTTTGACCTAATACAGAGGATGAAAGCTCCTACATAACTCAAGGAAAGGCTTAACTCAGAGAATTCTGAGTCTAAGAAGAAAATAAGTCATAAGGGGTAAAAATGCAATTTGACTAGCACAATCTGCAAACAGGGTAACTCAGGATCCAAACATAGGTCAAACTAACCTAATAAGAAGGAAAGTGGGATGATCTGATCTGATTAGGGCTATAGCAACTCCAAGGAATTAAATGACAACCTATAACCCTAAAACAAACCCACTTCAATTCACGAGGTTCGAGGCAAAGAAAAATCTACTAAACCCTCTAAAATTCATATAAATATAATCATTAGGGTTTAGAACCTTCAATTTTGCCTTAGGAACCCATTTTGATCTACATTAAGAATCATGCCCAATTAATGATTGAATTTGGGTTTTTACGTAAATTGGCTGGTCAAACAAGGTCTGACCTAGAAATAAAATTCACCATTAGAATCCTTAGGTCCCATTTAGTCATGCATAAAAACTTGAGCCTAAGAAGAAACCTTCTTAACCGACTTTGCATTTTGGTCCTCATCCATTACTTTTTGGCCCTCAACCTTTGAAACCCTCACATTTTGGCCCCTAATTCTTCATCATTTTTTGCATTTGAGTCCTCCCTGCAAAACCCTGAGCAGCGCCACGCTTCGGCGAGGCATGGCGCCACGCAGGGTGAGGGCGACCCCCTGCCAAGACAACGGGGTGTTCCCTGCGACGTCTGCTGTCGCAGGGACACCTCCACGATCTCTGCCATCACCCACACCTTCCGTGCGAACACGCGGAAGGTATGGGTCGCGATCCAGCCATCCTCCGGCGAGGGAGGCACGTCGTCTCCCTCCGCCCTCCTCTCTGATTTCGCCTCTATAAAAGCCACCACCGTCTGCCGCATTCAGCAGCTCGATTCTGATGGAGAACCACCCACAACTTTCTTTTCTTCCCACTCCGACAGACACCCAGCGAGCTCCGGCGAGCTCCCTTTCCTTTCCTCTTCGCTCTGCCACAAAACCAATGGCAGAGACTTCTTCCTGATTCTCCTCCGCATCGCGCAATACCCGCGCGCGCTGCTTCAGCCCCGTCGTCGCCGCCGTCCGCCCCCACTGGGTACCTTCTTCTCCGGTGACAGTCGACACAACTGCCGCCCTGCTCCTCCCCCTTCGTCCCTGCAAGTAGGTAACAATTACTTTTCTTCCTCCCCTCTTTCTTTTCCCTATTTTAATTTCCTCAATCAAACCCTCGACCGACCCGACCACCATAATCTTCCACACCTCCGGCCCACCTCTGGCAAGTCGCTCCCATCATTCCGCCACTCCACACGACTCGCCGACCGACCCAGAACCTCCACCTCATCCCACTGAACCGTTTACGCCCCTTCACTGCCACTCCTCACCTCCACATCACTCCCTCGAACAAACCCATTCCCCCAGCCATAGTCCAACCTAGGGTAGCCCCTACATGCCGCCCCACGCCTCGCCACCACCCGCTCGAGCTTCGTCGCACTCCGGCGAAGCTCCCTGCACCTTCTGACTAGGCCGAGAGGCCGTATTTCTTTGCACAGGTTACCCGCCCTTCGCCGCCATTACCGAACAGGTGAAGCTGCTTCAACCTGCAGCTGCAGCTGCGCTTCCGCCCAGGCCTGTGCTCCAGGACACGCAGATTGCTGCCACGCAGCTGCCCAGGCCTTCAGCTGAAGAGAAGACCTAGCAACAGTCGTGAATGCCTGCAGCTTTCTCAGCTGCAAGCGCCGAATTGGGGTGGGACATTTAGTCCTACCTCGGAAGATCCTGAAGCTACGCACCCCTTTAAATTATTTTTGTGAAATTACCTTATCGCCTCTAAATGCACCGAGGTGATGTCTCGCACCCATTCACCAGCCCGGTCCGCGAGCTCACCACGTGGATCCGACGGATCCATCCCGAACCTATCCTGAGCACTCCTCGCGCATCACGCACCTGTCGGTGCGCCTGGTCCCAGGTGCGAAGCCTGACCCGATTACCCGGCGGCTCTGGGAGAGCGATCCTATGAGCGAAGTCTTGAGAGAGAGAGAGACGTGCAGGTAGAGGGAAAAGGGTAGGTTTTGCTCTATGCAGGTCGAGGCAGAGAAGAAGAAGAAGCAGAGGAAGAAGAACAGATCGCAAGATGAAGAAGACCGAAGGAAGAAGAAGGTGGAGCACTATAGCAGTGGCAATTTAAGTCGTCTCATTGGAAAATCAGACGACGCTCTGCAGAAGAAGGACTGCAGAGAAAGAAGGAGAATGAAGAAGCCGTGCAGCTGTGCAAGGCAGGAGACTGCAAAAAGAAAAGCTCTGCAGCTGAGGCAGAAAGAAGAAAGAAGAAAGGAGAAGCTGAAGAAAGACAGAGTTGAAAGAAGAGAAGAAGACGAGAAGCTCTGAAGAAGAGAAGAAATAAGAAGAACTGAAGGCAGAAGACTGAAGGCAAAAGATCAAGGAAAAAGATCCGAGAAAAGAAGAGGAAGATGAGCTAAGAGAAGAGAAGCCACAAGACTAAGATTTATTTCTCCCTCTCTCTCTTTTATTTTTGTAATAAAGAAACATTGTACTTCTAGAATACAACTTGCTCCCTGAGTTCGACCTCGGGAACTCTTTTTTCGAGTAACAAATTGTATTAATCTGGTAACCACTTCTCTATACTATACTACGATGAAATAGTAAAAACTATAAGGGAGTCGCGGTCACCAGTTTTTGGCCAAAACCTTTTTCACACTTTTGTGCACTTAACTTTCACCCTTATAGACAGCCGACCCCACCTCAGATGCTTGCATCTGGGATTAGAAATCGTCTGCAAAATTCATCCCAACCCATTCACTCATCCAAATTTCTGTCTTAAGGGATGAACTAAGTAAATAAAAAACCCCCTAAGTCATAATGAGGATATTGCAAACCTTAGGCATGGGGGGGTATAAAAGTGCAAAACAACTTGTAAGAAAAGGTTTTAAACAAAAAAATTCACATATGCCAAAAACACCATAAAAAATTAAATTTTTTCACTAATAAAAAAAAAAAAGAGAATAAGAGGAGAAAGGAAATTTTGTGGGAGGAGAAAAAGAAACAAAATGAAAAAGGAGCACAAAATTATGAGAAAAAAAGTAGTCATTAGTAAGAAACTAAGGAATTAACCTAAGTTCTAGACCCCATTCAAGAAAATAACTAAAAAGTGCACAATGGGATTAGTAAGAACATAAACCTTTGGCATTCTTGGATAGACTCTTAGTACTCATTAAGATCTAGACACTCCTCAAGAGGTTGAGGAAAATGAAAAGCTGAAGTATTAGGTCTAAGGCTTAGGGAGTATTCGACCTCATTAACTAACTTTTGGTCTACGGGACTCAGTAACCTAAGCACCCTAACCTCACGCACAGCCTGGTTCAGTAAGCGTAAAAATCAAAATCACACAGAAGCGTCGCAAAATTCTAAAAAGTACACCTACAGTAGGAGCGACCGATCAACACAAGTTGATTTGGACGAGTTCCCAGCACGGAGAGGCGGGAAATCCCCTCGAAGATGCATAACAAAATATCATCTCCTCAGTTCTCGCCTCTTAGGATATTTACATATCCTACTAGGGGCATGTAAGCACTCTACTGGTTCATATTCCATGGATGGCATTATCATGAAGTGTCAATTGCTAGGGTCTGGATTCGGCCACGGAACACCATGGATGGGATTATCTCGAAATATCAATAGCCAGGGTTCCGGGGGTTGCCATGGGCGGTGCTATCTCGAAGCATCGATTGCTAGGAACCCTTGAGGATTGATGATGGGAGCAAGGAATCTGATACAGACCGTGTTGAAAAGCCAATCCTAAGCTAGAATTAAAAAGAAAAAGAGAGAGAAAACTCTCTAAATAGAAAAATTTTCTATCTCTCTCTTACAAAACACACTGCGAGCTGAGCCAGGGCTAAAATCATTCCAAGCACGGGTGCTTTAACCACAAAGTCCAATAGACCTTAGGTTAGTTCTTGTAGTCCTTAAAAATCTTTGCCAAGGATTGAGGCTAAGGCTAGACAGATCTGGATCTTGATTGGTACTAGAGTACCTTTTTGGCCTAGGGTCAGCATTCTAACCTAATCTAAGCTCAAATGAAAAAGCACTTATCTAAAGCTATTAAGAACTTCATGGTCTAGAATAAAGGTTGAAACCTTAAGTTTTTGCTAAGGGACTAGCAAAAGCTAGGCATGGGGGTATGATGAGAACCTCATCATGAGCCATAACTAGCTCATTTTGACCTAATACAGAGGATAAAAGCTCCTACATAACTCAAGGAAAGGCTTAACTCAGAGAATTCTGAGTCTAAGAAGAAAACAAGTCATAAGGGGTAAAAATGCAATTTTACCAGCACAATCTGCAAACAGGGTAACTCAGGGTCCAAACATAGGTCAAACTAACCTAATAAGAAGGAAAGTGGGATGATTTGATCTGATAAGGGCTACAGCAACTCCAAGGAATTAAATGACAATCTGTAACCCTAAAACAAACCCACTTTAATTCACGAGGTTCGAGGCAAAGAAAAAATCTACTGAACCTTCTAAAATTCATATAAAAATAATCTTTAGGGTTTAGAACCTTCAATTTGGCCTTAGGAACCCATTTTGACCTACATTGAGAACCATGGCCAATTAATGATTTAATTTGGGTTTTTACGTAAATTGGCTGGTCAAACAAGGTCTGACATAGAAATAAAATTCACCATTAGAATCCTTAGGTCCCATTTAGTCATGCATAAAAACTTGAGCCTAATAAGAGACCTTCTTGACTGACTTTGCATTTTGGTCCTCATCCATTACTTTTTGACCCTCAACTTTTGAAACCCTCGCATTTTGGCCCCTAATTCTTCATCATTTTTTGCATTTGGGTCCTCCCTGCAAAACCCTGAGCAGCGCCATGCTTCGGCGAGTCATGGCGCCGCACAGGGTGAGGGCGACCCCCTGCCAAGACAACGGGGTGTTCCCTGCGACGTCTGCTGTCGCAGGGACAGCTCCACGATCTCTGCCATCGCCCACACCTTCCGTGCGAACGCGCGGAAGGTATGGGTCGCGATCCGGCCATCCTCTGGCGAGGGAGGCACGTTGTCTCCCTCCGCCCTCCTCTCTGATTTCGCCTCTATAAAAGCCGCCACCATCTGCCGCATTAAGCAGCTCGATTCTGATGGAGAACCACCCACAACTTTCTTCTCTTCCCACTCCGGCAGACACCCAGTGAGCTCCGCCGAGCTCCCTTTCCTTTCCTCTTTGCTCTGCCACAAAACCAATGGCAGAGACTTCTTCCTGATTCTCCTCCGCGTCGCACAATACCTGCGCCGCTGCTTCAGCCCCGTCGTCGCCGCCGTCTGCCCCCAATGGGTACCTTCTTCTCCGGCGACAGTCGACACGACTGCCGTCCTGCTCCTCCCCCTTCGTCCCTGCAAGTAGGTAACAGTTACTTCTCTTCCTCCCCTCTTTCTTTTCCCTATTTTAATTTGCTCAATCAAACCCTCGACCGACCCGACCACCATCATCTTCCACGCCTCCGGCCCACCTCCGGCGAGTCGCTCCCATCATTCCGCCACTCCACACGACTCGCCGACCGACCCAAAACCTCCGCCTCATCCCACTGAACCGTTTCCTCCCCTTCACTGCCACTCCTCACCTCCACATCACTCCTCCGAACAAACCCATTCCCCTGGCCACAGTCCGACCTAGGGCAGCCCCTACACGCCGCCCCACGCGTTGCCACCACCTGCACGAGCTTCGCCGCACTCCGGCGAAGCTCCCTGCACCTTCTGACTAGGCCGAGAGGCCGTATCTCTGTGCACAGGTTGCCCATCCTTCACCGCCATTGCCGAACAAGTGAAGCTGCTTCAACCTGCGACTGCAGCTGCGCTTCCGCCCAGGCCTGCGCTCCAGGACGCGCGGATTGCGACCATGCAGCTGCCCAGGCCTTCAACTGAAGAGAAGACCTAGCAACAGCCGCGAATGCCTGTAGCTTTCTCAGCTGCAGGCGCCAAATTGGGGTGGGACATTTAGTCCCACCTCGAAAGATCCTGAAGCCGCGCACCCCTTTAAATTATTTTTGTGAAATTACCTTATCGCCTCTGAACGCACCGGGGTGATGTCCTGCACCCATTCACCTGCCCGGTCCGCGAGCTCACCACGTGGATCCGGCGGATCGAACCCGAACCTATCTTGAGCACTCCTCGCGCATCACCCACCTGTCGGTGCGCCTGGTCCCGGGTGCGAAGCCTGACCCGATTACCCGGTGGCTCTGGGAGAGCGATCCTACGAGCGAAGTCCTGAGGGAGAGAGAGACGTGCAGGTAGAGGGAAAAGGGTAGGTTTTGCTCTGTGCAGGCCAAGGCAGAGAAGAAGAAGAAGCAGAGTAAGAAGAACAGATCGCAAGATGAAGAAGATCGAAGGAAGAAGAAGGTGGAGCACTGTAGCAGCGAAAATTTAAGTTGTCTCATTGGAAAATCAGACGACGCTCTGCTGAAGAAGGACTGCAAAGAAGGAAGGAGAACGAAGAAGCCGTGCAGCTGAGCAAGGCAGGGGACCGCAAGAAGAAAAGCTCTGCAGCTGAGGCAGAAAGAAGAAAGAAGAAAGGAGAAGCTGAAGAAAGATAGAGCTGAAAGAAGGGAAGAAGACGAGAAGCTCTGAAGAAGAGAAGAAATAAGAAGAACTGAAGGCAGAAGACTGAAGGCAGAAGATCAAGGAAAAAGATCCGAGAAAAGAAGAAGATGAGCTAAGAGAAGAGAAGCCACAAGACTAAGATTTATTTCTCCCTCTCTCTTTTATTTTTGTAATAAAGAAACATTGTACTTCTAGAATACAACTTGCTCCCTGAGTTCGACCTCGGGAACTCTTTTTCCAAGTAACAAATTGTATTAAACTGGTAACCACTTCTCTATACTATACTACGACGAAATAATAAAAACTATAGGGGAGTCGCAGTCACCAAAAACCATAATGCAAAGAGAATTGGGTGTAAGCACATTCAATGATTAATGTCCAATCCAAATTTATTAAAACCATCTCAATCTACTCATTGAAACAAAAGAAACTCAATTCAATCACTTAAATCATATTAATCTTGAATTCAATCAAAAACTTCTCAATTCAGCAAAGCTGACAGATCTGATATCGATGATCAAATTGGTTCAATTTAAAACAGATCGGGGGGTCTTCGTGGATTTATGGAATGAGTGGGAGATCCCCCATGTGGATTTTAGGCTCTAATTCAGATCTAGAAATCAAAATTCCCAAATCTGAATTAGGCCTTGATGAAGGGGTTGACAGTGATTAAAATGAGAAAATATTAGAGAATATGAATTATGAGATGTGGAGGGGGATATATGAACAAGTGGATGGTAGTGGATTCATCTCCTCTTATCTAAGTTGATCAGAGGAGGTGAGGGAGATTTAATCTAATCTACTCCTATCTAACTACTGAATCCATCAATCAGTTCACTAACTAATTCTACTCCAAGAAAGTAGTCAATCTGATCTATGAAAGTGGGAAAAATAATCTATGAAAATGGTAAATCTAGCTAACTGACAAAGGTGATGTCCAAGGTCCATCGGTCGGAGGTTGACGGCAACCAAATAGAGGAGACCCTCAGTTTAAGAAGGAGGTGTCCAAGAGCCAACAGCCGGCATCCAGAGGCAATCGACGGAGGGGGAGTAACTTGCTTTATCACCGTAGGCAAGGAATTGAGGTGGGGAAGCTGAGGGGATGGAAGAAGGGAACCACTCAAGGGGAGGGAGCGATTAGTCTACACACGAGGTCTGGAGCTGCTTACGTAAGCTTAGGGAGTGAATCAGAGCACCGCGAGGTGGCTTTAGGCACAATTAGGGAAAACAATGGGATGTGAGTTTGAGGAGGGCGTGAGTGTCAAAATTGATTTTCCACCATTAGATTAGATCTAAGATAAGGGGTGACTGCATGCGCAAAGGTGTGCAAAGCTTCAATTTCGATTGGTCATTAGAACTTCGATGCAAGCAATGAACAGTGGTTGTTCACCATCTTGTTCAATGAATAGTGCATTGCGATGAGAGTTGGCACAGTAGGTATGTTGGAGAAATTACAGAGAGACCCACATGATGAAACGGTAGAAGATTTACTTAGAAACCCATTAGTAGTGGGAATTGATGACAGAGCCATCCCTGAGGTGTTGCAAAAAGGTCCTCGACGACTTACAAACATGTCCTTGAGGAATTTTAAATGTGAATAAATGTAAATGAACTAAGGACCTAGATGTAATATCATGAGTGCGAGGTCCTAATGATGTTCAAAGGCTACTAAGTTTTTATTAAAGCCCAATTGAACATTCAAGAAGCTGATTTCACTTTTGATTTGAAGTTTTGAACCCAAATGTGTGTTCAATTTGCAATTGGATCATCAATTTACATTAATGAATAGAATATCTCATTTCATGACCTAATTTTGCATCTTTAACACAAATTAGATGTTTTACGTCATTTCTATTAATTTCCATACTTAACCCATTTCTTGTGTTAATTATGTAGTGTTAAACCTAGTTTCTAGCTTAACTTGGCATTTTAGCTATGATGAGCCACACCTCATCAATGACCATGCTAGAGGCATGGCCGAAGGCGGAGAAGATAAAGTAGGAGAAGGGTGAGTTGTTGGTGAAATTAGGGTTTTTAGTGTCTAAATCTAACCCATGGAGAGAGAGGGAGAGAAAGGACCTAGCTATTGGATGAATAGGGGGGAAATCCACACTAGTGTGGCTTACTGGATGTGGGAGAGATGAAGCCTTCGGTGAGGGGATTGGCAGCGAAGAATAGGTTAAAGAGGGCGAGGCTTTGGATGGCTACCGTCGGAAGAAGACGAAGAAGAAGACATTCCTTTCAATTTGACCATTGGATGCACGGACGAGGAAGGGCGAGAAGGTCACCAGTGCCACAGCAGAGGTGGTTAGAGAAAGAAGGGAATAGTGGATTATGGCTGGAACTGGGCTCAGATGGGTTGATGGACTTCAGGGAGCTTTTATAGAGTAGTTTGCGAGCTTAATTTGGGAGATTTGAGCCATGGGAGAAGGATTAGGAATCAAAAGAGAACCCATGATTTGTTTGAATTAGCGTGATCTTTTTGCAACAAATTAGGGTCTAAGATCTTGATTAAATGGTTCTTCACCATCTCGACACCAATCCCACAAAATTTGCTTTGATTTAGTGTTGATTTGATGAAGTTTGATGTTGGTCAAAGGTCGGTGCTACTTTGGTTTACTCATCAATGGTGGCAGGGACCCAAGTGCAACGAAGATGAGAAAGTTAGGGGGTGATTTGTAGGAAACTTGAAACCTAAGGGCTTGAGTGTAAGAAATAGAGATTTTAGGGACTGAATTGTAAACTAGGTTAAGATGGGCTCTAATTGGGCCTAAATTTTGGTCTTAACCTAATTTGGACCCAAGGAATCTAATGGTGGACTTGGATTTGAGTTTTGACTTCATTTGACTAGGTAAATTGTAGAGAAACCCAAAGTAGGGTGAAATTACGTTTGAATCTCTATTTTAGTTCAAAATGATTTTGGATGGTCAAAGCAAAGGTACCAAATCTCTTAGAATAATTTTCTATGAATTTTAGGAGTCTCTGATTGATTTTGTACTGACCAGAACCATTATAATTCAGGTGGATGATAATTAACATTTTTAGTCCTATTTTGGTTCTCGAAATGCGTGAAACCCTGTTTCAATCAGGATGGACCCACTTTTTGGACTTTAATGCTTAATTGACCTCCTATTAACCCATGAATAGCCCCATGCCTATTCTGTGTTCATGATGTGTTGTTAAAGCAACATGATTAACCATGTTTTATTGTCTTTTCCTCAAAACAGATTAGAGTGGAATTACTGTTCTCAAGCAATCATTTAGGAGCATTTATCTCTTGATTCTAATTAATTCATGTTAGTTATGATGTATGATGGCGTTACCATCATGCACCCATGCTTAACTTTTGCTAATCCCAAGCAAAATCTTATGCAAAATACTGCTTGGAGGTTCGTTGACCCCAGTTGTTAAAGCACTCATGCGTACACGTATCAAGTCTAGGTTTAGTTTAACAGTGTATTTTTGAAAAGAAAAATAGAGAGGGATTTTTATATTGAGAGTTTTCTCTCTTTTCTCTTATATTCCCCTAAATCCAACATCTAATTGGCCCTAAACACGTCTGTGTTAGATTCCTTGTCCCCATGATCAATCCTCGAAGGGTCCCTAGTTGTCAATCCTTTTGGATAGCACCACCATGGCAACCCTCGGAACCCTTACTTTCGACACTTCAAGATAATGCTACCCATGGGGTTCTGTAGCTAAATTCAAGCCCTAGCAATTGGCATTTCATGATAATCTCGCTCATGGTACTTGAACTAGCACATAGTGCTTACATGCCCCTAGCAGGATATTTAAATATCCTAGGAGACAACCACAGAGGAGACAATATGTTATTACGCATCTTCAAGGGAGTACTTTTCATTCCACTTATCTGCATCGAGAACTCATCCAATCAACTTGTTGATTGCACCGCAAAAATACACCTGCAATTGTGCTGTCTTGTGCTATTTCCTAGCAATACTAGTGCATATTAGGGTTCCATAGTCGCAATTGTAAAAATACATGCATGCATGCATTTAATTGAGAGGGGAGGAGAGTAAATAAATGGCCTTGCATTTAACATTTTTCCTCAAGTGCATCTTTGCAAAATTCACCGTCTTTTATTTTTATTTCTACTTAACTTTGAATTCTTCTTGCGACTGCATGGATGGATGGACCTTCCTCCTCGTGCCATTCCCTGCTCAGGCCCTTCCCTGCGACAGCCTCTCCCTGCCAAGCCATGCACAGCCAGGGCATGGCTGTGCATGACTTCTTCCTCTATAAAACTGCCATGGCTCCTCCTTTGCAAGGCAGCCTGGTCCTCCATGCCAAAAACCCAACACACAGCAGCTCCACTTCTTCTCCAGGCTGTCTCCGCCCCTCTCCCTCCATACGTAGGACCTCCTCCTCAGAGGAGCCACTCTGCGGGTAGGAGTCTTCACTGTGGTGCACACCAACCACCGTGAAACCACCACCACCCAGCTCATCAAGAGCAGGTGGGCGTGGTGGCCTTCTTCCCTGTTTCATTTTCCATGACATTTCCGCCATTACACCAAAGCTTCAAGCTGTGAAGCTCAACCGGCCACCATATGCCCTGCAGTAGCCGGCCAAGCCCCACAACAGTAGCAGCAAGGTGGCTGCAGCCCACGTAGGCCTTCCGCACACACCTACAGGCGCCATCGCCTCCCGCTTCTTCGCACTGCACTCACCTTCCCGCCCGCAGTCGACCACCGCACACCCCTGCTGCGGCAGGCCAAGCTTCAACATGCTCGCCAGCCAACACCCGCAAGCACCGCACAAGCAGCAGGTAGCCATCGCCCTCCGTCACGCACGCCAGCAGCCCCTCTCCACGCGGTCTGTCGCGAGGTTCTGCCCGGAAGCCACCGGCCGGCACAACCCCCCCACGCGAGCGCTAGCTCGCGCGCGCTAGCCACAAGCCGCCCGCACTCACAGCACTTGCAGCAAGCGGTCGCGCAGCTCGGCCATACACTGTAGCCACTGTTCACGCCAGTCTGCGAAACACTGTGGCTACAGTGGGGTGACCAGTAAGCTTCTCACTTATCCGATCACCCGGCGCGCCGCTACCAGCCACTGCCCGTGCACGCGTTCTGCCCCGCGCCCACTCCAATGCTCGCCTGCGTGTCTGCGTGCACCTGCGTTGCTTGCACCCGCTCGCTTCCTTCGCCCACGTACTCCTCTCCGCACAACGCAGTGCGCTGCGGCCTCTCCTCTCCCTGCGCTCACCCCTAGCATGCGCCTCCCTGCGCGCATACGCGCCTGCACGTGCGTGAAGCCATCAGACATTGCCCTGAAGCTGCAGACGACTTAAACGCCGTCTCCAGTACGAAGCACGCGGCAGCTCTATCTCTCTCTCTCTCACAGCACTCTCTCACTCTCTTTACCGACACTTACACACCTACACTCACACATTCATACACACACAGACACCTATACACTATTATATACATATATATATACACGTATACATATAGATATTGATATATATACATATATTTATATAGGAATATATATATATATTTATATCTATATATATAGTAGTACCTATATAACTAAGTATTATTATACATATATACATGTATATATATACATATATATACATATATATATACACATATATATATCAACATATATACATATACTTACGTACATATACATATATATACACATATACTTATATATATATATATATATAAATATACATACATATGTACATATCTATATATATATACATATCTGTCTACATATATCTATACATACATATACATATATATATATATCTATACATATACTTTTATATATATCTACATATATATATACACATATATATAGACATATATAACTACATATATATATATACATATAGATATATTTACATATATACATATATATATTTTTTCACATTACTTACCATACGTGGTATCGCCGAAATATCTGCACCAGTTGCTGATATTCCCTGGTACACACTTATAAAAAGCATGGTCACACTCATCTTCCATCCATCCACCTTACACTCCACGCGGCACCTCGTCCTATCGGTTGTGTCTTTCTAGACGACAACCGATTCAACACCGTGCTACACTCCATCTCTACCTCCACCCGCACCCCTTTATATATATAGTATATACCTATATATATGTATACTATATCTATATTTCTATTTTGCTTTCCTGCTAGTAAAAAGATAAAAAGAATTTATAAAAGGGATAAGATAATCTTTGAATTGCAGGTACTCCATCTTACGAATAGCAAGACTCATTTTGGAAGCCTGATTTGGCTCAAAGCCAAGAACCTAATTTTAAGGGTGTGCCTCAAGGACCAAGATTATCAGAAAAAATCTTAAATAGAAAAACACCAAAATCACAATAAACGAATGGAAGAGATCCATTGTAGGAAAGGCGTGGAAACTTGACTTGTAACCCCACTTCCCTGAGTTCGACCCTGGGCCTAAAAGTGACCAAGATAAAATCAAGTAGGCCAGGTTAAAAATTTTGTAAAGTGATGGTTAGGTCCGATTTAGGTTAACCACTATACACACTTCAACGATAAAATCGCCATATTAACAACCTATCCGGGTCCGACCACGATCCTTTTCTGGCGCCGTTGCTGGGGAAGTGAGCCCTCAAGTAAGTTTCTATTCCACTCCTTTCATTTTTTCTCTTCCCTCTTCATGGGTATCTCTGTTTTTGATGTGCAGGTGAACCTGTTGCAAGGAGAAGGTAGGCAGACGAAGTCGGAAACATGGGCAGATCCAAGGCTAGAACGAGAGCATGAAGATGCTGACACCGCACTGGAGCTCCGCACACATTGCCGAACAAGTAGGTCTTTTTTTCTTAGCAACCTAGGTTAACTTGTAACCTTAATATGAAAAAAAAAACTAAAAACTAAAAAAAAAACTAGAAAAACTTCTTGGGATCTCTTGGGGCATGTGGATTAAAATTCACTTGTTTGATTGATTGTCTTTACTCCCACAGCCCTGGGATTTCCCGCCTTACTTCGCATAGCAAAAATCCAAGAATCTTGATTCTTGAATTTTTTGTCGTGTGAAGTATTCTTTGAGGCAAATAAAAAGATTGATTGCACCACTCTTTGCCTCACTTATCTGCAAATTCAGGATCACATTTTTGGTGGGGAGACTTGGAATTGAGTTGATTCTAACCCCACCATGACTTTTCAACTTACCTAAGATTCGATCCCCGATAATTCAACCTCAACAATTTGATTTTCTTTATCTTTTGGTTGAGCCTTATGTGGAAATCTTCTTGGTGATTGGGAGCACTTGAATTGAAGTGCTTTGGCTCCCTTTCACACCAATCTAAAGCTGATTCATGCATCGACACATAGAAATCTCCATTTAGGGAAGCCCATTGCATTGTAGCATGCATTAACCAATTGACATTGAAGAAGGGTTTGTTGGGCTTAGAAGAAAACCTGTATTATCTCAAAACCCCAAAGATTGGTTGAATTGGTATTTCAGCGAAATCCTAAAATCCATACTACTTAAGGCTGAATTCTAAAAATCATTCACCAATTAAAAACTTCAATTCGGGGAGATTTCCCCGTTGCATGCTTGTTTTACACACTCATAAAATCAATCACTTGGGCATTACCCGTAAACAACACCCTTCACATTCCAAAAGCATTTGATCCTAAGCCTCTAACTAAAATTGGTAGTAACTTGACCCTTATTAAGGATTGGAGGTCTAATTACCTGCTTGTAGTGTCTACTTGCTGGTGAGGGTTCCCGTGTGCCATCAGGTGTCTAAGATTGGGGCAAACGGCCTTTCAATCTAGTCCAGTGGTTCCATAGTGCTCGCATTCGGTTCTATAGTTTGTGATAGTGTGTAACTTAGATCTTTAGGCCTAAGGGCACACTGTAGAGGTTAGGAATTTGATTGTACTGATTTGTCATCAAGTGTACCTTTGCGGTGTCACTTCTCTCATCTCTTTTCCCTTCTTATCTCCCTAATTGTTCCTACGATAGTGCATGTTTGGGAGGAGGTCACAAAACCTGGAACTATTTGAATTGCCTGATAAATTTAGAAAAGAAGCCGAATCGTCCTCCTCCTCCACAAACATGGCTGCACGCCCACCCCCAAATCCCGAGGGAGGAAACCGCACTCAGAACCCACCAAGTGATGGAGCCTTAGATCCCATAACCTGCCTCCAAGCCCAAATGGAAATGTATAATGAGCAAATTGAAGCCATTCGGGAAACATTGGAGGAAATGCAGAACCCTCCCGAACGGGAGGAGCCTAGGTCTCTTAGCTCCTATCAGAATCCCATTGCTACAGAGACCATAGGACAAATTCGGGTCCCTATGGGCAGGGACGACTTTGAATTGAAACCAAACATAATTGTCCTAATAAATTTTCACTTTCATGGACTTGCAAGTGAAGATCCTTTTCTCCACTTGGAAGACCTAACCCGATTGGCTGAAACTGTTAAACCAAGAAATATCCGGTTACCTATAGTCCTCATGAAAATGTTCTCGTTTTCATTGCTGGATAAAGCGTCACAGTGGCTACTCACCCTTGGGAGAACCATCCACTCTTGGGAAGAGATGAGAACAGCATTTCTGAAGAAGTTCTTCCCAATCGGGCGTACCAATGCGCTTCGTCGTGCCATCACTTCATTTACGCAACAAAATGGTGAACAATTTCATGAGGCATGGGAGAGATATAGTGACCTCCTCAGGAAGTGTCCGCACCACGGTCTACCTAAGTGGCATATAGCCCAGATTTTCTACTACAGGTTAAATGAGACTTTGAAGCAAATTGCAGATGCTTCCTGCAGAGGGAATTTTATGAATAAAGATGAGAATGGAGCATTCAAATTATTTGAAAATATGAGCAAAAACTCAATGACCAATGCCTCCATTGTCACCTTTAATCGTACCAGCCAGCCCCGAAATGTCCACGAAGTTGACACGGGACCCTCCAATTCATCCACTGATCTCAGCCTTATAGCACAAAAATTGGATGAACTCTCTATCGTGCACAAGAAGCTGGACGAGCTTCTGGCCAACCTCGCCCGATCTTTGGCAAACACCCCCACTTCACCACTTGGTCACAATTCCAATTCTTCCAACACCAGGCTTATCTCGAGAAACCCCGTAAGACCTTCCGTACCGAGTGTCATGCCGAGCGACTAGGTAAGTCATGTGGAATTGGCTTCTGTGAGCCAGTATTTCGACATGGAGGACCAAGTCTCTATGTGCTCGGACGCATATTTACATGCGGACACGTCTTCTGGCATAGAAGACGCTTGCGCCCTGGGGAACAACCTGTTCTCTACCACTTATAACCCAGGGTGGCGAAATCATCCGAATTTTGCATTGTCCAACAACCTGCAGCACCAAAACCCCGAGGGTGGACCAATGCACCATCCGCACCCGTCATCCCAAGGGCCCAGTCTAATCTTATGGCAAATCCGCCATCAGGCCCTTGCATACTGCAAGCAGAACATGCATCAAGTCCTCTTGAAAAATTGATGCGAATGATGACGGAAATGTCAAAGTGCCATGAAGAGAACATGACCTCTCTTCAACACCAATTGGCTTAGTAGAATGCTGAGATCAGTCAACTACGCATGGCGACTCAATCTCTGGGCACTCTTCCTACCCAACCTGTTCCAAACCCACGAAATTTCGTACCCCGTGGTCCTCAACCACAGGTAAGACCTTCTCAGGGGCAGGTTAATCAGATTCTGCAGGCTCCAAGCATTCCATTGAGATTTCAGGCTAATCCCACTGTAGCACTGCACTCTTATGTCCCCATTGCGAACCCTCCTCCACCGTATGATCCCACTGGACCCACATCGTCCAATGCTATCACTGCGAGGAGCGGTAAGAAAACCGTCGATCCACCTCGACCTAATCCTGGCTCGTCTTCTTCATCGCCCTCTCATTTGGGATGTGCACCGCATTCGCGAGAGGACTATACACCCAAATTGGTGCTAGAATCAGTTCCATTCCCTGAGGCTCTACTGAGGGAGCCAAAAGGCAAAAGGAAAGATACGTAGGCCTTTGATAACCTACATAATTTGTTCAGGGATGTAGAAATCAAGGTACCCCAGCTCAAGGCTATCGACCATATGCCTACTGTCACCCAATTTTTCAAAGACTACACAACACCCACGCGGCAATCAAAGAAAACCAAGAATCCGATGGTTCTCTCGCCTCATGCGAGTTGTGCTATATTGTCAAACCTACCACCGAAGTAAAAAATCCAGGCACACCACTTATTTCCTGTAGCATCCAAGGCTGCAGTTTTAACCGTGCCCTGCTTGATCTAGGATCTTCCATAAATCTTATACCGACCATCATGCTTGACAAATTTTCCTTGGGAAATCTGAAACCCACCCCTGTTACGTTATAGTTGGCAGATCGTTCTGTCAAAATCCCGAAGGGTGTGGTGGAAGATGTGGTGGTTAAGGTCAACAGTCTCTGTTTTCCTGTTGACTTTCTTATTTTAGATATGGAAGTTCCTAGCTCACTTTCTGATTGTCTGATCATCCTTGGTCGACCTTTCTTGGCCACAGCCCATGCCCATAACGACTATGAGTTAGGTTGTGTTGAGATTGCCGTTGGATCTGAAAAGCTCAAGTTTAACATCTTCAAGGTAGCCAAGAACTTTGATTGTGATTGCATCGAGGATGACACGTCTAACGAGGACATGGAAGTCAGCACGTGTATCAGACTATTTTGGACCTATTCGGACCACTGCAGATTACATATAAACACTGATGACTACCTGACCAACACATATTGTGACATTCCCCCATCCCTCACTTATCCCGTACCTTTTCCTGGCCAGACTTCTGACGAGGTTTCCTCTGCTTCCCATACCTCGTGGTCTGAGTCATATATGGGCTACTCACCGCCGATCCACACTCTTGAAGATCGGATTGCCCTTTCTTTCCTGCCAAATCAGGAGGATTTGCAAATCCACACTGGGACCTTGAGACCATACACTTCTCACTGGGGCTATTCCTTTTTGGATCCATCTATCCAAGAAGCCCCTCTTCTTGGCCAATCTGAAGGCAAATTTCATCCTCCTAACCTATTCTCCAACTCGCTTGGGACACTCTCGTCCCAAGAAATGCCAGATCTTTCACCATCCACTCCTGAGCTGAAAGAGCTGCCTAGTACACTTAAATATGTTTTCTTAGGACCAAATGAAATGCTCCCCGTAATCATCAGTTCAAAATTGACCAGGGAGCAAGAGTGCAAACTAACTGAGGTCTTCATAGAACACAAGGCAACCATTGGATGGTCTTTATCAGACTTATCTAGCATTAGCCCCTCCTACTGCACTCACAGTATATATATGAAGGAGGAGGCTCGACCTTCCCGCGAGATGCAGCGACGTCTCAACCCTAACATGTGGGAGGTCATTAAGAAAGAAATCATTAAGTGGTTGGATGCGGGTATAATCTACCTGATTAGCGATAGCCCCTGGGTGAGTCCAATTCACGTTGTGCCCAAGAAGGTAGGACTCATCGTCTGTGTCAATGACAGGGCCAAATCCATCCTACACTCACTCCTACATCTTGGAGAGTGTGTGTGGATTATAGGAAACTCAATGCTGCAACTAAGAAAGATCACTTTCCACTACCATTCATTGACCAAATCCTGGAACGGTTAGCGGGAAATAAATTTTTCAGTTTCCTGGATGGATTCTCAGGATATAACCAGGTGGAAATTGACCCCTGGGACCAAGAGAAAACCACTTTTACCTGCCCCTTCAGCACTTTTGCATTTAGAAGGATGCCGTTTGGACTTTGTAACGTGCCAGCAACTTTCTAGAGATGTATGATGGTGATATTTCATGACATGGTGGATGACTTTCTCGAGGTCTTCATGGATGACTTCTCGATCTTTGGACCATCTTTCGATGACTGTCTTGCCAACCTGACTCATATCCTTAGGATATGTATTGATGTAAACCTCCTGCTTTCCTAGGAAAAAAATCATTTTATGGTGCACGAGGGAATTGTTCTCGGACATATCATCTCCGATAGGGGTATCGAGGTTGGTAGAGCTAAGCTTGATGTCATTGCTGATTTACCTGTGCCTAGCCCTATCAAACAAATCCGCTCCTTCCTGGGACACGTTGGTTTCTATAGGAGATTCATCAAAGACTTCTCCAAAATTTCTCGACCTTTAACTCATCTCCTAACGACTGACGTACCCTTCGAAATGGGCCCCGACTGCATACAAGCATTCACTCATCTGCGTAATGCTCTCACCAAGGCCCCTATTCTCCAACCACCTGATTGGTCCCTCGACTACGAACTCATGTGTGACGCTTCCAACCCTGTAGTCGGAGCCATCCTGGGATAAAGGTGCGATAGACACCCCTTCGTGGTGTACTATGCCAGTAAGAGGTTGGATGAGGCCCAGCATAATTATACTACCACTGAAAAAGAACTATTGGCGGTCGTCTTTCGGCTAGAGAAATTTCGCTCTTACCTATTGGGCTCACACATTATTGTTTTCGCTGATCACGCGGCCATTCGCCATCTCATGCACAAGAAGGATGCCAAACCTAGTCTGATTCATTGGATCCTTCTGCTCCAAGAATTTGACATTGACATCCGCGATAAGGCCGGAGCCCAGAATGTTGTAGCTGATCACCTTTCCATACTGGACTCTAACCATATTAGACTTACTCTGCCGATCAATGAGATTTTTCCTGATGAGCACCTATTGGCAATAAATGTGGCAAGTGGACCGTGGTATGCCGACATTGCCAATTACCTTGCTTCTGGATCCCTTCCACGTGGCTGGCCTAAAAACCATCGCGAGCGTCTCTTGGCAGAAGCAAAGTATTATTTCTGGGATAATCCACTTCTTTTTCGCATAGGTGCTGATCAAATCATCCGTCGCTGTGTTCCTGACAGCGAATTCCCCAGTGTGCTATCCTTCTGCCACGATCAGGCTTGCGGAGGCCATTTCTCTGGGAGGAAAACTGCAGCCAAGGTGTTGCAGTGCAATTTCTTTTGGCCCTCCCTTCACCAGGATGGACACAATTATGGCAACCATTACACTAGGTGCTAGTCGTTAGCGTCAATGTCACGTCATGACATGATGCCCTTACAACCCATCCTAGCTACAGAAATCTTCAACATTTGGGGAATTGATTTCATGGGTCCCTTTCCTCCTTCCAACGGCTTCAAATTCATCCTCATGGCTGTTGACTCGAAATGGATTGAGGCTATTCCCACACGCCATGTTGACCATATTATATCCACTCTCTTTGTCAAAGACCACATCTTTGCGTGCTCTGGGATCCATTGAGCCATTATCCCTGAATGAGGAAGCCACTTTACCCATGCCTCTTTTCGGGCACTTCTGAGGAAATACGGAGTCCACCATCATATCGCATCCCCATATCATCCTCACACGAACGGCCAGGCAGAGGTGTCGAACCGGCAAATCAAGTAAATTCTCTAGAAAATGGCTCAGCCTGACCGTAAGGATTGGTTCGACAAGCTGATTGATGCTCTTTGGGCATATTGGACAGCCTTCAAGGCTCCCCTTGGTATGTCTCTGTATAGAATCATTTACGGGAAGCCTTGTCATTTGCCCGTGGAGTTGGAGCACCACGCTTATTGGGTGGTTCGCCAATGTAACCTCGACCCAGACCTGTGTGGTCAAGAAAGGAAACTCCAACTCCAGGAGCTGGAAGAGCTCCATCGTGAAACCCATGATTCTGCTTTAACTTTCAAACAACACACTAAGGCTTTTCACGACAGTCGTATTCGACGGAAAGAATTTGAGCCATCTCAGCAAGTTTGCCTCTATAATGCCCGACTTAAATTCTTTCCTGGGAAACTGAATTCCAAATGGACTGGTCCTTTCCTGGTCTCGAGACCATTTCCCAACGGGGCCGTTGAGATCGAAGATCCCAAATCTGGGCATAAATTACGGTCAATGGGCAGCGTTTGAAACCCCATCTGACTCATGAACCTGCCCCCGTTGGAGAAACCATTGCCCTGCTGGAGGGTAACCAATTCTTTGCCTCATTCTGGGTCCAGCTGGGGACGTTAAATTCAGCGCTTGTTGGGAGGCACCCCAACAACACTCACTATCCACCATCACTTTTCACTTCATGTTGTCAGCGTTTCTGTGCGGATTTAAAGGCGTATTACGTTGCAGTAGAACCGACAAAACGTTTAAACAAATATAAATAATTTTATTACTCGAACAACTAGAGTATCCGAGGTCGAACACAGGGAGCAAACTCAGTACTTTGTAAAACCCAAGAATACAACTGTTAAATGCAAATATAATTGATTGAAAGAGTTTTTAAGAAAGATGTAAAAAAAATAGAATTAGACGTCTGATTTATGTATCAGACGTCTTAAATGTGATCTTTCTTTCTCTTTTTCTTCTTCTGCTTTGCCTTTCGGATCTCTTTGCAATCTTTCCTTGTCCTTCTTCTTCTTCTCCTGCGAAGACTTCTAACCTTTCTGGTTTCCTTCTTCTCCTGCGAAGACTTCTTTCTTTCTTCTTCTTCTGTCTTGCTTCTCCTTTCTTCGTTGCCTTCTTCTTCTTCTTTGTCTTGCTTCTCCTTCTTCTGCAGCGGCCAAGTCCTTCTCCTGCAATCAGCCTGCCTGCACAGGGAACAAAACCTAACCCTTCTCCCTCTACCCGCGCGTCTCTCTCTCAAGCAATTCACTCTAACCGCTCTACCAGAGCCACAGTCTCAATCGGGTCGGATCGTACCCGGGACCAGGCGCACCTGCAGGTGTGTGATGCGCGAGGAGTGCGTACGTCTAGGTCGGGTCGGATCCGCCAGGTCCGCGTGGTCAGGCCGCAGACGAGGCGGGTGGGGTCAGTGAGGGACCTCACCCCTGTGCTTACTGAGGCGATAAGAGTAAAGCATAAAAACAACTTATACGGTACCTGACGGTTGCAATCCCATGATGTGGGACTATCTGGTCTCGCCTTCACGCGCGCCTGCAGAAACCTCGTCGTGCGATTGCCCCGCAGCTGCTGGCTCTGCTAGCGCTCCTCGGCTGGATTCGTTCACCTCGCGACACTTGCGTTAGTATGCAGCACCTGTAGTCTGGAAGACCGGGTGCCTGGAGCTTCGCGGGAGCTTCATCAGAGGTCGTCCATGGCGGCAGCGGCTCGAATCCTGTCGTACACAAAACGCGCCTCTCGGCCAAATCAGAATAGATAGAGACCTTCGCCGTGGCACGGCGAAGGCGGTGGGCAGTGCAGCAGGCCGCAGGTCGGCCTAGGCGTGCGTGCCTAGGTCAACCTGTGGCCGGGGATGGTGGGTTGGTCGGGGGGTGGTTGTGGAGGGCTGGAGTGGTAGTGGTAGGGTGGAGTGTGTTCCTGGAGGTGAGGCGGAGCTTTCGAGGTGGTTGGCGAGCCGTGTGGAGGGCTGGAGTGGTGTGGGCGGCTCGCCGGAGTGCGGTCGGAGGCGAAGACGATGGAGGTGGTTAGCGTCTGTCGAGGGTCGATCAAGGGAGATAACAGGGGGAAAAAAGAGAGAAGAGGATGGAGAACGTATCTGGGGTTGTCTGGAGTGAAGGGAGGCAGCGGAGAGGACGGCTCGTGACTACCGTCGTCGGGGAAGAAAGACCCTGGGGGAGGAAGCGGCGACGAAGATGAGGTCAGGAGCTTGCGCGCAGGGTACAGTGCGCCGCGGGAGGAAGAGGCGGAGAGGACTCTGCTGCTGGTATGGCAGCAGAGTGACGAGAAGGAGGGAAGGTGGTCGCCGGAGCTTGTGGGTCGTTTGGCCGGAGATGGGAGAGAAGAAATTTGGAGGGGATCTCCGTCAAAATCAAGCTTAAGATGAGTGGCCGGGTCCGAGGGGTGTTTTATAGGTGCTGGCCGCTCCTATCAGTGCGTGAAAGACGCGCAATTAGGTCAGCCGGTTCGCCGGAGTTGGAAGGAAGAAAGATACCCACATCTCTCGTGCGTTCGCACGAGAGATTGGGTTCACGCCAGCGAATTTGATTGGCTTTAGAAGGAAGGGAATTCCTCAGAGAATCTCCCTTCCATTTCTGGGAGAGAATCTCTGAGGAATTAGAGAGCCATCTCTCTCGAAACTTCGTCGGAGCTCGGTTCTGCCCTAGCAATGGCGGCAGGACCGGTTTGCAAAGAAGGCGAGGAACCTAGGGGGCTCTCTGCAAGGATATTCAAAAGATAGGGACCTCTTTGTGATTTGGGTGTACTAACTTGCAAAGTAGGTCAAGATGACCTCCCCTTAGGTCCAAATTTTGGTACAAACCTAATTTGGCCCTAAAGAATCCAATGATGATGTTGGATTTTAGGTTTGACCTCGTTTGACTGGACATTTTGCGTAAAAACCCAAATTAGGTTAATTGAAGAGCTAAGACCCTAATCTAGGTCAAACTAGGTTCCAAAGGCCAAATTAAGTGTTCTAAACCCCAGAGGATGTTTTTCTATGATTTTTAGAGGGTTTGCTTGATTTTTATTCGGACCGGAACCTTGTTAATTTAAGCGGGTCTGTTTTAGGGTTACCAAGTGTCATTTAATTCTTAGATTGCACATAAACCCATTTCTGATTAATTCAACCCACTTTGGACCATTTGACCTATGTTTTGCTTCTGAGAAATCCCGTTTATGTACTGCAATGGTAAAATTGCAGTTTTAACCTTTATTTCATGTTTTCTTCTCAGAGCACTTGTTCCTTCTGTTAAGCCTTCTTCTAGGTTATGTAGGAGCTTTTATCTTCTTTATTAGGTCAAGATGAGCTAGTTATGGCTCATGATGAGGCTCTCATCACTTCACTATCACAATCACTTCACTTTTCACTTCACCACCCACCATCCACCCACCTTACCACCCTACTATACACCCTACACCTCAGCTCTCGTTACCTGATCTTTCATCCTTTCTCTACCTTTCCTTGCATGCATATGAGGACATAGCATTGTTTGGCATGGGGGGTGGATAGGCATCCTTAGGATCTGGGTATTTTAGGGTATCATGCAATTTCTATATATATGTATATATATATATATAAAATGAAATGATGTTTAGTAATGATCTGAAGGCCGAAGCAAAAATACAATAATATAATAAGTGTTTATGGATATTCAACCGTTCTTTTGAAGACTTTCCAGGCCACAGAAGCTTGATTCGCTCAGGTTCGGCTTAATTCACTTGAGCATTGATAAAATAGATCGAAATCTCTCCTAAATAAGGACGTATTCTTGTACCTGAGACACCAGTACAGGATCCGTTGGTTTGCTTCTACTTGAGAGCCTAAGTAATCTTGGTTCACACTACACATATCAGGAAAGACCAGGTGAACATAAGATCCAACCCTAGTGTTCATTAGGGAAGGTGGAGTCCTTACCCATGCATGCAGGTAGACTTTTTATCCTAGGCTTTAGTCTTGTGTTTAGGAGAGACTCTTTCCACCAAAAAGGAACCCTCCCACCAAAAAGAAAAAAAGTGTGCTTCTCCAAATAATGTTGTAAGAGATATACTAACATGTGTTAAAAAAAAAAAAAAAAATGCAAATGAGTCAGTATATCTCACAAATGTCTGTAAAGTCTTTGCCCTACAAGAAGTTCTTCAGGGCATGTAGCAAATACCTTATCTTCTTTGAGCAACAAATGTCAGAAAATGGGAGTTGAGTTTTCCATCATCTTTTTAAGGGTCAATCCAAAGACACGAGCTGAAACTAGGACCAACCTTTACTAAAAAATTTGTCAAACCCTAGGCTTGAGTCTTAATGTTCATCTGGTCAGTCATGATCCTTCACTAAGCACAAGCCATGACCTCTTGAGCTCTCGAGTACGGCAAAAGCCTCCTGGGTCCTAGAAATCGTACTTAAGGTTTAAATATCAAGAGTCCTAGTTAGTCGAGAGATGATCTATATCATGTGAGACTTAAAGTACTGGTAGTCTTCTCTACAATTGGTTCTCACACACTTATGTTGCCTCAGAAGAAAATCTTTAGCTTAAAGATCATTTCTAAATACGATACAAAAAAATGTTTTGCTAGGGACTAGCAAAAGATAGCAATGGGGGTATGATTGCACCGCAAAAATACACTTGCAATTGTGTCGTCTTGTGCTGTTTCCTAGCATCACCAGTGCATATTATGGTTCCATAGTTGCATTTGTAAAAATACATGCATGCATGCATTTAATTGAGAGGGGAGGAGAGTAAATAAATGGCCTTGCATTTAACATTTTTCCTCAAGTGCATCTTCGCAAAATTCACCATCTTTTTATTTTCTATTTCTACTTAACTTTGAATTCTTCCTGCGGCTGCATGGATGGGTGGACCTTCCTCCTCACGCCATTCCTTGCTCAGGCCCTTCCCTGCAACAGCCTCTCCCTGCCAAGCCATGCACAAGCCATGCACAGCCAAGGCATGGCTGTGCATGACTTCTTCCTCTATAAAACTGCCATGGCTCCTCCTTTGCAAGGCAGCCTGGTCCTCCATGCCAAAAACCCAACACACAGCAGCTCCACTTCTTCTCCAGGCCGTCCCTGCCCCCCTCCCTCCATATGCAGGACCTCCTCCTCAGAGGAGCCACTCTGCGGGTAGGAGTCTTCACTGTGGTGCACACCCACCACCATGAAACCACCACCGCCTAGCTCATCAAGAGCCGGTGGGCGTGGTGGCCATCTTCCCTATTTCATTTTCCACGCCATTTCATCCATTACACCAAAGCTTCAAGCTGTGAAGCTCAACCGGCCACTGCACGCCCAGCAGCAGCCGGCCAAGCCTACAGCAGCAGTAGCAAGGCGGCAGCAGCGCATGCAGGTCTTCCGCGCGTTCCTGCAGGCACCATTGCCTCCCGCTTCTTCGCACTGCACTCGCCTTCCCACCTGCAGCCGGCCACCGCACGCCCCTGTGGTGGCCATCCAAGCTTCAATGCGCCCACCAACCAACACCCGCAAGCACCACGCAAGTAGCAGGTCGCCCTCGCCCTCCACCGCGCATGCCAGCAGCCCCTCTCCACGTGCCCTGTCGTGATGTTCTGCCCGCAAGCCACCGGCCGACGCAACCCTTCCATGCACGCGCCAGCTCGCATGTGCCAATTGCAAGCCGCTCGCACTCACAGTACTTGCAGCAAGCGGTCACGTGGCTCGGCCATACACTAAAGCCATTCTTCAGGCCAGTCTGTGGAACACTGTGGATACAGTGGGGTGACTGGTAAGCTTCTCACTTATCTGGTCACCCGACGTGCCGCTACCGGCCACTGCCCACGTACGCGTTCAGCCCCGTGCCCGCTCCAGTGCTCGCCTGTGCGTCTGCATGCACCTACGTCGCCCGCACCCGCCCGCTTCCTTCACCAGCGTATGCCTCTCTACATAGTGCTGTGCGCTGCAGCCTCTCCTCTCCTCGCGCTCACCCCCAGCACGTGACTCTCTGTGCACATACGTGCCTGCGCGCATGTGAAGCCATCAGACGTTGCCCTAAAGCTGCAGATGACTTAAACGCCATCTCTGGTAGGAAGTGCACGGTATCTCTCTCTCTCTCTCACAGCACTCTCTCACTCTCTTTACCGACACTTACACACCTACACTCACACTTTCATACACACACACACACCTATACACTATTATATACATATATATATATATACATATACATATTGATATTGATATATATACATATATTTATATACAGATATATATATATATACTTATATCTATATATATAGTAGTACCTGATAAACGCCAGTTTATCATCATTTTTATGCTTTAAAACTAACTTAGCTCTTAGGATTTTACTCCGCAAATGGGTTTTTGGGCTGCATTTAGGCATAAATTAGGATAGGCATGCATTGCATTTTTTATTGTCGTTTTAATGTGTTTTTGTGAGTGTTAGGGATGTACAGATGCACAGATCCCTAAAACCCTAGCACTCAAGAAGGCAAATGGTGAAGGAGAAGCCCAGACTAGCTGGAACTCAGCCTAATCCAGCTCACCTCAGCTTGATCCAGCTCACCTCAGCTTGATCTAGCTCACCGCAGCTGGAACCTAGCTTACTTGAACTAGGGTTAGCTCATCCCAGCTCCATTCAGCTAATCTCAGCTGGATGGCAGCTCAAGAGAGTTCATCCTAGCTCACCCTAGCTCAAGTCAGCTCAGATCCAGCTCAACTTAGCTGAGTCTAGCTCATCTCAGCTCCCACTAGTTCACAGGGAGCTCTAGCTAGCTCAGCTGAGTTGACAGGAGTTCACCCCAGCTTAGATCCAGCTACATTCAGCTCCACTCAACTCCAGCCAGCTGAAGAAGAATTCATCTCAGCTCAGGAAGCTCAAGTCCAGCTCCCGGGGACTCAGCTTAGCTCAACTCAGTTGAGCTAAGCTACCTTAGCTGCCTCAACCAGCTTGATTCTCCCCGGAAGCACCAGACCTAGCTCACCTCAGCTCATTTTGGTAGAAGCTAGCTCACTTTAGCTTGGCTTAGTAGCTAGCAAAGAACTAGCAAGCTAAGCCAGCTAGAGTAGCCCCATGCCAGCCTCTTCAGCAGCAGCCAGCTCCAGCTCCAGCTCCAGACTTCTTCTCCTCAGCTCCTTGCTCCAAACCCTAGCTCCAACACCTTCTCCTCTACTCCACCTTTAGCTAAGCTAGCTTAGCTTATCTTAGCTTAGCTTAGCTTAGCTAACAACCAGCTCCTTGGCCATTCATTACCTCCAAAATCAACCCTAGCTAGCTCCACCAACTCAAGCCTACCTAAGCTAGCTACCCTACTCAAGTTGGCACCACCTCCTAGCCATCCCTTCACCCCATTATCTCCACCAAAAGACACTTCAAGTTGGCGCCAAAAACCACCCCTAACCACCTCTATATTGGCGCCACTTTCAGCCCCTTAATCCACCCTACACCTACCCACATAAGCCATCCTAGCCATCCACCTAACCCCCCTTCTAGAATCCTTCTTGGCGCCAACTTAGACCCTCTTCTAGAAGCCATTTTTGGCGCCAATATCAAGGGGTGTCAACACACATAACCACCCCTTAGGTGTCCCTTAAGGTGGCGCCAAACACCCTTGGCCATTGGATCCTTAACCACCTCCCTCCTTCCATCCTAGCCATCCATTTCAAAGGTCACCATAGCCCCCCTCCTATTCTATAAAAGGCCACCACCTACCACCATTTTGGAGGCATCCTCCCTTAGTATATTTTCTACCTAAACCACCTATACCTACGGCCAAGAAGAAGGAGTAGAGAAGGAGATTAAAGGGGCACATCACCAGCCCTTTTGGTGCCTTCTTCTCCCCACTCTCTTCAACTTGAGCCACGCCAAGGAGGAGGACTCTTCCACTTCAAGGAGGACGGCCAGGCAAAGGAGGACTTAGGGTGGACGTCCACCCTTGGAGAAAAACTTAGGGCACGCCCCCCTAAGGCTTGCCTTGGAGGACATCACCTTGGCGGAGTACTGCAAGGAAGGAGTTGAAGGATTCTTTTCAAGCTTGGGAGCCACCAACCTTGGAGCAAGAAGCCCTCTTCTTCACCATCTATCTAGAGGATTTGTGTTTTATTTTCTTATTTGCAATTTTCTAGTAGTACAAGCTTTCCTCTACTAGGCCTTTTGTAAAACACTTTATCAATTATCTAGTTGCCTTCTTTGCAATTTTTTTTGTTTGCATTTCTATTTGCTTATTTTCAGCATTCTTCACTTCCTCTCCCTAATTATTCTAGGCCTTCACTTGCTTAGAGTGAGCTTAGGGAGAGGCTCTACTTGCCACTTTAGAGTAGTTTACTTAATTGGAAGTGTAAACACTTTTCCCGCCATAATTTCGCATGTTGCCTTAGTTCAAAAATAAAGAAAAATGGTATATTGAAAATTACCAAAAAGAAAGTTGAGATATATTCCAAGCAAGAGAATCAATTTTGCAACCATATTGCCTCCTTGGACGACCCTAGATACTTCCCTATCTAGGATATAAATTTTAAAAGCGAAAGCGGATTTACGCGTTACAACGACGTATTTTAACAAACCGCGTATTTTCGCAATCACTTTTTGGCGCCGTTGCCGGGGAGGCACGGCTTTGCATTAACTCATTTTCTCTTGCTTGAAGTGGATCTCATCCCCTTTTCTTTCTTTCTTTTGTGTGTGCAGGAACTACAGCGGGAAAGCGGGAATCTGGAAGCGAGAGCTTAAAGATCCTTTTCTTCCCGCGAAAATTCAGGTTGGTTCCTCTTTCTGGTCACATAAATAATTAAAACTACCAAAAATATATTAAACTTGGCTTTCAGGACCATAAACACTTAAATTAAGTGAAGTGGTGCATTTTAAAATCCATTGTTTGCTTGTATGCTTCTTTAGCACCATTCCATTGCAAGTATTGGTGTTCTGTTTTTCGGGTCTAGATTTCTGTCCAGACTTGAAAAATTGATTCCTAACACCACAGGCCTCCTAAAATCATAAACTTTCATAGAGTGATTCCCAATTAAGTTTGTAACATCTGTTCCAAATTTCAGATCAATTGGATTTGTATTTAATTTTTAAAAATTCGTGGATTACAGAGGGGTCACACCCTCTAATCTTCCTGTTTTGCTGCTGTCCGCGAATTTTCAGAATTTTTATACTCATCCAATTTTTGTGAAATTTATCTTGTTGGAATCCCTGTGAAATTTTACATATCATATAAAATAATAAAAATTTTCTGAGGTCGGTGGTAATACTGAAAAATCTATAATACCCACGGGTATTATTTCTGGACTTTGACACCAGTACAATTAAAAATTCAAAACTATTATCAAACAAATTCCTAAAATCTTACAAAAATCTTTTCTGGAATCCTTGTTTGATTTTATTCAAAGTAGTGGTGTTGTTTGACTTGTTTGGACCACTACTTAATTCTGAAAGCTAAAAATAATTCATTGGTAGTTAAATTTCTGTCTTAGGGATAATTGGCTTAGGGTTTCTTCTTTCTCTTTAGAGACTCAATTAAAAGGAAATATACAATCACACATACAACTGGTCTTTCCTTTGATTGTGAACTTTCAAACTTGTTTGAAAACTTAACTAAAGAAACCCTAAAATACATTCAATTAAATCAAATCCTAAAAGACAAAAATACAAAAAAAAAAAAAATTTGTGTGACAACTTGATTTTCATTGGAGCCACTCTCCAATTCCTGCACACACACAAAAAAAATCAAATAACAGGGCAACAACCCAATAAACGCCCTCCACATTCCGTGTGCACTGTAGAATCCTAGACCTAATTAAAATTTGTAGCAACTTGACCCCTAAGGCTTTATCAACTTAGGCTTGCTATTTAGGTCTCAAGTTTTCTTTAGTTAGTACCAATTCTGTCATCTGTATCTGGTGTTCAGGCTGAGGGGCCGTGTCAAACGACCAGGCGCGGGTTTGTACAAGCACCTGGGGTTTTCCCTGGGAAACGTTTGGGCCCAAACCTCCCCTTAAGCAACCTGGCTAGATTTGTTGATAGAACGGGTATTCACTATTGACTACTTATTTCCTATATAGACCAAGTCTTAGGTTATTATTAGGGAGTCACAATCAAGTTAGGTCTAGTTTTTGTTTGTTTGAATTGCACACTTTCTCTCATCTCTTTCTCTTCTCCTCCCCTCCCCGTTCTTCCATTTTATGCACGGGCGACGGTCTCAAAATCCGCACTTGGAAGGACCATTTGATTTCGCCCCCCACGTAAAAAGACCACTTTTTCTGTCTTCTCCTGAAAAAATGGAAACACAACAAAATAGGTCCACTGACCCTTCCACGTCTACCTCTAACCCCACCTCTAACCCTAATTCTAACCCTTCCACCCAAAACCCAACCACCAGTAACTTTCCACACTTGGAGCTCCCCAATCTTGAGTTGCCCCACACACAACATCAAGACCCCCTACCTGATCTTTTAAAATTGATGGCCGATCAAATTAATAAATTAAATTCCAATCAACAAACATTGACTAGGAACATCCAAAACCTAGCCAATCCAAGGCCAAACCCACCACCCCGTCAGCAGCCTGTTGTTCCTCTAAAAGATTTCTATGATCCATCTTATTATGAGGAACGACCAGGGGTGGTCATACCTGAGGGGGACTTTGAGATCAAGCCAGCCGTCCTGAACCTGATTAAACACTTTCATGGCCTTCCTAGGGAAGACCCTTTCAGCCACCTTGAAGAACTAACTCTTCTTGCACAGACAACCCGTTCCCGAAATGTGCAAGAAGACATATGGCTGATGCGGCTTTTTCCATTATCTCTTAAAGATAAGGCCGCTTATTGGTTCAGGACCATTGGCCGACCCATTACAACATGGCCTCAACTCAAGAGTGCCTTCCTCAAGAAATTCTTTCCCATAGGTCGTACCAATTCCTTACGAAGATCTATTACGACCTTTCACCAAAAATCTGGTGAAACTTTCCATGATTCTTGGGAAAGATTTCAAGACCTTTTAAGAAGTTGCCCGCACCACGAGATTCCTTTATGGCAGCTCGTGCAAATCTTCTATCATGGATTAGATGATCAAATCCGACAGTTTGTCGACGCCTCGTGTGGCGGCAACTTTTTAAATAAAGATGCAGAAAGTGCCTATGACCTGTTCGAAGAAATGAGTGAAAACTCATTTAATCAAGCTTCCATGAACACATTTTGCAGAACCCAAAACCCGCAGTTCGGTGTTCATGAAATAGGCACTCAATCTATCCCTGTCACCCAAGACGATCTTCAATTGATTGCTCAAAAACTCGACCAAATGCATATTAATCAAAAGAAAATTGAGGAAAGACTAGCCACTTCAACTCAAGCTCCACACCCACATCTAACCCAACCTAACTTTCCACGAAGAGAAAATTTGCACAATCTCAACACCACTCCTGCTGATTATTCTGAGGTTGCCCATGATTCACTGGGGAATTTCAATTATCCAGATCTTAACCCCACCAAAAATATTTCTGCCATCCAGGAGCCCTTTAAAAATTCTTCCAATTGGAAAAATTACCCGAACTACTCCTGGAATAATCAAGTTTCCTCCCAACCATATCATTTTAATGGGTATGGGTCGAATCCAAATTTCCATCCTGGGCCATCCCAACAAGATATCAATGCCCAGATGCTACGGACCCTGCAGGATATGCAAACAAAAATGACGGAAGTAACCCGCAACATCACAAATCTGAACAATCAGATTGGGGTTGCTCCCACGCAAAGACCTGTAGGACATCTTCCGTCCCAACCCATACCCAATCCCAATCACCAAGGGAACCATTATATGGGTAGAAATCCACATTATCCAAATCAGCCTCCTCCTAATCCACCTCAGCAGCCGCCCAGGTTCCTGCAATCACAGGCCCCCCCACCTCCTCCAAATAATAATCCGACTGCACATGCAGTTACCTTGAGGAGTGGGAAAACCACCACTGACCCCGAGCCTTCGCACGAACCTGGTAAGATACATGTGCAAGTTGACTCCCCACCTCCCCATCAGGAAGAAAAAGAACAACAACAATCTCAAGACAAGATTCCTATCCCTTTCCCACAAGCTCTCTACCCTACCACCAACAAAAGAAAGAAATCTGAGCCCACTACAGAAGAACTCATGGAGCTATTTGGGCAAGTTCATATCAATATCCCTCTCCTAGATGCCATCAAATATATACCTGCCTATGCTAAATTTTTGAAGGATATTTGTACTCCTAAAAGGCAGGCTAAAAATCTAGGACAGGTGCATCTTTCAGAGACAGTAAGCTCTGTCATACAGAGTAAGCTGCCTCCTAAGATGAAAGATCCGGGGGCGCCTTTAATTTCTGTAATTATTGATGACACTACATTTAATCGCGCCCTCCTTGATCTTGGTGCCTCTGTAAATATTATTCCCACAAGTTTATTTGAAGAATTTCAGATCGGTGAATTAAAACCCGTCGAGGTTACCCTGCAATTAGCCGACCGATCTACAATCAAACCTCGTGGGATTGTTGAGGATGTATTAGTCAAGGTCCAGAATTGTGTCTTCCCTGCAGACTTTCTGGTTCTTGACATTGAGGCACCCGAATCATTACTGGACTCCCCGATAATCCTTGGACGCCCCTTTTTGGCTACTGCAAAGGCAAATATCAATTGCCACACAGGCAAAATGGATATCAACTGTGCAGGCCAAACTATCACCTTAGATATTTTTAAATCCTCCAGGAGATTCCATGATGATAACTTCTTTGAGGACTCAGATACTGAAATTTCTAATATGGTGGAGGAGACAATGTTAATAGATACCCTTACCGACCACAGTTTTTTTGAGGCCACTGATTCAAACTCAGTGGTCGGCGAGATCTGTGATCCGGAAACTTGTCTTGACTCCAAATTTGTTCCTGATACCCCCCCTGACCCACCCACTATTAACGCACCTAATTTTTCCACACTAACTCACCATTCCTTCCCCGACCCCTTTCTTACGGACCTGCCACCAACCCCACCCGAGTTTGGCACCCAACCTGAATTAAAACCATGGCCAGACTCGGGTCACACTTATCAATTTCCATCTCACTTTGATCCCAATATTATTTCTAATCAATTTTCTAGGGATCTAGACGAAGACACCTTTTTTGTGGGCATTCAAGTGTCCAATTATTTACATGATTTTCCGTCTTCTGTGCATACCTTCACGCCCGGCTGAATGGCGTAAAAGATAGCACTGGATGGGAGGTAACCCATCATTTTCTTGCTTTCCTTTTTTCTTCTTTTTCCAGGTTTTATTCATCCTAAACCTGACCGTTCTTCACTAAGGTGATTCCTTTTCCCTCCTAATGCATGAGGACATGGCATATCTTGAGCATGGGGGGGTGTTTTTAAATTTTTACGATCGATTTAGGATGTTTAAAACCTAAAAACATGCAATTTTCTTTAATTTATTTCCTGCTTGCATACCCAAAAAAAAAAAAAAAAAAAAAAAAATTGTTGAAAACTTTTTGAGGAAAAATTTTGAAATCAGGACTAAGGTCGAAAAATTCACTTCTGGTACAATGGGATTTAATCCTTAACAAACTGAGGATAAGGATATGGATCTGATCATTAGAATTCCAGGGTCTATTTTAGACTAGATCAGATATCCTTCTCTAAAATTCCACCTGAACTCATGATAGTTCAGGTGACTTGATCCTATTTTGTAATATGGAAAGTATTTGACTTAGTTTTTGATTCAAAAACCTACGATTCTTGAGAAACTTCTTGTGTCAATTTTTACACACAAGCCAACAACTAAAAATTTGAAAAAACTCCCTTGTTTGGATTTAGTAAAAGTCTGAAGCAGATCATTGGTTTGAGTTCCCACCGTCGAGAAGAAGGAAAAAACCTTCTTTGAGGACGCGATGTCAACATGTTACCGCCTCGGCGCTGCTCTATATCTATATTTCATATCTTTAGACGGAGCATTAAAGCGCATTTCAGCAGCTCAAGTGTCTTGGACGGTGCTCTACCTATAGTGTCGGAGCAAGAGCTTGAGTTTGCTTGGAGCGCCCCTTTTCACCGCATCGTGTTTTGGGGTTGTGAGCTCCTGGGTGGTGTCATGGACAGTGCTATCCCGAAGTACTGGCGCCAGAGCCCCCTCGAGGAATGGTAATGGGAATGATGATACCGACACATCTGTTGTAAGACTAAGCTAAAAATAAGCATGGGGGAGAAAAAAAAAAAAAAAAAAAAAAAAAAAATAATAATAATAACACGTCCTTATTAAGGTTGGCTTTTCACAAGCACCGACACAAGGTTTTAAAGGAATTTGCAAGTTGCGAATCAGATTCACGAGCCAGAAAAATCCTAAAAACAAAAATCTCAAGTCATCTGAATTAACAAGGGGTTAATTTGTGAATTTTCTGAGGATATATTGATCCTGTTCTATCTAATGGTTGGATCCAAAAACAAATCCTGATGTTTATCTTCAACAAATCCCGTATCTCCTGTGTTTTAATCTACCAAGGTCCCTTAATCTCTTTTTCTCCTCAAAAGTCAAAAAAAAAAAAAAAAAAAAAAAAAAAAAAAAATTAGATTTCCCAAAAATTCCGTTTTCCAAAAAAATTAATGTTTTGCTAAGAGACTAGCAAAAGATAAGCATGGGGGTGTGATAAACGCCAGTTTATCATCATTTTTATGCTTTAAAACTAACTTAGCTCTTAGGATTTTACTCCGCAAATGGGTTTTTGGGCTGCATTTAGGCATAAATTAGGATAGGCATGCATTGCATTTTTTATTGTCGTTTTAATGTGTTTTTGTGAGTGTTAGGGATGTACAGATGCACAGATCCCTAAAACCCTAGCACTCAAGAAGGCAAATGGTGAAGGAGAAGCCCAGACTAGCTGGAACTCAGCCTAATCCAGCTCACCTCAGCTTGATCCAGCTCACCTCAGCTTGATCTAGCTCACCGCAGCTGGAACCTAGCTTACTTGAACTAGGGTTAGCTCATCCCAGCTCCATTCAGCTAATCTCAGCTGGATGGCAGCTCAAGAGAGTTCATCCTAGCTCACCCTAGCTCAAGTCAGCTCAGATCCAGCTCAACTTAGCTGAGTCTAGCTCATCTCAGCTCCCACTAGTTCACAGGGAGCTCTAGCTAGCTCAGCTGAGTTGACAGGAGTTCACCCCAGCTTAGATCCAGCTACATTCAGCTCCACTCAACTCCAGCCAGCTGAAGAAGAATTCATCTCAGCTCAGGAAGCTCAAGTCCAGCTCCCGGGGACTCAGCTTAGCTCAACTCAGTTGAGCTAAGCTACCTTAGCTGCCTCAACCAGCTTGATTCTCCCCGGAAGCACCAGACCTAGCTCACCTCAGCTCATTTTGGTAGAAGCTAGCTCACTTTAGCTTGGCTTAGTAGCTAGCAAAGAACTAGCAAGCTAAGCCAGCTAGAGTAGCCCCATGCCAGCCTCTTCAGCAGCAGCCAGCTCCAGCTCCAGCTCCAGACTTCTTCTCCTCAGCTCCTTGCTCCAAACCCTAGCTCCAACACCTTCTCCTCTACTCCACCTTTAGCTAAGCTAGCTTAGCTTATCTTAGCTTAGCTTAGCTTAGCTAACAACCAGCTCCTTGGCCATTCATTACCTCCAAAATCAACCCTAGCTAGCTCCACCAACTCAAGCCTACCTAAGCTAGCTACCCTACTCAAGTTGGCACCACCTCCTAGCCATCCCTTCACCCCATTATCTCCACCAAAAGACACTTCAAGTTGGCGCCAAAAACCACCCCTAACCACCTCTATATTGGCGCCACTTTCAGCCCCTTAATCCACCCTACACCTACCCACATAAGCCATCCTAGCCATCCACCTAACCCCCCTTCTAGAATCCTTCTTGGCGCCAACTTAGACCCTCTTCTAGAAGCCATTTTTGGCGCCAATATCAAGGGGTGTCAACACACATAACCACCCCTTAGGTGTCCCTTAAGGTGGCGCCAAACACCCTTGGCCATTGGATCCTTAACCACCTCCCTCCTTCCATCCTAGCCATCCATTTCAAAGGTCACCATAGCCCCCCTCCTATTCTATAAAAGGCCACCACCTACCACCATTTTGGAGGCATCCTCCCTTAGTATATTTTCTACCTAAACCACCTATACCTACGGCCAAGAAGAAGGAGTAGAGAAGGAGATTAAAGGGGCACATCACCAGCCCTTTTGGTGCCTTCTTCTCCCCACTCTCTTCAACTTGAGCCACGCCAAGGAGGAGGACTCTTCCACTTCAAGGAGGACGGCCAGGCAAAGGAGGACTTAGGGTGGACGTCCACCCTTGGAGAAAAACTTAGGGCACGCCCCCCTAAGGCTTGCCTTGGAGGACATCACCTTGGCGGAGTACTGCAAGGAAGGAGTTGAAGGATTCTTTTCAAGCTTGGGAGCCACCAACCTTGGAGCAAGAAGCCCTCTTCTTCACCATCTATCTAGAGGATTTGTGTTTTATTTTCTTATTTGCAATTTTCTAGTAGTACAAGCTTTCCTCTACTAGGCCTTTTGTAAAACACTTTATCAATTATCTAGTTGCCTTCTTTGCAATTTTTTTTGTTTGCATTTCTATTTGCTTATTTTCAGCATTCCTCACTTCCTCTCCCTAATTATTCTAGGCCTTCACTTGCTTAGAGTGAGCTTAGGGAGAGGCTCTACTTGCCACTTTAGAGTAGTTTACTTAATTGGAAGTGTAAACACTTTTCCCGCCATAATTTCGCATGTTGCCTTAGTTCAAAAATAAAGAAAAATGGTATATTGAAAATTACCAAAAAGAAAGTTGAGATATATTCCAAGCAAGAGAATCAATTTTGCAACCATATTGCCTCCTTGGACGACCCTAGATACTTCCCTATCTAGGATATAAATTTTAAAAGCGAAAGCGGATTTACGCGTTACAACGACGTATTTTAACAAACCGCGTATTTTCGCAATCACATATATATATACATATATTTATATACATATATATATATATACTTATATCTATATATATAGTAGTACCTATATAACTATGTATTATTATACATATATACATATATATACATATCTATATACTTATATATATATATATACATATATATACATATATATATATACACACATATATATATCTACATATGTACATATACTTATATACGTATACATATATATATACATATATATACACATATACTTATATATATATATATATATATATAAATATACATACATATATACATATCTATCTACATATATCTATACATACATATATTACTATATACATACACATATATATATATACATCTATACAGTATCATATACATACATATACATATATATATATATATATCTATACATATATCTATCTATACATATACTTATATATATATCTACACATATATATACACACATATATATACATAGATAACTACATATATATATACCTATATATTTATAACCATATATATATATATATACATATAGATATAGTTACATATATACATATATATATATTTTTTCACATTACTTACTATACAAGGTATCGCGGGAATATCTGCACTAGTTGCTGATATTCCCCGATACACGCGTACAAAAAGCATGGTCACACTCATCTTCCATCCATCCACCTTACACTCCACGTGGCACCTCATCCTGTCAGTTGCGTCTTTCTGGACGACGACCGACTCGACACCGTGCTACACTCCATCTCCTCCTCCACCCCCACCCCTTTATACATATATAGTATATACCTATATAAATATACTATATCTACTTTATTTCTGTTTCGCTTTCCTGCTAGTAAAAAGATAAAAAATATATAAATGAGAAATGATAATCTTTGAATTGCAGGTACTCTGTCTTGCGAATAGCAAGGCCCATTTTGGAACCCTGATTTGGTTCAAAGCCAAGAACCTAATTTTGAGGGTGTGCCTCAAGGACCAAGATTATTAGAAAAGGTCTTAAATAGAAAAACACCAAAAACACAATAAACGAATGGAAGAGATTCATTGTAGGAAAGGCGTAGAAACTTGACTTGTAACCCCACTTCCCTTAGTTGACCCTGGGTCTAAAAGTGACCAAGATAAAATCAAGTAGGCCAGGTTAAAAATTTTGTAAAGAGATAGTTAGGTCCGATTTAGGTTAACCACTATACACACTTCAACGATAAAATCACCATATTAACAACCTATCCGGCTTCGACCAGCACTTGTGTCTTCAAGATGGTCCTATGTCAGATCTTCGGGAAAACATTTTCAGAATGAAACACTTTTGGCAATATTTCTTTATTAAGCACATTAAACAAGACCAATATGTGATTTTAGGGTGCCTAGCTTACCAAGTTCCTTAAACCAATGGGTTGGCAACGTGACCGAATACTCCCTAAGCCTTAGACTTAATGCATCAACTTGCACTTCCCTCAACCTCTTGAGGACTAATCTGAATCTTAACAAGTATGTGTGTTTTTATGCCCTAGTATAGGCCCAAGAGAACTAAGGTCAATATTCTTACTTATCTCCTTGGCTCTAGCACTTCAGGACTTAATCCTTATTCTAATTGGGTCTACAACTTAAGTAGATCCCATAATCAATTGCTAGGACTATCAATTTTTTCTTTGACTTTACTCCTTTGACATTCTTTGTATTTCCACCTCAAGAAAGATTTTTCAGTCATTTCACAAAACTTTTCCTCCCCTTTCTCCATTTTCTTTTTTAATATGTATTTTTTTTGTGAGAACCCCTTAGAAAATTGAATTTCCATTTGTTTTGTACTTTAATACCTCCCATGCCTAAATTTTGCAATGTCATTGTAAACTAAGTGGGTTCGAATTCAACTTTGTTGAAGGATTAGAACAGGGTCAAAGGGTAGGTGAATGGGTCGGGATTACTATTACGAACGATTTCAAGCTCTGATACAAGTATTAAAGGTGGAGTCGGCTATTCTAAAGTTGAACCCTTTAGTGTAATATGAATGTAGCTCAAAAAGATGATTAGAAGGTCTCCGATTTTCATAATGATGGGTTGCCTCTCATTAAGAGGTAAATTCAATGCCTTCACCTGAGCAAAAGGTGGTCAAGGAGAAGGGGTGGTCAGATTGGAGGAATTTTGTCGGACAAGCAACTTGATGAGTAGTCTTGTTGGTCCAACTAGGTGCATGTTCAAATCAATCAACTAATGATGTAGACCAAACCTAATTAGCTGTAGGGTTGCTTGATGTGAATCAGTAGTAATGCTTTGTGGCTTCGAATAGATGTGGAAATATGAATCTAGGGTTTGGATAAATCGTCTCAACTTGATCAAAGTACGGATCCTCAAATGATAATGGATCTGTGGAAAACGTAGGGACCCTACTGGTGGGATCAGAGGGGGATGGAATGCGGTTATCATTTTGATCAATGTCCGATTCCATGTCAAAACATGTTGGTGAATCATATGCAACCGGATCAGAAAGAGGTGAGTCATAATAGAAATTGATTCTGGTGGTGGGTCGAGGTTGGGATCAAATTTTGAAAGGCTTTGCAGGAGGTGAGGCTGCTTTGTGTTCCAAATCAATTACCTTAGAATCAAAATCAAAGAATGGATCGTGGATATTGAGGTCATAAACTGGCTAGTGATCATCCAGAAACAATGGTTCTCCGAAATCAGAGTATTATTTGAAATCATTGGAGAATTTGAGATAATCAGTTTCTGAACATGATTGAAGATCGAGATTTCACCACAGAACAAATCAAGAAGCATGAAATCATTAACCTGACTTTGGTCTAACCTAGTCTCAAATTCTAAGCTTAGAGGGATATCCTTTTTAGGCATATGCTAAGGTTTTAGGCACCTAGGGTAGATCGAATCAAATCCCAACTCTTCTAACACCTCTGATTCTGTATCGTAAATTGGTGTGACTTCTAAAAAGTCAATTCATTTTTCTAAGGAGTCTAGAGAGGTATAATGATCAAATATAAGCCCCAATCATAGTTCAGATCTAAAATCTGGTTCTCATCACATTGGGCTTCATGATCATCCTAAATAAGCTTAGATCTAGATTTTAGGTCAGGGGTAGGAACTGGGTCACTAGAATCTAGACTTGGTTCTATTAGGAAATTAGAATCATTCTTGAGGAATACATTAATAGGATGAAGTGTGGGAGTTACATCCTCAAGAAGTTCTGAGTCTAACTCATCATAGGTGTTTGGAAAATCTGGGCATGATGAACCAGCTACATAGCTACCTATGGTTGGCTCATAATCGGGAACACCTGAAGATGGATCCACCAAACCTACATTTTATTTTGGTATGTAATTCTGCATAAAATCCTAACCTGGTTCCTTTGGGTCGAGGGTTCATAACAATGACCTTCATTTTCTAACCTTGGCTTTGGAAAATTACATTGATCCTTAATGTTGATCCAAATTTCATCATCAGTTTCTGAGTAGTGATATGGGTATTTATTACTAATGGCTTGTTGCAACAGATTTAACATATTTCCTCATTTCTCACTGTTATCTTGGTGTATCTCCCAAAGTGGTAGATTTGTAAAATATTGTAAGCCTTATGTGCTATGAAATTCCCACAATTTACTGAATTATGATATGAGGGCATCCTGGGCTGAACAACTTATCATTTGTGTCAACATCAGATGGGCACGGTTCACAATGGGGGTTGTTGTTTCTGATACATTAACTTGAATGCTTCTAAAGGGACATGAGGTTTTGTAATACTCATCACGATGTCTAGGAGCAGCCTTGATCTTTCTTTCATTGATGCTCATAAAAGATTCAGATTTTTTGAATATCTTTCCTAAGTTGTCAGGTTGCATTTAGAAATTAGGTGGCGGATCAAAATGTTGAATCAAATTCAAGTACAAATTGAATTGATTAGATTAGATCAGATTTCCCGAAAGATCAACTCTAATGGAGTCCTCTAGGTTAGACCTGGGGACCTCTCTTGTGCCTGTATGCTACATAATAGATGAGGGACTGAATGTGTGTTAGACCCAATCAAGGAAACCATAAATTTTGGATGACTAAGACTATTTTGAGGTTGATGATATCTCTGGATCAGAAATCCACACACCCGAAAATTAGTTGGGCAACTAGGAAGGGAGACCTGCAAAGGCTGCAACATGGTAGAGCATCCATGTTTGCATGCTAAATCTAGGTTTTAAAATCACTTCGTTGCAATATAGACAAAAATGGTGCATGAACAAATACAATTTAGTACTACAATATAAGTCCGAGGTCGAACACAGGGAGCAAGTGTTGCAATTAATCTCAAGATCACAATTTAAGCACAAGATAACAATATTTAACGAGAAATTCAAGCAATAACAATGTATATATAATAGAAAGGGTTAATAGTGTAAAAAGATTAGTGTAAAATAGTGATTTGAATCACCAATTACCCTAATTACAACAATAGCAAATATCTCAACAGTATCAACCAAATTTAATCCATGAAAGCCAAATACACAATAAACTGTGTCAGACAGATCTGACAATGGAGCTTTCAGTCAGACGGCTTAACCATCCAGATGCTATAGTGCCAAGAGGGCACTCTTCTTTTTCCTTTCCTTTCTCTCCTTGGCTCAAGGGAAGGCACAACATAGTGGCACGGTTGCCTTGTAGAGACTAAGTGTTGAGAGGGGTTCACAGAAGCAAACCCCCCCACCTCCACCTCTATTTCTCTTTCTTCTCTTCTCTATCAGGTTGGGCAAACCATACCAGACATAGGTGATCGGGTAAACAGACTGAGGCCCAGACCGCATGGCATGAACCATGGGCGAGGGCGTGCGTCTGCACATGCGAAGGTGAGGACCTCACCCCCTGTGCGTTCTGAGGTGAACAGTCGGTATTAGAAAATCATTCTAAGTGTGGTCGAGGCTTCTTCGCTCTATGAGGTGGGACTATCCCACACAGCTTCGTCGTGATGCAGCAGCAGCTGAAGACTCATCTGATTGAGGTCGAGGATGCGACTATGGAGTCCAATTGATTACCTGGAGCACTTCCTGAGAGTCAGTCGCAACACCTGGAGGTGGAATTTGGAGGGTTTGCGGCTGGAGGATCGTAGCTAACATCCGAGAAATGGTGATGGAGATCTGGTGGTCACCTGAAAAGTAGAAAATGGCCTCACAGCCATGTCAAATATGCTCAGGAGGATGGCCTGAGGTTGGCGAATGTGATGGTGGTCTTGGTGGTGTGCATGAGTGAGTGAGGAGGTCAGACGACCTCGAGACGACAGCGCAGTGAGCGTGGAGTTTGGCAGAGGGTAGGAGTGATCAATCCCCTCAATTTCTTGAGGGGTTTTGTTCGCGTGGATGAGGCGAAGGTCATAGGCTTGTGGAGTAGTTGAGTGAGCGGAGAGCTTCACCAAAAAAGTGGCTGGCGTGGAGGAAGAAGTCTTGGAGGGTTAAGCAATGATCGAGTTGGAGCGTAGTGGCATAGTGATGATGTGTAGATGCTAGAGAGTTGAGGAAGCTAACTAATGGATGAAGAGGAACGGAGATGGAACCGGTTGTAGTTTAGCCGACATCGGAGGAGATGGAAACTTCTATGATGTAGACAGTGATGTAGATGGGGTTACGAAGCATCGCATGGGTATGTTGAGGTGCGGAAAAAAATGGGGAAGAAGAACCGGCCACCTATGGTATGTGGTGGCCAGCGAAGGAGCTGGGGATAGTTCGTTGGAGCAAGCTCGAAGTGAGCTGGAGGTAGAGGAAGCAAGAGGATTTCTAGCTTAAAAACCTGCTAAAGAATTGAGGAATGCCTAGGAGGTCTTTTATAGGCCAAAGGGTGACCTTCAAAGCTTGGAAACCAAGATTTGAAAGCTCAAAATTCATAGAATAGGTTTGGAATTTCCAACAGTTCACATGAACTCTTGGACGAGATTTGGAAGGCAAGACCTGCCTCAGATTGAAGAGAAACTCCTCATGAATCTTCCTTCCTAATTTGGAAGGATTTCATTGTGAAATCAGGGAGAATCCATTGATTGAAGGTTGACGGTTCATGGGTTCACATAGTAATGGCGATAGGGACATTTCTGTTAAGAAGATGAAGTTTAGGGTTTTTGTAATAAATTCAAAATCTGAGGGGTTATTTGAGAGAGTAAGAGTCAAACTTTGACTAAAGTGCAAACTAGGTCAAAATAATCTCAGATTGTGCTCAAATTTTAATACAAACATAATTCGAGCCCAAGAAATACAATGGTGGAGTTAGATTTTGGTTTTGACCTAGTTTGAGTGGGTAATTTATGCAAAAACTAAAGTTAAGGCAATAGTCTGTCTGAGACTCACTTTCAGGTCAAAATGGATTCAAATGGTCAAATCGAGGATGTCAAACCCTGGATAATGTTTTTCTATGATTTTTAGAGGGTCTATGTGAATTTTCTGATCGGAACCTTAGTTAATTAAGCAGGTCTATTTTTAGGGTTTCAAATTCCATTAATTCTTGAAATACATGAAAACCCATTTCTGTCTACATGGACCCACTTATTAGGCATTAATGACTAAATGACCTTTAATAAACCCCTAGCATACATCGTGGTTGTTCTGTATTTTTGATAAGACGGTAAAAGTGCATAAATAACCCTATTTTCATGTTTTCTTCTCCAAACAATTCGTCCTGGTCAAGAGACCTTATGACTGATATGTTGGAGCTTTTATTGACTTTATAAGCCTAAATTGAGCTAGTTATGGCTCATGATGGTGTTCCCATCATACCCCCATGCCTATCTTTTGCTAATCCCTTATCAAAATTCTATGAATCAAACCAGTTATCTAGGTCAGATGTAACCATCAGGATGCCCTACTAAGCTGCATCTCTAGGAATCAGATCTTAATACCAACAATAGGCCTAGAGGTATTCAAGTACCAACCCAAATCTAGACCTGACTAGCTTTTGCCTCAGTCTACTGCGAAGGTTTCTAAGGCTCGCAAGAACTAACCTAAGGTTTGTTGCACCCAGCAGTTAAAGCAACCGTGCTTGAAACAATGTTAGTCTAGGTTCAGTTTTCCAATGCATTTTGTAAGAGAGAGATATAGAAGGAGAATTTGATTTGTGAAGAGCTTTCTCTCTCTTTCTATTTTCATTATATTTTTCCTTAGATCCATTTTTAGATTGGCCCTAAACATGGTCAGTATCGGATTCGTTGTCCCTACCATCAATCCTCATAGGGTCGTTGGAAATCGATGCTTCTAGATAGCACTGCCCATGGCAACCCTTAGAACCCTAGCTTTTGATTTTTCGAGATAATCCTACCCAAGATGTTCTGTAGCTAAATCCAGACCCTGGCAATGGACATTTTGTGATAATGCCTCCCATGGCATCTGAGCCAACACAAGGTGCTTACATGCCCCGGTAGGATATTTAGATATCTTAGGAGACAAGTATCGAGGAGATGATATGTTATTGCACATCTTTAAGGGGAATTTCCCACCTCTCTGCACTGGGAACTTATCTTAATCAATCTGTATTTTCCAACCTCTCCTAATCTCGATCTTAGGACCATTTTTAGTATAGAAGAAATGCCCTTTGGCATCATTTTATTATTTAAGGCATATTAATCCAGACTATGTGTGATTTAGGGTGCTTAAGTTTTTGAGTCCCACAAACCAGAGGTCAGTAAATGAAGTCGAATACTACCTAAACCTTAGACCTAATACGAAAGCTTTCCATTTACCCCAACCTCTTAAGGACTAATCTAGATCTTCACAAGTACGTGGGTGTTTAAATCTAATTAGATCCAGGAGGCCTAAGGTTGGTATTTGTCATTAATCGCTTAAGTTTTAACCTTCTGGGTCTTAATTCATCATTCGATCCAACCTAGAAGTTAGGTAAGTTTCATATTACTTTGAACGGACTCAATTTCTTTCTTCATTTTTTTGCTCCTTTCTTCTCTTTTCAATTTTTCTTCCCTCGTTTCCTCATTTTTCGCAAAAATGGCTTTCCTTTTTCCTCAACCTCCTCTTTTTTTTGTATGAAACCCTTATTATGAATTGCTTCTCACTACATTTTGCACTTTAATACCCCCCACGCCTATCATTTGCAATGTCCTCATAGTAAATTAGGTGGGTTCAAGTTCAACTCAGATCGTACACTAGAATAGGTTCAAATGGTGGGTGGACGGGTCGGGATGACTGTTGCAGACAATTTCAAGCTCTGGAATGAGTATCAGAGGTTGAGTCGGTTGTTCTAATGGACGAACCCTAAAGTGCAATATCAGTTCAGCAATGAGATGTGTCAAAAGGGTTTTGGGTTTTTCATAAGATGACAGGTTGCCACCCGTTAAGCACTGAGTTTAATGCCATCAGTCGGGCGTAATAAGCTCAGGGAGAATGGAGATCAAAAGATACCTTAGCCAAGTTTGTATTGGTGAGTTCAATGAATATCTTGAGTCACTGGCCATTCACGATGAAAGGTTCAGAATCAAGGTTGGGTTGACTGATTTTGATGGTTCCATTTCCAAAGATTCATCTCACCATGAATGGTCCAATCCATTTTGATATGAGTTTACCTTGAATGGAGTCAAAGAGTAGGACATTCTGACTAGGATGGAAAGTTTTCCTAGATATGTGTTTGTCATGAAAAGCCTTCACCCGCTCTTTGTAGATTCGCGAGTTCTTGTATGTGTCATTGCATAGTTACTCAATCTTGCTCATTTGAAGCTGACGGTGGGTTCTGACCTTAAGTAGATCTAGATTGCACTTTCGTATTGCGCAATAGGCTTTGTGCTCCATCTCAATGGGGAGGTGACATGACTTCTCATACACCAATCTGAATAGAGAAATACCTAATTGGGTTTTGTGGGTGGCTCTATAAGCCCACAAAGCTTTCGGAATCCAGGCCGACCAGTAATTCCTGTCAGGCAGAAAGTGAACTGAAGGATTTTCTTGATCTCCCGATTAGACCATTCAGCCGATCCATTGGTTTGGGGGTGATAAGGAGTCGAGATTCAGTGTGACAACCCATATTTGGTCATCAGGGATCTGAACTGTGCAATTGTAAAATGTGCCCTCCATCAGAGATAATAGCACGTGGGACACTGAACCGAGAGAAGATGTGCTGATGAATGAACCTGATTACCACTTTATGATCATTGGTTTCAGTCGGGATAGCTTCAATCCATTTCGACATGTAGTCTACTACGAGGAGAATGTATTCTAAGCCATCCGATTTAAGGAAGGGTCCCATGAAATCAATCCCCCATATATCAAAGATTTCTCATATGAGAATAGGCTGCAAAGGAATCATATCGCGGTGGCTCATGTTGCCCATGGTCTGGCAACGAATGCATGCCTTACATTAATCGTATGCAACCTTGAAGATTGTGGGCCAATAAATGCAACACTGGAGGACTTTAGCTGTAGTTTTATGTCCGAAGAAGTCTCCATCGTAGGCCTGGTCATCGAAAAAGGACAAAATGTCCTTAATTTCCGCTTCCAGGATGCATCATCTGATGATCTAATTAGCACCAATGCGGAAGAGGTACAAGTATTCCTAGATGTAGTACTTGAAATCAGAAAGCAACTTCTCCTTCTAAGCCTTCGGCCAATCAGATAGGATCTGATGTGATGCAAGTAGTTAACCAAATTAGTGTACCACAGAAGTCTAGCACCGATAGTCAGGAGGTGCTCATCAGAAAAGTGCTCTCTGATTGGTCCGGAAGGGTCGATGATATCAGAAGGAAGGCATGATAAGTAATCAGCTACTACATTCTATTTTCCCACCTTATCGCAAATCTCGAGGTCGAATTCTTGCAATAGCAAGATCCAGTGGATTAATCGAGGTTTCGAGTCCTTCTTTGCGAGGGGGTGCCTCACTGCAGTGTGATTCGAGTATATAATTATAGGGGAACCCAAAAGATATGTTTGAAATTGTTCGTGGCCAAATACTACAACTAGTAGCTTGTTCTCAGTAACTGTGTAGTTACGCCAAGCCTCATCAAGTGTCTTGCTAGCGTAGTAGATGACCACGGGTTTCCCATCTACTTTTAGCCCAGGTATCGCAACCATTGCATAGTCAGCTGCATCGCACATGATTTCAAAGGGTAGAGACCAGTCAAGGGATTGCGGGATTGGTGCTTGGGTGACTCGGTCATGTAGTTTCTCAAATGCATTGGTGCACTCCTCAGGGATTTCGAAGGGGACATCCTTTGACAACAGATTTGTTAGGGGGCGTGCGATTTTTGAGAAATCGGGAATGAATCGACAGAAAACTTGACGTGCCCTAGAAAAGAGCGTATGTCGTTGACCGAGCCAGGCATGGGTAGTTTGGAGATCAAAGTAATCTTGGCTCCATTAACCAGGATGCCTTTTTTAGAGATGAGGTGACCTAGGACAATTCACTCAGGTACCATGAAGTGGCTCTTTTCCTAGGAAAGAACCAGATCCAAGTCGATACAACGCCTAAGGATTTGGACCAAGTGCAGGAGGCAATCATCAAAAGATTCCCCAAATACCGAGAAGCCATCCATGAAGACTTCAAGGTACTCACCAACCATATCTGAGAATACGGCAAGCATGCACCTTTAAAAAGTACTAGGTGCATTGTAGAGACCGAATAGCATCTACGGAATGCATATGTCCCAAAGGAGCAGGTGAAGGTGGTCTTCTCTTGGTCCTTAGGATGGATTGCCACCGGGTTATAACTAGAGTACCCATTGAAGAAGCAAAAGAATAGATTCCCTACCAATTTCTCAAGTATCTGATCAATAAATGGTAGTGGGAAATGATCCTTTTTCATGGAGGCATTTAGTCTTCGGTAATCAATACAGACTCTCCACGACTTTGCAATGTGGGTCAGTATAGTTTCTCCGATTTCAGTCGTAATGACGGTGAGTCTTTCCTTTTTGTGCACAACCTGGATTGGACTCACCCAACGACTGTCGGAGATCAGGTAGATGATACCTGCATCTAGCCACTTGATGATCTCCGCTTTCACGACATCCTGCAAATTTGGAGTCAGGCGTCTCTGCATTTCACGGGGTGGTCATGAGCCCTCTTCGATGTAGATGTGATGTGTGCAATATGTGGGACTGATGCTAGTCAGGTCATCAAGAGTCCAACCAATGGCTCTTTGATGATGCTGAAGGATAGAAATGAAGCGTGTTTTCTGATCATAGGTAAGGCGGGAATTGATAATCATAAGAAATTCCTGATTAGAACCTAAAAACACATATTTGAGATAGTCAGGGAGGGGTTTCAACTCCATGACAGGATTTTCAGCAGCAACAGGTGGTTCAAGGTCTGGTTCAGGAGCAAGGGCAGGAGCTAAAGGTATTTCTAAGTCTGGTTCAGGCTCCTTTAAGTGTGGTGTTTGATACTCTTGTGGTTGAATATTAGGGATAAGTGGGTTTCCCTCAGCAAAGGGCTCTACAACCACGAATTCGATATCGCAGATCTGCTCGATAACCACACAATTAATTCCTTTTTGGGCCTTAAAGATGTTGATCTTTAGTGTCTTATTCCCAAATTTTAACTCAATTTGGCCCTCTTCACAATTGATATTGGCCCTAGTTGAGGCCAGAAAAGGTCTCGCAAAAATGATTGGTGTATTCTTCAAGTTCTTAGGAGCATCCATGTCTAAAACTATAAAATCCATCGGGAAGTAGAAATCGTGTACCCTAACTATCACATCCTTGAGAATTCCTTTTGGTGACTTAATAGATCAATCAGCTAGTTGCAATGTCACCTCTACTGGTTTGAGCTCAGATTCTTCAAGATGGTCAAGTAAGGATGTAGGTATTAGGTTTATGGAAGCTCCTAGATCCAATAAGGCTCTATGAAACTGTATATCACCGATAGCATAAGAGATCAGCGGGGTGCCTGGGTCTTTTATCTTAGGCGAGAGTTTGCTCAAAATGATGGAGCTAGCTTGCTCCGAAAGTACGATTGGCTTGCTGCCTTTGGTTCGCAGCTTACGTTTTGGTGTACATGTATCTTTTAGGAATCTAGCATAAATCGGTATGTGGTGAATTGCATCCATCAACGGGATGTTTATTCGGGCTTGCTCAAAGAGCTTGACCAGGTCCTCCTCGGGAGCCACGAGTTTGGGTTTCTTTTTTCCCTTGGTCAAGGCCTTGGGAAATGGAATCTCAGTTGGCTCCTCTAAAATTGGCTCAGGCTTTTTATCAAGGATCGGGGTGTCTTGAATGACCAATCTAGGGTTAGGGTCTACAGTCTCAGGTGAGTTGTGGCTAGGAAAAGGTAGGTCCTGTGTTGCTTTGCCACTACAGGTGGTGATGGAATTTAATCCTACCTGATTCTGGTTTGTGTTAGGGAGGATAGGTGTCTGCTGCTGAAATCTAGAATAAGAGGCTGAAGCACCCACCCTGCTAGGGGATGGAGCAGAATGGACCTGATAGACAAAGATGGCTTGACCCTGATTTGGATTCATAATGTGCCTCTGGCTCGACATGCTATTTGGATTCGGAAGAGGTTGAGAAGGGAGTGCACCCAGAGGGCGAGCACTTGCCAGCTGGTCCAATTGATTTCACAGCTTAGAGATCTCTTCTTTACGTTGTTTTTGCATGTCAACCAAGGTTTGGAGAATCAAAGATGTCTGAACTTCATTAGGTGATCCAGATTGGAAATTTTGATTGGGCCTTGGTTGAGTGGGTTGCTAAGGACGTGAGTTTTGTGGTTGGGGGTAGAATTAAGGTCTTGGATGTGGGTTATTTCCTGACCACACAAAGTTTGGATGATTACGCCATCCAGGGTTATAGGTATTGGAGAAAGGATTGTTCTGGATGGCCTGGAGTCCTCGTAGGTTTGAGGATCCCCAGAATAATTAGGGTATGAGGGTTCAGAGTTCCCCCAATTGTGGTAGGTTGGCCTAGAGTTTCCTCCAAAGCCATAATTAGGCGGGGGTGGATATGCATCCAACTCCGGAGAGTGGTAGATATTGTGTGTAGTTTCCATACCTAAGGGTGGTGGTGTATTTGTGCTCTGTGGTGTAGAGGTGGTCTTGTGTAGACGTTGAGTGATGTCGTTCACCTTATTTTCAATGACAGAGACCTTATCCAATTGACTGGCTACCAACTCTAAGTCAACGTTTATGGAAAGGCCTCAGGATTCATGTACCCCTAATTGTTTGTCAATGCACGGGTGGATGTCCAGTCGTATGCACCTAGTGACTCATTGTTCACGGAGTTCTCGCACATGTTCACCACATGTTGCATTGACAAATAGGTTGATATCATCACGAAGCCATGGTAAGAGGATTGGAATTGTTCCTACTTTGGGACTCTATGATGGCAGCATTTGCGCATGATGTCTAGAAAATGATCCCCGTGTAGTGATTCTCCCACTCCTTGGGAGAAGTGCATGATTTGTTGTCGCATAGCATTTATGCGACCAATGGGATAGAATTTTTCTAGGAAGGTGGCTTGAAGTTCTTCCCATGTGTTGATTGTGTGTGTTTAAGTTTGAAACCAGTAGGTAGCTTTATCGACCAGAGGGAAGGAGATCTTTAAGAGCAAGTCGTCTCTGTTCTGCATGTCTGCCCTAAAGATGTAGGCCAAATGCTTCAAATTCTTAATGTGTTATAAAGGATACTCGAAGTTCAAGCCATGGAATTTTGGAGTCATGTGAAACATACTATGCTTGAGCTCCACCTCGGGTCCTCCCATAGGGATATTGATTCATGGTTCAATCTCCACTGCCATAAGATTATAGTGATCTCACATTTTAGGACGGGGCGGTGGGTTGATGAAGGCATTGATCTGATCTCTAAAATCAAAGAATTGTTGTGGTTTAAAGTTAGGTCATTCTGGTTGATCCATGGTTGTGATTTGAGGTTTGAGCTTAGAATCAGAGGAAATGTCAATATGATTAGGTTGTTGCACAAACACGATGGTTGAGGCTTGGCCTCGACGAGAGTGAATAACTAATGGAGGCCTCAAGGTTGGTTTTAAGGAACTCCTCCCAAACATGCACCGATGGAGAAGATGAGAGATAGAATGTCAGATGGACCCAATCGATGCACCCAAAGATTTTTGGATGACTATAGAGATTCAAGGTATAAGATACACCTGGATCAAAAAATCATCTACCTGAGAATTACCTGGGCAGCCAGGAAGGGAGAGATCTGCAAAGACCCCTACACGGTAGAGCATCCCTACGGGTTACAGGGTTTCCACCACCCGACCTTCCTTGTCACTGAGGGTTGAAGTAGAACAGGTGGATAACTTGACCTCTTAAGTTTACGAGCATTAAGTTTAGACCAAGGTGCTTATGATTCCACTTGAACTTTAAGATATTTTTGTGCAAGGTGACCTAATTTGAAGATTTGTTGATCCTACAAGGTGGGTCAACTTCACCTATTTGTCCTTTAAGATTATTAGGTCCCAACTCTTTAAGATTCAAGTGGACATTTAGAGCCTAATTTTAGGGTTTGCTTGCTTAGGTCAATTCAAACAAGGCTTGGGACACACAAGTTGGGAGAATATATTCTTGATTGCGAGAAAAAATGAGAGAGAGAGGAAGAGATAGCAATCGGCATCGGGCGGTGGGCGGTAGTGTTGCGGAGGCATCTAGGGCTGGCGAACGAGGTGAGTGGAGGACATCGAGGTTGAGGAATTGGAGGAGAAGGGAGTGAGTCTGGCAGGAGAGGGTTGGTAGGACGTCTGAAAACTTTCCAAGAAGGCCCTGGAGGAGGTTGAACGGCGACGTTCTTTGTTTCAGATGTCGACAAAGGGGGCATTTGGCTACGATATGCAGAAACCCTTTGATTTGCTTGGCTTGCAAGGGCGAAGGGCACAAACGCGAGTCCTACCCTAGGAGGAAACCGCTGCAGACAAAGATGGCATTCTCACACCCTATCTGGATGGTGAAGAAAGATGCCCGACTGCCACCACCGCCGGCATTTGGCAGGCATTCAATTGAAGTGGAGATTCCGATTTCTAAAGAGATCTCATCTGCAGAGATCATGCTGAGAGGTGCTTTGATTGGCAAGATTATGGCAGGAAAACCATCGATAGAGAGGCTTCAAGACCTGGTATGTTCCCTAAATCTCTTGTCTACGTGATGGAAGGTAGCTATGCTTTCCCAATATTGATTTCTGGTATATGGTTTGGGTATGATGGATGTTGAGCGACTGAGATTTCGTTCGAGCTGATTTGAAGAGTTTATTGTGATTTGGAGAATGGTGTTTCCCTTTGATGGGGCTCTCCCTTATCGACCTCCTCAAAGAGTGGGCTCTATGAGGATTCTTCTTGAGATTAATGGACTACCACTGCATCTGAGATCTAAGGGGGTTGTTACTATGATGTTAGCATGCTTTGCATCCATCAGTGAAGGGTATGAAGTCTTGATTAGAGAAGGGGACATCCGATCTCTTAGAATTAAGGCTGATGTCTTCAATGCCGGCTCGATTCCTAACATGATTACAATTAGATGTGGGGCCTCCCCATAGCTTATTCGGCTAACAGTGATTGGACAGGTGTCTGGGCAGTTTGAACAAGGGCAGGTTAAGACGTCTGGAGCCAGCACTGAGGTGAGGAAACATGATGAAAGGGTCGGCCACATTTCACCTGATGAAGCTCCTGAGTCCAAAAAGAGGAAGGACTGCCACCAAGATTATGCTGAGGAGGACCTGATGGAAGAGGTTGATGCAGTTGGAGATTGTAGCCGAGCCCTACTAGTCAAAGAGGATGTTATATGGAGGTTGCTGAGAATTCTGTGATAGATTCAGAGGTGCTTAGCAGCAAAGTGGAGGGAAGGACAGGAAGGGAGCTGGTACTCAGAAATGGCAGCAGAGCTCTGAAAGAGGCAAACCAGATGTAGTTCTCAATTCCTACTGATCTGAAATATGGCAGAGGATCCAATCTGAAAAGAGGTGTGGGTAGATCTCCTTATATGCATAGAAGGAGAAGGAAGGATAACTTGCCCACTATTGAGGAGCAAAATATTGCAAACTCAATTATGGTTGAGTTTGTGGGTAGTATGGCTCAAGGGGATCAATCTGGCAAGGAATGAGAGTGATGACTTGGAATGTGCGTGGGTTGCGCAATAAGATGAGAAGAACTTCTTTGTGTAGATATATCTCTGAGTGGGAGATTGGTTGTGCTCTCATTCAAGAGAAACATTTGGAGATGGAGAATGGTTAGGAATGGGATTGCTTTAAGCAATCTGGTCGCAGTGATGTTGTGGTAAAGGGTGCATCTGGAAGGTCTGGTGGAATGGCCTTTTGGTGGAGAAAGTCTTGCCTCTTGTTAACTGAAGTCATTTGTGACAGGTACATGCTTACTTGCAGATGCCAATCTCCCCAAGGAGATATGGAATGGTTGTGTCTTGCATTTATGGCCCTTGTGTTGCTGCAAACAGGGCTGTTCTGTGGGAGGATCTCTCTGCAATGCACCAAAGAGTGCAGGAGGTCCCTTGGCTTCTAACGGGTGACTTTAATTGTTATCTCTCAAGTGATGACAGTCCTGATGGGAGGTTGGACAGCTCAATGGCAGGCTTTCAAATGGTTGTACAGAATATGGGATAGACAGAATACCCTATTAGTGGAGTGGAGTTTACTTGGACAAATGGCAGTGGACAGATTTCTAAATTGGATAGGTTTTTTGGCAGTCCTACCTTGTTGGAGAGGCATCAGTTATCAGCAGTTATGAGCCTTGATAGGCCTTTCTCTAATCATACTTCGCTTGTATGGGATAGTGGGACGAATTCAAACATTGGATCATATTTCAAACTCAAGAGATCTTGGTTTAGGGAGGAAGGTTTTGTGCAAATGGTGTCTCAATGGTGTCAAAACAAGGCTGTGCAAGGGTCTACTACATAGCAGCTGGCTGCAAAGCTATTAAGCCTGCATGACATGCTAAAAGAATATGGATAGGCTGTGGCTTTGATCAGAGAATAGAAAAGGAGGGAGGCTCTGGCAGTAATCAGAGATTTGGATATGAAGGAATGTAGGCAATCCTTGAACCTCCAGGAGCAGCAGCAAAGGCAGCTGATGCAGTCTGTAGTGGGGGAGGAGGACCTAAAAATAGAAATGGATTGTTGTGAAAGATCTAGACAACTATGGCTCAAAGAGGGTGATGCGAACACGAAGTTTTTTCATCTTGCATCCAGTGCTAGGAGGAGATTCAGTCTTATCTCATCAGTTAAAGTAGAAGAGAGAACTGTTACTTCTGTTAGTGAAATCAGAACTAAAGCAGGTAAATATTTTAAAGAAATATCCAAGGCTGCTCCAAGAGGCTCTTGGAGGATGGCATCGGTGGTTTCCCTTATGTCAGTTGCGATCAGAGAGACATGTTAGTTACTCATATATCTGAACAAGAAGTACTAGAAGAAATTAAGGATTTAAATAATGAAAGGGCCCCTGGTCCAAATGGGTTTTAGGTTTTCTTTTACAGAGAACTATGAAGTGTTGTCAAGGTGGATCTATTGAAGGTTATTCATGAATTTGAACTGGGCAACTCTGGTTTTGAGAGGTTGAACAAATTCTATCTGTTTCTACTTCCTAAAAAATCATGTGTGGAGAGGTTTTTTGACTACAGACCCATTGCACTATTTAATTCCATTTACCTTATTATCAGTAAGATTATAGCCAACAGACTGCGGGAGGTTTTGAAGGACTTGATAATGCCAGTCAAGTCTGCTTTTCCTCCTAGGAGATCACTACAAGAGTCTTTCATTATAGCGCAGGAGATGGTAATGGGTTGGCACAGGAGAAAGACCAAGGCCTTTTTATGGAAAGTAGATTTTTCCAAGGCTTATGATTTAGTCTCCTAGTCATATCTGTGGGAAATCCTTAAAAGGAGGAAATTTCCACCTTTATTGATACAATGGGTGAAGAGATGCATCACGACTGCCTCTTTTTCCCCATTGATAAATGGGAAACCATGTTGTTCTTGGATTCAGCCCTTGTGTGGAGTTAGGCAAGGATGCCCACTTGCCCCACTGATTTTCGATCTCACAGTGGATACTTTGGCAAGATACGCCAGCAAATTGGCAGTGGATGGATTCATAAGGGGGTACTCAATGTCTAATAATAGGGCTTTAGCTCCCATACTCCAATATGCAGATGGCATTATTTTTTTTGTGGAAGGGGGGAAGAAGGAAGCGCAAGAGCTTCTACATATGGTAAAGATTTTTGGGGAGATTTCTGGTCTCAGACTTAATGGAAATAAATCCTCCCTGGTCTGTTTTGGGATGAATGGAATGTTACAGAATGACATCTCTACCATTCTTGGTACACCTGTGGTCTCACTGCCTATCAAATATCTGGGTTTGCCTTTGAAATGCTCTAAAATGAAGAAGGCAGATTGGTCTTTCCTATATGAAAAGGTGGCTACGAAATTGGAGGGCTGGAGCAGTAGATACCTATCAAAAGGGGGGAGGTATATATTACTGAATTCTACCATCACTTTGATTCCAATTTTCTTTTTCTCTATTCTCAAAGCCCCAAAGTGAATCTGGAAAAAATTTGATGTGATGCACAAAAGATTCTTCTGAAAAGGGGCCTCTCACCAAGGGGCTTTTCTTCAACCTTTGAAGTGGGATTCAATCTACAAGCCAAAAAGATTGGTGGCATGGGTGTTAGATCCCTTAATGAATTTAACGATGCTTTGCTGTTGAAGTGGGTTGTCCGGTTGCTGCAGGGGGAAGAAAAATGTGGATAGAAATAATTCAGGACAGTTATGGGACTGCCAATGATGAGAAAAATTGTCTAAACCCCCATAAGCCATCTCCCTTTTGGTCTTCAGTGGTGCGTGCACTGAGGGACAATTGGAATTTTTTCAAATTTGTATTAGGTGATGGGAAAAGCTTCAAATTCTGGTTAGAGAATTGGGTACTTGGGGAGGTATTTAAAGATAGGTTCCGCCTCGCTTATGCAGCGGCTTCAGATAAAAATTCTGTGGTGTCTGATTATTGGGATGTGGAACTTGAGCAATGGTCTTTTAATAATGCTATGTCGAATACTCATGAAACAAGAACATGAGCAGAGAATGAACGTCTCATGCAAGAACTTGCTACCTTCAAACCCATGCCTCATGAATATGACACATACAAATGGGCGGGTAAGTTTTCTGCTATGGCTGCTTATGACAAGTTGATAGTTTCTTCTAGGATGGCAGAATTTGATGAGGTAGGGAAGAAGCTATGGAATTTAAATATACCATTGAAGATACAAATTTTTTTATGGCTCTATAGAAGGGACGGTCTGATTACTAGAGATCTGAGGCACATGAGAATGGGTACTCCCACTCAATTTTGCCACCTATGTGGGATGCATAATGATTCTAGCATTCATATTTTTTCTTCATGTGTGATCACTGATTATATTTGGAGGAGAGTATGTAATGATTCTCTCCCCACATGGGAGAATCTGTGGTGTTATCTAGTGGATGGGAATAAGTCATGTTTACATATGGTGGCTGTGTTATGGTCTATATGGAGGGCTAGGAATGAGTGTGTCTTTTAGGAGACCCCAGTGTATATGGATAATATTGTAAATTTTTGCTGGAGTCTCATACAGCATTGGGGTTTGATCATGTAATTGTTTCATTCTTATTAATAAAATCTCTCCTGGTTTGCTACCGGTGATTCGATAGCATTCCTTTCTTTCTAGAAAAAAAAGAATATATTCTTGATTAAGCAAGTGGAGTCCTCAACCATAGAATACAAATTCTATTTTGGGTCTGATTGATCCAATTAGATCCAACCAAATTTGGTACCTAGGGCTCAAGCAAGAAGGTGATAGCCTTAGATACCTTAAACCCTCGGTAGGTGCAGAAATCAAGGTTAGACTTTGTCTATAAAAGAATCAAATTAGGCAACCTATGTGGATTCATTCTAAGAATGAAAAGCAAGTTGTCCCAAGTTGGTTTTCTTCCCTTTTTTATCTCTTCTCAGAATTAGGGGCTTTTAAGGAAAAAGGGATGGAGTTTACCTACGCTGGAGTGTTTGGTGCATGCCTTACTCTCCTTGATTGGATTCTCCCCCTGCACAGATCACAACAAAATAGATAAAGCAATTTAGTATCAAATCAGGCATTGCAATCTAGAGATCAAATTGTGCATTGCTCCCCGGCAATGGCAGCAAAATGTTTGTGTACTAAATCAGGGTTTTAAAATCACTTCGCTGCAATATAGCCGAAAATACCACGTGAACAAATACATTTTATTACTTAAATATAAGTTCGAGGTCGAGCACAGGGAGCAAGTGTTGCAATTAATCTCAAGATCATAATTTCAGCACATGATAACAATATTTAATGAGAAATTCAAGCAATAATAATGTATATATAATAGCAGTAGTCAATAGTGCAAAAAGATTAGGGTAAATGGTGATTTGAATCACCAATTACCCTAATTACAATAATACCAAATATCTCAATAGTATCAACAAAATTTAATCCATGCAAGCCAAGTGCACAGTACATAGTGTCAGACAAATCAGACAATGGAGCTTTCAATCAGACGGCTTAACCATCCAGATGCTATAGCGCCAAGAGGCCACTCTTGTTCTTCCTTTCCTCTCACTCCACGGCTCAAGGGAAGGCACAGCACAGAGGCATGGTTGCATTGTAGGGAATAAGTGTTGAGAGGGGTTCACTGAAGCAAAACCCCCCCACCTCCTCTATTTCTCTTTCTTTCTTCTCTTCTCTCTTATATTGGGTAAACACGACCAGACCTGGGTAATCAAGTAAATAGACCAAGGCCCAGACCCACATGGCATGAACTGCAAGTGAGGGCATGCATGGGAAGGGACCTTACCACCTGTGTGTGCTAAGGAAAACAGTCGGTATTAGAAAATCAATTTAAGTGTGGTCAGGGCTTCTTCACCCTACGAGGTGGGACTATCCCACGCAGCTTCGATGCGATGCAGCAGTAGCTAAAGACCCATCTGATTGAGGTCGAGGATGTGGCTGTGGAGTCTAATTGATCACCTGGAGCGCTTCCTGAGAGTCAGCCGCAACACCTGGAGGTGAAATCTGGAGGGGTTGTGGTCGGAGCACTGCAGCTATCATCGGAGAACTCGGAGGTGGTAGCAAAGGTCTGGCGGTCAACTGAAAGGTAGAAAATGGCCTCGCGGCCACGTCAAATATGCTAAGGGGGATCGCTTGAGTATGGTGAATGTGATGGTTGTCTTGGTGGTGTGCGTGAGTGAGAGAGGAGGTCGAAAGACCTCGAGACGACAGTGCAGTGAGTGTGGAGTTCAGCAAAGGGTAGGACTGATCAATCCCCTCAATTTCTTGAGGGGTTTTGTTCACGTAAATGAGATGAAGCATTTGGAGCAGTGGAGTAAGAAGATAGCTTCGCTAGAAGAGTGGCTAGAGTGCAAGAAGATGAAGTCATAGAGGGTGAAGCAGTGATCAAGTTGGAGCGTAGTGGCACGGTGTTGATGTGTAGACCCTAAAGAGTCGATGAAGCTAACGAACGAAGAGGAGCAAACATGGCGTTAGTTGTGGCATGGCTGGCGTCGGAGGAGATGGAAACTTTGATGAGGTAGACAGCGATGAAGACAGGGTTAGGAAGCATCACACCAGTATGTTGAGATGTGGAAGACAATGACGAAGAAGAACTGGCTACCTATGGTATGAGGTGGCCAGCGAAGGAGCTGGGGATAAGAGTTCACCGAAGCATGTTCAAAGCAAGCTGGAGGTAGAGGAAGGAAGAGGATTTCCACCTTAAAAACTTGCTAAAGAAAAGGGGAATGCCCAAGAGGTCTTTTATAAGCCAAAGGGCGAGCTTCAAAACTTGGAAACCAAGCTTTGAAAGCTCAAAATTCATGGAATAGGTTTAGGATTTCAAAGGGTTTGCATGAACTCTTAGACGAGATTTGGAAGGCAAGACCAACCTCAGATTGAAGAGAAACTGTTCAAGAATCTTCCAAATTTGGAAGCATTTTATCGCAAAATCAAGGAGAATCTCTTGATTGAAGGTCGGTGGTTCGTGGGTTCACATGGTAATGGCAGAAGGGGCAATTCTGTGAAGAAGATGAAGAAGTTAGGGGAGCTTTTGTAATAAATTCAAAAGCTAAGGGATTATTTGAGAGAATAAGAGTTAGACTTGGACTAAAATGCAAGCTAGGTCGAAATGATGTCAGATTGGGATTAAATTTTGATACAAAGATAATTTGATCCCATGTAATACAATGGTGGAGTTAGATTTTGGTTTTGACCTAGTTTGAATAGGTAATTTATGTAAAAACCCAAGTTATGGCAATAGTTTGTTTGAGACTCTCTTTCAGGTCAAAATGGATTCTGATGGTCAAATCGAGGATGTCAACTCCTAAAGAATGTTTTTCTATGATTTTTTGAGGGTTTATGTGAATTTTATGTTGACCAGAGCCTCAATTAATTAAGCGGGTCTATTTTTAGGGTTACAAATGTCCATTAATTCTTGAAATGCATGAAAACCTATTTCTATCTGCATGGACCAAATTATTGAACTTTAATAAACCCCTAGCATACCCCATGGTTATTCTATATTTGTGATAGGATGGTAAAATTTCAGAAATAACCCTATTTTTATCTTTTCTTCTCAAAACAATTCATCCTACTCAAGAAACCTTCTAACTAATATGTAGAAGCTTTTATTGAATTTATAAGCCCAAATTGAGCTAGTTATGTGATTGCGCAGAAATCATAGTCCCTAGTTCGCCTGAATTAATGTAAAACCTAACTTAACAAGGGCATTCTACATACATAAACATCATACTTTGCATCCTAGATGATTTATATGTTTTATACATAATAATGTGCTATTTAAGAGGTATTAATAATTGCGGGTAATTCAGGGTTGCGGATGACCGATCCAACCTTATGGATTTGTTTAGAATGACGACGGGAGTCTAATGCTTCCAATATCACATCAATCTGACCTCCGTAGCACCCTAGGGAGTTTGCGGAAGAAGCAAGAGCCAAGGGGAAAATTGAAGAATATCCGAACATCAGATGTCAAATCCAACTGCACGGATGGATCCGGATCGACTTTCGCAATCCAATGATGCAAAAATCAACTCAATAGGAGGCCTACATCATCAAATACAAGGAGAAGAAGATGGACAACCAAGATGGCAGCACGTGGCACCATCGTAGCTGCCCCTCACCACGCCCCATTGTTCGAAGGAAAGACATGGGCCATTGGATCATCATCCAACGACCATGATGCATCCACTTCAACCACCTCCTGCCACTTCATCAAATGAGGACACGATCTCGACTGTTGGATATCCATCCAATGGCTGTGAACGGTCGTGCAGAGATTTGGAAACCTGACACAAACTCATCCATAGTGCGTTGGTTAGTGCCTTCTCACCTAAGCAACTGATGCAGGTTCGAGGAGCACCTGGTGTGAAATTAGGGAGAGCGGCGAGCGCGAGTGCGATTGACCGCAAGATTTTCATTGGGCGGTGGAAGCGCGGATGCATGGCGGGTGCAGGGGCGTCAAAAAGAGATGTGTGTGATAACACATGACTTAGGAATTGAGAGGTTGCAGCACACGCTCTCTAGGCTATCCGAAAGAAAGGTCGGATAGCTGAGAAGGCTTAGGAGTTGAGGTGCGGATTAAGGCCGTTTGGTGGGCTTGCGAAGGCAGCGGTGAGCAGTGGGCGAGCAGAGACCGTCAAATGTAGATCCAAGGGTGCACATTGTGCCATGTGTCAACACTAGATTAAACCTTGAATGGAGAAGGATTTGCAAGTCTTAATTAGACCGTTGATCTCCAGATCAGTGGATCTGATTAATCTAAAGCATTTGCATGGAATTAAGGGCTCCAATGCCCTAAATACCATTCACAAAAGCTATAAAAAGAGGACTAAGGGTCCCCTTTGAATTCATTCCATGTTTTTTTTCCTTCTTCCTCCTACAACTCTTCTACCAACTTCTTCCCGTCTTCTCTACCTCCATCTCTACATCTCGTCTGAAGAGTCCATTGAGCCACCTTGATGGATCGTTGCTGCTATTCTCGACCTCTCCAGAAGGCCACCACGAACCACCCATGGTGCCCTCGTTCTACTACATAGATAGTTTATGGTCATACTTAGAAATTGTCTAGTTATAGTAGCAATTCATGTTCGAACTCTCTAATTGATATATATATATATTGCAATTCATTATCTATGCTATTTAGTAATTAGATTTAAAACAAGAGCATGAAATCAAAAGCACCTTTTGCCTCCCTGTGATTGACTAGGACTCACTAGTTTCGTTAATTTATTTGTCGAGATGTATTTCTCACTATACTACAATGCAATTATCATTTATACGATCTACTCCCAAAACATTACGGCTCATGATGGTGTTCCCATCAATCACCGTAGGTTACAGGGTTTCCCCGACCTGACCTTCCTTGTCACTGAGATTCCAAGTAGATTAGAATGTACGAATTGAGACGTAAGTCTACCAATTTTAACCCTACTTGTACCTTGTATTTCATTTGATATACAACTTATTTCAAAATGTGTCCTAATTTGGAGGTTGGTTGACCCACAAAGTGGACAAACTTCACCTTACTTGCCCTAAGGTTGAGGATGAAATTTGGGTCAGGACCCAAATCAGCCTGAATTGGTTCTCAGGTTATTAGGTCCCAAAATTTTAAGATTCAAGTGAATTTAAATCCTTGATTTTAGGGTTCACTTGGATAGATCAGTTCAAACAAGGGCTTGGGTAGCACACAAATGTAGGAAGATCAATTTACTTAATTGCAGGCAAGTATGTACTAACACTTCAAAATGCTAATGTGGAAACCATAATTGGCTCTATTTTCCAGTCCAATTTGATTCCAAATATGACACCTTGGACTCAAAGATAAATGTGAGTTGTCGAAGATGTTGAGAAATTTAACGCAAATCCCAAATGGGTACAGGAAATCAAGATGGGGAATCTCTAGTGGAATCATATCAGCATCAATCTGATTTTCAATTAATTTTGTAAATTAGGAAACTCTCTACCTTTAAGTGATATTACTACTAAAATAATGCAAGTGGATCTTAATTGATTTGTTTCCTTTTTCCTCTTCCCAAGATTAGGAGGTGATTAGGGAAGAAGAAAACTTTACCTTCCCCTGGAGTGGTTGATTGCATGGAAGATCTCTTCATGATGTACCTCGGAAAACACAGCAAAGCAAATACGGCAAGTTAGTACTCAGCTTAGGAAAAATATGACTAGTGGTGAATTGCGCATTACTCCCTACAACTGTTCCAAAATGCTGCATGCACTTTCGTTGTGTTTAAAATTTGCATTGTAGTATAGTCAACAAAAGTGAATCGACAACATTTAAATTTATTAGTGCTCAAAAAATAATCATGAGTTTTGAGATCGTTCACTGGGAGAAAATATGAAATTCATGCATTAGTCGTCATGATAAACGAATGAGCACAATGATTAATCACAACAAAGATGTGTAATGAATAATATACTCAAAAATGTATTCAAAAATAGCAATTTATGTCTTAGAAATTAGTAGGATAAAAAAAAGAATAAAATCCTAAAAATGGTGATTTGAAGTACCAATTAAACACATATCCTAAGGATACTTAATATCCCAATTCATAGCCAAATTTTTCAATAGTAATCTTGAACCACTTAACGAGTAATATCCACATTAGAATAAATCAAATGTCTCCATGGAGATAAGAACCAAGCCAAAGTTAGACATCAAACACAAGATGAAATGCCATAAATGCTCAAAGCACTGCAACATATGGCACAACCTCAGAAACGCCTGTGTTGGGTGTGCATTCACGCACCTCGAGGATCCACTATGGAAAACCACCCCCACCCTCCTCTCTCCTCAATCCAGAACCAGGTATATGGGTGTGTACATAAACGGGTGATCGGATTCAGGCAGAGGGACCAGGCCCACCGATGTGTGGTGGTGGGTGAGGTGTGCGTGGGTCAGGTGTGGAGCGGACCTCACCACTTGTGTTGAGGCAACGTGCCTTCAGCACAATTGCATTATATACGTATTTCAAAAATTCGTTCCTGACGAGTCGATTTTCCTCTTTGCGTTGTAGTATTTAAGTGGTGGAAAAATCGACTAATCAATGATAAAAATAACCACTTATAGAAGGGCAGGTTGTGTCCACAGGGAGGCAATTATGCAATAAACTCCTGATTATTTTATATTCTTTCGGTTATGTGCGAAATCCCAATTCAAATTCGACATAAAATGTGATGGAAAGAAGATTCACAATAACTCACAAATAAAAGAATATATATGCAGTTTTCCCTCACTAAAATCTTCAATAAATATATGACGATTTTGTGTAATTTTCAATTGACATATGCTAGAGAAAATTAGTGCACAGGTTAAGCCAAAAACCAACCTTGAAATAGGTGAATATCAATAACGTGTAATTATTATAAAATATGAGTGTGCATGTGTAATTTTTCTATAGTAAAATAATAATAAATCAAAATTAAATTCTATTGGCTATGGCAATGAATGTAATTTCTAATCTCAGAGAAAACAGAGCATTTACTCTCTCTCCTCCTCACGAGAGAGAGAGAGAGCACCGGCGGGGCTGTTGATGTGCTAGGAAGGTTGGCGAAGATGAGGCCTATCCGATGGAGGCCACGGCGTCGACGGAGATGGCCAGAGGTGGCCGACCGACGGAGGAGAAGAATGTCGGAGGAGGTGCTGAGGTGGACCTATGGGGGTTAGGGCGCCTGAACTGGCTTGTAGTGATGGCGGGCGGATGCATGCATGCACTTGCAGGGGCTCACGCTTGCGGGGAGGTGTTGGAGGGTGTGCCTGTGAGCGCTTGGCAGTGGTGAAGGTGGGTGCTAGAAGGGGGTAGCGCCTGCAGGTGAAGCGGAGCGAGCATGCCTGCAGTGAAGGGGCGCGGGCCTGGCAGGGCTGAAGGCGGGTGCTGGAAGGGTGTGCCTACGGGTGCTTGGCAGTGGTGAAGACGGGAGCTGGAAGAGGGTAGCGCCTGCGGGTGATGCAGAGCAGGCGCTACAGAGGGTTGAAGGCGCTGGCGTGCAGCCGCTCTGCGGAGGTGCGAGCCGGTGCGCCTGAGGTGGTTGCAGGCTTGGTAAATGGGCGCTTGAGGGCTCTTAGCACCTGCGTGAAGGCATCGCCTGTGGTCGCACAAGGAGCATGGTGGTGTGAATGCTGGAAGGGTGCGGAGATGGTGCTGGCAGGTGCAGGCTTGGTGCGGCGCAGCTGCAGGCACGCGGTTGGGAGCATGCAACTTTGGGTGCGGGGGAAGGAGACTGTGGCAGTGGCGTTGGAGAGGTTGGAGTGCGCGTGGTGGTAGTGGAGAAGATGGTGGAAGTTGTGCACAGTGCACGCTTGATTCCACAATGCCCGTCCTCTCCACGGTGGGAAAGGTGGAGAAGGAGGATAGTTCCCTTGCCAGCGGAGGAAGAAGATGCTGATTGACTGGTTGATTGTTCGCTTTAAAGTCGTTTGCAGTTTAATCTGGTGGAAAAATCGACTAATCAATATTTTAAAAAAAAATAATAACCACTCACAGAGGAGTGGGTCATATCCACAGGGAGGTAATGGCGTATTAAAATTCGCACCAGTTAAAAACGTTTGTTCGTAGCTAGTTTGGACAAGAATCAAGCCAAAGTTGCCTTCAGATTAAGGTTGAAGCAAGAAACAATGCTGAAATAGCAATTCTGAGAAACTAGAGGATATTTTTCGCAATGTAGAATCAATAAAATATTATTAAAAAGTGACAATGGCAGAAAATGTAATATTTAATTGGCAGGTTACTCTTGCAAGACAGGGGATTTTTTCCCCTTTTCCTTGCGCGACGAGGAGTGGATGGCCGGACGTGGGAAACTCGGAGGAAGTCCCTTGGACCGAGGGCTTCGAAGCGATGGTGGTGGCGTGTCGTGCGGTGGCTGGAGGTGGCCGGACGAGCTCCGACGGAGGTGCTGCAGTCAGTGCTGCAGCTGCTTTGGCGTGAGCGTGCGCGGCCTGTTGGCGGTGAGGACTGCCATGCGCTGCTGCTGCGTGCTGGCTGAAGGCGTGGGTGCGCACTGCAGCCGGTGCGCGCTCTGTTGGCGTGGGTGCGTACTGCAGCCGGTGCTGCTGGTGGTTCTGCAGGCGCGGGATGTTGCGGGTGACTTCAGGCGGGTGCCGCTGGTGGTTAGCAGAGGGCGCGGGTGCGGCTGGAGGTTCTGCAGGGGCGGGGAAGTTGCGGGTGCTGCTGGAGGTGAGTGGGTGTGGGTGCGGCTGGAGGTGAGCGGGTGCGGGTGAGGCTGGAGGTGAGCAGGTACGGGTGCGGCTGGAGGGTGTGGAGATTGCGCTGGAGGTGAAGTGGTCGGATGTGGTTGTGCAGGTGCGGGGGGACTTCAGACGGGTGCACAGGCTGTTGGCAGAGGGTGTGGGTGAGCTGTAAGGTGCAGGGTGAAGGTGAGCGGGTGGCTTCAGACGTCTGGGAAATTTCCCGGACGTCTTAAGTGACTGAAAGGCTGGTTGAACGGTAGCCGTGGCGGTGGTGGTTGGTGACGACGGCGAGGCAGATGCACACTAAGGTGCTCGCGGTAATGCGGACGAGCTTCAAATGGCGGTGTGGCCTGTCACACCACACGCCCACGGTGGTGGAGACTCGCCGCCATGATTGAGGCCGGCAGTATGGAATGGAAGAAAGGAGATCTCTCCTCTGCACAGTGGTGGTCGATGGTGGAGGCCTCCCGAGCTTGACTGCCTCCCTCCTTATTTTGTAGTGGCCTGCACAAATTTGAAATCAGCTGCTCGACTAGATCCAACACATCCGCTCCTCCTTGAATGGGTTCTTCACTGCGGCAGCTGGTGGCGTTGGTGCGGCAGCCAACCGTTCCTGCAGGAAGAAGAATAAATAAAATAATGTTAAAAATATTAGGGACATTTATATACAGACCCTCAACTTTTATGTTAATGAAAATAATGTACCTAATTGGTTATCTAATTAGATGAATGCCATTCTAAGCTAATTCTAAATGCACTTGAAATATGAATGCAATGCATGGATTATGTAATTAAATTAAAAATATGAATTAATCTATTTACATCCTAATTTATGCTAAATAAATGTTTGAATTAACCTAATGTCTAGGCACTTAAATACTTAAATAGCCCACAACTATGGGCTAATGAAATACCCCCATGCCTAGTTTTTGCTAGTCCCTAGCAAAATTAAGCGAAACCTAGCACTCCAAGTAAACTAATTAACTGACTAAGAATTCCTTCAGAAGCATATTAAGTTCAAAGTCTAGACCCAAGGTTCCTAAGTAGTTGCTAAGTTACATACTAGTTTGGCTAAAGACGAGTTGGAGGCACAAGTTTCCCTGATTTCTGACTCTACCCTAAAGTTTATTGGTCCCTAAGATTAAAGCATCCGTGCCTGTGCATTGGTCTGAGTTATTTGAGTTAAAGGATTTTTTTTATATATATATACTTTTTTTTTTATTTTATTCTTCTAAGTCTAACCTCAAATCAGCTATCAACACGGTCTGTGTCAGATTCATTGTCCCCATTACCATACCTCGAAGGGTGCCTGGCTTTCGATGCTTCGAGATAGCACCGCCCATAACGACCTCAAGAACTCCTGGCAATCGACACTTCGAGATAGTATCGCCATGGATTTCTTAAGCGAATTTAGGCCTATGGCAATCGGCACTTCGAGATAGGGCCGCCCATGGTACCTGAACTGCGCAATGCGCTTACATGCCCCCAGTAGGATGGATATCCTAAGAGACAAGTGCCGAGGAGGTAATATGTTATCATCGCATCCTCAAGGTGAGTATATACTCCACCTCTCCTGCGGCGGGAACTCTTCTAATCAAAATGTGTTTTCAAGCTTCTCTTAAGTCAAAACTAGGAGAACCAAATCTCTTTTCAGAAAGATAGAAATTAAGTTAATTACCAGACCATGTGTGTGAAATTTGGATGCTTGGGCTACAAGGACCGGTAAACCAAAAGGTAGAATAAGACTCCAGTTACTACCCCACCTTTTCACTCAAACCCTAGCTTCCCTTCCTCAACCTCTTGAGGAATGGTCCGCAACTTAACTCCTACTTAAGTTTTTAAGTCCACAAAGGATCCTAAAGGTCTAAAGCTAGTAACTCATTTAGCTTCTAAAGTTTGACCCTAGAATTAACTTAGTCTACCCTAGAGTTCGGATTTGCTTAAGACTGCAAGATCTAGCCAGTTAAGCTCAAAACCCTTTTTTTTTTTTCTCTTTCTCTTTTTTTTTTATATATATGCATGCTATAAACAAAATGCCTCAGGTCCTCTCCCCCATGCCTTGTCCAAACAATGTCCTCATTGAAAACAAAAATAGCTAAAGGAAGATATTACCTAAGGCGGAGAATGGTAGGAGCTAAAGTTCCTCAAGAGTGACTTCGTCAACCAGATGGCCATCTAAAGTTATGTATGGTTTTAACCGTTGACCGTTGACGATAAAGGGAGTTGCTGAAGAGGAAGGATCTTTTATCTCCATAGCTCCATGCGGAAATACTTTGGTGATTATGTAAGGCCCATCCCAATGAGATTTTAACTTCCCAGGAAAAAGCTTAAGTCTGGAATTGAAAAGCCATACTTGTCGGTTGGGCTCAAAGGTCTTTCGAAGAATAAAATTATCATGCAAGACCATAGTTCTTTCTTTATAAGCTTGAGAGGTGTCATAAGCATCATTCCTCAGCTCCTCAAGTTCACTTAATTCTAGAAGTCGTGCCTTACCTACCTTCTCTAAATCCATGTTAACACTTCGAATAGCCCAAAGTGCTTTATGTTCCAACTCAACAGGTAAATGGAATGCTTTTCCATACACAATCCGAAAGGGAGAAGTACCCAAAGGGGTCTTATAGGCCGTTCGATAAGGCCACAAAGCATCATCGAGCTTTTGGGACCAGTCTTTCCTATCAGGTCTAACAGTCTTTTCCAAAATGTTTTTTATCTCCCTATTTGATACTTCAACCTGGCCACTTGTCTGAAGGTGGTAAGGGGTAGCAACCTTGTGAGTCGCTCCCAAATTCTTGATTAACCATTGAAGTGCTGGTTTCGGAAATGAGGTCCCCCATCACTTATAATAGTCTTGGTGCAGCCGAAACGGGACATGATATTGGCCTTCACAAATTTCAAAACCACAGAGTGGTCATTTGTGCACGTAAGAATGGCCTCTATCCATTTAGAGACATAATCAACTGCCACCAAGATATATTCAAAACCATGGGACGACGGGAAGGGGCCCATAAAGTCAATTCCCCACACATCAAAAATTTCAACAGATTGAATAGGATGCTGAGGCATTTCATTCTTCTTCCCAATCGTTCAAGTCCGTTGACATCTAGTACAGGCCTTAACAAAATTATGAGAATCATTAAATAAGGAAGGCCACCAAAAATCGGACTGGAGAACGTTAAATGCAGTTTTCTTAGCACCAAAGTGTCCTCCACAATGAAGTTCATGGCAAAAACTCAGCACACTTTGTTGTTCCTCTTCAGGCACACAACGCCTCAATACTTGGTCTTGTCCAATTCTAAATAATTCTGGCTCTTCCCAATGAAAATATATTGCTTGAGAAATGAATCTATTTCTTTTCTGCTCATCCCAAGAGCCAGGAATTTGTCCAGTGACCAAGTAATTTACAATGTCTGCATAACAAGGTAAAGTTGGTGTTACCGCCATCAGAGTTTCATCGGGAAATGTCTCGCGAATGTCTTCAGAAATAGAGTCATTAAGAGGAAGGCGAGACAAGTGGTCAGCCACAACATTTTCTACTCCTTTCTTTTCACGTATTTCCAAGTCAAATTCTTGAAGGAGTAAGATCCACCTAATTAGACGTGGCTTAGAATCTTTCTTAGCAATGAGATGTTTCACAACTACATGATCAGTAAAAATAGCCACCTTAGACCCAAGTAGATAAGACCTAAACTTCTCCAGAGCAAAAATTATAGCAAGTAATTCCTTTTCAGTGACGGTGTAGTTTTACTGAGGTTCGGTTAAAGTCTTGCTTGCATAATGCAGCACATGAGGTCTTCCCTCAACCCTTTGTCTAAGGACTGCTCCCACTGCATAATCCGAAGTATCACACATAAGCTCAAATGGGAGTGTCCAATCAGGAGCTTGGAGAACAGGCATAGAGATCAAGGCCTCCTTTGGAGTTTGAAAGGCCTCGGCACACTTTGAATCAAAACTAAAGGAAGATTCCTTCGCCAACAAGTCACAAAGTGGCCTAGAAATATTACTAAAATTTTTAATAAAGTGCCTGTAAAAGCCAGCATGGCCCAGAAAGGATCTAATCTGTTTGACATTCGTAGGCAATGGAAGTTTCGAAATAGAATCAATCTTGGCTTTATCTACTTCCAAACCTTGCTTGGATACAACATGCCCAAGTACAATTCCTTTCTGTACCATGAAGTGACTTTTTTCCCAGCTAAGGACTAAACCAGTCTCCTTACATCGTTTCAACACATTATCCAGGTGTAGGAGACACTGGTCGAAAGATGAGCCATAAATGGAGAAGTCATCCATAAACACTTCAACACACTCGTCAATCATGTCCGAAAAGATAGACATCATAAACTGCTGGAAAGTTGCAGGGGCATTACATAATCCAAACGGCATACGCCTGAATGCAAAAGTACCGTAAGGACTCATGAATGTCATCTTTTCCTGGTCATCAGGAAAGACTGCCACCTGATTGTACCCAGAATATCCATCGAGAAAGCAATAATACTTATTCCCTGCCAATTTTTCGAGAATTTGATCAATAAAAGGCAAAGGAAAGTGATCCTTCTGGGTAGTGGTGTTCAGCTTGCGGTAATCAATACAGACCCTCCATCAAGTTGAGGGTCTAGTGACAACTTGTTCACCTTGGTCATTGAGTTCCACAGTAAAGCCTGCCTTCTTTGGCACCACATGAATGGGACTGACCCATTTACTATCAGCAATGGGATATATGATCCAAGCGTCCAACCACTTGAGGATTTCCTTTTTTACAACCTCCCTCATATTAGGGTTCAGACGTCTCTGCATGTCCCTAAAAGGCTTGATGGAATCATCAGTATAAATGCGGTGCATGCAGAGTGTAGAGTCTATACCCTTAATATCAGCAATGCTCCAAGCAATAGCTTCCTTGTGCCTAAACAGGCATTCAATCAAGGCTCCCTCCTGTGCCTCAGACAGCACAGTGGAAATGATAGCGGGGAGCGTATCATTAGCACCTAGGAAAACATACTTGAGAGTGTCAGGGAGGGGTTTCAACTCAAGGTTGGGGGCTTGTATGGTTGAGGGTTTCATAATAGATGTCCCCATCTCAGGTAGCAAATCTACCTTCGGCGAAAATGATGGGGGATGAGACTCAGCAGAAACTCCTAGCAATTCCTCTAGTTCTAGTATATCCCCTTCACATTCCTCCAAGAGATGGGAATGCACATTTAGGATGACATGCTGAAGGGGGTCATCACATAACATTGCAGGAGTTGCCTCTTCAATCAGGTCATCTATCACCTCAAATTGAGAACAATCCTCAAGTCCGGCTTGTTTGTAAGCATCAAACACATTAAGTTGGATTTTCCTATTCCCAAAGCCCATTTTCAATGCCCCAATATTGCAATTAATTCAAGCTTGGGAAGTTGCAAGGAAGGGGCGGCCCAAAATGATGGAGGGTTTGGTTGGCTTGTTGGTAGGGTTAGTGTCCAAAACTAAGAAGTCAACGGGAATGAAGAATTCCTCCACTCTTACGAGGACATCTTCCAAAATTCCCCGTGGTGTCTTAAGTGATCGATCAGCAACTTGAAGGATTACAGGGCTAGGCTTCAGATTGCCTCCCCCAAGTTGTTCATACATGTAGCTCGGAAGGATGTTCACCCCCGCACCCAGATCAAGTAGAGCTTTATCAATTTGTAAGTCACCAATAACTACAGAGATATATGGGGCTCCTGGGTCCTTAAGTTTCGGGGGTGTGCCATGTTGAACAATTGAGCTAACAAAATTAGGCAGGACAACTTTTGATTGGACCTGTTTTCTAGATTGCCGGTTTTTCGTGCACAAGTTCTTTAAGAAGCGGGCATAAGACGGAATCTGCCTGATAGCTTCAAGCAAAGGTAGGTTAATCTGCACTTGCTTGAAAGTTTCCATAATCTCATCCGTCTTATCTTTGGCTCCAGATGAGCCAGCAGAAGTCTGCCCAGAGGTGGATAAGCGCTCTGGAAAAGGCACTCTCGATCTCTGGGTGGAAGGGTTGTCATGTCGAGTAAGGGGTGGAACGGGGGCAACTTCTTCCGGTGAGGTGATTTCAAGTGAAGATTTGGGCAAATCTTCTCCTGTGGGGGTGAAAGTCGGGGTGGATGGTTTTTTAGGGGGTGAGACTATAGGAGCATCAGGTTTGAAAATTTCTTTCCCACTTAGAATAGTCACCGCCTAAGCATGCTCCCTAAAGACAATCCCTTTTCCTTTAGGATTTTCCTCAACAGCACTGGGAAACTTCCCAGTCTCCCTCTGTCTAACGGCCACAACAAGGTGTCCAATTTGTGATTTCATCAAATGTATAGCCTTGTCATGAGATTGGATGATGGCACTTTGACTTTCTTGCATAGTTTTCAACATCGCCTTCAATTCATCAATCTCAGAGGTTTTAGGTTGGGCAAAGGTTTGAGGTTGGTTCATTTGATGGTTTTGAAAGTATTGTGGTTTGTAATTCCCTGAATTTGAGGCATTTCCTTGTCTCCATGAAAAGTTTGGGTGGTTCCTCCATCCCTCATTATAAGTGTTGGAGAAAGGATCATTACGAGGTCTTGGACGGAACCCTTGAGCGGCATTCAAATCCGCTTGTACAAGCTCAGGGAATTGGGAGGCCAAGTGGCAATCCACAGTGGCGTGTGTATTGCCTTGACAAATTACACATTCGGAAGCTTGGGATGTGGAGGTGTTAGGTACGAATGAACTCGAGTTCGACATAAGCCTTTCCATGTTTTAATTCAATAATTGAATTTGATAGGCTAAATTCTGGGTGTCCCTTGCTTCATTCGCCTCCATCTTTCTTTGCACGAGAGTGGGCTTTCTATCCATGTTGGCATAATTTATGTGAATAGAATTCTCACTCAAAGTATCAAATAAGTTCCAAGCTTCATCCTCAATCTTAGATAGAAAGGTTCCTGCACAGGCACCATCCACAGTTTGCCTATGCGAATAATTAAGTCCGGTGTAGAACCTTTCAACTAGTTGCCATTTAGGCACTTGGTGATGTGGGCAAAGTCTTAGCAAATCGTTAAAGCGCTCCCACGAATCATGAAATGCTTCCCCATCCTTTTGAACAAAACTCATAATTTCCCTCCTAAAGTGATTTGTTTTGCTCAAGGGGAAGTACTTCTTCAAAAACTCCTTCTTTAGGGAATCCCAAGTATTTATATTATCAAGGGTGTGATACCAATAATTGGCCTTGTCCAAAAACTCCTTGAGTGTCATCAGTAACGCCCTGCAGCTTCACCGTGGAACAGACCTCGGTGAATTCCTCAATATGCCTGTAAGGGTCTTCCCTAGTAGTACCATAAAAGGAGGGTAGCAAGAATATGGTACTACTTTTGATCTCGTATGGATTATCCCCTCCTGGTCTACGTAGTGCTGGGCCAGCTTGCTTGGTTGGGATGAAATATTCCTTAAAGCCCCTTTCACCGGCCATTTCTACCCTTGGAAGGTCTCTTCTTAGGATTCTTTTAGGTTCATGATCAAATACAAGTTGTCTCCTAAGAGAACGCCTACCAAGCATGCACTACAAACACTATTCAAAAGGACTTGTTTGGTCTTTACAAATTTAGGCTTTTGACTTTAGTTCAAATTGTAGGTGACAAAATAAGTTGCCCAATCAATTACGCGTCTATTGTCAACCTTCAAAATGCCTAAAAAGACCTAGTTGGAACTTAGGTATTCTTCCCTAAATCTCAAATGGTCAAGTAAATCCAAAGACGGAAGATCGAGGGATGCAAGTAGGCCTAAGCCTTCCTCCTCTTTGGATTTACAAAACCTTTGATCTCAAGTTCCGAACACTTCAGAATCCAATGATAGGAGGGCTCTTGTCCTAGTCGTTTCAAGACTTAGGAGTGCCTAAATGAGTGCTGTGGTGCAATAGATATAAGTGTGCATTCACCGCAAAATGATTTGAATTTTGAATTGCACACCATGTTTTACAATCAAGTCCTTGATTTTTAGATGTCCCACCTTTAATTAGTCCTTTTTTCGAATATATGTGACCACTTGTTAGATCGCTTCAAGTCAAACTTTGTGGTCTTTGAATTAAATCCCAAATGCAATGCGTGATCAAGAATAGGATGCAAAGTAAGAGAATGCATACCTTGCCTCCAGCGATCTACGATGCAAGAATGCATGCAATGCAGAGAAGTAAATCTAGCGGCTTCTCAAACAGACCTAAATGGTTCATCCTAAGGCAGGTAGCTTCTAGCAGGCAGCTCTCTTTTTTTCTATTTTTTTTTAGAACTACTTATGCACAAGAAAATAAAAGTAATCAAAAAGAAAAAACCTAAATCTAAAGAAAAGGGAACAGGCTCCCAAAAATTACCCAACACGGGCCCAAAACAAAATCGGGGAACAAACCCCTCAAAATATGCCCCAGAATAAGGGTTTCAAACTAACTGCAATGTAAAATTAAATCTAAAGCGTTAATTCTAGTCTAATTAAACTAGCAACTAAATACAATGGTGTTCGTCTCGTCCTCCTCCTTCTCCTCCATTTAAAAATTACTCATCCAATTCTCCTCTGGCGACGTCAAGGGTCGCCTCTCACAGTGGCTGATTCCTGCACAAATTTTCTCGCACAGAAAAGAAAATAATAAATGGTCAAATCACTGTGCTATTGACAAATAATAAAATCAAGTGAAATTATTGCGTCTGTTGCCTCCCCGGCAATGGCACCATTTGACTGGTCGATTGTTTACTTTAAAGTCGTTTGCAGTTTAATGTGGTGGAAAAATCGACTAATCAATATTTAAAAAGAAAAAAAAGACAACCCGTAGAGGAGCAGGTTGTATCCACAGGGAGGCAATGACGTATTAAAATTCACACCAGCTAAAAATGTTTGTTCGTAGCTAGTTTGGACAAGAATCAAGCCAAAATTACCTTCAGATTAAGGTTGAAGCAAGAAACAATGCTGAAATAGCAATTCTGAGAAACTAGAGGATATTTTTCGCAATGTAGAATCAATAAAATATTATTAAAAAGTGACAATGGAAGAAAATGTAATTTTTAATTGGCAGGTTACTGTAGCAAAATAGGGGATTTTTCCCCTTTGCCTTGCGCGACGAGGAGTGGATGGCCGGACGAGGGAAGCTCGGAGGAAGTCCCTTGGATTGAGGGCTTCGAAGCGGTGGTGGCGGCATGTCGTGCGGTGGCCGGAGGCGGCCGGACGAGCTCCGACGGTGGTGCTGCAGCCGGTGCCTCAGCTGCTTTGGAGTGAGCGTGCGCGGCTTGTTGGCGGTGAGGACTACTGCTTGTTGCTGCTGCGTGCTGGCTGAAGGCGTCGGTGCGCACTGCAGCCGATGCGCCCTCTGCTGGTGTGGAGAGCGAGTGCTGCTGGCCATTCTGCAGGTGCGGGATGTTGCGGGTGACTTCAGGCGGGTGCTGCTGGCGGTTAGCAGAGGGCGCAGGTGCGGCTGGAGGTTCTGCAGGCGTGGAGAAGTTGCGGGTGCTGCTGGAGGTGAGCAGGTGCAGGTGCAGCTGGAGGTGAGTGGGTGCGGCTAGAGGGCATGGAGATTGCGCTTGAGGTGAAGTGGTTGGATGTGGTTGTTCGGGTGCAGGTGGACTTCAGACGGGTGCGCAGGCTGTTGGCAGAGGGCGCGGGTGAGCGGTAAGGTGCAAGCTGAAGGTGAGCGGGTGGCTTCAGATGTCCGGGAAATTTCCCGGACGTCTTAAGTGACTGAAAGGGTGGTTCAATGGTAGCTGCAGCGGTGGTGGTTGGTGACGACGGCGAGGGAGATGCATGCTAAGGTGCTCACGGTAATGCGGATGAGCTTCGGATGGCGGTGTGGCCTGTCACACCACACGCCCACGGTGGTGGAGACTCGCCGCCACAATTGAGGCCGGCAGTATGGAATGGAAGAAAGGAGATCTCTCCTCTGCACAGTGGTGGTCGATGGTGGAGGCCTCCCGAGCTCGACTGCCTCCCTCCTCCTTTTGTAGTGCCCTGCACAAATTTGAAATCAGTTGCCCGACCAGATCCAACACATCCGCTCCTCCTTGAATGGGTTCTTCACTGCGGAAGCTAGTGGCGTTGGTGCGGCAGCGAGCCGTTCCTGCAAGAAGAAGAATAAAGAAAATAATGTTAAAAATATTAGGGTCATTTATATACAGACCCTCAACTTTTATGTTAATGAAAATAATGTACCTAATTGGTTATGTAATTAGATGAATGCCATTCTAAGCTAATTCTAAATGCACTTAAAATATGAATGCAATGCATGGATTATGTAATTAAATTAAAAATATGAATTAATCTATTTACATCCTAATTTATGCTAAATAAATGTTTGAATTAACCTAATGTCTAGGCACTTAAATACTTAAATAGCCCACAACTATGGGCTAATCACTGATCTCCTCTCCTTTCTTCGCCTCCTTTTTAACTCCTCTCTCTCCCCGCATGCACCAATTAAGGGATTTTCAAATCCCTTTTCTGATTTTGGAAGGAGATTGTTGGGGTGGCGTTATTGAGGCCGGCGGCTGTTGAGGGTGGCCGGAGGATGGTGAACAATGCTGCTGGTTGTTTGTTGGGGAAATTTACTCCCCAACCCTTGTTCTTCCTAAATATTATTCCTACACATAAAAACAACAAAATCATTACATATTAAGTTATAGAATGTTATAGACTTAAATCATGATGCATAAAAGTATTCTACAACTTAATGTAGTTATTAACACACCTAAAAGGTAAGGTTGAAGTTACTTAAGCGCAATACAAATCCATTATAATGGATTCATCAAATACCCCCACGCCTAAGATTTGCTAATCTTCTGATTACTTCTATTATTTTCTATTTTTGCTAGTCCCTAGCAAAAATAAAAAATAATAGAAGTAATCAAAAGATTTCTTCTTTTCTTATTTCAAAACTTTATAGATCCAGACAAATGTGCCGTGATAATAGCCTAAGTAACGGATCCAAGTGAAAAAGTCAATTCACACTGGGAGTTCGTACTTCACCCTTGGCAAATATTTCTGTCAGGATAGGCAACTACATCCCTTGGGGATAAAGCAGAAGATAATCTGTAATTTGACCCCGGTGTTTGGCTTAGGTAGGAGATATCGAGTAGCATGGATTTGTATTTGGTGGCACACACTCATTTGGTGCTACATATAGTCTAGTACTACAGACTCTAGATCTCTAGACTATTAGACAAATCAACTTTGAGAGAGGCTATACAACTGTGCTCTCTTGATGTTCCTGGGCACTCCCTCTTCTTTTTCTTTCTGAGATCACAAATCTCGCCATATTTAGAAATTGTACTTACTATTTGGTGGCCTCACATGGCATCCACACTTCAATTAAAGTCCTAATAACTCTATGACTAGGAGTACTCAACCTGTATTCGCGCGATCAGAAATACTAGAAGATAGGTATGGGTCATATTTGGTGGAATGCGATAGGTGTTCTGTTGCCTCAGAAACAGTGTTACAATATAACTTGGACCCTTTTTTTTTTGTAATATAAATATTTCTTCTTTTCCATCTTCTTTCCTTTTCTCTCATTTTCTTTTTATAAAACAACATAATACGACACAGACTTTTATTTATGAGGCATTATTCGGGATGATGATGGTCAAGAGGATATTGTGTGGCTTATTTGGTGGAAGTGCCTATTCTTGGCATCGGGAAGGAATGGATAGGATAAGCATATTTTTGACCTTTGACACTATTACCGTCCTTTAGATGAGGACTCTATGAAGGACGGTCGTAACCATCCACCATAGTTATAGCCTTAATAAGACTCAATCTCTATGTATCTACCTTATTTGGTGACTCTCAAGACTTCACACAAAGTACGCACATAGGAACAGAGAGTGAAAACTATGCCTAACTCTAAAGTATCATCATCTAATTATCCAAAACTTAAGAGTCCTTGCACTAGACTTAGAGCACCAGTAATCTCTCTACTTTCTTCTCACAAATATGAGGTGGATCTACTAGAAGATAGTATGCCTGACTCCCTATGAACTATCCAAGGGTTTAGTGGACTACAAATGCTTATAAGTTTTCCACAAGGATCCATTACCCAGTGTACGTGCACGGGAAATAAATGTACTGGATTCTAAACTTAAGAAATAGTTTCAGAAGAAAAACCTCCAATGACAAAGGTATTTTGCTAGGGCTAACCCAATCGGCTCAAGAAAAGAAGAAATTTTTTTTTTTATATGCTAACCTAAATGCATGAATACTTCCTAAAATGCAAATGCACCCCCCCATGCCTAAATCCTACAATGTCCCCATTGTATAATTAAAACAAGAGGAGAAAGGAAAAGCATCACCTGACACGGTGTTATACCGACCGCTGGGTTTTCTCCCAACAAGCGCTGCATTTTCTGTCAGCAGCCCGACTTATAAGGAACCTATAAGTCTGGTTCCAAATAGACAAAGTTAGGCCCTAAAAATATGCGCAATAGTGCAGGCCTAGAAAACAGGTAACCACGGATGTTGGCGAGCTGATGATGCAACATAATACTAAATGCACGCCAGAAGCAAAGAACCTCGTTGGCTACCTTGGGAGGTGTAGGAATAATAAAAGGAATATGAAAATGGACCTCCCGAAATGGAATAAGTGGAGGATAACAAGGGTCCTCTAGAGCAGGACGGGTTTTAAACGATATACACATAATTAGTTCCAACCCTTGAATGGCGAGAGTAAAAGTACAAGCATCAATCCACACTTGCCATTCTACCCGAGGATGTACTAGCCTGATATGATCACTAGAAATAATGTACATGAGCAGAGATTTGAGCCAAGGATCGCTTAGGGAGTATAAGGGTTGTTTGTAGTGTTGGAAGGTAATGGTTAAGTCTAATGAGGGCCTAGTCAGTGTTAAGTCTAATTCCAACAATGATTCAGATTATGTATACACCCTAACAGTTGTAGACAACTGCATATTACCTTGCCTATCATTAATGATCGGAGTCATATTTGAATCAAGGGTAGACTCCAAATTACAGCTCTTTGATGGTAGTGTCAAAATGTCAGAATCATTATCATTAAGCTCATCCCCAGATTCATTTGGTTCACTCAAATTTTTGTCGGGGTGTATATGTGATTCATTAGGAGTTGGATCAGTATCCTCAATTATTTCTAAAGGAGGATCAGTCTTAAAATTTTGGAGCAAGCCTATATCATTGAATTCGTTATTATTATTGGGGTATAAATCCTCAATTGACGTGTTTAGTCCCCAAGAGTCTCCCATAGACTTCTCATTATTTTGTTTGTCCTCCTCTAATATCAACTCCTGTTTTGATCGAGGATGACTCTCAAAAGAAAGGAGGAATCTGGATTTAATCATATTATTTCTATCCTCTGGAGGTAAATCCTCAATTGATAAATAATTCCCCTATGGTTCACTCCAGATTTTCAGTCCAGGTTCCTCTATTGGGGCATCCCCATCCTCTGAAATAGACTCTTCATATCCCTCAGACTAAAATTGATCATCCTCTATTCCCTTAGGGTCACCTTTATTGGGTGCATTTAAATCCTCAGGATGCTGAAAGGTGGGTGTTGATTCACTAACTGGAGGATCAAGAGTAGGCTCACTAAGGGTAGATTGGGATTCCACCAAATAATCAATAGGGGAAGTGATAGGAACAATATAACCTTGACCCAGGTTGGTAGGGGTAAGGAGAATACTGTCATTGGGGTCAAGGTCCTCAAGAGGTACCATCTTCCCTTGCTTTTGACTCCAATATAGTTCAGGTGGATAATCACTATGATCGTTGTCCTCTAGTGGTAGTGTCTCATTGGGTGAGTCTAAGTGATAGCTACATAAAATTGGATCCCTATTGTCATTAGGTTCCTCAGAATTATTTTCATGATCATGATCGTATGGGTAGGGATCAAGATTATTGGGAAGCATGTAGCTAAGTTGTCTTATTTCTTCATTTAACTGTTAACTATTCCTCAACATCTCTCCCATTTATTCCATCATTTCCTTTTGGTGTTTTTGCATTTCTATCATAAAAGAGGAGAGGCTACTATTATCAAGTTGGGGAGGATAGTGAAATTCAGGCTCTGGTTGCCTAGGGGCTTCGGTCCAACCTCGATATGGAAAATCATGAAGGGTGGGAGGGTTGGGTGTTTGCATGAAAGTAGGGATTTCAGGGTTGAGAAATCCCACTCCTTGGCTCTGCTCAAAAGTGGGAGTTATCAAGCCAGTACTCCCAGGATAGGAATAAGAATGATCCCATGAATTGTCAATGTACCCATCAAAGGATGGATACGCTCGGGGCATGGGATCCTGATTAAAAGATGGGAAGTATTGACTTTGATAATCTAACTGATAGGAGTAAGGGTAATCCATTTCTTTAAGCAAAACAGTTTTAAGTCTCTTAGGATTTAGAAGAACTCAGAATACAAGCAGAAACTTACTAGAGAGTTCTACTATCAAAGCAAATGCAAATTCAATGGGATCTATTTTTAGTAGATTGAAGGTTTTAGAATTAAATGTTCAATTAGTGGCCAAACAAGTTTTGCAAAAAATTATGCTTCCTAGGCCAACCTTCGCTGGTGCCTATAACCTACTCTCAAGGGATGGAAGTCAAATCGAGCCCACACACGAGGAACCGAAGTAACTTGGTGGATAGGCTTGTTGATTTCCGACTAACTTCCCTTGTGGTGCAAAAGAGGAGAGGTAGAAATTTATCTAGTGACCGTATGTGTGAGGTACACAGTGTCTCAAGTGTGCAAGCATACGATAGTGTTTTGATTTTTGAAATTATGCAAACAGGATCCTTTTGTACATAATTTTCAGTCACAGATTTTAAAGTCCAACCTCTTAGTAGTCCCAATTTTTAAAGTTACCACTGAATTAATTTGATTCAAGCACTTTAGTGGTCTTAGATTTAGGTTCAATGCATATGCATGACAAGTAATTGATGCTCAAGAGAAGACGTATCTTACTCCAACTTTCTTCGTGCAATGTATGAATGCAATGCAATAAAAATAAACTAGATGCTACTCATTCAGTCCTAGATGGTCGTCCTATATATATGCAGATTCTAGCAGGCAGTTAAAATTTTTTTTCTTTTAATAATAATAACAAATAGACCTAATCTAACTAACTAACCGAAATGCAGTTCAAATAATCCTATAATCTAAATAAATGGGAACATGCTCCCAAAAATGCGCTCCCGCATACAAGAGCAAGAAGAAATAAAGTGGCACTAGGAATATGCTCCCAAAAATACCCGACAAGGGTCCAAAAGACAGAATTTAAATTCTAATATCTATCTAACTAAATCTAACTAAGATCTACTGTCTAAATCAGAAATAGGCTTCTTCGTAAGGCTATGTGCATGGGATCAAAGCCCACGAGTTCTGTTGCCGTCATCCAGGTGGTGTCAAGGTCCACTAAAAAGATCGTCTTCACTGTGCGCATCGTTCAGGGTCAATGTCATCGCTTTGCTGCACTTGTCGCCATGTAAGATTCCTCCCACAATAATAAAAAATGATAAGATGATTTCGTAACTCATAATATTCAAAAAAGTAATAATGTGAATCTATTACGTCTGTTGCCTCCCCGGCAATGATGCCAATTTGACGAGTTGATTTTCCGCTTTGTGTTGTAGTATTTAAGTAGTGGAAAAATCGACTAATCAACGATAAAAATAACAACTCACAGAAGAGTAGGTCATGTCCATTGGGAGGCAATTACGAAATAAACTCTCGATTATTTTATATTCTTTCGGCTAAGTGCGAGATCCCTATTCAAATCCGACATAAAATGTGATGGAAAAAAGATTCACAATAACTCACAAAGATAAGGGTATATGCCTAGTTTTCACTCACTAAAATCTTCAATAAATATATGATGATTTTATGTAATTTTCAATTGACATATGCTAGAGAAAATTAGTGCATAGGTTAAAACTAAAACCAATCTTGAAATAGGTGAATATCAATAACGTGCAATTATCAAAAAATACGAGTGTGCATGCACAATTTTGCCATAATAAAATAATAATAAATCAAAATTAATTTCTGGTGGCATTGGCAGTGAATGTAATTTTTAATCTCAGAGAAAACAGAGCATTTTCTCTCTCTCCTCCTCGCGAGAGAGAGAGCACCGGCGGGGCTGTGGACATACTAGGAAGGTTGGCAAAGATGAGGTCCATCTGATGGAGGCCGTAGCGTCGGTGGAGATGGCTGGAGGTGGCCAGCCGGCGGAGGAGAAGAGTGTCGGAGGAGGTGCTGGAGGTGGACCTGCGAGGGTGAGGGAACCTGAACAGGCCTGCGGTGATGGCGGGCGGATGCCTGCAGGCGCTTGCAGGGGCGTGCGCCTGCGGGGAGGCGCTGGAGGGTGTTCCTGCGAGCGCTTGGCAGTGGTGAAGGTGGGAGATAGAAGGGGGTAGCGCCTACGGGTGAAGCAGAGCCGGCGTGCCTGCAGTGAAGGGGTGCGAGCCTGACAGGGCTGAAGGCGGGCGTTGGAAGGGTGTGCCTGCGGGTGATTACACAGCAAAAATGCACCAACAATTGTACCATCTTGTACTATTTCCTAGCATTGCCAATGTATATTAGGTAGCCATAGTCGCATTTGTAAAAATAAACGCATGCATGCATTTATTTGAGAGGGGAGGAGAGTGAATAAATTGGCCTTGTAATTAACGTATTCTTCAAGTGCTGCCTCGCAAATTCACCATCTTCACTTTTTTATTGGCTTTGAATTTCTTCTTCTCCGCAGCTGCAGGGCATGGGTTGCTCTTCTTCGTGCCATTCTCTGCCATTGCATACCCTGCCGCTGCATGGCTAGGCATGCATAGCCAGGGCATGGCTGTGGATGCCTCGTTATCCTTTAGAAAGCCCTCCTTGCTTCCTTGCACAGAGATCCTGGTCCACACAATACATACAGCAGCTCCTTCCTACAGGCCATCTCCTCCCTTCTCCCCTTCATATGCAGCATCTCTTCCTCCTGAAGAGATACGCTGCGGCCAGGAGCAGCTCACAGTGGTCGACAACCACCACTGTGAGTCCTACCACTGCCCAGCTCATCCAAGATCCGGTGGGCGTGGTGGTTCACTTCGCTGTTTCACCCGCTCAAAGTTCTTCTGCCATTGCCATAGAATCTAGCTTTGAAGCTCAACTACAGCAGCAGCAAGGCACAGGCAGCACCACGCAGCACGCAAGCCTTCGCGTGCACGCCAGCAGCCGATGCCATCACCTTTCACGCACGCAGGCTCACTCCGCAGCGCCCACGCACACAGAACTGGCCGCAGCCGGTTACCTGAGCAGAGCGCGCACTGTAGCTACTGTTCACGCTAGAGAGTGTGACACTGTAGCTACAGTGCAGTGACCGAAAAGTTTCTCACTTATCCAGTCACTGCGCCCACGTCTCTCCTCGCGCTCGCATCTAGTCCAGCGCCTGCTTCTTCGCCTACGTTCACCTCAGCACGCAGCGAGGTGCGCTGTGCCATGCTGTGCTTTGTGCTGTGCCGTCACACCTACTCCCTCCAGTGCATGCCTATGCTTGTGCGTGCTTGCGCCTGTGCGTGCATGCTCCTGCGCGCACCACCAGACGTCAGCTGAAGCCTCTGGATGACTTAACTAGAAGTACCCTCTCTCACAGCCGCTCTCTCACTCCCTCCCACAGACACATACACACACACACGCACACACTCGTACACACACACTCACTTGTACATGCCTATATACATACTTATATATATATACATATATATATATATGCATATTAGTACCTATACTATTATATATAACTATATATACATACGTACATACATATATATATATATATCTATATATTTATATATTTATATTTATACACATATATATACATATATACATACATATATACATATATATCTACAGATATAAATACATATATATATATATAAGTCTACATATATCTATATACATATATACATATATATATCTATATACATATATTACTATATATATATATTCATATATATATCTACATCTATATAGTTATATATACATGCATATATATCTAATTAGAAATACAAATATATATATATATATACATACATCTATCCATATATATATATACATATATATATATATATATAACTAGATATACACTTATATAATTATAACCCTATCTATATATATACATATAAATATATACTTACCTTCGTATCACCTACCCCGCATCATATCGCGGGAATATCTGCACCAATTGCTGATATTCCCCGATACCCGCGTACAGAAAGCATCTCCGCACACACCTTCCACCCATCCATCCAAGACTCCACGCGGCACTTTGTCCTGTTGGTTGCGTCTTCCTAGACGACGATCAACTCAGCGTCATGCTACACGCCATTTCCACCTCCACCCCCACCCCTATATATATATATAATGTATATATATATCTATATATATACTATATTTATCTTATTTCTATTTCTCTTTCCTGCTATTAAAAAGATTAAAAAAAAATAGTAAAGGAGAAAAGATAATCTTTGTCTTGCAGGTACTCGGTCTTGCGGATAGCAAGACCAGTTTTGGAACCCTAATTTGGCTCAAAGCCAAGAACAATTTGGCTTTAAGCCATGGACCTAATTTTGAGGTTGTACCTCAAGGACAAAATTATCAGAAAAAAGCCTTAAATAGAAAAACACCAAAAACATAATAAACGAATGGAAGAGATTCATTGTAGGAAAGGCGTAGAAACTTGTTCACTTCTATTCCCGCTTCCCTAAGTTCGACCCTGGTCCTAAAAGTGACCAAGATAAAATCAAGTAGGCCAGGTTAAAAATTTTTGTAAAAAGATGGTTAGGCTCGATTTAGGTTAACCACTATACTCATTTCAACGATTAAATCACCATATTAACACAACCTATCCGGGTCACCACCAGCGGGTGCTTGGCAGTGGTGAAGGCGGGTGCTGGAATGGGGTAGCGCCTGCAGGTGAAGCGGAGCAGGTGCTGTAGAGGGTTGAAGGCGCTGGAGTGGGGGCGCTCTGCAGAGGTGCGGGCGGGTGCACCTGAGGTGCTTGCAAGCTTGGTGGATGGGTGCTTGAGGGCACTTAGCACCTGCATGAAGGCATCGCCTGCGGTCGCGCAAGGTGCGTGGCAGTGTGAACGTTGGAAGGGCGCGGAGATGGTGTTCGTAGGTGCAGGCTTGGTGCGGCGCTGCTGCAAGTACGCTGTGGGGAGCATGCAACTTTGGGTGCGTGGGGTGGAGGCTGTGGCAGTGGCGTTGGAGAGGTTGGAGCACACGTGGTGGCAATGGGGAAGATGGTGGAGGTTGTGCACAGTGCATGCTTGATTCCACAGTGCCCGTCCTCTCCTCGGTGGGAAAGGTGGAGAAGGAGGATAGTTCCCCCGCCAGCAGAGGAAGAAGATGCTGATCTCCTCTCCTTTCTCCGCCTCCTTTTTAACTCCTCTCTCTCCTTGCGTGCACCAATTAAGGGATTTTCAAATCCCTTTTCTAATTTTTGCAGGAGATTGTTGGGGTGGCGTTATTGATGCCGACGGCTGTTGAGGGTGGCCGGAGGATGGGGAATAATGCCGCCAGTTGTTTGTTGGGGAAATTTACTCCTCAACCCTTGTTCTTTCTAAATATCATTCCTGCACATAAAAACAACAAAATCATTACATATTAAGTTATAGAATGTTATAAACTTAAATCATGATGCATACAAATATTCTACAACTTAATGTAGTTATTAACTCACCTAAAAGGTAATATTAAAGTTACTTAGGCGTAATGCAAATCCATTAAAAAGGATTCATCAGTTCCCACGATGTGGGACTAAAGAGAGGACTCTCTTTGCTTGCGAGCTGCTATGGATGTCTTTGCCAAATTAGCACAACTGCAACACCTTTTACTTCGATTGATGGTGTAGATGGCTTCATGATGTTAGGCCATAAGCAACGAGGGTGTTATTGACATGTGTAATGGACAATTGATGGCAGACGGAGGCAGAGTTGTCATTGACAATGGTGAGTTCCTGATCATCAAAATACATGCTAAATGCCCCAATTAGTAGGTTCACAAGAGTTGCCGTGAGTCAAGGAGCTCAACATCGGTGGTGGCTAGGTGGTTGGAGCATCATTGTGCCTAAACGATGATGGCGAAGATGTTTGTGAGATGGGTTGTTTGGACGAGCTCTATAGAGTTCAAAGCTCTTAATAGAATGAGGGATTTTGATCTCTAAGGCTCAAGGAAGGTGAGGGTGTCGGTGGTTTGCCGTTTGGTGAAGTGTGGTGGTCAGGCGACCATGCCAGAGGCATGGTCGAAGGCGAAGAAGATGAAGCAGGAGAAGGGTGAGTGTTAGTTGCTTTGAAATGAATTTTAAAATCATCGCATTGCAGAATAGATTGAATCAGCGTGAAAAATAGATAATATTTATACTCGAAAGAAATCCGAGGTTGTTCGCTGGGAGCAAGTGGCAATTCAATCTAAAAATCACAATTCTAAGTAAAAGATATGAGCAATTGCAATCAGAATTGATTCAAAAAGATATAGCAAAAATTTCAAGTACTAATGTGTAAAAAGAAGAGAGTAAAATGGTGATTTGAATCACCAAATTACCCTACAATGTTAAACTTTGCAAGCTACTCAAGTAACAGAATCGTATAAGCCAAGCAAATCTCAATTTAACCAACAGAAAAAAGGTATCAACAGAAATCAGACGATAGGATAGGTGCTCAGACGACTTAACCAATGTTTAGTAGATAGAAGCAAAAGCCTCTTCCTTCCTTCTCTTCAATCCTTAGGGAGAGGCATAGGTACAACAAATTCAGAGGCAAAGGCGTCATAAATCGACTAAGTGTAGAGACGGCGCGAGGCAAAACCTCCTACTCTCTCCTTTCTTCTCTTCCCACTCAGAACCTCGCTCTAAACGGGGAAACAGGCAGGTAATTAGATCTGGCCAGACCAACATGGCTTCATGATGAGAGCCTCATCATGAGCCATAACTAGCTCATTTTGACCCAATAAAGAAGATAAAAGCTCCTACATAACCTAGAAGAAGGCCTAACTGAAGGAACAAGTGCCCTGAGAAGAAAACATGAAATAAAGGTTAAAATTGCAATTTTACCATTGTAGTACATAAACGGGATTTCTCAGAGGCAAAACATAGGTCAAATGATCTAAATGAGATAAAAAGTGGGTTGAGTCAATCAGAAATGGGTTCATGTGCAATCTAAGAACTAAATGACACTAACCCTAAAACAGACCCGCTTAAATTAACAAGGTTCCGGTCAGAAAAAAAAGCAAGTAAACCCTCTACAAATCATGGAAAAACATACTCTAGGGCTTAGAACACTTAATTTGGCCTTTGGAACCTAGTTTGACCTAGATTAGGGTCCTAGCTCTTCAATTAACCTAATTTGGGTTTTTACGCAAAATGTCCAGTCAAACGAGGTCAAACCTAAAATCCAACTTCACCATTGGATTCCTTAGGTTCAAATTAGGTTTGCACCAAAATTTGGACCTAAGGAGAGGTCATCTTGACCTACTTTGCAATTTAGTACAACCAAATCACAAATTGGTCCCTATCTTTTGAATACCGTTGCAGAGAACCCCCTAGGTTCTTCGCCTCCTTTGCAAACCGGTCCTGCCGCCATTGCTAGGGCAGAACCGAGCTCCGGCGAGGTTCGGAGAGGGATTGCTCTCTAATCCCTCAGAGATTCCCTCCCAGAAATGGAAGGAGGATTCTCTGAGGAATTCCCTTCCTTATAAAGTCAATTAAAATCGCTGGTGTGAACCCAATCCCTCGTGCGAACGCACGAGACATTTGGGTATCCTAACTCCTTTCCATCTCCGGCGACCAACCTCAGGCAATTACGTGCCCTTCACGCCCTGCACACCCAGTCCAGCGCCTATATAAGAACCCACAACTCCGGCCGAAGGGGCTGAGCTTGATTTGGCCGAGTTTCCCCCTTCAATTCCTCTCCTCCTGCCCGACCAAATGTCCTAGCTAGCTCCGGCGAGCCCCCCTCCCCTCCCTCTTCGCTCTGCCACAAAACCAGTGGCAGAGTTAGCTTCCTGACCTCCCTCCGCGTCGCGCAGTACCAGCGCACGCCGCCTCAGCCCTGTCGTCGCCGCCGTTCTCCCCCACTGGGCGTCATCTTCTCCGGCGACAGCAGGTACTGCTGTCCGCCTTCCGTCCCCTTTCGTCCTTACAATTAGGTTAGAACTCCTCTCCATCCTATCCTCTCTCTTTTCCCCCTGTTATCTCATCTGATTACCCTCGACCGACGCTGACCACCCTCATCTTCCACATCACTGACCGCACTCCAGCGAGCCGCCCACACCACTCCGCCACTCCACATGGCTCGCCAATCATCTCGTGAGCTCCGCCTCACCACCAGGAACTCGCTCCACCCCACAACTGCCACTCCAGACCTCCATAACTACCCCCCGAACAACCCACCATCTCCGACCACAGGTTGACCTAGGCGCGCACTCCTAGGCCGACCGACAACCTGCAGCATCACCCACCGCCTTCGCCGTGCTGCGGTGAAGGTTTCCAGCTATTCTGATTAGGCCAATAGGCCATTCTGTGGAATCTCAGGTGAACGCCCCGGCCGCCATTAACAGCCGAAGCAGCAGGAAGCTTGGAGCAGCAGCAGGCGTCAGGCTTCCCAGGCGGCAGGTGCAGCTGGCTCTCGCAAGTGTCGCGAAGTGACTGAGTTCAGCAGGGAGCACCAGCAGGGCCTTCAGCGTGGGCAATTGCACACGAGAGTCTGCGGGCGCGTGCAAAGGAAGGGCGGAACGTTTAGTCCCACATCGTGGAATCTCAAGGCACAGGTATGGTATAAAGACTTTTTGTGATATAGCTTTACTACCTCGAAAGCACAGGGGTGAGGTCCCTCACTGACCCCACCCGCCTCGTCCGCGGCCTGACCACGCGGACTTGGCGTATCCGACCCGACCTAGACCTACGCACTCCTCGCGCAACACACCACCTGCAGGTGCGCCTGGTCCCGGGTACGATCCGACCCGATTAATGCCTGTGGCTCTGGGAGAGCAGCTCAGAGTGAATTGCTTGAGAGAGAGACGCGCGGGTAGAGGGAGAAGGGTTAGGTTTTGCTCCTGTGCAGGCACAGGCTGAACGCAGGAGGACTTGGCCGCTATAGAAGAAGAAGGAAAGACAAGGCGAAGAAGAAAAGAAAGAAGGAGCAAGACAGAGAAGAAGACGAAAGAAAGAAGCCTTCGCACGAGAAGAAGGAAAGCAGAAGAAGAAAGAGCAAGACACAGAGAAGAAGAGAGGCAAAGAAAAGATTAGAAGATCAAAAGAAGAAGAAGAAGGCTTCGCAAGACAAGAAAGAAAGCAGAGAGAAGCGAAACGAAGAAGAAAATGAGAGACTGCAGAAGAAGAAGAAAAGGAGAAACACTTTTAAGATGTCTGATCTTGTGATCAGACGTCCAATTTCATATTTTTGTCCTAATAACTTTTAATTGCATACATTCACATTTGGATTGATATTTTGAGTAAATTAGAGTGTTCAATTACATTTTGACTAGTAGTAAATTCCATTTGCTCCCTGTGTTCGACCTCGGATACTCCAGTTTTCGAGTAATAAAAATCTTTATTTGTTTTGAACGCTTTAGCGGCTATACTACAATGCGATATTATCTTTTAACAAACCGCACAAAAGCGCGACGAACATTTTGGCGCCGTTGCCGGGGAGCAATGCGCAATTTACCACTAGTCTCTACATTCTTTTTATCATATTGAACACTAACTTGCCCTACTTTGCTTTGATATGATCTTGCAGGTACTTCATGAGAAAATCTATCCCGCAAGTCAACCACTCCAGGGTAGGTAATTTCTTTTCTTCCTTAATCATCCCCTAATCTTTGAAAGACAAAAGGAAGAAAATCAATTTATGAATCAATTGCCTTCTTTATATAGTAATCACCATCTCTAAGGCAAAACATTTCCTGATTTTGCGAAAATTTCTGCAAATATTCTTGAAGTTGGAGTGATTTTTTTTCCCATCCCACAAATTCTTGTGCCTAGTTGAAATAATGCTTAATCTCGGCGGACCACACACTTCTTGTTTATAAGTCCAAAGAGAACTTTTGAAAAAGAAAAAGAGGATTGGAAATAGAATCAAATTAGGGTTTCCACATTAGGGTCTTGAAGTGTTAGTCACACATGCCTGTATAAAAGGAAATAAACCCTCCCGCATCAGTGTGCTACCCAAGCCCTTGATTGAAGAGAGCTAAAAAAGACAAACCCTAAAAATTTAGCTTTAATCACTTGAACCCTAAAAACTTTGGACCTAATAACCTGGGAATCAAATCAGGGTGATCTCTAGGCTCCAAGCTTAGAATCATTCTGCCATCTATAGGACAGGTCAGGTGAAGTTGACCCCTTGGGTCAACCAACCTCTAAATTAGGTCACAATACCAAACACATCTAAAGTTCAAGTGAGAACCCTAAAAGCACCTTTGAAATAAAAGTGATAGACTTAAGAGGTCAAGGTCCCCATTCTGGTCTACCTGGAATCTCAGTGACAAGAGAGGTCGGGTGGGGGAAACCCTGTAACTCGTAGGGACGCTCTACCGTGTAGGGGTCTTTGCGGGACTCTCCCTCTCTGGCTGCCCAGGTAATTCTCAGGTGGACGATCTTCGGATCCAGGGGTCCATCCGTCCCGAACCTCCATAGTCATCCAAACATCTTTTGGGTGTCTTGATTGGGTCAAGAACATCTCCAGTCCTGCATCTTTTCTCTGTAGAGCACACACACTCATTTTCAGTGGGACTCGTTATTCAGATCTGATCGCTTCATAACACATCTTGAGTCAAACTCTGATCTTGATTCCACCACCTGATCCAAATATGCAGCCGAACCACCTAGGACTACCAGTCGAGAAACCTGAATATCGGAGATCCATGAGAGATAAAATGATTGAGGATGCCATGAAATTCTATGAAAATGAAGAAACCTCAACAACAGTAGGAAACGTTCAGGTTGATGTCCCAACAACCTCAACCTTTGTCATAACTTGTGCCCAAGTATTATTAGAAGAAGCCAACAAAGGATCAACCCGTGACTTGCTCATTACTGCATACATTGAGATAGAAAAATTGCACAATAGTGAATACCTTCAATGTATGACAAATCCTCGACTTTGGAAGCAACACCAAGATAGTCTTGAAAAACGGGAAGAGATAATGAGATTAGTAAAACAAGTTATTGATCAGAAATACCCGTATATACCACAAACAGAGGATGAACTATCTTGGGACAACATCGAGGATAAATCTGATCTCGGGTTTGAGGCACAAAATGGTTGTGGATTCCCAACCCAGATAAAGTACAATGTGCCTGATATTGAAGAAGGTTGGGAAGCTCCAAATGCAGGAAAATACAATGTTGAGCCCATTTTTGAATCCCAAAACTCCTGCAAGTATGAGAGTAGAACTGAACCTCTCAAGGGTATAAATTTCGTCCCTTATTCTGATAAGGTGACCCTCGAAGGTTATTCAGACCTAGATTCTAGTAATTCCACTCACATCCTAAGCCTAGAACCTAGATCTGAAACCTATATTGAAGATTTCAAGGCCCCATATGAAGAAGATCAACCTTTTAATGAAGAATATGATTTTTGGCCTCGATTTGATGAATATCCCTCGTCAACCTCCTCAGAGGAACGAATCGATTTTGCGGAAGTCGTGCCAATCTACGACACAGAAACCGAGGAGTTGGACGAGCAAGGTTTCAATTGGGTCTACCCTACTAGCTTAGAATCTGAGCCTCTACCAGATAAGGATACCCTTTTAAGCTCAGAATTAACATTTAGGCTAGATCCCAGTCAGGCTGCTGAATATACAACATATGATTTATTCTATGGTGGAACTCATGATCTGGAATCTCATTCAAACTTTGATTTTCGCAAACTCTCCGACGATCTCGAATCTGACCATAACATCGGAGAAAATCTACCTCCTGATTATAACATGTCAATCTTCTTTGAAGCCACCTGCTCCACATATACAGAACCAATCAAAACCCGTTCCCCATCCCGACCCGCAACCGGACTCAATTTCTATTCCGATTCACCTCTCACTGAGCCGTTTGCAGATGATTCAACTCCATCGGGTACTGATCAGACCACAAATCAGGAGCTTCCATCCTTTGATCACCTCTGTAGGGATTCCACACCTTACATGGATAATTTTTCGGAACCCTACTTTGACCAGGCTGATTCGACTCAGCCTAAACCCGAGTTTTCACTTCCATATCTATCAGAACATCACTGCATTTGGTGGGTCCCACATCTGCTAATCTACATCTATCAACCCACCAGACTTATTGGGTTTGGGCTGCATCATCAGCCCATTGATCTGAACAAGTACCTAGTTGGACCAACCAGGCTCTTAATCAAGGTGCTTGTTTTCCAAAACTCCATTGATTTGACCACTCCCTCTCCACCCCATTTTCCGCTCGGCTGAAGGCATTAAATTTAGCGCTTAACAGGAGGCAACCCGTCATCTCAAAAATAGAGACCCGTCTGATTATTCGTCTGTACTCCACGTCTATTGCACCTTGAGTTCAGCCTTAGACAGTTGATCCCACCTCTGGTACATGTATTAGAGCTTAAAATCATTCGCATCAGTCATTTCCGACCCATTCACCCACCTGATATATCCTGTTCTAAGCCCCTAACCTCAACACTAATTCCCACCCTCTGTTTATAATGAGGACATTGCAAAACTTAGGCATGGGGGGGTGGTAAAGTGCATACATACAGAACCAAGAAAAAATCAGGAGTCTCACACACAAAAAAATTTTCACATATGTCAAAAACACAAAAAATTGAAAAATTACGAAAAAGAACAAAAAAAAAATGGGGAGTGAGGAAATGTTGTGAGCCATATAATCATAAGGAGGAGAAAAAGAGCAAAAATGAAGAAAGGAGCACAAAAGGAAAAGAAAAAGAAAAAGTCATTAGTAAAGGATTAAGGAATTAACTGAAGTTCTAGACCAGATCAAGAAAAGAAACAAAAGAAAAAGTGCTACGGAGACATAACAAGAGATTAGCGGGAACGCTGGTCTTAGGCCTTTTGGGCTAGTATCTTTAGCTTAAAAATTCACATATCCGTTAAAATCTGGATAATCCTCAAGAGGTTGAGGAAAATGCGAAGCTTGAGTATTAGGTCTAAGGCTTAGGAAGTATTCGGCCTCGTTAACTGACCTCCGGTTTGCGGGATTCGGTAACCTAAGCACCCAAATTCACACACAGTCTGGTTCAATGCGCATAAAACATCCAAAACAGGCAAGAGCACTTAATATTCTGAAAAAGTCACCTAGATTAGGAGCGGCCAATCAACACAAGTTGATTTGGACCAGTTCCCAGCGCGGAGAGGCGGGAAATTCCCCTCGAAGATGCGTAACAACATATCATCTCCTCGGTGCTTGTCTCTTAGGATATTTAAATATCCTACTGGGGGCATGTAAGCACTCTGCTGGTTCAGATACCATGGGTGGCATTATCACGAAATGTCAATCGCCAGGGTCTGAATTCGGCCACGGAACGCCATGGGCGGGATTATCTCGAAATCTCGAAAGCCAGGGTTCCGGGGGTTGCCATGGGCGGGATTATCTCAAAATCTCGAAAGCCAGGGAACCTTGAGGATTGATGATGGGGACGAGGAATCCGATACAGACCGTGTTGAGAAGCTAATCCGAAGCTAGAAATAAAAAGAAAAGAGAGAGAAAAGCTCTCCAAACAAATAAATCCTCTATCTCTCTCCTACAAAAAAACGCACTGCAAACTGAACTTAGGCTAAAAATGTCTCAAGCACAGGTTTTTTAACCACGGAGTCCAACAAACCCTAGGTTAGTTTCTGTGGGCCGTAGAAACCTTTGCGGAGGACTGAGGCTAAAGCGGAACAGGTCCGGATTTTGGTTGGTACTTGAGTACCTCTTGGCCTATTGTCGGCATTCCCACCTAATCACAAAAGAAAAGGAGAAGCACTTATCATTGCTGACAGACATTCAGGGTCTAGAATGGAAGTTAAAACTTTGAAATTTTGCTAAGGGACTAGCAAAAGCTAGGCATGGGGGTATGATGAGAGCCTCATCATGAGCCATAACTAGCTCATTTTGACCCAATAAAGAAGATAAAAGCTCCTACATAACCTAGAAGAAGGCCTAACTGAAGGAACAAGTGCCCTGAGAAGAAAATAAGAAATAAAGGTTAAAACTGCAATTTTACCATTGTAGTACATAAACGGGATTTCTCGGAGGCAAAACATAGGTCAAATGATCTAAATGAGATAAAAAGTGGGTTGAGTCAATCAGAAATGGGTTCATGTGCAATCTAAGAACTAAATGACACTAACCCTAAAACAGACCCGCTTAAATTAACAAGGTTCCGGTCAGAACAAAAAGCAATAAAACTCTCTACAAATCATGGAAAAACATACTCTAGGGCTTAGAACACTTAATTTGGCCTTTGGAACCTAGTTTGACCTAGATTAGGGTCCTAGCTCTTCAATTAACCTAATTTGGGTTTTTACGCAAAATGTCCAGTCATACGAGGTCAAACCTAAAATCCAACTTCACCATTGGATTCCTTAGGTCCAAATTAGGTTTGTACCAAAATTTGGACCGAAGGAGAGGTCATCTTGACCTACTTTGCGATTTAGTACACCCAAATCATAAATTGGTCCCTATCTTTTGAATACCGTTGCAGAGAACCCCCTAGGTTCTTCGCCTCCTTTGCAAACCGGTCCTGCCGCCATTGCTAGGGCAGAACCGAGCTCCGGCGAGGTTCGGAGAGGGATTGCTCTCTAATCCCTCAGAGATTCCCTCCCAGAAATGGAAGGAGGATTCTCTGAGGAATTCCCTTCCTTATAAAGTCAATTACAATCGCTGGTGTGAACCCAATCTCTCGTGCGAACGCACGAGAGATTTGGGTATCCTAACTCCTTTCCATCTCCGGCGACCAACCTCAGGCAATTACGTGCCCTTCACGCCCTGCACACCCAGTCCAGCGCCTATATAAGAACCCACAACTCCGGCCGAAGGGGCTGAGCTTGATTTGGTCGAGTTTCCCCCTTCAATTCCTCTCCTCCTGCCCGGCCAAATGTCCCAGCTAGCTCCGGCGAGCCCCCCTCCCCTCCCTCTTCGCTCTGCCACAAAACCAGTGGCAGAGTTAGCTTCCTGACCTCCCTCCGCGTCGCGTAGTACCAGCGCACGCCGCCTCAGCCCTGTCGTCGCCGCCGTTCTCCCCCACTGGGCGTCATCTTCTCCGGCGACAGCAGGTACTGCTGTCCGCCTTCCGTCCCCTTTCGTCCTTACAATTAGGTTAGAACTCCTCTCCATCCTATCCTCTCTCTTTTCCCCCTGTTATCTCATCTGATTACCCCTCGACCGACGCTGACCACCCTCATCTTCCACATCACCGACCGCACTCCGGCGAGCCGCCCACACCACTCCGCCACTCCACACGGCTCGCCAATCACCTCGTCAGCTCCGCCTCACCACCAGGAACTCGCTCCACCCCACAACTGCCACTCCAGACCTCCATAACTACCCCCCGAACAACCCACCATCTCCGGCCACAGGTTGACCTAGGCGCGCACGCCTAGGCCGACCGACAACCTGCAGCATCACCCACCGCCTTCGCCGTGCTGCGGTGAAGGTTTCCAGCTATTCTGATTAGGCCAATAGGCCGTTCTGTGGAATCTCAGGTGAACGCCCTGGCCGCCATTAACAGCCGAAGCAGCAGGAAGCTTGGAGCAGCAGCAGGCGTCAGGCTTCCCAGGCGGCAGGTGCAGCTGGCTCTCGCAAGTGTCGCGAAGTGACTGAGTTCAGCATGGAGCACCAGCAGGGCCTTCAGCGTGGGAAATTGCACACGAGAGTCTGCGGGCGCGCGCAAAGGAAGGGCGGAACGTTTAGTCCCACATCGTGGAATCTCAAGGCACAGGTATGGTATAAAGACTTTTTGTGATATAGCTTTACTGCCTCGAAAGCACAGGGGTGAGGTCCCTCACAGACCCCACCCGCCTCGTCCGCGGCCTGACCACGCGGACTTGGCGGATCCGACCCGACCTAGACCTACGCACTCCTCGCGCATCACACCACCTGCAGGTGCGCCTGGTCCCGGGTACGATCCGACCCGATTAATGCCTGTGGCTCTGGGAGAGCAGCTCAGAGTGAATTGCTTGAGAGAGAGACGCGCGGGTAGAGGGAGAAGGGTTAGGTTTTGCTCCTGTGCAGGCACAGGCTGAACGGAGGAGGACTTGGCCGCTACAGAAGAAGAAGAAGGAAAGACAAGGCGAAGAAGAAAAGAAAGAAGGAGCAAGACAGGGAAGAAGATGAAAGAAAGAAGCCTTCGCACGAGAAGAAGGAAAGCAGAAGAAGAAAGAGCAAGACACAGAGAAGAAGAAAGGCAAAGAAAAGATTAGAAGATGAAAAGAAGAAGAAGAAGGCTTCGCAAGACAAGAAAGAAAGCATAGAGAAGCGAAACAAAGAAGAAAATGAGAGACTGCAGAAGAAGAAGAAAAGGAGAAACACTTTTAAGACGTCTGATCTTGTGATCAGACATCCAATTTCATATTTTTGTCCTAATAACTTTTAATTGCATACATTCACATTTGGATTGATATTTTGAGTAAATTAGAGTGTTCAATTACATTTTGACTAGTAGTAAATTCCATTTGCTCCCTGTGTTCGACCTCGGATACTCCGGTTTTCGAGTAATAAAAATCTTTATTTGTTTTGAACGCTTTAGCGGCTATACTACAACGCGATATTATCTTTTAACAAACCGCACAAAAGCGCGACGAACACTTCACCACAGCTGAGGCCTACGCATGGGCATGCATGTGGTGACCTCACCCCCGGTGCGTGTTGAGGTGATAAGCCAAATGCACAAAATTAATTTAAGCCACATGGGGGAGTCTTCTGTATCTAATGTGGGACTATCTTGTCCCCTATTCTATGCATAGCAGCAGTGAACTTCCTTCACCGAATTAGAGCAACTGCTGCATTCGGGGTCTCTAATCAGGGACCTAGGTGTCTGGAGCTAGTGGTTCCGCATGACCCGGAGGTCATGCCAAGGGCGTTTGAAGCAAGATCACCATCTTCAAGGTGTGTGTGAAGCTTCGTCAATGTCGGTGGCGACTTGATACCTGAAAAGGATGTACACGGGTTAAATGCCCCAGTCAATACCTTTAGGAGCTTCACCTTGATGATGCGAAGTCAACAGCAGTGGTTGCGTGGTGTGCAACAGTGTGGAGGTCCTACTACCTTGGTGGAACAGTATGGAAGTGTGGGTGTCGGGTAAGGTTTTAGAGAGGCTAATCGGGTGAATTAGGTTAGAGCTTTGGTTGGCGGAAGCATGTCAATGCTGATGGGGGTGATAATGACATGATTCAACCAGTGGAGCGGTTGATTGGCGTCGTTGGAGCTTCGCAGGAGCAGAGGAAGGTGAAGGTTGTCTAGGTGGTACGACGGTCATGCGTGAGTTGTGAGTGTGGAAGAGAGAAGTAGAGTAAGAGAGAGTGCAATAGAAGGACTTAGCTTGGTGGAAGAGAGGCGAAGGTAGCCGGTTGTGATCGATCGATGTCGGAGAAGACAGAAAGGGCAGTGGAGCGACGACGATGATGTAGGCAGAGGCACGTCCACATTTTGGTAAGGGAAGATCGCAACGAGGAGGAGAGTCAAGAGTGCCAACCAATTTGGTCATTGGATGGATGGAGGAAGGGGATCGAAGGAGGTTGTCGGAGCAGTGGTCGTTGGTGGATGGATGAGGTGATTTAGGGGTTGTTGTCTCGCTAAGACTTTCTGAAGTTGTGTGGTATGCAATAGGGCTTCTTGTATAGACCATAGGAAGCCTTTCCGGGCTTGGAAAGAAGCTTCCAATCATGGAATGTTCTCACGAAATAGGATACCCGAACCTTCAAACGGTTCACATGACCTTTTGGGAAAGAATTGGAGCCCAAGACCAGTCCCATGTGGAAGGGAATTTCAGAAAGAATCTCTAGCTCAATTTTGGGAAGGTTTGATTGAGAATCGAGCGAGAAATCTCTGCTCGAATCTCACCAGAGCAAGGTGCATCCACACTAATGGCAGCAGGGACCAGCTTGAAATGAAGATGAAAAAAATTAGGGACTGATAGGAACACCATCATGAGCTATAATTAGCTCCTTTTTGACCCAATTAAGTCAATAAATGATCCTACATAACCGCCAGAGAGTTACAAGTCATTGCATATTCATTCTAGAAGAAAAATAAAAAAAATTAGAGCTAAAACTGTAATTTTACTAGCTCATCTTGAATGCAGTACAACCAAGGATTTTCTCAAGGGTTGAATGAAGGTCAATTGGTCTTAATAAGATAACAAGTGGGATAAGATAGACAGAAAAGGGTTTACAAGTGTTCTGAGAATTAAATGACTTTTGAAATCTTAAAAATAGACCTGCTTAATTAATTAAGGTTCTGGTTAGAATAAAATTCACTTAAACCCTCTAAAAATCATAGAAAGATATTCTCTAGAGTTTAGAACATTCAATTTGACCATCAAAACCCATTTTGACCTAAAATAGAACCATAGAAAGACATTTGCCCTAATTTGGATTTTTCCTTAAATTACCCAGTCAAACAAAGTCAAAACCAAAATCCAACATCACCATTGCATTCCGTAGGTCCAAATTAAGTTTGTAACAAAATTTGGACTCAAGATGAATTTGTCTTGACCTAGTTTGCAAATTGGTCATGTCTAATTTCATTTATGACCTCAACTTTCAAAATCCGTTCAAACAGGGCCCTAACTTTGTCGTCATTCTCACAAAAAGGTCCCTACCACCATTAATGCTATTACTACTTGCTCTGGTGACCCTAAAATGGAAAGAACTTCCTGATTTCTTGATGAATCCCCTTCAAAATTGAAAGGGAAGTTCGTCAAGAAATTCCCTTCCTATTGGACCCAATCCTAAGCCCTAGAACTTACCTAATCTCTCATGCAAACACATGAGAGATTTGGTCTCCAGAAATTTCCATGTCTGGTGAGGCTTTCCAAGCTGGGAAAGCTTGTTTCCCAAGCTCGAACTGCCTCTAGATCCTTATATAAGAGAGCCTAGATCCTCGTGAACTTCCTACACTCAAAATCGGCCGAGATTCCCCATAATTCCTCTCTCCTTCACGGCCGAAGGTTCCTCAACGTTCGGCGATCCCCTCCGCCTTTCCTCATCGTCCGTCTGTAATACCAGCGGCGGATCTATCTTCCTCACCTCCTTTCGCATCTCGCTGTACAAGTAGAGGCCTCCTTCTCCGTCATCCCAACCGTTTCTCCCTCACCGGAGCCACCTTCCTCTCCGACGTCGGCCGCACCTCAACCGATGCCATCTCTACCTCGCTTCATCCAACAACCTCCTAACTAAGCCCCTTATCTTCTATACTTCATTCTCACACTCCGCAAGTCCTCCGATGAGCCCTTCTATACCTCCGTCGTTTTAACTATTGACGACCCTCCGCGACTTCATCTTCTCCATCTCCAACAAGTCCTCCGGTGAGCCCATCTCACCACCACAGACCACCAAACTCCTCACTGACTGCCTCAAAACCTCCGCCTCACCTCTCTACTCATTTTCCCTCTCCTTATTCACCACTTCACTCACTCACGCACACCCGCTTTCACGCACACAGACTGACCTTAACACGCACGCATGGACCACGAGACGGCACACAAAACCCTCCGTCGCACTCACCGTAGTCCGACTATCCTCCTTGAACATTCTGACAGTGCCGAAAGGCCGTATTTCTGATTTCAGACATAGCCCCTCTCCGTCATTGATGCAATGCTCTAAAGCAAGCTTCAGAGCTTGTTCTTCACATGCAGCTCTAGGACTTAACTCCAGCGGCTGTGGAATAGACTCAGGTGTATCCCTACACGGTCAATTGAAGCTTTTGATCTAAGCCTTTGCACAAATTCAATGAGGGAAGTCACTGCTGCGACTGTGCAAAGAAAGGAGGGTGGAATAGTCCCACCTCGAAAGCGGCAGAGTCCCTGCACACTCATATATTGAAAAAGTGTTAGAGGCTATTCGCCATATAACATAGGGTTAGGTCCCACTCACCTACGCACACCTGAGCCTCATCCACAACTCCATCCCCTGCGGATCTGGCTGACCCGTTTACTTGCCTAGACTGACCTACACTCCTCTCTCACCACAGCATGTTGGTGAGCCCGGAACCGGGCTCGTACGGTCCGATAACCAGATTACCCATGGCTTTGGGAGAGCGGATCCTAAAGAGAGAAGAAGAGGATAGCTGCACAGATTGGGGAGGGTTTTGCTCCAATGAGACTCTGACACTTAGCCGGATTTAGAAGAAGAAAAGGAAAATGGGTAGCGGAGAAAGAAAGAAGCAGCAGAAAGGATGGAACAGAGAACGAAGAAGAAATCCAAGCACTATAGATTTAGAGATTTAAGACATCTGATCCTTCCATTGGATGACACATTTAAGCATTATTTCATATATTGATATTTGAGTTCCTTAGCTATTATTGTAAAGAGAATATGGTAGTTTAAACCACTGTTTTACTCCATTATTTTTGCAAGTTGATACTTGATCCTAGTGCTAGATTATTTTGAAATAATTCTTGATTTCAATTCTATAGATTTCTTGTCTTGTATTGCAATTTTTGAGATTTAAATTCCCATATTGCTCCATGTGTTCGACCTCGGAACTTTTTCGATTAATAAAATCTAATTGTTTTCAAAGTGATTTCGACTATATTACAACGCTTTATTTTAAAATGACGATTTTGCCTTGTTAACATTTTGGAACCGTTGCCGAGCAGCAATGCGCAATTTAGATCTCTTGATTACAATAGTTGATTTGATACTAACTCGCTTTATCTATTTTGCAATGATTTTGTTTCAGGGAGAGATTCATTGAAGAAAGATTAGCCACACATTAAACATGCCAGGGGCAGGTAAACTCTATCTACACTCTCTTAAGCCCCTATCTCTAAAAAGGTTAAAAGGAAAAAATTAATTAGGGCTACTTGCATTCTATTCTTAGATAATTCACCAAGTTTCCTGATTTGATTTAGACAACAAACTCTGATTTGTGCACCCAATTAAAGTTTAAGGTATCTATGGCTACTACATTCTTGTTTGAGACCAAGGTATCACATTTGGACAAATTAAATCGGACCAAATCAAGAGCCGACTAGGGTTTCTAGTTTAAGGATTTAGAAACACACTTACTTAAACAAGAATCAACTTTCTCAAGCAGTGTGTGCCTAAGCCTTGATTGAATTGATCTATTCAAGCAAACCCTAAGAATTGGGCTCTTAAACTCGAATCTTAAAGGAGGGACCAAAATTTCTCAAAGGATAAAGAGGTGAAGTTGACCCACACTGTTGGGTCCACTAATCTTTAAATTAGGCCACTCTTGCACTCAATACATTTGAAAAGTTCAAGTGAAATCCTAAGAACCCTTGCTCTTAATTAAAACTGGTAGACTTAAGAGGTCAAGTCCCCATTCTGGTCTACCTAGACCATCAGTGACAAGAGAGGTCGGGTGGGGGAAACCCTGTACCCTGTGGGGATGCTCTACTGTTAGGGGATCGTAGATCACATTTTTTATAAAAGCATCGTAGTATAGTTGCGAAATATGATCAAACAAAGATATTGCTTTGAAAATAACGAGGCTTTGAGTCCCGGTCGTTTGTCTCTGGGAGGCGTTTTTTTTTTTGAAATCGATCTTAAAGCTGCTCTACTTTATTTAAACGACATGTTGGTGCGTAATATATAGGCGGTTAAAGAACAGGCACTTAAATCATGCAAATATGATAATCATTTAGCTCAAGGTGATTTCAAACACATAAGAGATATATATATATAAAATGAAATTTCATTCATCATGGGAGAGTTGTTGCACAAGGAAATCTAGAGGAAAGCTTATACATGAATGCTTAAAATTAAATCTAAAATTAAATCTAACTACCAGAAAACAATTGCATACAAGAATCAGCAAGAGGATTTTGCATGCATCATTGGGGGAGAAGTAAGACTACTCTATTAAGCAGTAAATGAAAGCAATAAAAATTATGAAGAGCATGATCTAGAGCTAGAAGAATAGAGTGCATTCAGGGGTGGTCCCCGATGGCCTTGGAGTGGTCGAGAGGAGAATGAGAGGCGGCCAATGTAGCTTAGGCCGACCCTTGGGGAGAAGTGTTGGTGCCAGAGCACCACGATCATTTATTTTGATAACAGTAAAACACGTGTCATTTAACATTTGCACTTGAAGTCTTAGATTTCAGGCAAATTGCAAATGGAGACGTGATTAGACGGAGTTCGAGCTTGCATCCAGGACGGATTGGAGGAGCTTGATGGAGAACAGAGAAGATTCGCGAGGAGCGATAGATTGAAGATGGAAGGACAAGAAGAATAGGATAGATTTCCTTCTCTTATACTCGTATTTTTCATTTCTTTTGTTGCTCTTTTTATTCCTTAGAATATCATGTTAAAGAGCCTCAAGGTACCCCAACAATAGTCCTAGGAACTCCGACACAACCCTAGGACACTTAGGTTTTCTGTAGAAAACTTAGAAAACCAATATAGGGTTCAAACAGCTGTTCCAGACATCTAATTCCAAAATCAGACGTCTGATAATGTGTTTTAAGATGTCTGATTCTTGATTCAGATGTCTGATAACAATTAGGCTGGACTTAGGAGTTCTGTCTGATGAAAATCAGACGTCCAGACCTCTGACCAGATGTCTTAAAGACGTCTGATGACTTTGCCAGACGTCCAATTAGTGGACCGTTGGCTGGCTTAACAAACACTCAAGGATACGATCGTTAGAGCCTTATCAGACGTTCTTAAGCCTTTCCAGATGTCTGATAAATAACCACTTTTCCTGGGTTGACCCAAAATCTCTTCTCAGAGATTTTCTAGCCGTTGCACTCTCTTGGAAATCCATTCCCACAAAAAAGTAGGTTTCCAGACGTCCAAACATAGTGCCAGACGTCCTATTTGTTGTTTGATGGACTTGCGCTAGAACCCTGTTTAGATCTGATTCAAGTCAGGAAGAGACCCACCCAAAATCAAACATCCGACCTTATTTTCAGACATCTTAAAGTGATCTTCCAGACGTCTGATGCCAGGATCAGACGTCTGATAAGCCTGTCAGTGCAATCATTGCTCCTGATTTCTGCCTGATTCTCTTGGGCTTTGCACCCAACGGCTATGGAAGCTTTCCTAAGCCTTCCAAAGCCTTCCTAAGGCCTCTATAAATAGAGAGGAACCTCTTGCACACAAACACACACCTAGATACACATGACACACTTTGTAATGCACTTCCAAACCATTTTGTGTCTCTTGATCCTAAGAAGAAAGGCTTTTTCTCTCCAAGCTCTAATTCTTCATCTAGAAAGCATCAAGCATTTGCGCATCCACTCTCCCACCGTAGTTCATGAGAGCGACGTTGCACCATCGCGTGGCTCACGCACTCGCGTCATCGATTCGATACACTCCTTGGAAAGGGGAGTTTCCTAATTCCTATAGAAGCTAGGTTTAAATCTTTGTTGGTTCTATAGGATTATATTTGTTATTTTATCTTTGTTATTTGGTTGGGTATTCGCTTTGCGAATTCCTGTCTCCTTTGTGGGACAAAATCCTTCTCGTGAAGAGAAGGGGTTGAGGAACACTACCCTCGCACTTGTAGTGTGGTTGTAATTAAGGTTGAATCACCCTCGTTTAAAGTGATTCGTTTAGTGGATTTGATCAACTTGATTGATCGAAAAATCCTAACTCAAGAGGGTTAGGTGTTGGTTTTCACCTGGTTTGGGTTTTCACCTAAAAATTATTGTGCACATTGTGTGATTGAATTTTGTGAGATTGTTTATATTAGACTTCCGCAATTTTATCACGTCACCCCCTCCTAGTAGGGAATTTTCAAGAAGTAGGGTTGATCCAGCATCCCGGCATGGTGTCCTCCATGGTGGTGGTAGTGAGCTCGTGGAGGTGGAGTGAGTGGCTAAGTGGAGGTGGCGTGAATGGCACCAATGGAGAGAAATTGCCAAGGGAGTAAATGGGTGCCAATGGCCACCCAAGGGGTCTTTTTATAGACCTAAGGGAAGCTCTCTAGAGAATTATGGAATTCTCTAGAGAGACCTATGGTGGGAGCTCATGGGAGAGTGAGAGAGAGAGGGTGGATGGTGGTTTTTAGATCCACCAAATGATGATCTAAAAATTGAATGGCTCTTGGTTGCTATTTTTGGCTACCAAGGCAACCACACATGGTAGAGAGTTCTAGAGAACTCTAGGCTAGATATTTTCGTGTGGATGGTGTGTGTGGGTATGTGTGGGTCGAAACTTAGGTGGCTAGGTTGATTAGGTTGGGTTCTAGTGGGTTTAGGTCAAGGTAGGTCTCAAATTAGGGTTATAAACCCTAATTCACTAAGGTAAAGTGCAATTAAACTTAATACAAGTTTAATTGGGTGTCTGGAAACTTAATTGAGAGTAAAAAAACTCAATTAAGTCAGGTCTAGGTCAATTGGACTCTCACTGAGTCCAATTGGACAGTGTGTGCTGAGATCAGGGCTTAATTGGACTCAATGAGTCCAATTGAATAGGCTGATGGAATTGACTAAGATTCAAGTCAATTAGGTTTAGTGAGGACCTAATTAGGTCCTTAGGGAGGTCTAGAGGTGATGTACTAGGGTTAGGGCACCTTAATTTAGGTTCCTATGGGATTGGAATTGGGTTTAGGGACCTAGAGATCCAAGATCAAGGCTTAAATCTCAAAACAGGAATTGGAGAGTAGTATCAGACGTCTAATTATAGAATCAAACGTCTTATACTCAAAAATCAGAAGTCCAGACTTGTTGTCTAGACGTCCAATCAGAGTCAGGAAGGATTTTGGTTTCTGTTTTGGGTATTCTGCAGAAATTAGACGTTTGACAAAGTGTCTCGACGTCTAATAACACTGTAGAAGTGGGTTTGAAGTGCGCGGGAGTTGGCTAAGGGTCCTGGACATCTTAAAACTTATCTGGACGTCCAGAGAGGGGTTGGACTAGGGTTTTAGGGCTTCCTAGGGTGTTGTGACCTAATCTAAGGGTGGCTAAGGCTTGGGGAAGTCTCTAGGCTATCCTAGGGCTAGGATGGACCAAAGCTCTTCACATTTTACTGCTTTATTCCTACTTAGTAGAATAGCAAACTTTTAACTCCCTTACATTATTATTCCTATATCTAAACTAGGCATTCTGCTCCAACTCTGCTACAACTCCTGTTATTGCTAATCCAGCTTCAGATCTAGCTCCTGATCAGCTTATTCCCTGCAATCAACATAATGCACTTAATCAGCACATTATAACATTATTTTATGCATAACTAAAAGAAAGCAGTAAAGATGCAGATAATGCGTATGCATGCATGAATAACCCTAACTTATGCTAAGTCCTAGCCTAATTTAGGTCAATTAAGACCTATGATTGCTGCGTAATCATCTACCGTGTTGGGGTCTTCACGGGACACCCAGGTAATTCACAAGTGGACAGATTTTTTTGACTAAGGGGTATCATCTGCCCCGATCCTCTATAGTCATCCTAAATTTTTGGGTGTCTTGATTGGGTCCATCACATTCTATGTTCATCCAATCCATTGGTGCATGTTTGGAAGGAGGTCCTTAAGACCACCATTGAGGCCTCCATTAGTTTTTCACTCCTGTTGAGGCCAGGCATCGACTTCCGTGTTTATGCAGCAACCCCATCACATAGACATCTCTTCTGATTCATCTAAGCCTAATGAAAGGATTATGGTGTAGACCCGGATAGGTTGTGTTAATATGGTGATTTTATCGTTGAAATGTGTATAGTGGTTAACCTAAATCGAGCCTAACCATCTCCTTACAAAATTTTTTCACCTGGCCTACTTGATTTTATCTTGGTCACTTTCAGGCCCAGGGTCGAACTCAAGGAAGTGGGATTAGAATTGAAGTTTCTACGCCTTTCCTACAACGAATCTCTTCCATTCGTTTATTGTGTTTTTCTATTTAGATTTTTTTTCTGATAATTCTTGTCCTTAAGGCACACCCTCAAAATTAGGTTCTTGGCTTTCAGCCAAATTAGGGTTCCAAAATTGGTCTTGCTATTCACAAGACTGAGTACCTGCAACTCAAGGATTATCTTTCCTCTTTTATATATTTTTTATCTTTTTAATGGCAGGAAAGAGAAACAGAAATAAAGTAAATATAGTACATATATATGTATATATTATATATGTATAAAGGGGTGGGGGTGGAGGTGGAGATGGCATGTAGCACAGAGTCAAGTCGGTCGTCGTCTAGAAAGACGCAACCAACAGGACGAAGTGCCGCGTGGAGTGTAAGGTGGATTGGTGGAGGATGAGTGGGAACACGCTTTCTATACGCGTGTATCGGGGAATATCAGCAACTGGTGCAGATATTCCCGCGACACTACGTATGGTAAGTGATATGAAAGTATATATGTACATATGTAAATATATATATCTATATGTATATATATATGGTTATAACTATATTGGTATATGTGTACTTGTATGTGTATATGTATATGTATATATAGGTATATATATATAGTAATATATGTATATAGATATATGTAGATAGATATGTATATATATATATAAGTATATGTGTACGTATATGTATATATATATCCTTATGTATCTATACTTATACTTAGTTATATAGGTAATAATCTATATAGAGATATATATATGTATATATATATATATTTATACGTATATAAATATATGTATACATGTAAATATATATGTTCATATATATATATATATATATATATATATATATAAGTATATAGATGTATATATATATATGTATGTATATAGATTAATACATAGTTATATAAGTACTAATATATGTATAGATATATATATATGTATATAAATAAATATATATAAATATATATATGTACGTATACATATATAAGTATATATTAATGTATAAGTGAGAGTATGTGTGAGTATGTGTGTGCATAAAGTGAGAGAGTGCTGTGAGAGAGAGAGAGGGAGGGAGACTGTTGGAGTGAAGGCTGGGAGAGTTAAGTCGTCCGCACGCTCAGGACATCGTCTGATGATCCACACGTGTGCGCAGCCGCGTAGGCGCGCGAAGACGCACGTTGGAGGGAGCGAGTGCAAGGGAGAAGGACCGCAGTGCACATCCCTGCAAGGAGAGGATGGAGCGGGTGAAGGCAGGCGCTGGGAGCGAGTGAACACGCGGGCAGGAGCGGGCGATGGCAGAGGTAGGCGCACGCAAACGCATGGGCGGGCGCTGGAGCGGGCTTTGGGCAGAATGCGGGCGCGGGCTAGTGGCGGTTGCGGGGTGACAGGTGGCCGGTTAAGTGAGAAAGTTATCGGTGACCGCAATGTAGCCACAGTGTTCTATTGAAACGCGTGAACAGTGGCTACAGTGTCTGGTCGAGCCGCGTGACCGCCTGTGCCCGGTGCTATGAGTGCGGAGCCATTGTGCGAGCTGCCGCGAGCGAGGAAGGTCTGCACCGGCTGGTGGCTTTTGCGGAGAGGCGAGTGTACGCGAAGAAGCGGAAGGCAAGGGTAGGGCCGTAGACGAAGGAGTGCGACTGGGCGTGCGGAGAGGGGCGCTGGTGTCCTGTTGGCATGAGCGGTGGTGCTTGGCCAGCTGCTGCAGGGGCGCGGAGGCCGGTTGAGCTTCAAAGCTTGAAGCTTTGTGGCAATGGCAGAAGTGGCTCAACGTTGAAACAAGGAGAGAACCACCATGCCCACGGGCTCTCTGATGAGCTGGGCAGTGGTGGACTCACAGTGGTGGTTGTGCACCACTGTGAGGTGCTCCTGCTCACAGAGTGGCTCCTCAGAGGAGGAGAGGCTGCGTATGGAGGGAGAGGGGAGCAGATGGCCTAGAAGGAGGGAAGCTACTGTGTGTTGGGTTTTTTTGGTGTGGACCAACTCCTCTTGCAAAGAAGAAGTCATGCCTTTTTTATAGAGGAAGAAGGCATGCATAGCCATGCCCTGGCTGTGCATGCGGCTGTGCATGGCTGGCATGGCTTGGCAGTGCATGCAGCTGCAGGGCAAGCTTGCTGCAGAGCTTGGCATGAAGAGGAAGAAGAGGCCATGGCTTGCAGCCGCGGGAAGAATTCAAAGTCAAATAAAAAATAAAGATGGAGATTTTGCAAGGCAGCACTTGAGGAATTTGTTAATTGCAAGGCCATTTTATTCACTCTCCTCCCCTCTTAATTAAATGCATGCATGCGTGTATTTTTACAAATGCGACTATGGATACCTAATATGCATAGGTAATGCTAGGAAATAAGACAAGATGGCACAATGCAGGTGTATTTTTGTAGCACAATCATACCCCCATGCCTATCTTTTGCTAGTCCCTAGCAAAACATTTTTTTGTATTGTATTTAGAAATGATCTTAAGCTGAAGATTTTCTTCTGAGGTGACATAGGTGTGTTTATTATTGGATACTATGAGAACCAATTGCAGAGAAGACTACCAGTACTTTAATTCTCACATGACATAGATCATCTCTCAACTAACCTGGACTCTTGATATTTAAACCTTAATTACGATTTCCAGGACCCAGGAGGTTTTTGCCGTACTCGAGAGCTCAAGAGATTATGGCATGTGCTTAGTGAAGGATCAAGACTGACCAGATGAACATTAGGACTCAAGCCCAGGGTTTCACGAATTTTTAAGTAAAGGTTGGTCCCAGTTTCAGCTCGTGTCTTTGGATTGCCCTTAAAAAGATGACGGAAAACTCAATTCTCATTTTCTGACATTTGTGGCTCAAAGAAAATAGGGTATTTGCCTTGAGGAACTTTTTTTGTAGGAAAATTTTACAGACATTTGTGAGATATACTGACTTATTTGCATCTTTTTTTTTTTTTTTTGAAACACATGTCAGTATATCTCTTACAACTTTATTTGGAGGAGCACACTTTTCCTTTTGGTGGGAGAGTTCCTTTTTGGTGGAAAGAGTCTTTCCTAAACACAAGACTAAAGCCTGGGATAAAAAGTCTACCTGCGTGCATAGGTAAGGATTCCACCTTCCCTAATGAACACTAGGGTTGGATCTTATGGTCACCAGGTCTTTCTTGATATTTGTAGTGTGAACCACGATTACTTAGGCTCTCGAGTAGAAGCAAACCAGCGGATCCTATACTGGTGTCTCAGGTACAAGAATACGTTCTTAGCTAGGAGAGATTCCGATCTATCTTGTCAATGCTCAAGTGAATTAAGTTGAGCCTGAGCGAATCAAGCTTCTGTGGCCTGGAAAGTCTTCAAAACAGTAGTTGAATATCCATAAACACTTATTGTATTTTTGTTTCAGCCTTCAGATCATTACTAAACACCATTTATATATATATATATATATATATATAGGTCGAAACTGCATGATACCATAAAATACCCAGATCCTATGGATGCCTTTCCACACCCCCATGCCAAATGATGCTATGTCCTCATATGCATGCAGGGTAGGGTAGAGGAAGGATGAAAGATCAGGTAACGAGAGTTGAGGTGTAGGGTATATAGCAAGGTTGTAGGGTGGGTGGATGGTGGGTGGTGAAGTGAAAAGTGAAGTGATCGTGACAGTGGTGTGAAAAGTGATGGTGGATGGTGAAAGATCTGGCATTCCCTAGGACGAGAGTGTCCAGGCGGATCGAAGAACAAGTCAGGAGGAAGAAGTTGGCCCTCAGATTGGCCAAGAAGAGGGGCTTCTTGGATATATGGATCCAAAAGGGAATAGACCCAGTGAGAAGGATGTGGGCTCAAGGTCCCAGTGTGGAGTTGCAAATCTGCCTGATTTGGTGGGAAGGAAAGGGCAATCCGGTCTACAAGAGTGTGGATCGGTGGTGAGTAGCCCGGATATGACTCAGACCACGAGGAATGGGAAGTAGAGAAAACCTCGTCAGAAGTCTTGTCAGGAGAAGGTACAGGAATAGGGAGGGATGGGGGAACATCACAATATGTGTCGGTCAGGCAATCGACAATGTTTACAGGTAATCCGCAGTAGTCAAAATAGGTCCCATTTAGTCTGACGACCATGTCCTCGTCAGATGTGTCATCCTCGATACAATTGCAATCAAAGTTCTTGGCTGCCTTGAAGATGTTAAGCTTGAGCTTTTCAGATCCAACGGCAATCTCAATACAGCCCGACTCGTAGTCAATATGGGCACAAGCTGTGGCCAAGAAAGGTAGACCAAGGATGATCAGACAATCAGAAAGTGAGCTAGGAACTTCCATATCAAAAATAAGAAAGTCAATAGGAAAACAGAGACTATTGACCCTCACCACCACGTCTTCCACCACACCCTTTGGAATTTTGACAGAACAATCTGCCAACTGTAACGTGACAGGGGTGGGTTTCAGATTTCCTAAGGAAAATTTTTCGAGCATGATGATTGGTATAAGATTTTTGGAAGATCCTAGATCAAGCAGGGCACGGTTAAAATTGCAGCCTTGGATGCTACTGGAAATAAGCGGTGAGCCCGGATCTTTCTACTTCGGTGGTAGATTTGACAGTATAGCACAACTCACATGTGGCGAGAGAACCACCGGACTCTTAGTTTTCTATGATTGTCGCCTGGGTGTTGTGTAGTCTTTGAAAAATTGGGCGACAGTAGGTATGTGGTCGATAGCCTCGAGCAGGGGTACCTTGATTTCAACATCCCTGAACAAATTACGCAGGTTATCAAAGGCCTGCACATCTTTCTTTTTGCCTTTTGGCTCCCTTAGTAGAGCCTCAGGGAATGGAATTGATTCTAGCACCAATTTGGGTGTATCGTTCTCTCGCAAATGCGGTGCGCATCCCAAATGAGAAGGCGATGAAGAAGACGGGCCAGGATTAGGTTGAGGCAGATCTGCGGTTTGCTTACAGCTCCTCGTAGTGATCGCATTGGACGATGCAGGTCCAATGGGATCATAAGGCGGAGGAGGGTTTGCAATAGGGACATAAGAGTGTGGTGTTGCAGAGAGATTAGCCTAAAATCCTGGTGGAATGCTCAGAGCTTGCAGAATCTAATGAACCTGCCCCTGAGAAGGTCGTACCTGTGGTTGAGGACCATGGGGTACGAAATTTCGCCGGTTGGGAACAGGTTGGGCTGGGAGAGTGCCCTGAGATCGAGTCGCCATGCATAGTTGACTGATCTCGGCATTCTGCTATGCCAATTGGTGCTAAAGAGAGGTCATGTTCTCTTCATGGTGCTTTGACATTTCCATCATCATTTGCATCAATTTATCAAGAGGACTTGATGCGTGTTCTACTTGCGGTACGCAAGGGCCTGATGGCGGATTCGCCATTGGATTAGACTGGGCCCTTGGGATGACGGGTGCGGACAGTCACATTGGTCCACCCGTGGGGTTTTGGCGTTGCGGGTTGTTGGACCATGCGAAGTTCAGATGATTTTGCCACCCTGGGTTATAAGTGGTAGAAAATGGATTGTTGCCCAGGGCGCAAGCATCTTCTATACTAGAAGATGCGTCCACATGTAAATATGCATCCGAGCATACGGAGGCTTGGTCCTTCGTGTCAAAATACTGGCTCGCAAAAGCCAGATCCACATGACTTACCAAATCGCTTGGTGCAACACTCGGTAAGGAAGGTCTTACAAGGTTTCTCGGGATAAGCCTGGTGTTGGAAGATTGGGATTGTGATGAAGTGGTGAGGTGGGGGTGTTTGCCATAGAACGGGTAGGGTTGGCTAGAAGCTCGTCCAGCTTCTTATGCATGACGGAGACTTCATCCAATTTCTGTGCGATAAGGCTGAGATCAGTGGATGAATGGAAGGGTCCCGTGTCAACTTAGTGGACATTTCGGGGTAGGATGGTATGATTAAAGGCGATAATGGAGACATTATTCATTGAGTTTTCGCTCATATTTTGAAATAATTCGAATGCTCCATTCTCGTCTTTATTCATGAAAATCCCTCTGCAGGAAGCGTTTGCAATCTGCTTCAAAGTCTCATTTAGCCCATAGTAGAAAATCTGGGCTATATGCCACTTATGTAAACAGTGGTGCGGACACTTCCTGAGGAGGTCATTATATCTCTCCCATGCCTCATGAAATTATTCGCCATTTTGTTGCGTAAATGAAGTGATAGCATGGCAAAGCGCATTGGTTCACCCGATTGGGAAGAACTTCTTGAGAAACGTTGTTCGCATCTCTTCCCAAGAGTGGATGGTTCTCCCAAGGGTGCGTAACCACTGCGACGCTTTATCCTACAATGAAAATGGGAACATTTTCATGAGGACAATAGGTAACCCAATATTTCTTGGTTTAACTATTTCAGCCAATCAGGTTAGGTCTTCCAACTGGAGAAAAGGATCTTCACTTGCAAAACTATGGAAGTGAAAATTTATCAGGCCAATTATGTTAGGTTTCAATTCAAAGTCGTCCCGCCCATGGGGACCCGAATTTGTCCTATGGTCTCTGTAGCAGCGGGATTCTGATAAGAGCTAAGAGACCTAGGCTTCTCCCGTTCGGGAGGGTTCTACATTTCTCCAATGTTTCCCGAATGGCTTCAATTTGTTCATTATACATTTCCATTAGGGCTTGGAGGTAGGTTATGGGATCTAAGGCTCCACCACCTGGTGGGTTTTGAGGGCAGTTTCCTCCCTCAGGATTTAGGGGTGGGCGTGCGGCCATGTTTGTGGAGGAGGAGGATGATTCGACTTCTTTTCTAAATTTATCAGACAATTCACATAGTTCAAGGTTTTGTAACCTCCTCCCAAACATGCACTACCACAGGAAGAATTGGGGAGATAAGAAGGGAAAAAGAGATGAGAGAAATGACGCCACAAAGGTACACTTGATTACAAATCAATACAATCAAATTCCTAACCTCTACAGTGTGACCTTAGATGTAAAGATCTAAGTTACCTAGTATCATGAACTACGGAACTGAATGCGAGCACTGCGGAACCACCAAGCCTGATTGAAAGGCCGTTTGCCCCAGTCTTAGACACCCGATAGCACGTGGGAACTCTCACCAGCACATAGGCACTACATGCAGGCAGTTAGACCTCAAATCCTTAATAAGGGTCAAGTTACTACCAATTTTATTTAGAGGTTTAGGATCAAGTGCTTCTGGAATGTGAAGGGCGTTATTTACGGGTAATAACCAAGTGATTGATTTTATGAGAGTGTGTAAACCAAGCATGCAACGGGGAAATCTCCCCGAATTGAAGTTTTAATTGGTGAATGGTTTTTAGAATTCAGCCTTAAGTAGTATGGATTTTAGGATTTCGCTAAATTACCAATTCAACCAATCTCCGGATTTTGAGAGAATACAAGTTTTCTTCTAAGCCCAACAAACCCTTCTTCAATGTCAATTGGTTAATGCATGCTAAAATGCAATGGGCTTCCCTAGATGGAGATTTCTATGTGTGGATGCATGAATTAGTTTTAGATTAGATTTCAAGTGCTCCCAATCACCAAAATGATTTCCACACACAAGGCTCAACCAAAAGGTAAAGAAAATCAAATTGTTGAGGTTGAAGTATTCGGGGATCGAATCTTAGGCACGTGACAGGTCGTGGTGGGGTTGGAATTAACTCAATTCCAAGTCTTCCCACCAAAAAGGTGATCCCGAATTGCAGGTAAATGAGGCAAAGAGGGGTGCAATCAATCTTTTTAATTGCCTCAAAGAATACTTTACATGGCGAAAAATTCAAGAATCAAGATTTTTGGATCCTTGCTATGCGAAGTTTGGCGGGAAATCCCGGGGTGGTGGGAGTAAATGCAAACAATCAAATATGTGAATTTTAATCCACTTGCCCCAAGAGATCCCAAGAAGTTTTTTTCGAGTTTTGTTAAATTTTCTTTCTTTTAGTTTTTTTTTATTAAGGTGACAAGTTAACCTAGGTTGCTAAGAAAGAAAGACCTACTTGTTCAGCGACGTGTGCGGAGCTCTAGTGAAGTGCTGGTGTCTTCACGCTCTCGTTCTCGCCTTGGATCTGCCAACGTCTCCGACTTCATCTGCCTGCCTTCTCCTTGCAACAGGTTCACCTGCACAGCAACAAACAAAAACACCCGTGAAGAGAAGGGTGTGAGAAGAGAAAAATTAAAGGAATGGAGTAAAAACATGAATACGCACTTCCCCGGCAATGGCGCCATGAAAGGATTATGGTGTAGACCTGGATAGGTTGTGTTAATATGGTGATTTTATCATTGAAATGTGTATAGTGGTTAACCTAAATCGAGCCTAACCATCTCTTTACAAAAATTTTTTACCTGGCCTACTTGATTTTATCTTGGTCACTTTTAGGCCTAGGGTCGAACTCAGGGAAGTGGGATTAGAAGTGAAGTTTCTACGCCTTTCCTACAATGAATCTCTTCCGTTCGTTTATTGTGTTTTTGGCATTTTTCTATTTAGATTTTTTTTCTGATAATTCTTGTCCTTGAGGCACACCCTCAAAATTACGTTCTTGGCTTTCAGCCAAATTAGGGTTCCAAAATTGGTCTTGCTATTCGCAAGACTGAGTACCTGCAAGTCAACGATTATCTTTTCTCTTTTATATATTTTTTTATCTTTTTAATGGCAGGAAAGAGAAACAGAAATAAAGTAAATATAGTATATATATATGTATATATTACATATGTATAAAGGGGTGGGGGTGGAGATGGTGGGTAGCATAGTGTCGAGTCGATCATCGTCTAGAAAGACGCAACCAACAGGACGAAGTGCCGCGTGGAGTGTAAGGTGGATTGGTGGAAGATGAGTGCGAACACGCTTTCTGTACACGTGTATTAGGGAATATCGGCAACTGGTGCAGATATTCTCGCGACACTGCGTATGGTAAGTGATATGAAAATATATATGTATATATGTAAATATATACATCTATATGTGTATATATATATATATATATATATGGTTATAACTATATTGGTATATGTGTACTTATATGTGTATATATATATATGTACATATATATGTATATATATATAGATCTGTAAATATATGTACAGATAGATATATGTATAGATATATATATATACGTATATGTATGTTTATGTAACTATATAGATGTATATATATATAGGTATATATATATAGTAATATATGTATATAGATATTTGTAGAAAGATATGTATATATATATATATATAAGTATATGTGTATGTATATGTATATATATATCTATATGTATCAATACTTGTACTTAGTTATATAGGTAATAATCTATATATAGCTATATATATGTATATATATATTTATACGTATATAAATATATGTATATATGTAAATATATATGTGTATATATATATATATATATAAGTATATAGATGTATATATATATATGTATGTATGTAAATTAATACATAGTTATATAAGTACTAATATATGTATAGATATATATATATATACGTATATAAATATATATATATATAAATATATATATGTACATATATATACATAGGTATATATTAATGTATAAGTGAGAGTGTGTGTGTGCAAGAGTGTGAGTGTGTGTGTGTATGTGTGTGCAAAGAGGGTGAGAGAGTGCTGTGAGAGAGAGAGAGAGAGAGAGAGAGAGAGAGAGGGAGATTGCTGGAGTGAAGGCTGGGAGAGTTAAGTCGTCCGGGCACTCAGGGCATTGTCTGATGATCCACGCACGCGCGTAGGCACGTAGACGTGCGCAGACATGCACTGGAGGGAGTGAGCGCGAGGGAGAAGGGCAGCAGCGCACAACGCTGCACGGAGAGGCTGGAGCTGGCGAAGGCAGGTGATGGGAGCAGGTGAACACGTGGGCTGGAGCGGGTGCTGGCAGAGGCGAGCGCACGCAGATGTTTAGGTGGGCGCTGGAGGGGGCTTGAGGCAGGATGCAGGCGTAGGCTAGCGGCAGTTGCGGTGCGCTGGGTGACCGGTTAAGTGAGAAACTTACCGTTGACCGCACTGTAGCCACAGTGTTCCGCTGAAACGCGTGAACAGTGGCTATAGTGCCGGGTCAAGCTGCACGACCGCCTGTGCCCAGTGCTGTGAGTGCGGAGCCGCTGCGCGAGCTGGTGCAAGCACGGAAGGTCTGCGCTGGCTGGTGGCTTTTGCGGAGTGATGGGTGTACGCGAAGAAGCAGAAGGCAAGGGCAGGGCAACGGGCGAAGGAGTGTGACAGGGCAGCGGAGAGGGGCGTTGGTGTCCTGTTGGCATGTGCGATGGAGGTTGGCCGGCTGCTGCATGGGTGAGGGTGGCCGATTGAGCTTCAAATCTTGAAGCTTTTTGTCAATGGTGGAAGTGGCTCAATGTTGGAACAAAGAGAGAACCACCACGCCCACCGGCTCTCTGATGAGCTAGGCGGTGGTGGACTCACTGTGGTGGTTGTGCACCACTGTGAGGTGCTCCTGCCCGCAGAGTGGCTCCTCAAAGGAGGAGAGGCTGCGTATGGAAGGAGAGGGGAGGAGATGGCCTGGAAGGAGGGAAGCTGCTGTGTGTTGGGTTTTTTTGGTGTGGACTAGCTCCTCTTGAAAAGAAGAAGCCGTGCCTTTTTTATAGAGGAAGAAGGCATGCATAGCCAAGCCCTGGTTGTGCATGCAGCTGTGCATGGCTGGCATGGCTTGGCAGGGCATGTGACTGCAGGGCAAGCTTGTTGTTGAGCAAGGCGCGAAGAGGAAGAAGAGGCCATGCCTTGCAACCGCAGGAAGAATTCAAAGTCAAATAAAAAATAAAGATGGAGATTTTATAAGGTAGCACTTGAGGAATTTGTTAATTGCAAGGCCATTTTATTCACTCTCCTCCCCTCTCAATTAAATGCATGCATGAGTTTATTTTTACAAATGCGACTATGGATACCTAATATGCACAGGTAATGCTAGGAAATAGCACAAGACGGCACAATTACAGGTGTATTTTTGTAGTGCAATCACCTAACTCTCCTTCCATCATCATGAAACAGCCAGCAAAACAGAACAACCTCGAGAATCAGCTTTAGCACCTTAATGATCTATTCCAAGCTTTTCTGAATCCACCACAGCATCCTATAATATGAGATCATTATAATCCCGCCGCGGTGGCGATTGAACCTTGAGTCCAAATCCCGGCTGAAGGTCCTGATACTGAACTGAAGCCCAACATGATTCATGCTAATCCAAAATTTCAGGGGCTCAATTCTGAGGATCCTTTCCAGCACATTAAATAGCTCAAGCATCTGGCCCAGACCTTCAGGTCAGATCTTCAGAATCGAGATATTCTTCCCATGAAAATGTTCTCCTTCTCTCTTATAGACAAAGCAGCTCACTGGTATCAGACTCAAACGCATCCAATCAACACATGGGTTGAACTACAATCTGAGTTTTTGAAAAAGTTCTTCCCAGTTGGTCGGACGAATGCTTTATGACACTAGATCATCAACTTCACACAACAGCCTGGAGAACCACATTATGAAGCATGGGATCATTTCCTGGATCTCGTGCGAAAGTGCCCCCATCATGGAGTTCTTAAATGGGAACAAGTCCAGTCTTTTTACCAAGGACTTCGTGAAGATATCCGATTTTTCGTCAATGCAACTTGCGGAGGAAATATCATGGGTCAACACGAAGACACTATGTGGGAGATTCTCCAGAATATGTGCGAGAAATCCATCAATAATGACTACATGGGCATATTCAACCGGACGAATGCCTGCGCATTGACGAATCCAAGGGGAGCACATGAGACGTAGGGCCTGTCCTCTTCTATCGACTTGGAACTAATGGCCAGTCATTTAGACAAGGTCTCTATTTTTGAGAAGAAGGTCGATGAGCTAACTCTACATCTGCAACAAGCCACCTCTGCACAAAACCTATTTGCACAGCCACCCTCTGAGAGGAAAGCTATGCATAACGTCTACCATCGATCTTCTTAAGGGTTGGACCTATATCCACCCCCGTCTGACTCTAAGTCCGGAGAAAACTCTGAACCAGCCTATTCTAATTGGGGGAACTCTGAACCCTCGTGTTCTAACTTTGCTGAGGTTCCTCAGACCTGCGAGGACCTCAATGCCATCCAGAATGACCCATTCTCCAATACCTATAACCCTGAATGGAAAAATCATCGTAATTTCATGTGGACGGGAAATAATCAGAATCAAAGACCACCAAATCAGCCCCATCCACAAGCTTCTTGTCCATATTAGCCACCTCATCCTCGGCCCAACCCCACCTATCAATCTTGGACAACTCAAGGAGATCAAATGACTCTTATCCTTCAGACTCTAGCTGGCATTCAAAAGACGAATGTGGCTATGCTGAAACAACACAAAGATGAGATCACAGAGGTTCGCAATCAACTCGCCCAGGTGGCAAATTCCCGCCAACTTGGTACACTCCCTTCACAACCTCTACCTAATCCCAATAACATGCCAAATCAAAGGCATATTATAAACCCAAACCAAGTCCAAGCCCACATGGTTTATCAGGTCCCTTCTGCTTCGTCAACTGACGGGATGGAAGCTTTGACATCATACTTAGGATTTCAGCAGTAGCCACCTATTTTACCTACACCAAAGTAGAACCAGGTAGGACTGAATTCAGTTACTACCTGTAGTGGCAAAGCAACACAGGACCCACCTTACCCAAGCCACTTTTAGCCTGGTAGTGCTAACCCAAACCCTAGGATAGTCATCCAGGATACCCCTATCCCACATCAAGAACCTAGACCTATTCCAGAGGAACCATCTAAGGTTCCATTTCCTGATGCCTTGACCAAGGGAATGAGGACAACCAAACCCGTGCCACCTGAAGAGGACTTGGTCACGCTCTTTGAATAGGTCCATATAGACATCCCCTTGATGGATGCATTTCACCACGTATCGGCTTACGCATGATTTCTGAAAGATGTGTGTACACCTAAGAGTAAGCCGCAAACCAAAAGAGGGTGCCTAATCGTATTGTCGGAGCAAGCCAGCTCCATCATTTTGAGTAGGCTTCCACCAAAGGTAAAAGACCCAGGTACTCCTGTGAGTTCCTATGGAATTAGTGATATTTAATTTGATAGAGCATTATTGGATCTAGGAGCCTCCATAAACCCAATACCTACATCCCTACTTTACCATCTTGAGGAATCTGAGCTCAAACCAACATAGGTGACATTACAGTTGGCAGATCGATCTATTAAGTCACCTAAAGGAGTTCTTGAGGATGTCATTGTTAGGGTTCGGGATTTCTATTTCCCGGTGGATTTCATAGTCTTGGATATGGATGCTCTAAAGAATCTGAAAAACACACCGATCATATTAGGGAGACCCTTTCTGGCCACTACTAGAGCCAACAATAATTGTGAGCAAGGCCAAATTGAACTAAAATTTGGGAACCAGACACAAAAGATTGACATCTTTATGGCCCAACAAGGGATTAATTACGGGGTTATAGAACAAATATGTGATATTGAGGTTGTGGTTAATGATCGGTATATCAAGGAAAGCCTTACTACATCTGATCAACCACAAGAGAATCAAAACCCGCAATTAGAGGAGTCCAAACTCAACCTATTCACACCCATAAATCCTTCCTTGCTCCCGACACCTACCCTGAACCACCTGCTGTTGTTGATCACCCTGTTTTAGAACTAAAGCCTCTTCTCGATCATCTAAAGTACATCTTTTTGCATTCCAATCAGACGTTTCCTGTGATTTTCAACTCCAGACTCACAACTAATCAGGAATATCATCTGATTTCTATTCACCAGCAACATTGAAGAGCCACTGGACGGACTTTCGATGATTTGACTGGTATTAGCCCCTCTTATTGTACACATCACATCTATATTAAAGAGGGCACACGACCTTCTCGTGAAATGCAGAGATGCCTGAATCCTAATCTGTAGGAGGTTGTGAAAAAGGAGATCATTAAGTGGTTAGATGTTGGGATCATCTACCCGATCTCTAACAGTCGGTGGGTGAGTCCAATCCAGGTTGTACCTAAGAAGGCAAGACTCACCATGATCACGACTGAAACCAGAGAAATCATACCGACCCATGTAGCAAATTCGTGGAGAGTCTGCATTGACTATAGAAGACTCAATACCTCCATGAAGAAGGATCATTTCCCACTACCATTCATTGAGCAGATCCTTGAGAAACTAGTGGGAAATAGATTCTTCTACTTTTTAGATGGGTACTTCGGTTACAACCAGGTGGCAATCCATCTTGAGGACCAAGAGAAGACCACTTTCACCTGCCCCTTCCGGACGTACGCATTCCGAAGGATGCCTTTCGTTCTTTGCAATGCACCCACTACTTTTCAACGATGCATGCTTGCCATATTCTCAGATATGGTAGGTGAATATCTGGAAGTCTTCATGGATGACTTCACAGTTTCTGTCGAATCATTTAACAATTGCCTCCTGCAGTTGGTCCAGATCCTTAGGCGGTGCATCGACGTGAATTTGGTTCTTTCCGGGGAAAAGAGCCACGTCATGGTTCCTGAGGGAATTGTCCTAGGACATCTCATCTCTGAGAAAGGCATCCAGGTTGATTGAGCCAAGGTAAATATGATTTCCAAACTCCCTATGCCTAGCTCGGTTAAAGACATCTGATCCTTCCTAGGGCACGTTAGGTTTAATCGTCGATTCATTCCTGATTTCTCAAAAATCGTGCGCCCCTTGACTAATCTTCTATCTAAGGATGTCCCTTTTGAATTCACCAAGGAATGCACTCAAGCATTTGAGATCTTGCATGATTGAGTTACCCAAGCACCTATCTTGAAGCCCCCTGATTGGTCTCAACCCTTTGAGATCATATGTAGTGCACCCGATTATGCTGCAGGTGTAGTACTTGGGCAGCAAATTGACGGGAAACCCGTGGTCATTTACTATACTAGCAAGACACTTGATGAGGCTCAGCGTAACTACACACTTACTAAGAAGGAGCTGCTAACCGTAGTATTTGCCATGGAAAAATTTAGATCATATCTTTTGGGTTCCCATATTACAATTTACTTAGATCACACAGCTGTTAGGCATCACCTTGCAAAGAAGGACGCGAAACCTCGACTAATCCGCTGGATCTTGCTGTTGAAGGAATTTGATCTTGAGATTCATGACAAGGCAAGGAAATAGAATGTAGTAGCTGATCACTTACCTCGCCTTCCATCTGATATTAACCCATCCAGACCCATTACTAAACATTTTCCCGATGAGCACCTCCTCACTATCAGTATAGGACTTCCATGGTTTGCTGATCTAGTAAACTACTTGGCATCACATCAACTACCATCCGATTGGCCAAAACCCAAGAATGACAAATTACTTTCTGATGCCAAGAACTACTTATGGGAAGACCTGTATCTCTTCCACATTGGTGCTGATCAAATCATCCGACGATGTGTTCCGAAAGTGAAAATTCTAGACATTTTGTCCTTCTGCCATGACCAAGCTTGTGGTGGACACTTCTTTGGACACAAAACTATAGCAAAAATCCTGCAATGTGGCTTTTACTAGCCCATGATTTTCAAAGACGCATACAATCACTATAAGGCATGCACTTATTGCCAAACCTTGGGCAACAAGAGACACTGAGATATGATGCCTCTACAACCGATTCTCGTATGCGAAATTTTTGATATCTGGGGGATCGATTTCATGGGACCCTTCCCTATTTTGAATGGCTTCGAGTACATTCTACTCGCTGTTGACTACGTGCCCAAATGAATCGAAGCCATTCCGACTCGAACCAACGATCATAAGGTGGTTATCAAATTTATTCATCAAAACATCTTCTCTCAGTTTAGGATTCCACATGCCATAATCACTGATGGAGGGACCCATTTCATTAACGCTTAGTTCAGATCACTGATGACCAAATATGGGGTGTCACACTGAATCTCTACTCCTTATCACCCGCAAACTAACAGTCTAGCTGAGCTATTGAATCAGGAGATCAAGAAAATCCTCCAGGTCACTATTCGGCCTGATAGGAAAGACTGGTCATCCCGACTTCCAGAAGCTTTGTGGGCTTATAGGACCGCCCACAAAATCGAATTACGAATGTCTCCCTTCAAATTAGTGTACGGGAAGGCATGCCACCTCCCCGTGGAATTGGAGCACAAAGCCTATTGGGCAATACAGAACTGCAATCTCGATATTTCTAAGGAAGGAACCCACAGAAAGCTTCAAATGAGCGAGATCGATGAATTACGCCACGACGTGTATGAGAACTTGCAAATTTACAAAGAGCAGGTTAAGGCCTCTCATGACAAGCACATATCTAGAAAGATCTCTTTCCATGGTCAAAAGTCCTACTCCTTAACACCAAACTCAAGTTGTTCCGAAGAAAACTCAGATCAAAATGGATTGTGCCATACCTTGTTTGACGAATCTTTGGAAATTTAGCTGTAGAAATCAGTCAACTCAGCCACGATTCAGAACCTTTTGTCATGAACGGTCAGAGACTCAAACTGTTCATTGAACTCACCGATACAAATTTGGCTGAGATATCTTTTACCCTCCATTCTCCCTGAGCTCATTACACCCGGCTGATGGCGTAAAACTCAGCGCTTAACTTGAGGCAACCAGTCATTTTGAAAAACCCGAAACATTTCTTGACACATTTTTATGCCAAACTCATATTGCACTTCAGGGTTCATCCATTAGAACAGTTGACTCCACCTCTGGTACCCGTACCCGAGCTTGAAATCTTTCGCAACAGTCATCCCGACCCATTCACCCACCCAACACCTATTCTAATGAATGATCTAAGCTGAACTAGAACCCACCTAATTTACAATGAGGTTATTGCAAATCATAGGCATGGGGGGGTGATAAAGTGCAAACATACAAAAAAAAATATTCACAGTTTGGAAGAGTTCTCACAAAAAAATTACATATTCCAAAAATACCAAAAAAATAAAAAATTCTTGAAAAAGAACAAAAATATGAGGAGAAGAAATTTTGATGGCATATCAGACTTTGAAGAGAAAAAGGGGAGTTAAAAATGTCAAAAAGGAGGACAATTTGAAAAGAAAAGAAAAAGAGGTAATCATTAGTAAAAGATTAAGGAATTGACTTAGTTCTAGACCATATCAAAAGAAAGAAAGGCAAAAAAGTGCTAATAAAACAGAGAAGAGATTAGTAGGAATGCTGGTTTTAGGCCTCTTGGGCTATAATCCTAGGCTTAAGAATTCAACTACCCGCTAAGATCCGGATAGTCCTCAGGAGGTTGGGGAAAATCCGAAGCTCAAGCATTAGGTCTAAGGCTTAGGGATTATTCAACCTCGTTAACTGACCTCTGGTTTGCAGGACTCAGTAACCTAAGCAACCCAATCCACACACAGTCTGGTTCAGTGCACCTAAGTATCAAAATCACGTAAATGTGTTTAACTTGTTCTGAAAAAGTCACCAAGATTAGAAGAAGCTAATCAACAGAAGTTGATTTGGTTGAGTTCCCAATGCGGAGAGGCGGGAAATTTCACTCGAAGATGCGCAATAACATATCGTCTCCTTTGTGCTTGTCCCCTAGGATATCTACATATCCTACCGGGGCCATTTAAGCACCCTGTGCTGGTTCAGATGCCATGGGAGACATTATCGTAAAATGTCGATTTCTAGGGTCCGGATTTAGTTACAGAACACCATGGGCGGGATTATCTCGAAATCTCGAAAGCTAGGGTTCTGGGGGTTGTCATGGTCGGTACTATCTCGAAGCATCGATTGCCAGGAACCCTACAAGGATTGATGGTGGGGACTAGGAATCCAATACAGACCTTGTTGTAAAGCTAATCCAAAGCTAGAAATAAAAGGAAAAGAGACAGAAAACTCTCCAAAAACAAAAAAAAATTCCTTTGTCTCTATTTGACAAAAATGCTCTGCAAACTGAACTGAGGCTAAAACATGTTATAAGCACGTGTGCTTTAACCATAGAGTTCAATGAACCTTAGGATAGTTCCTGTGGGGCTTAAAAACCTTCGCGACAAACTGAGGCTAGAACTGGTCAGCTCTGGATCTTGGTTGGTACTTGAGTACCTCTAGGCCTACTATTGGCATTCCAACCTAATCACCAAAAGAAAGCACACAACAAAGTTTTTAAACACCAAAAGATTTTATGGTCTAGAATCAAAGTTAATACCATAAAATTTTGCTAAGGGACTAGTGAAAGCTAAGCATGGGGATATGATGGGAACACCATCATGAGCCATAACTAGCTCATTTTTGACCCCACTAAATCAATAAATGCTCTTACATAACCGCCAGAGAATCACAAGTCATTACATATTCATTCTAGAAGAAAAATAAGAAACTAAGGCTAAAAATGTAATTTTACCAGCTCATCTTGAATGCAATACAACCAAGGGTTTCCTCAGGGGTTGGATGAAGGTCAATTGGTCTTAAGAATATAATAAGTGAGATAAGATAGACAGAAAAGGGTTTGCACGTGTTTTGAAAATTAAATGACTTTTAAAATCCTAAAAATAGACCCGCTTAATTAACTGAGGTTCTGGTTGGAATAAAATTCACCTAAACCCTCTAGAAATTACAGAAAAATATTCTCTAGGGTTTAGAACATTCAATCTGGCCATCAGAACTTGTTTTGACCAAAAACAGAACCACAGGCAGACATTTGTCCTAATTTCAATTTTTCATAAATTACCCAGTCAGACATGGTTAAAACCAAAATCCAACTTCACCGTTGAATTCCTTAGGTTCAAATTAGGTTTGCAACAAAATTTGACCCAAGATAAATTTGTCTTTACCTGGTTTGCAAATTGGTCCTATCTAATTGCATTTCAAGACTTAACTTTCAAAATCCTTTCAAACAGACCCCTAACATTGTCGTCATTCTCACAATAAGGTCCCTGCTGCCAATAATCCTATTCCTAGTTCACTACGGCAACCCTAAAATGGAAAGAACTTCCGAATTTCTTGACGAATCCATTTCAAAATTGAAAGGGAAGTTCGTCAAGAAATTCCCTTCCTATTGGACCCAATCCTAAACCCTAGAACTTACCCAATCTCTCATGCAAACACATGAAAGATTTGGGTATCCAAAACTTTCCAATTCTAGCGAGGATTTCCAAGCAGGGAAAGCTTGTTTCCCAAGCTCAAACCACCACTAGATCCTTATATAAGAGAGCCCAGATCTTCCCGAACTTCCTATGCTCGAAATCGGCCGAGATTCCCTACAATTGCTCTCTCTTTCATGGCCAAAGGTTCCTCGATGTCCAATGATCCCCTCTACCTTTCCTTGTCGTTCGTCTGCAATACCAGCGGCGGATCTATTTTCCTCACGTCCTTCCACGTCTAACCGTACTAGTAGATGCCTCCTCCGTCATCCTCGCTGTTCTCCCTCACAGGAACCACCTTCGTCTCTGGGGCCAACTACACCTCAGTCGATGCCATGTCCGCCTCGCTTCGTCCAACATCCTCCAAGATAAGTCCCTTATCTTCTGTACTTCATTCTCATACTCATCCCACCTCGTTTCAACCATCGACGACCCTTTACAACTTCATCTTCGTCTCCGGCAACTCCAACGTCGAGCCCATCTCACCACCACAGACCACCAAACTCCTCACCGACTACCTCAGAACCTCTGCCTCACCTCTTCTCTCATTTCCTCTCTCCTTATTCACCACTTCACTCACTCACGCACACCCACTTTCACGTAGACAGACCGACCTTGAGAGACATGCACAAACCACGAGACAACACACAAAACCCTCCATCGCACTCGCTGTACTTCGAGGATCCACCCTGAACATTCTGATAGGGCCAAAAGATCATATTTCTGATTTCAGACACAACCCCTCTCCACCGTTGATGCAATGCTCTGAAGCAAGCTTCAGAGCTTGTTCTTCACCTACAGCTACAGGACTCAACTCCAGTGCCTGCGGAATCGACTCAGGTGTATCCCCACACGGTCAATTGGTGCTTTTGACCAGAGCCTCTACACCAATTCAACGAAGGAAGTTGCTGCTGTGATTGCGCGAAGAAAGGAGGGTGAGATAGTCCTACCTCAGAAGTGGTAGAGTCCCTGCGCACGCACATATTAAAAAAGTGTTAGAGGCTATTCGCCTCAAAACACGAGGTTAGCTCCCACTCACCCACGCACACCTGCGCCTCATTCACAACTCTGTCCCCCATGGATCTGGCTGACCCATTTACCCACCTAGACTGACCTACACTCTTTTCTTACCACTGCACATCGGTGAGCCTGGACCCTGGTACGTATGATCTGATAACCCGATTACTCGTCGCTCTAGGAGAGCGGATCCTAAAGAGAGAAGGAGAGGATAGCTGTGTGGGTTGGGGAGGGTTTTGCTCCATTGAGACTCTGACACATAGCCAGATTTAGAAGAAAAGGAGCAGTAGAGAAAGAAAGAAGAAAAAGCAGCAGAAAGGAACGAATAGAGAACGAAAAGGAAACCCAAGCACTGTAGAATCAGACGTTTAAGATGTCTGACCCAACCATCTGATGACACATTTGAGCATTATTTCAAATATTGATGTTTGAGTTCCCTAGCTATTATTGTAAGGAGTATATGGTGGTTTAAACCACCATTTTACTCCATTATTTTTTGCAAATTGATGCATGATCCTTGTGCTACATTATTTTGAAATAATTCTTGATTTTAAATTATTCCTCAAAAAAAAATTCTATAGCTTTCTTGTCTTTTATTGCAATTTTTGAGATTTAAATTCTCATATTGCTCCGTGTATTCGACCTCAGAACTTTTTCGAGTAATCAAATTTATTTGTTTTCAAAGCAATTTAGATTATATTACAACTCTATTTGAAAATGACGATATCGCCTTGTTAATAGGGACATAAATGTTGATTTTTCGAAAGTTAGGGGCATGGGTGTGAGACAAAATAGCCAGACATGACCAAAATGCAAACTTGGTCAATATGACCTCAGATTGGGCCCAAATTTTGGTACAAACCTAATTTCGATCCAATAAATCCAATGGTGAGGTAAGATTTGGGTTTTGACCACATTTGACTGGAGAACTTGCATAATTGCCTAAATTAAGGCAAAAATCTGTCTATGGCTCTATTTTTGATCAATATGGGTCCTAATGGTTAAGTTGAAGGTATTAAATCTTATAGAATATTTTTCTATAAATTTTAGAGGGTTTAGGTTAATTTTATCTTGACCATAACCTCGGTAGATTAAGCAAGTCTGTTTTTAGGGTTTCAGATGTACATAATTCCCGTAATGCATGAAAACCCATTTTGTTACGTATGAACCCTCTTATTAGACTCTAAAGCACATTTTGACCTTTATTTAACCCCTACGAAAACCCGTGGTTATTCTATTTTTGTGATAGAATGGTAAATTTGTAGAAATAACCCTGTAATCTTGTCTTCTCAAATCAGTGTCTTGTGCCCTTATGACCTTCTGATGGATATGTAGGTGCTTTTATTCACTTAATCAGATCAAATTTAGCTCGTTATGGCCCATGATGTTGTTCCCATCATACCCCCATGCCTAGCTTTTGCTAGTCCCTTAGCAAAACCATCTGAATCGAATCAGTTATTTAGGTCAGATTTGACCGTTAGGATGCCTTACTAGGCCGCATCTCTAAGAATCAGATCTTAATATCAACAATAGGCGTAGAGGTACTCAAGTACCAGCCTAGATCGAGACCTGACTAGCTTTTGCCTTAGTGCCCAGCGAAGGTTTCTAAGGCCCATAGGAACAATCCTAAGGTTCATTGGACCCAGCGGTTAAAGCACCCGTGCTTGAAATAAGATTAGTCTGGTTCAGTTTTGCCAGTGCATTTTGAGAGAGACATAGAAGGAGAATTTGATTTGTGGAGAGCTTTCTCTCTCTTTACTTTTCATTTTATTTTTCCTAAGATCCATCCTTGGATTGGCCCTAAACGCGGTCAGTATCGGATTCCTTGTCCCCACCATGAATTCTCGCAGGGTTCCTGGTAATCGATGCTTTGAGATAGCATTACGCATGACAACCCCTAAAACCATGGCTTTCGAGATTTCGGGATAATCCTGCCCATGGTGTTCTGTAGCTAAATCTAGACCCTAGCAACCAACATTTCATGATAATACCTCCCATGGCATCTGAACCAGCACAAGGTGCTTACATGCCCCTAGTAGGATATTTAGATATCCTAAAAGACAAGCACCGATGAGACGGTATGTTATTACGCATCTTCGAGGGAAATTTCTCGCCACTCTACTCCAGGAACTCATCCAAATCAATTTGTGTTTTCGAGCCACTCCTAATCTAGATCTTAGGACCCTTTTTAGAGCAGATTAAATCCCTTTTGGCATAGTTTATATTTAGAGTGCACTGAACCAGACTATGTGATTTAGGGTGCTAAAGTTACCGAGTCTGCAAACTAGAGGTTAGTTAACGGAACCGAATACTTCCTAAGCCTTAGACCTAATACATAAGCTTTACATTTTCCCCAACCTCTTGAGGATTAATCTGGATCTTGACAAGTACGTGAATGTTTAAATCCAATATAGATCCAAGAGACCTAAGCTCTGCATCGCCACTAATCCCTTAAATTTTAGCCTTTCAGGTCTTAGTTCATCATTCGATCCAACCTACAAGATGGGTAGGTTGCAAATTGTTTCTAAGGGACTCAATTTTTTTTCTTTCTCATTGTGCTCCTTTCTTCTCTTTTCAATCTTCTTCCCTCCTTTTAAAAAAGGGCTCTTCTTTTTCCTTGACCTCTTTTTTTTCTTCTTTTTGATTCAAAATGTAATTTTTTCATGAAACCCTTTTCTTGTGAAGTGATTCTCACAACATTTTTCACTCTAATACCCCCCCTATGCCTACAATTTGCAATGTCCTCATTGTAAATTAGGTGGGTTCGAGTTTAGCTTAAATCATACATCATAATGGGTTTTAGGTGGGTGGACAGGTCGGGATGACTATTGCAGATGATTTCAAGCTCTGGCACAGGTACTAGAGGTGGAGTCGGTTATTATAATGGACTAACCCTAAAGTACAATACGAGTTCAGCACGGGATGTGTCAAGAAGGGTTTTGGGCTTTTCAAAAGGTTGACGACTTGCCTTCCGTTAAGTGTTGAGTTTAATGCCATCTGCCGGGCGCAATAAGCATAGGGAGAATGGAGATCAAAAGACATAGCAGCCAAGTCCGGGTTAGTGAGTTTGATGAATGGTTTGAGTCTCTGACCATTCAGGACAAAAGGTTCAGAATCAAGGCTGAGTTCACTAATTTCAACGGCTCCATTTCCAAAGATTCGTCTCACCAAGAATGGTCCAATCCATTTTGATATGAGTTTTCCTAGGAATAGTTTGTGTTTGGCATCAAAGAGTAGAACTTTTTGACTAGGATGGAACAATTTTTGTATAATGTGCCTATCATGGAAGGCTTTGACCTGCTCTTTGTAGATATGAAATTTCTCATATGCATCGTTGAGTAGTTCCTCGATCTTGCTCAATTACAATCGACGATGTATTCCAGCCTTCATCAAATCCAAATTGCACTTCCGTATTGCACAATAGGCCTTATGCTCCATCTCTACAGGAGAGTGACATGCCTTCCATACACTAATATGAAGGGAGACATGCCTAATTGGATCTTGTGGGTGGTCCTATAGGCCCACAAAGCTTCCGAAAGGCGAGTAGACCAGTCTTTCCTATCAGGCCAAACAGTGGCCTGAAGGATCTTCTTTATCTCTTGATTTGATAGTTCTGCTAGTCCATTAGTCTTAGGGTGGTAAGGAGTCAAGATACAATGCGACACCCCATACTTTTCATTAGGGACTGGAAGTGGACATTGTTGAAATGAGACCCGCTATCATTGATGTTGGCCTTAGGAACCCCAAATCTGGCAAAGATGTTCTCTTGGATAAATTGGAGGACAACTTTATGATCACTGGTTCTTGTGGGGATGGCTTCGATCCATTTAGAGGCATAATCGACACTGAGTAGAATATATTCGAAGCCATTGGATCCAAGAAAGGGTCCCATGAAATCGATTCCACATATGTCAGAGATTTCACAAACAATAATTGGGTTTAAGGGTATCATATCTCGTGAGCCCATGTTGCCAAGGCTCTGACAACAAGCGCATGCCTTACAATACGTCTATGCATCTTTGAACAAAGTAGGCCAAAAGAAGCCACATTGGAGAATTTTCGTTGCAGTTTTACTCCCAGAGAAATGGCCACCACAGGCCTGGTCGTGACAAAATGAGATCACGTCATTGACTTGGTTATCAGGGATGCATCTCCGAACCACCTAATCATTGCCAATGTGGAAAAGGTATGGTTCCTCCCGAATATAGTACTTGGCCTTGGCAATCAATTTGTCCTGCCTAGAAGTTACCCAATCTTGCAGGACTTTCCCCATAACCAAGTAGTTTACAATATCAGCAAGCCATGGGGGGCTATGAATGGGTAGCAGGTGCTTGTCCAGAAAATGCTTGGTTATCAGACCAGATGAGTCGATGACTGAAGAAGGAAGATGAGACAAATGGTCAAGTACCATGTTCTACTTTCCTGCCTTATCACGAATCTCAAGATCAAATTCTTGCAACAGTAAGATCCAGCGGATTAGTCAAGGTTTCGCATCTTTCTGAACGAGGAGGTGCCCCACTATAGTGTGATCCGAGTATATGATAACACGGGAACCCAAAAGATAAGGTCTGAATTTTTCCAGGCCAAATACGACGACTAATAGCTCTTTCTCAGTAACTGTGTAGTTATGCTGAGCCTCATCAAGTGTCTTGCTAGCATAGCAGATTACCATGGGTTTCCCATCTATTTTCTGCCCAAGTACCACACCCACAGCATAATTAGAAGCAATGCACATGATCTCAAAGGGTTGAGACTAATCAGGGTATTGCAAGATAAGTGCTTGTCTCAAATGCCTAAGTGCACTCCTCGTTAATTTTGAAGGGACATCCTTAGAGAGAAGATTACTCAAGGGCCGCACGATTTTCAAAAAATTAGGAATGAATCAATGGTAAAAATCAACGTGCCCTAGAAATGAACGAATGTCCTAGATCGAGCTAGGCATAGGGAGTTTTGAAATCATATTCAGCTTGGCTCAATCAACCTGGATGCCTTTTTAAGATACAAGATGTCCTGGGACAATAGCCTTAGGCACCATGAAGTGGCTATCTTCCTAGGAAAGAACAAAATTCACGTCAATACACCACTTGAGGATTTGGACCAAGTGTAGGAGGCAACCATCAAATGATTCCCCAAATACCAAAAGGTCATCCATGAAGACTTCAAGGTATTCACCTACCATATCTGAGAATATGGCAAGCATGCACCGCTAAAACGTACCGGGTGCATTGCAGAGACCAAACGGCATCCTTCGGAATGTGTACGTCCTGAAGGGGCTGGTGAAGGTAGTATTCTCTTGGTCCTCAGAATGGATTGCAACCTGGTTATAACCAGAGTACCCATCCAAGAAGAAGAAGAATCGATTTCCTGCTAGTTTCTCGAGGATCTGATCAATGAACGGTAGTGGAAAATGATCCTTCTTAGTGGAGGTATTGAGTCTTATGTAATCAATGCAGACTCTCCATGAGTTCGCTATACGGGTTGATATGGTTTCTCTGGTTTCAATCATGATCATGGTGAGTCCTGCCATCTTAGGCACAACTTGGATTTGACTCACCCATCGACTGTTAAAGATAGGGTAGATGAACCCTGCATCTAACCACTTGATGATCTCCCTTTTCACGACCTCTAGCAGATTTCGATTTAGGCATCTCTGCATTTCACAGGAAGGTCGTGCACCCTCTTCGTTATTAATGTGATCTGTGCAGTATGAGGGGCTGATGCCAGTCAGATCATTGAGAGTCCAACCAGTGGATCACCGATGCTGCTAGAGGATAGTAATCAAGCATGTTTCCTAATCAGATGTGAGTCAGGAGTTGATAATCACAGGAAACATCTGATTGGAACCTAAAAAGACATATTTTAGATGGTCAAGGAGAGGTTTCAATTCCATAACAAGATTATCAGCAGCAGCAGGTGGTTCAAGGTGAGTCTCACAAGGAAAAGTTGGAGCAAAAGAAGGAGCTATGGGTGTGTCTAGGTAAGGTTCAGGCTCCTCTAATCGTGGGTTTTGATGTTCTTATGGTTGATAAAAAATAATCGAGTTTTCCTTGATACATGGGTCGTTAACCATGGCCTCGATATCTTAAATTTATTTGATAACACAGTAATTAATTCCTTGTTGGGCCTTAAAGATGTCAATCTTTAGTGTCTTGCTCCTAAATTTTAATTCAATTTGGCCCTCCTCACAATTAATAATGGCCCTAGCTGTGCCCAGAAAGGGTCTCCCTAATATGATCGGTGTATTCTTCATGTTCTCAGGAGCATCCATGCCTAAGATGATGAAATCCATGGGAAAGTAAATATCGTGTACCCTAACTATGACATCCTCGATTACTCTTTTTGGTGACTTAATAGATCGATCGGCTAGCTGCAAAGTCATCTCTGTCGATTTAAGCTCAGATTCCTCAAAGTGGTCTAGTAGGGATGTGGGTATCAAATTGATGGAAGCTCTTAGGTCCAATAAGGCTCGGTCAATCTATAGATCATCGATAGCATAGGAGATCAAAGGGGTGCCTAGGTCTTTTTCCTTAGGCAGGAGTTTGCTCAAAATGATGGAGCTGGCTTGCTTCGACAATACGATCGGTTTCTTGCCTTTGGTTCGGGGCTTACGCTTGGGTGTACATAGGTCATTCAGGAATCATGCGTAATTCGGTATGTGGTGTATCGCATCGATCAAGGGGATGCTTATTTCGACCTACTCAAAGAGCTTGACCAGGTCCTCCGCAAGTGCCACGGGTTGGGGATTTCCTTTTTCCTTTGATCAAGGTCACCAGAAATGGAACCTCTGCAGGTTCCCTTAGAATGGATCAAGGTTCTTGATCTGGGATAGAAGTATCCTAGATGACTATCCTAGGGTTTGGGTTTGCATTACCAGGCAGAGAGTGGCTTGGATAAGGTAGGTCCTATGTTGCTTTGCCACTACTAGTAACCAAATTTATGTTGGTGTTAGAGCACTGCGATCGTTTATTTTGATGATAACAAAACACGTGTAATTTAACATTTGCACTTGAATTCTTAGATTTCAGGTTAATTGCAAATGGAGATGTGGTTAGACGGAGTTTGAGCTCGCATCCATGGTGGATTGGAGGAGCTTAATGGAGAATAGAGGAGCTTCGCGAGGAGTGAAAGCTTGAAGAAGGAAGCAGAAGAAGAATAGGATAGAATTCTATTTATCTCTTTCTATGTACTTTTGTCTTTATTTCCTTGCTCTTTTTGTTTCTTAGAATATCTTTTAAAGAGCCTCAAAGTACCCTAATAGTAGTCCTAGGAACACCTGCACAACCCTAGGATACTTAGGTTTTCTGTAGAGAACTTAGAAAACAAATATAGGGTTCAAACAATCTTTTCAGACGTCTAATATGAAAATCAGATGTCTGATAATGACTTTTAAGACATTTGACTATTGACGTAGACGTCCGATAATGTTTACGCTGAACTAAGTTAGCTCTGTCTAATGAAATAAGACGTCCAGACCTTAGTCCAGACGTCTTAGATGACGTCTGATGCTTTTGCCAGATGTCCAATTAGTGGACTGTTGGCTGGGTTAGCAGACAGTGAAGGAAATGACCATTAGCCTCGTATCAGACATCTGTAGAGGACCCGAGACATCTGATACATGACCGTTTTGCCTCGGCTAACCGAAAATCTCTTCTCAGAGGTTTTCTAGCCGTTGCACTCCGTTGGGAATTCATTTCCATAGAAAAGTAGGTTTCCAGACATCTACACTTAGTGGCAGACGTCCTGTGTGTCGTCTAATGGACTTTCACTAGAACCCTATTTTGATCTGTTTCAAGTCAGGAAGGAAACCCACCAAAAATTAGACATCTGACTTTGTTCCAAGACATCTTAAATTGGTTTTCCAAACGTCCGATGCCAGGATCAGACATCTGATAACCTTGTAAGTGTAATGATAAATCCTAATTTTGGCCTTATTCTCTTGGAGGTTGTACCCAACGGCTATGGAAGCCTTCCAGGGCCTTCCAAAGCCTTCCTAGGGCCTCTATAAATAGAGAACCCTTGCCAGTCAAAAATACACCAAGAGACAACAGGCAACATACTTTCCACTCTTTTGTGTCGAAAAGAAGAAGATCAAATAGAGGAAGGCTCTTTCTCTCCAAGACTTGTTCTACACCCAGAAAGCTTGATTCCTATTGTGCACCCGCTCTCCCACCATAGTTCACAAGAGCACTATTGTGCCTTTGCGTAGTTCACGCATCCGCGTTGTCGATGCACTTCCACAAAAGGGAAGCATCCTAACTCCTATAGAAGCTTAGTTTAAGAATTACTTTCTTGGCTCTTTAGGACTATTCTTATATTTTACTTTTCTTGTGTTGGGTATTCGCTTTGCAAATTCCCATCACTTTTGTAAGACAAAATCCTTCTCGTGAAGAGAAGAGGTTTGAGGTATGCTACCCTCGTATAAAGTAGCGTGGTTGTAATTGAGGTTGTACTACCCTCGTTTAAGTAGTACGTTAGTGGATTTGATCAACTTGATTGATCAGAAAATCCTAACTCAAGAAGGTTAGGTGGTGGTTTTCACCCAGGTTGGGTTTCCACCTAAAAATCATTGTGTACATTGTGTGATTGTCTATTTTGAGAGATTGTTATATTTTAATTATGCATTTTTACGTCACGCTGATCTTACCCCCTCTAAGTAGGGAAATTACAATTTAGTCCTACCTAGTTCTAGGTTGGTGAAGGCAAAAGAGGTGGTTGCTGCTGATAACCCACGTTTGATGTCGAAGCCTCCATCCCAGCAGGTGATGGAGCAGAAGGGGCGTAATAGACATAGTCAGCTTATCCCTGAGGTAGGTTCATAACATGCCTCTAGTTCGGCACGTTATTCGGGTTAGGTAGAGGTAGCGGAGGGAGTGGACCAAGTTGGCTGGGATTTACCATCTGGGTGGGTTGATTGCAAACCTCTGTGATATCATCTTTATGCTATTTCTGCATAGCCGCATTGATTTTTTGAATGTCAGCTAGAGTCTGAAGGATAAGAGTCATCTGATCTTCATGAGTTGTCTCGGATTGATAAGTTGGGTTAGGCCAAGGCTAAGGCAGCTGATATGGATGAGAAGCTTGTGGTTGAGGGTGATATTGAGGTCTCTGATTTTGATAGTTCCTTGACCATGTGAAATTAGGACGATTACGCCATCTAGGGTTGTAGGTGTTTGAGAATGGAACATTCTGGATGGTGTTGAGGTCCACGCAGGTATGACGAGCCTCAAAAATGTCAGAATACAAGGGTTCAAAGTTCCCCCAACTAGAATCAGATGAGGGAGGATATGGCTCCATCCCCTAAGAAGATCAGTGGTAGATGTTATGCATAGCCACCCTGCTAGAGGACAATTGTGCGAATGGGTTTTGCACGAGGTGGCTCACTGTAGGTGTTGAGTCAGCTCATTCACCTTCTCAATAATAAAGACTGATTGTGCATCAGTCATAGGTCTTAATTGACCTAGATTAGGCAAGGACTCAGCATAAGTTAGGGTAATTCATGCATGCATAAGCATTATCTGCATCTTTACTGCTTTCCTTTAGCTATGCAGAAAATAACATTGTAATGTGCTAATTAACTGCATTATGTCGATTGCAGGCAATAAGCTGATCAAAAGCTAGATCTGGAGCTGGATCTGGAGTAGGATCTGAAGTTGGATCAGGAATAATGGGTGTTGCAGCAGAGCTGGAGCAGAAGACTTGGATTAGATGTAGGAATAATGATGTAAGGGAGTCAAGGTTTGCTATTCTATTAAGTAGAAATAAAGCAGTAAAATGTGAAGAGCTTAGTTCCATCCTAGCCCTAGGATAGCCTAGAGACTTCCTCCAAGCCATAGCCACCCTTAGATTAGGTCACAACACCCTAGGAAGGCCCAAAACCCTAGCTCCAACCCTTATTTGGACATCCAGAACGCTTAGCCAACTCCTGCACACCTTAAACCCACTTCCGCAGTGTTATTGGACGTCCAGACACTGTCAGACATCCAATTTCTGCAGAATACCCAAAACAGAACCTATAATTCCCCCTGACTCAGATTCGACATCCAGAACCAAAGTCTGGACTTCTGATTTTTGAGTATAAGTCGTATGATCATGTTTTTGGATGTCTGGAACTAGTCTCCAGTTCCTGCTTTGAGATTTAAGCCTTGATCTTGGATCTCTAGCTCCCTAGACCTAATCCCAACCCCATAGGAACCTAAATTAAGGTGTCCTAACCCTAGTACATCACCTCTAGGCCTACCTAAGGACCTAATTAGGTCCTCACCAAATCCAATTTACTTAGATAAAAGTCAATTACCATCACCTAAGCCAATTGGACTCATTGAGTCCAATAGAGCTTAGATCTCAACCCACACAAGTCCAATTGGACTTAATGATAATCCAATTGACCTAAACCCAACCTAACTGAGTTACTTCACTCTCAATTAGGTTCACACTCATTCAGTTAAACTTAGGTTAAGTTTAATTGCAATTTCCCCTTAGTAATTAGTCTTTGCAACCCTAATTCAAGGCATACACCTACCTAAATCCCTTAGGACCTAACCTAGACCTCTTAGACACCTAGGGCATGAACACACACACACACACCCATTGATTTACACACACTCCTGTAGAGTTCTCTAGAACTCTCATGGATTGGCACCAACTCTTGGTTGCCAAATTTAGCAACTAAGAGGCATTAAATTCTTAGATCCACAAATGGTGGATCTAAGAAACCACCCTTCTCTCTCTTGGCCGGCCACTCTTGGACGCTCTCTAGAGAGTTCCACACCTCTCTAAAGAGACTCCCTTAGGTCTATAAAAAGACCTAAGTGGTGGCCATTTCCACCCATCCACTCTTGGCCATACATGCTTGGCTCCATTCACATCGACCTCCACTTATGCTAGCCACTTCCATCCACTCCACCTCCACGACTTAGGCACCACCATGAAGGACACCATCTCCATGCCAGGATGCTGGATCACTCCTCCAACCTCTCTCCAAGGGCTGGCCTAAGCTCCAATGGCCACCCCTCATTCTCCTCTCAACCACTCCAAGGCCATCGGAGCCCACCTCCGAATGCCCTCACTTTCTGATAGATTAGTAGCTAGCTCTTTACATTTACTGCTTAGTAGTGTAGTCCTTACTCTCTCCCAATGATGCATGCAAAATCCCCCCATAGATTCTTGTATGCGATCATTTTCTGGTAGCTAGATTTACATTTTTAGGCATTCCTATACAAGCTTTCCTCTACAGTTCCTATTGCAAACACTTCTCTGAATGAATGAATAAAGGATACATTTTTATATGTATATCTCTATGTTTGAAATCACCTTGAGCTTATTGATTGCCATGTTTTCTACGTGATTCAAGTTTCTTGTTTTTCACTTACTTATATATTTCGCAACAAGCACATCGTTTCTGGAAAATATAGAAAATCTAGCTATAGATGCATTTTCGGTAAACAGCCTCCACATCACTATAATTGTGTGCACTAAAACTCATACTTTCACCTTTGAGATCTATTTGACACATGCGCACGTAATCAGGGCTCATAATAGATGTGGCAAAATCTTAATCGGATGACTGGAAACCAGCTTGCCATTTTTGTTTTTGAAATAGAAAGGAGAGCTATCATCTTACGATAGCAGTCCAGAGAAGTATATTATATGAACAGGTAAGGGAAATTACAAAAAGGATCCCCAAGAGTGTATGAGGGACCAACACTCTCTTACAATACTTTCACAACATACTAGCCTCTCCTGAAAATGTCTCTCATTCCTTGCCTTCCATACACACCAAATAGTAGCAGCCATGTGAACATGAGGCTTCCCTCTCACATCAAACTCGTGCCAGATAGAATCCCACTCTGGTAATGGCTCTTGACATATTTTTCTCTAGATGGCATCAGTGACAAGGCAAGAGGAAAGGAGGTGATTTACATTGTCAATATCCATCTCACACAAAAAACAAACATGGCGATCAATTCCCAACCTTCTGTGGCGTAGATCACTTGTGATTAAACCATCTCTCCTGCAAAGCCAGAGAAAAATTTGTACCTTGAGAGGAATTTTTAACAACCAGATCTTCTTGTTAACGGAATCACATCTCCATCCATCTTCAACGCTCAACATTCTGTTATAGCCAGATTGGAAACAACAAATCCCCTCCCAAAGGTATTTGTCCTCCATTCCAGGCCTAGGTCTGAAGCTCTCAAGGTCTGAGATAATCCTTCTCCTTTCTTTCCACAGCCAGGTAGCTCTTCTGCTGGACTCCTCACCATCCAGATTCCAGCTGCTGCTGCTGCAGGACCAGACCTTGCTAACAGTGGCATCCCTGTCAGCTGCTGGAGCAAAAGCTCTTGGATAGAGCTCCTTCAAGACACCCAGTTCAGACCACCCCTCCTTCCAGAAATTGAAGGACCTGCCATCTTCAAGTGACGGTTGTAGCAGATGGAAGTGATCAGTTAATGCCTTAGTCACAGATTTCCAGAAGGGAGAAGGACAGCTGGGCTGAAGTCTAGACAACGTGCTGTTGGATGCTCCAAATCTGTTTTTAATCAAAACAGACCATGGCTTCAGGTTGCCTTGCAACAGTTTAATAGCCCATTTAAGTAGTAGGGCATCATTAAAATGCTTCAGGGATTTAATCCCAAGACCACCCCTCTCTTTTGGATAGCAAATCTGATCCCATTTGAGTGGCTGCAAGAACCTGCCCTCTTGTCTAGCTCCCTTCCAAAAGAACCTCTTCCTCATCACATCCAACCTTTTCCAAATGGATTTCGGAGCTTTAAATATGGAAAAGTAGAAAATAGGGATGGAGGTGACCACCGAGTTGAGCAAGAAAAGTCTTCCACCTTTGGAAAGGAAACCGCTATGCCAGCCATCTAATTTCATAAAAATCTTGTCAAAAAGGCAGTTCCAATCAATTTTCTTCATCCTGGAACACCTCAAAGGCAGCCCTAGATATCTAATATGAAGACTGATGCGGGGTGTCATCAAAACAGCTGCTAAAGCATCTTGCTCATCCTTAGGTAAACCAAAGCAGACCAAACCAGACTTATCTCTATTCAATCTCAAGCCAGAAAGCTCACCAAAAATATTAACCATATGATGCAGAGCCAATTCTTCATCCATGGACCCTTCAACAAAAAAAAAGTATCATTTGCATAATGAAGAATGGGAGCTAGATTATTCCTGCAAGATAATGAATATCCTCTAGCAAGGCCAGCTTCAACAAACTTACAAGCAAACCAAGCCAAGCTGTCAACTGCCAAATTGAAGATCAGGGAGCCAGGGGACATCCTTGCCTGATACCACATTGGGGCTGAATCCACGCACTATAGGGTTTTACATTTATTAGTGGGGTGAAGGAGGCAGTGGTAATACATCTTTTAACCAAATAGATCCAAGTAGAAGGAAAGCCCCCTCTTTTGAGCACATCCCATAGATAAGGCCAGCTGATGGAGTCATAAGCTTTACAAAAGTCAACCTTCCAAAGGAAGGCCTTGCATTTTCTCTTACGCCAGCCACAAATCATCTCTTGGGCCATGATAAATGATTCTTGTAGAGATCTGCCAGGGAGGAATGCTGATTGAGTAGGATGGATCAGATCTTGCAAGACGGGCCTCAATCTATTGGCCACGACCTTGCCAATCACCAAGACAAGGCGTTAGAGAGGGAAATAGGTCTAAACTCCTGAAAGGATTCAGCACCAGGGATCTGTGGCAGAAGAAACAGATAAGATCTATTTATCCTTTCAAAGCCAAAATTGCCACTTTCAAACTCTCTAATCACCTCCATAACTTCAGTGCCCACAATGTCCCACAGTTCTTTGTAGAAGAAAACTTCGATTCCATCAGGACCAGGTGACCCTTCACAGTTGAGATCCTTAATGGCCTTCAGGACTTCAGCTTCAGATATGGGTTCAATCAGGCTGGACCCCTGAGTCTCCTTAATTTTGGGTAGATCACTAGCTTTCATCCTTCAACTACCCCTACCTGCAGCACTTGAAGATTTATTGAAATACCTGACGTCCTCAGCTCTGATATCAGATATGGAGGTAATTCTCTTCCCCTCTAAAATAATTGAAGAGATCATATTTGTTCTTCTCCTAGAACTGGTAGCCAGGTGAAAGAATTTAGTGTTTGCATCCCCCTCACTTAGCCATAGCAGCCGAGAACGCTCCCTCCAATCCATCTCCAGTTTCAGGTCTTCTTCAATCACCACCCCCTACCATATCTTTCTATCTGCAAGGTCCAGCTCAAACAGATGATCCACAGCTTCCTTCGTATCCAGTTCTTGAATCTTCAGCAAGGCCTCACGATGCTTCTGATGTCTGAGGACAGAGATAATATCTCCGTATTCCTTCAGCATACCTTTCAAAGCCACAATCTTGGAAGCCAATCTAAAGGTAGCCGTGCCTTCACCCTACTGTGACCTCCACCAGCTAGCAAACATGTCTCTGAAACCTGGTTCCCTCAGCCAAGACTTACTAAATTTGAAGTAGGAACCAACCACCACCTATTCACCATTGTCCCACACAAAGGTTGTATGGTCAGAGAATGGGCATTCAAGACCACAAACAAAGGACATCTGGAAGAGATTCATCAGCTCAGCATTGCCAAAAAACCTATCAATCTTAGACATGAGTCCATTACCATTCCTCCAAGTGAATTCAGCACCTAATGAAGGAAAATCACACATACCCAAGGCTTGGACCATCAATTGGAATCCAGTGGTAGAGTTGTCCACCACCCCATTACGTCTGTCACTCCCCAATAAAGTACAATTGAAGTCCCCTCCAACAAGCCAAGCCCCCCCATCTGCAAAATCTGCAGCCAGGTTCCAATCCTCCCACAGCTCCTGCCTACTGCTAGGATCAGTTGGACCATGCACACCTATCACAAAGAGGACATTGTCCCCCTGGCCTCTTTTGAATCTGCAAGTCAGAAGGTGCCTAGCCACAGAAACCTCCTCCAAACACAGCAGCTGCTTCTTCCACCAGATGGCAATTCCCTTAGATTTACCATTGGAATTGATCACCACAAGGTCATTTGCAAGACCTACTCTCATCTCCACCCATGCCCTGTCAGACTCACAATCTATGTGTGTCTCTTGAAGGATGGCACAGTCAATTTCCCATTCTCGCAGATATCTAAGCAGTGACCCCCTCCTACTTCTATCACGCAGCCCACGCACATTCCAGGTTAGGACCCTCATTTGGGAGTCAGGTCTGTCCCCTTCTTAGCTGCAGAAGCTCTGCCAACCTTCATCACAGTTGCAATGACAAATTCATCAACTCTTTGTGTAGGAGTGTGCCTTCTTAGCCTCAGCTTGTAGGGAGGTTTCCCAATCCTAGCAGTAGGAGTCTTTGACTTCAAGTGCATGACATCAGCCATAGGAGAGCAATTCTGCAAGTCCAAGGAAGTCACGGAGGAGTCCACCAGAATAGAATCAGAAGGATCACCAGAATGGGCTTTCAGATCCTCAGCCACAGCTTCATTAATCTCATTCACTTCCACCACTTCTTCAGCCACCACTGCAGCTACCTCTTGGATCAGAGGTACTTCACACACATCCTCCAGAGCTTTAGTTCTCATCTCCTCAACTCCTAAGCTATCTACCCCATCTGCCAATTCCCTACCTTTAGTGCATTCTACCACTACCTCCTAACTAGCACAGTTTGGTTGCAAGGAAGGAACTTTGGTTTTCAGCACCTCAGCAAAAGAGGGGGGGTGATGTCTAGACATGACCTCCCTGTTTGCCACAATAAAATTCAAAAGGAGCATCCAAGAGCTCCCCCACACCAAAGATCAGTTTATCAGGAATGGAACCAGCCCTGGAGACATTCACCCTCACTTTCAGAGCACTGGCATCTCCTTAAGTAAGACCAACAACAGCATCCTCAGCCACAGATGCAAACCTAGCAGCCATGTTTTCCACCACCTTCCTAGACCTCAGATGCAAAGGCAGACCTCTGATCTCAAGAACACCAAACCTGGAAGCTGTTCTTTGAGGGGGACGCTCAGGCAAAGAGCCATCAAAGGGGGATACCAGCCGCCAGATCACTGACGATCCACCCAATTTGATAGTCTAAAAATAGTACTTATCTACATCTACCGCACCCACATCAAAAAGCACAAATCGCAACGAAGAGATAACTACAATTTTCCAAGCATCAGTTGATAAAGGAAGAGATCTCACCAATTGCCGAATTCTGTCCGGCAAAAGCTTACCCAACATCATTTCCCCAATCAAAACACCACACAGTACCAGCTTCGCTACCCTGATATCCTCAGTCAGGGGAATCTCCACATCCATAGCATGTCCCTGTGACTTGAGTGGGGGGGGGTGGGAGGCACATCTGCGGCTCACCCCTAGGATGCGAAGGTGCATTGCACGCCTTACCCTGAGAATCACCGCAAGTTGCCAGGCAGACGTCCCACTTGTGGCCAAAGCCTCCACAAGCAAGACAAAGCAGTGGCCACCGGCAGGTCGCCGCCAGGTGCGCTCGAAGCTGACATCTGAAACAAATAACCTCCCTCTGACTTCTACCCCAGCCACCTTGATAACCCCTCTTGCCTAGGGTCTAAACTCCATCAGGCACATGGATGCCACGCACATTCCTATGCCAAGATCTTGAGCGCCATAGTGCCCATCCGTCAGAGTCATCAGCACGGGCGTCGGGGCCCCTCAAGCGGCCGGCCATCATTGCCGGAGCTTCCCGCTCAAAGGAGATTTCAAATATCACCGGATCTTCCCTCTCCAAAGCTCCCTTCTTCAGCAAGAAGGAAATGATGTCACTAGCTTGTAATTTTAAACAAAGTTGAGCGATAAAAGTTCGAATTCAGAATCAAAACAAATGCCTCCCAGAGATGAATGACTGGGACTCAAAGTCTTGTTATCTTTAGAAAATATTTTTGTCTGATTGTATTGCGCACTATACTATGACACTTTTCCTATCAAAACATGCCCTACAAATCTCAAACAAATGGCATCATTGCCGGAGAGGCAGTGTCATTTTCTTTGATTTTGATCTTTTAAACCATCACTGATAAATTTGCCTCTACATTGCTTTTGGATGTGTAGGAAAAATGGAAAATGAATGGGATCTATGCACACAACGAGCCCGAAAAAGATTTTAGGTGCACATCATCTTCTCTTAGATTAGGTTTTCTTTGAACCCTAGGATTAGATTTACTTCCAGCAATTTCCTTTGAAAAGAAAAGGAAAAAAATTTTTATTCATTTTCTTAAAAAGGAGAAGCAAAAAATAAAAAATAAAATAAAATAAATCTAAAGTAGGTTTCTTTTTGAACACCAGTTAGTTTGAAAATATATATATATATATATATATATTTGAAATCCCTTAAAGAAAAAAATTTCCTTTTTGAAAAAAGAAGAAAAAAAAACATGCAAAAGTTTTTGAAAAAATAAAAAAAACCTTTGTTGGTGGAAAGCTTGGATTTCAAACCCAAACCCTCTCTAAAAGCTTTTCCACCATTCTCTGATTTTCGGCTAGATTTCAAAGTCTGATTTTAAAATTTGATTGACAAAAAATTAGTAAGCGAAAAATTCTAATATTCGAGCTATACCTTCATTTTCAAACCATCTTTCAAACGACACTCTTTTGAATAAAATTGAAGTATACAATTTATAAAAATTCACGAAGTGAAAGGGGATCAGATTGACCCAGATTCAAGATTTCTCAAATTTCAAAAAGCAATTCTGAGCAATCTATGAATCTGTTTTGACTAAAAATGGTGGGGTTTGAAAGCTGATCTCCTTGGCTTTATTTTTAATACTTTTCCCAAAATTTCGAAGGATAATTGGTACTATTTCAAAGTGAAAAATCGACCAGTGGTCAAAACTCTAGATCTAACCCCTTGACATTGAAAAATCCCTAAAAATTCGAGTGAAACAGTAAAAATTCCAAAAAAAATATTCTCTGAAAGGATAATTGAAAAAGAAATCTACTCACCAAATTTCAAGTTAATTGGATTCCAATTATTGTCAGATAATGAATTTTATTTTTGTGGACTGCTGAAACAGAACAAAACCCTAGAATTGCATGAACCTTAGGCTAAATAGTTAGGGTTACAACTTAGAGACCACATTTGGGCTAACCTAGACTTAGTCAAGTCTAGTACTTAGCCGGTGATTTGGTCACTTTGTGGGCCACTCACCATGAGAAAACCCCAACTGAAGAAAATGAGCTAAAATAAATTTTAAAACAGGAATTAAACCCAAATTCGTTGTCATAATACTGGGTTTTTTCAACCACTTGGCTAGGTTATCCAAGAGGCGAGAATCGCTTTCAATCGGTTGTACGACGAATTTTCTTCAGGAATTAAAACTAAAACAAAAAATCCGATCATCAAATTCGTAAGGACCATCTGATTGATAGGGCCTTAGCCTTGTCTAGCCTGGATACACCAACCCAGGGGTTGGGTGGTGTATGCAACGAAGGAGGTCACTTAGACCTCAATTGGTTGGACCTTGGGAGCCACTCCTAAGGAGGCGAGTCACCTCGCCCAGACCATCTTCTCCCCTCACTTCTATCTACTTAGTCGCAATGGCTAACCTTGCATCGGGACCTAGTCAGGATCTAGAAGAGCTAGACCCACGAGATTATTTGAGAGCCCGGGTCACTGAATCAGCTCAGCCTTGGGATAAAAACCCAAGGCGGACTTTTCGCTTCACCTGATCCTTCTCCTCGGGTTATCGAAATGGTTAACCCATATCCTAATCCTGGAGATTATGACCCATACCAGTCGGTCCCTCAAAGGATTGTATCCTATAATCCAGGATATGGATTTCATACTCCTGCTTCTCACCCATGGAATGTGCGTAGACCTGATTCACCCCCTGGAACCCCTAAAGAGCTACCGATGCATATGCGATCGCATTACAGAATACAGAGAGCTATAGTTAGCGTTAAGGAAAAGGCCACATCTTATCTACATGAAATCCAAGCTATCATTGAGTCAAACCAAAGACAAAGTTGGATTCCACATCAATAAGCTATGATGGAGCTCCTTCAGGAAACAACAGAGATAATAAGGCTAATTGGACAAAATCGGGAAACTCAAGAACTACTGCTTTTGAGATATCAAGTGGAAAATGGCCTTGAAGACCTCGAAGAATCTGAAACGACTACGCCAAAAGGACACATAGAAGATTCTTTGGAACAGATGCTGGAAGATCATTCAAGGGAAGAAGAATCCAACTTGGATATGAGATAGGAGCAGGAAGTATTAAGAATGGGATTGTTTGAGAACTCCACTTAAGAAACTGAGGAGGAAAGGACTGATATCTCTAGAACTGAGCAACAATCGGATTATCCTAAATCTGGGGAGATATCTCTTGGGTTAGATAACCCAATCAAGATAAGGGAAGTAGAACCAATTGAGGGTATGGATCTTGAGGCAAACATTACATGCGACACTATTGATCGATTTGGGCCACTTCCCATTGTAGGTGAACCTGTGCTAGAGCTAACAACTTCTGATCTACACTCTTCTTTCACCTACACCCCTAATTCGGATGCTAAAGATTCTGAGATGACAATTTCTATCCCTCATCCTGACATCTAAAGACCAGAAGTAGCTATGGATGACTTGAACGAAGAAATAAATATGCTACCTGAGGCAGGAATTACTGAGGAACCCAATGCATATGAGGATGAAGCTTTGAGCAGAATGAGCTAGGGATGCACCTATCATCCTAGTCAATGGTGATTTGCCTATATTTGTGGGCTATTTAAGTATTTAAGTGCCTAGACATAAAGTTAATTCTAACATTTATTTAGCATAAATTGGGATGTAAATAGATTAGTTCATATTTCTGATTTAATTACATAATTCATGCATTGCATTCATATTTAATGCATTTAGAACTAACTTAGAATTGCATTCATTTAATTAGTTAATCAATTAGGTGCATTGCATGCATTATTTTAAGTTAACATAAAATTTGAGGGTTTGTATATAAATAACCATAATATTTTATTATTATTCTTCTTCTATGAGCAACAGCTGCATTTCCTCCAGTTGCTGCAGTGAAGGCCCCATTCATGGAGGAGCAGGTATGTTGGATCTAGTCGCAGCAGCTGACTACAAGGGAGAGGAGGCAACCGAGCCTGGGGAGACACCACCCCACTCCACCGCCGTGTACTCCATTCCACCACCGTGGTCTCCAAGGCCGAGCTCCACCACACTGTGGGCCGATGAGCTGACAGCTCATCGTGCCAAGCTGATGGACTCATACCAACGCCGTGAGCATGTGTCCCTGATGGCCATGCTTCCATCACCATGCCTCACCAGAATCAACATCACCACCTGTTGAACATAGGAATTGCTACGCTAACGTGTTAGGTTTTGGAAAACTTGTCGTTGTAGTTTGAAAGCAAAGAACTCATGTTCAACAGATAAAATTTATACCGAAATGAAAATTTTGGGTCGAACATAGGGAGGCGGACGTTTGATTTGAAAACTGCGCATTTCTTTCTATTTGTCACGAAGTAATTCAATTTAAAACTATCTAACTATTTACAATAAATAGAGGAGAGAGAGAGAGTAAGAGAGAGAGGGAATATTACACATAGAAATCAAAATGAGATGTAGAACAAATAGGGAATTTATCATTAAGGAGATTGTTCATTTCACTATTACAACTAGAAAGCAAAAAATAATTATACTAAAAAGCAATAAATTTACTCTAGAAAGCATCAAAAGAATGGAGGGAGAAATGCCCTCCTTGACGATTGCTTGGAGGACGAGCCGGACGGGACGACGCCTGGATGAAGGAGGACGAAGCATGACGAAGAAGGACGAAGCAGAAGAATGGGAATGGAGCAGCACGTCGTCGTCGTCGTGGGATACACTTCTGAAGGGGGACGAAAATTTGGACTTTATCTCGCAAGAAGCATCCCGGGTGTCAGACAAGCTTCTCTTTAGCTTTGGAGAGGCAGAGAAGAGAAGGAAGGGATGAGAATTTTGTGTGGACAGGGTCTCCTTTTATATTTGCAAGGAGTGGGGGCAAATTAGTCATTACATCTTTAAAATATTAAATGAGGGGTCTCTAGTGACGGATAAAATCATCACTAAAGCCCCAATGTGGGCATAGTGGCCACTCCCCACGCGCACCTCCTTGACTGCTTGATGAGTGGCTACTCATCACGGCTAAAAGGCCGAAATTAAGCAAGACACTAAGCAAAACAATATCAAATTAACATATAAAAAGGGTTAAGTGTAGGAATTAAAGAAAAGACCTAAAACTTTTTAATGTGTGTTAAAACCTCCTAATTAGGTCACAAAAATGAGATATTCTAAAAACTAAAGAACAAATGATGATCCATGCATCAATTGAACACATAAACAAGTTTGAAAAGACAAATCAGAAGTAAAATCAATGTCTTAAATATTCAATTAAGCACATGTGAAAATTTGAAAGCAATTGGACATCATTTATGCTTAGAAATAAATAGATTACAATTAGGTCCTTCATGCATTACATTTCTACCCTTCAAAACTCCTTCTTGGACCTTTTTGTAAGCCGCAGGGACCCTTCTGTATGACTGCAAGGCCCTTCCAGTTGTAGTTCTTTTCACTTTTGGACCTGCACTCTATTCTTCTACCCCTTCGTTCAAGTGTCTTCCTACAAGTTTTCCCTCATTTCAGAGAGAAGCCTGTGTTCTTCACGCGCACTGTAGCAGGCGAAGAACATAGCCATTCTCGACCATCCATCGCACTTTTGATCTGGATCTGCGACTAGAATCAAATGGAACTTTCACGCAATTCGGTGCATGCGTTCACCTCTCTTCCCAGATCTCATCTGACGGTCAGATATCTCTCTTGACTCGCTGCGCGCTCTACCCATCTCATCCTCACCGCTAGCTTGAATTTGATTATCCTCACCCTTGTGGTGATTCCAATCACTGAGCTGCTATTTAAGCACCTCAGTGGTGTCGTGTGCAAGGGATCGCTCCCTCCTACATCTCTTAGCGATCAGTTCGTCCACTCCAGCCTCTCCTCCTCAACTAGCCCCTGATTTCACAGCCATCGGCTATGGAATCATCGCCTGCTCTCGACCCTCCTTGTTGCTAAGGACCTCGTAGCACCTGAGGATGACCCTGGAGTCTCACTAGCAGACTCTACCCTCCGCTGGAGTCACCTTCCTCCTTTCTTCCTCCTTAGCTGCCGGCTAAGGACCCGTAGGTCCCATTCTTCCTTTTAGTTTAGGTTTTTAATTCTGCACAATTAGTGTTAGTTGTAGTCTACAGTAGTTTAGAATAGATTTAGCTTTAATTGTTAGTGTTTAATGTTAGCTCTAGTTTAGATTAGTCTTAGGAGTAGAATTAGCATTAGATCCCCTCCCTCACCTCCTCTGATCGGTCCAGATCAGAGGGGAAGAATCATCTGTTCATTGTTCAATTTATCTCCCTCTTCATTTTTTGTCTTTCCACCATCCAATTCTGATTTATGTTTCTTTTAACGACGAATTTTTCATCATTCACCCACACATCCGGACCCAACTTCAGATCTGATGGTGTACTGCCTCAGATCTGAAATTGGCATCACAAGCAACATTTGGGGCTTCTTAGTCACCCCATTTGTGTTCACAAAAGCCCCTTTTATTTTAGATTGATTGCCTCAGTTTGTCAGATTCACTTTAACATGGATTTTAAAGAATTTTGCTCTCCGGATTGCCTTGATAGATCTGACAAATTGAAGGGATTTTGGTTTTCCTTGTGGGCAAGGACTCTGAGAAGTTCTCTGGTGATAGAGAACAACTCAGAAGAGCCTTTCATAGATCTGTTTCTACCTTGATCTGAATGCATTCGCAAGCTTTTATAAATTCCTTTAATGCATTCTTAGTCTGTTTTGCCATTTCAGAACTGCCATACACCACCTGTTTTGATGATTATTTTTGTATGGTGATTTCCTAACCTAAGGAGTTCTCCATACTCCTTAAGGTTGCAAGAAACTGGGATTGTATGTTTTTCTGGTTTTAATTGATTGAGTTAAGTTCTCCTTCATGCTGTCTATAGCATTAGGAAGAGCTAACTCAATGCCATTTGTTGTTTTGATCAGAAATGATGCTTTTGATATGGGCTTTTTCTTGTTGGGTATTTGAACTGAATCCCTATGTGAGTTTTGTGATATTTAAACCCTTATCAGATTTGGATTTCAACTCTCAAAATTTTTAGTTTGTTTTGAATTTTCTCTTATTCCCAGTTATACAGTAACATGCTGCAACTTGCAGCTACATTTCCCTCCATCTCTAAATTCTCCTCTTCTCTACAATTCCCTCTCATCTGTGAATACATCCCCCTCTTCAAATGGACTAACTATAGCAGCAGTTAGCCCACTTGACAGTGGCTTAAGCCACTACTGCTGCTAAACAAAACACCCTGAACAGCACATTCTCTTCCCTTCCCACGTTCTCTGACAGTAGCTTAGCTGCTGTTTAAAATGAAATAAAAACTTAATTAACCCTTCTTCCTAACTTCCTACTAAAGCCTACTTATATATACATAATTCTCACACTGTAAATATACATATCCATACTATTATAACTATAATATACAGCCTGATTATGTAAGTATACATACATAGATATACTATAAATGCTGCATGAACTTGTATATAAATCGATATACATCTGTAATCTATGTAAATATATGTATAAATACTAAACTATTATGTATGTATTTACTTAATTTTGTATATATATACAGAGACAGAGATATATTTACTTATTTAGTAGCTATATTATAGATTAATTAGCTAAATTAATAATTTAGAGCTATAATTAAGTAAATAAATCTATAGACTTAGGTTAATATATATAGTAAGTAATTTAAGTTAGTTAAAGTGTATTTATACCTATTGTATTTACTGTTAACATAGTTTTAACTTATAAACACCCAGAAGTGCTATTTCAACCTAAATAAAACAGAAATAAATTTGTAACAATACAATAAAAATATGTATAAAATACCTAAGTATGTAAATTAAATCTGTATAAGGTCAATTAGACCATTTACTAATTATTTTATAAGTAATTAACTATTTAATCACCTAAATCAACCTGTATAATCAGCCTAGTTTAGCGAATTTATTTGTATAGTAAACATAATTAAAAGTCAAAATTAATTAATCAATTATGTAGTATTATGTAAATACTTTATTAACTATATTTTATTTTATTTTTTTTAGTAATTTATGGCCCCCAAATCGAGGGCCAAAAGCACGTACAGACGCAGCTGCGCCTGATTTCCAGCGCACCACATCGTTCGCTGCAAATCAAGCGCAGCGCTGTAAACTGAATTTCTACTTATGTTTAGGCGGTCGTCACGGGCACCCGAAAGACAATGCCATGCCATTCGACCCGATTACCCAATACGCTCTGAACCGTCTGATATGCGATGATATTTTGAACATGTGATGTGTGTGCGCCGGGGGCCCGAGCGTGGGGGAGTTGTTATGGCACATGGCTGAGGCCCTGCGCTTAGTATGGAAACGTAATTTAGCCACCTAATTAAAGATCAGGGCGTGCTTAGTAGAGGTCAGCTCCCGCCCTCTGGGTGCAGCATATCCCTCGGAAAGCGCGCCCATAAATTAAACAAATTTTAAACTGAATAATAAAAAGCTAATGACGGTTGCTTAATCCCCTTCGCTGCAGCACTTGAAAACTCTGTTAAGGCCGAAACATACCACAGAAACAAAAGAGAAGAAGAAACGTCGCTATAGCCCATTACATTTGTATAAATAAACCCATATAATTACTAACAGAATAAAATGAGACTATAAACGTCGCTAAAGACCTCAGTTTGCTTCTTTAGGTTGTATATAGTGTTTTCTGAGATTTAGTGACGCTTATATCTGTCACTGAAACTGCTGTATATGTTACTATAAATAACAAACTGATAAGTTAAGTCTCTACACCATTGCATCCTAAGGTATTATATACTATCATGTTAGTACTAATAAGATAACTTGTAAATACATAGTTTAGAGTATAATAATAGATTGTTTGATGCTTGTTCATAGTTAGTATTTTTGCAAGCATTTCTTAGTAATTAGGTAAATAAAACATACATTCATTCATTCTTTAATAAGATGTAAAGTTTCTTTTTGGAATTAGAGGATAATTTTGAGATCAAAGAGTGACCGATGTAATTCAATAAATTGCCTCCCAGTGAACGACCTGGAACAAAACCAGTAAAAATTAGATAAATAAGAAAATGATAATAATGGTTGTAATGACTGGTACTCACCCATACTCACCACTATACGACATTCTTAATGTTATATTATACACCCTATACTACAATGACATGATCATAACAATAATCATTCATCATCATACAACCATTGTACACATCATTTTTTGGCGCCGTTGCCGGGGAGGCAACGCTCTTTACGCCAAAATTACCCTTTAATTCATTTGTATATAGAAATTCTTCATTTCATTTCATTCATTGATTGCAATTGCTTTCTTCCATTGATTTATTTGTGTATACATTCCTTTATTCTTTTACTAATCATTTATTTTTCCACAGCACTTGAGGAGGAGGAGAAGCAGTATCATCATCCAGGTAGAGGTCGTCTTCTTGGTGGAGTTTTGCCTCGGAGTAGCTGTAGGATTAGCAATAGAAGTAGTCTAGTTTAGATAGTTTTAGGTATATTAATTAGGATAAAGTGTTAGTCATAAGTTGTGGAAGCCTGTTCTCACACATTCATTGTAATAATTTTGGACTGTCTAGACTTTATCTTCTTTTTCTCGATTTTTTGATTTCGATTTTCCGAGTTAATTTCTTTTCTTCTTTTTGTTTATTGCATATAAAAAAAAAATCAAAAAAATCAAAAAATCAAAAAGATCTCATACTTATCTAGCAGCGGCATAACCTTAGGCATCCACTTTTAGGATTGCATATCTTTCCTGCTAGATTTTAATTCAAGTCAAATCTGCATTAGAAGATTGCTGGAGTCAGGTACGCATTTCTTACCTAACTCTAACTCCTGCCATATTTGCATTTGACTTAAAGTTAAGAAGACCACTACTTGTTCTGAATTTATTAAAAAGTGAAAGGAGCAGCATAGAAAACACATTTTAATCACTTCAATCAAATCAAAAGGAGATATTCAAAATTGGGTGAAACTATGTTTGAGATTTTAATCGCCTTGTGTTGAATGTTATCGTGCACACAGCACGATCACTTAAGGCCACAATACAAGGGTTTCTACCTCATCTTTCTGCAACCACAGGATCTGGATTCGCACGGCCAGTCTTATCCAGATTCCCAGTGGATTTTAGAGGTCTGCACATTGCTAGGTTTATCTTAGGATGCGTACAATTGTTTGAAACAATTGCTTGCGTACAACATAATTTTGCGTAGCAGCCTTGAGGAAAAATTTCTCCGATTTGTTTCGATTGATTGGTCTTCTTGAATTGAGATTTTATTGGGATTCTTCTGTTTTTATTGTGAACATTATTAAAATTTTCCCATTGAGTTGGATCGAATTGTAGTAAACGTGATTTCAAAAACCAACTTAATGGAAGGTAGGAGATCCCAAAACCCAGAACTTGTACTCCCCTTGGGTACTGCTACCCAAGCTACTACATCTTTCTCTTTGCCCTCCACTTCTAATCCTTTACCTCCCGAGTCTCAAAATCCTATTCACAATCCCATTCACCAAGAGGATGATCTTGAGTCGTCATAATTTGAGGATTTTGAAGAACTTCCTCCAGACTTAGTTGCACATCCTCTACCACAGCAACCACCTATCCCTAGGTTCCAACCTCCACCTTATCCTAATTATCCTAATCCACCCCTGGAGAGAGGACCTATGCCTCATCTTCAGTACCTTTTCGATACACAACTACAAATGAATACCTTAATCCAATAGCTGCAACAGCTTGCTCAAGCTGTAAATCTTTTAGCTAACCCCCAACCACAACCACTTCAACCTAGAAATCCTCAGGCACCACCCCAACCCCGTAGCCCTCAACTACGGGATTATTATAATCCCGCAGTTGCCCAACCAATGCTTGTGGTACGTTATCCCAGTGGGGGTCGTGCTGCTGAACTGAAGCCGAACATTATAGCACTCATTCCTCTCTTCCATGGACTTGCTTCTGAGGACCCTTTTCAGCATTTAGAGGAGCTGAAGAATCTTGCCCAAACTTCGGGTCCGCAAGGACATGATCAACACACGCTTTTGATGAAAATGTTCTCCTTTTCATTAAAAGATAAGGCAGCCTTTTGGTTTAGAACACTTGCACGGACTACACCTATAGATTCCTGGGCTTCTTTAGAACATGAGTTCTTAAAGAAGTACTTTCCTGTAGGCCGCACTAATGCCTTAAGGCGTGCCATCACCACCTTCACCCAGAATTCAGGAGAACCTATGTGATGGTCGGCCTGGATAGGTTATTAATATGATATTTTTATCGTTGAAATGTGTATAGTGGTTAACCTAATTCAGACCTAACCATCTCTTTACAAAATTTTTAACCTGGCCTAATTGATTTTATCTTGTCACTTTTAAGCCCAGGGTCGAACTCAGGGAAGTGGGGTTCAAGTCGAGTTTCTACGTTTTCCTTAAAACGCGTCTCTTCCGTTCGTTTATTCTGTTTTTGGTATTTTTCTTATTTAGGTTTTTTTTCTGGTAATCCTTGTTCTTGAGGCACACCCTCAAAATTGTGTCCTTGGCTTTTAGCCAAAACAGAGTTTCAAAACACGTCTTGCTACTTGCAAGATGGGGTACCTGCAAATCAAAGATTATCTTTTCACTTTTATACCTTTTTTTTTTATCTTTTTACTAAGGAAGCTATCAGATAGAAAGTAAATATAGTAGCTATAGATATATATTTATATGTAGTATATATATAAAGGGGTGGGGGTGGAGGTGACGATGGAGTGTAGCACTATGTCGAGTCAGCCGACGTCTAGAGAGACGCAACCAACACGACTAGGTGCCGCGTGGAGTGTGGATGGAGGATGGATGATGTATGGGACCACGCTTTTTGTACACGCTGTATCGCAGAATATCAGCAACTGGTGCAAATATTCCCGCGATACAGCGTATAGTAAATAACGTGAAAATATATGTACATATGTATGTATATAAATGTATAAGTATATATGTATAGATATATATAGATAGATATATATATATATATATAGGTGTATATATATATATATATATGTATATATGTATATAGCTATGTATATATGTATATAAGTATATATATATAATACTATATAGATATATATATATATATGTATATAGGTATATATGTATCTAGATATATATGTATATATATATATGTGTATATGTATAAGTATATAGATATGTATATATATATATATGTATATGAGTATGTGTATATATATATATATATATATTATATATGTATATGTATATATATATTATATTATATGTATGTATACATAACTATATAGATATACTATGTATATATAAGTATATATATATAGATATATGTATATGTATATATATATATATATATATATATGTATGTATATAAGTTACTATTAGTGTGTGAGTGTGTGTGAAAGTGTGAGTGTAGATGTCTGTGTGCGTCGGTGTAGTGTGTGAGAAAGTGTTGTGAGAGAGAGTGAGAGAGAGAGAGAGAGAGAATGGGAGAGAGAGAGCAGGAGAGAGCTGGCAGGAGAGGAGAGAACGGAGGCAGCCGCACTGCAGGAGGCGAGGGAGCACGTTTTAAGTCGTCTGCAGTCGAAGGTCGTCGTCTGAAGGTCGCGGGCACACGGGGGCGTACTCGCGCAGAGGAGATGAGGAGTCTGCGTCGACCTGCTGCGAGCGCGGAGGCTCGCGACAGCGCGCTCGGAGAAGGAGGCGGGGAGTCTGCAGGCACGCGCGGGCGCTTGCAGAGGCTGGTAGGGAGGCAGGGAGACGCTTGGCCGGCCGCTGCAGAGGTGTGCAGCGGCCGGTTGTGGGTGCGGAGGGCGGGCGACAGAGCGTACTGACGGAAGCGGGGAAGGTCTGCAGGCACGCGCGGAGTGGCTGGGGCGCTTGCAGACGCTCGCGGAAGCTGCGGGGGCCGCTGCCGCTGCTGCTGCTGCTGCTTCCGCTTAGCTGCTGCTGCTGCTGCTCCGCTTAGCTGCTGCGGCTGCTTCCGCTTAGCTGCTGCTGCTGCTGCTCCGCTTAGCTGCTGCTGCTGCTTCCGCTTAGCTGCTGCTGCTGCTGCTCCGCTTAGCTGCTGCTGCTGCTTCAAGCTTCAGACCTTGAAGCGGCAGCAATGGCTAGAAGTGCGAGAACGGAAAACAAATGAAAACAGAGAGCCACCACGCCCACCGGCTCTTTGAAGAGCTGGGCGGTGATGGTCTCACTGTGGTGGTGTGCACCACAGTGAGCTCCTGCCCGCCGGGTTTCTCCTCGGAGGAGGACCGACGTATGGAGGGGAGAGGGAGGAGAGGAAGGTGGCGGCCTGCTGGTGGTGTTTCTTTCTTGCTGCAGCCAGCCGCAGCTGCGTATTGCAGCAATGTTCCCCCCTCCCCTCGTCGCGAGGAAGAGCTGCGGCTTTATAGAGGAGGAGAGCATGGCGGGGAGGCATGGCAGCAGCAGGGAGAGGCGTTGGAGAGTGGCTGCTGCAGGGAGAGGCGCGGGAAGGACAACAGGGAGAGGCGGGAGTGCTGCATGCGGCTGCGGGAAGGCGCATGGCGTGGACGAAATTCAGCCGCGGGAAGAAGAAAAACCGTGGGAAGAAGAAAGAAAGATGAAAATAAAATATGGAGAGGGGACTTTTGCAAAGAGACACTTGAAGAAAAATGTAAAAATGCAAGCCATTTATTCCATTCTCTTCTCCTCTCAATTAAATGCATGCATGCAAGCGTTTTTACAAATGCAACTACAGGATTATAATATACATAGTTAATGCTAGAAAATAGCATAAGAAGGCGTTCTTATAGGCGTGTTTTGAGGTGCAAACATATACCCCCATGCCTATCTTTTGCTAGTCCCTAGCAAAACCGTATTTAGAAATGATCTTAAGCTGAAGATTTTCTTCTGAGGTGATATAGGTGTGTTTATTATCGAATATTGTGAGAACCAATTGTAAAGAAGATTACCAGTACTTTAAGTCTCAAATGACATAGATCATCTCTCAACTAACCAGGACTCTTGATATTTAAACCTTAAGTACGATTTCCAGGACCCAGGAGGTTTTGCCGTACTCGAGAGCTCAAGAGGTTATGGTTTGTGCATAGTGATGGATCAAGACTAACCAGATGAACCTTAAGACTCACTCCCAGGGTTTCACGAATTTTTAAGTACAGGTTGGTCCCAATTTCAGCTCGTGTTTTCGGATTGACCCTTAAGATGATTACGGAAAACTCAACTCCCATTTTTGATTTTTTTTCTTTCTTTTTTTTTTTTTTTTTTTTTTTTTTTTTTTTGTGGCTCACCGAAAAATAAAGTATACAGACATTTATGAGATATACTGACTCTTTTATATTTTTTTCTTTTCTTCTTTTTTTTTTTTTTTTTTTTTTTCAACTCCTTTTTTTTTTTTTTTCTTTTTGGTGGGAGAGTTTCTTTTTGGTGGAAAGAGCCACTCCTAAACACAAGACTAAAGCTTGGGATAAAAAGTCTACCTGCACGCACAGGTAAGGACTCCACCTTTCCTAATGAACACTAGGGTTGGATCTTATGTTCACCTGATCTTTCCTGATATGTGTAGTGTGAACCAAGTTTACTTAAGCTCTCAAGAAAAAACAAACCAACGAATCCTGTACTGGTGTCTCAGGTACAAGAAACGTTCTTAGTTAGGAGAGATTTTGATCTATTTCGTCAATGCTTTAAGTGAATTAAGCCGAGCCTGAGCGAATCAAGCTTCTGTGGCCTGGAAATTCTTCAAAACAGAGGTTGAATATCCATAAACACTTATTGTATTTTTGTTTCAGCTTTTAGATCATTACTAAACACCATTTATTACTAATATATATATATATATATATATTTTTTTTTTTTTCTTTTCTTTTTTCTTTTTCTTGCATATTTATAAATAGGTGGTAATTGTCTGATACCATAAAATACCCGGATCCTATGGATGCCTATCCACCCCCCCATGCCAAATAATGCTATGTCCTCATATGCATGCAAGGAAAGGCAGAGAACGGACGACAGATCGGGTAACAGGAGCTGAGGTTTAGGGTATAAATCAGGGTGGAAGGGTGGGTGGATGGTGGGTGGTGAAGAGAAAAGCGAAGTAATCGCGATAGAGGCGTGAAAAGTAATGGTGGATGGTGAGAGATTTGGCGTTTTCTGGGACGAGAGTGTCCCAGGCGGATCAGAAAACAGATCAGGAAGAGGAAGTTGGCCCTTAGATTGGCCAAGAAGGGGGGCTTTTTGGATAGATGGATCCAAAAGGGAATAGCCCCGGTGAGTAAGATGTGGGCTCAAGGTCCCAGTGTGGATTTGCAAATCCGCCTGATTTAGCGGGAAAGAAAGGGCAATCCGGTCTTCCATAGTGTGGACCAGCGGTGAGCAGCCCGGCAATGACTCAGACCACGAGGTATGGGAAGCGGAGAAAACCTCGTCAGAAGTCTGGTCAGGAGAAGGTACAGGAATAGGGAGGGATTGGGGAACGTCACAGTTTGTGTTGGTCAGGCAGTCGTCAGGTAATTTGCAGCAGTCTGAATCGGCTCCAATTAGTTCGATACACGTACTGACAGTCACGTCCTCGTCAGACGTGTCATCCTTGATGTGATCACTATCATCATAAGAGTGCGGTGCTGTAGCGGGATTAACCTGAAATCCCGAAGGAATACTCGGAGCTTGCAGAATTTGATGAACCTGTTCCTGAGAAGGTTGTACCTGTGGTTGCGGACCACAGGGTACAAAGTTTTGCGGGTTTGGAACAGGTTGGGCGGGAAAAGTGCCCTGAGATCGAGTCACCATGCTTAGTTGACTGATCTCAGCATTCTGCTGCGCCAAATGCTGAAGAGAGGTCATGTTTTCTTTATGGCGCTTTGACATTTCCGTCATCATTCGCATCAATTTATCAAGAGGTTTTGATGCGTGTTTGGTTTTCTGTACACAAGGGCCTGATGGCAGAGTTGCCATAGGATTAGACTGGGCCCTTGGGATGACGGGTGCGGACGATCGCATTGGTCCACCAGCGGGGTTTCGACGCTGCGGGTTGTTGGACCATGCAAAATTGGGATGATTGTGCCACCCTGGGTTATACGTGGCAGAAAACGGGTTATTCCCCAGGGTGCAGGCATCTTCTATGCCAGAAGACGTGTCCGCATATGTGTCCGAGTACACGGAGGCTTGGTCCTCCATGTTGAAATACTGGCTCGCAGAAGCCAGTTCCACATGACTTACCGAGTCGCTTGGCGCAACACTCGATAAGGAAGGTCTTACAGGGTTTCCAGGGATAAGCCTGGTGTTGAAAGAATTGAAATTGTGACGAAGTGGTGAGGCGGAGGTGTGTGCCATGTTTGTGGAGGAGGAGGATGATTCGGCTCTTTTTCTAGATTTATCAGTCAATACAAGCAATTCAGGGTTTTGTGACCTCCCAAACATGCACTACCGCAGGAAGAATTGGGGAGATGAGATGGGAAAAGGGATGAGAGAAATGACGCCGCAAAGGTACACTTGATTACAAATCAATACAGTCAAGTTCCTAACCTCTACAGTGTGCCCTTAGACCTAAAGATCTAAGTTACCTACTATCACGAACTACGGAACCGAATGCGAGCACCGCGGAACCACCGGGCCAGATTGAAAGGCCGTTTGCCCCAGTCTTAGACACCCGATAGCACGCGGGAACTCTCACCAGCACGTAGCCGCTACACGTAGGTAGTTAGACCTCCAATCCTTAAAAGGGTCAAGTTACTACCAGTTTTAATTAGAGGCTTAGGGTCAAGTGCTTTTGGAATGTAAAGGGCGTTGTTTACGGGTAATGCCCAAGTGATTGATTTTAAGAGTGTGTAAGAACAAGCATGCAACGGGGAAATCTCCCCGAATTGAAGTTTTTATTGGCGAATGGTTTTTAGAGTTCAGCCTTAAGTAGTATGAATTTTAGGGTTTTGCTGAATTACCAATTCAACCAATCTCCGGGTTTTTGCAAAAATACAGGTTTTCCTTCTAAAGCCCAAGAAACCCTTCTTCAATTATCAATTAGTTAATGCATGCTAAAATGCAATGGGCTACCCTAAATGGAGATTTCTAAGTGTGGATGCACGAATCAGTTTTATATCAATGTGACAGGGAGCCAAAACACTTCAAGTCAAGTGCTCCCAATCACCAGAAAGATATCCACACACAAGGCTTCAACCAACAGATAAAGAAACTAAAACTGTTGGGGTTGAAGTATTCAGGATCGAATCACAGGCAAGTTTGAAAAGTCGTGGTGGGGTTGGAATCAACTCAATTCCAAATCTCCCCACCAAAAATGTGATCCTGAATTAAAGATAATTGAGGCAAAAGAGGGATACAAGCAATCTTTTTCTTTGCCTCAAAGAATACTTCCCATGGCGAAAAATCTAAGAATCAAGATTCTAGAATTTTCGCTATGCGAAGTAAGGCAGGAAATCCCGGGGCAGTGGGAGTGAAGACAACCAATCAATCAAGTGAATTTTAATCCACTTGCCCTCAAGAAATCCCAAGAAGTTTTTCTAATTTTTAGTTTTAAAATTTTTTTTTTTTTTTTTTTTTTTGTGTGGTGGCAAGTTAACCCTAATTTGATGAGAAAAGAAAACCTACTTGTTCGGCAACGTGTGCGAAGTTCCAATGCGATGTCGGCGTCTTCACGCTCTCGTTACCGCCTTGGATCTGCTCACGTCCTCGACTTTGTCAGCCTTCTTCTCCTTCCACCAGGTTCACCTGCACACCAAATACCCGTGAAGAGAGAAGAGACAAATTTAAAGGAATTGGATAGAAACTTACTCGAAAGCGCACCTCCCCGGCAACGGCGCCAGAAAAGCTATGATGGTCGGCCTGGATAGGTTATTAATATGATATTTTTATCGTTGAAATGTGTATAGTGGTTAACCTAATTCAGACCTAACCATCTCTTTACAAAATTTTTAACCTGGCCTAATTGATTTTATCTTGTCACTTTTAAGCCCAGGGTCGAACTCAGGGAAGTGGGGTTCAAGTCGAGTTTCTACGTTTTCCTTAAAACGCGTCTCTTCCGTTCGTTTATTCTGTTTTTGGTATTTTTCTTATTTAGGTTTTTTTTCTGGTAATCCTTGTTCTTGAGGCACACCCTCAAAATTGTGTCCTTGGCTTTTAGCCAAAACAGAGTTTCAAAACACGTCTTGCTACTTGCAAGATGGGGTACCTGCAAATCAAAGATTATCTTTTCACTTTTATACCTTTTTTTTTTATCTTTTTACTAAGGAAGCTATCAGATAGAAAGTAAATATAGTAGCTATAGATATATATTTATATGTAGTATATACATAAAGGGGTGGGGGTGGAGGTGACGATGGAGTGTAGCACTATGTCGAGTCAGCCGACGTCTAGAGAGACGCAACCAACACTACTAGGTGCCGCGTGGAGTGTGGATGGAGGATGGATGATGTATGGGACCACGCTTTTTGTACACGCTGTATCGCAGAATATCAGCAACTGGTGCAAATATTCCCGCGATACAGCGTATAGTAAATAACGTGAAAATATATGTACATATGTATGTATATAAATGTATAAGTATATATGTATAGATATATATAGATAGATATATATATATATAGGTGTATATATATATATATATATATGTATATATGTATATAGCTATGTATATATGTATATAAGTATATATATATAATACTATATAGATATATATATATATATATGTACATAGGTATATATGTATCTAGATATATATGTATATATATATATGTGTATATGTATAAGTATATAGATATGTATATATATATATATGTATATGAGTATGTGTATATATATATATATATATATTATATATGTATATGTATATATATATTATATTATATGTATGTATACATAACTATATAGATATACTACGTATATATAAGTATATATATATAGATATATGTATATGTATATATATATATATATATATATATATATATGTATGTATATAAGTTACTATTAGTGTGTGAGTGTGTGTGAAAGTGTGAGTGTAGATGTCTGTGTGCGTCGGTGTAGTGTGTGAGAAAGTGTTGTGAGAGAGAGTGAGAGAGAGAGAGAGAGAGAATGGGAGAGAGAGAGTAGGAGAGAGCTGGCAGGAGAGGAGAGAACGGAGGCAGCCGCACTGCAGGAGGCGAGGGAGCACGTTTTAAGTCGTCTGCAGTCGAAGGCCGTCGTCTGAAGGTCGCGGGCGCACGGGGGCGTACTCGCGCAGAGGAGATGAGGAGTCTGCGTCGACCTGCTGCGAGCGCGGAGGCTCGCGACAGCGCGCTCGGAGAAGGAGGCGGGGAGTCTGCAGGCACGCGCGGGCGCTTGCAGAGGCTGGTAGGGAGGCAGGGAGACGCTTGGCCGGCCGCTGCAGAGGTGTGCAGCGGCCGGTTGTGGGTACGGAGGGCGGGCGACAGAGCGTACTGACGGAAGCGGGGAAGGTCTGCAGGCACGCGTGGAGTGGCTGGGGCGCTTGCAGACGCTCGCGGAAGCTGCGGGGGCCGCTGCCGCTGCTGCTGCTGCTGCTTCCGCTTAGCTGCTGCTGCTGCTGCTCCGCTTAGCTGCTGCTGCTGCTGCTCCGCTTAGCTGCTGCTGCTGCTTCCGCTTAGCTGCTGCTGCTGCTGCTCCGCTTAGCTGCTGCTGCTGCTTCAAGCTTCAGACCTTGAAGCGGCAGCAATGGCTAGAAGTGCGAGAACGGAAAACAAATGAAAACAGAGAGCCACCACGCCCACCGGCTCTTTGAAGAGCTGGGCGGTGATGGTCTCACTGTGGTGGTGTGCACCACAGTGAGCTCCTGCCCGCCGGGTTTCTCCTCGGAGGAGGACCGACGTATGGAGGGGAGAGGGAGGAGAGGAAGGTGGCGGCCTGCTGGTGGTGTTTCTTTCTTGCTGCAGCCAGCCGCAGCTGCGTATTGCAGCAATGTTCCCCCCTCCCCTCGTCGCGAGGAAGAGCTGCGGCTTTATAGAGGAGGAGAGCATGGCGGGGAGGCATGGCAGCAGCAGGGAGAGGCGTTGGAGAGTGGCTGCTGCAGGGAGAGGCGCGGGAAGGACAGCAGGGAGAGGCGGGAGTGCTGCATGCGGCTGCGGGAAGGCGCATGGCGTGGACGAAATTCAGCCGCGGGAAGAAGAAAAACCGTGGGAAGAAGAAAGAAAGATGAAAATAAAATATGGAGAGGGGACTTTTGCAAAGAGACACTTGAAGAAAAATGTAAAAATGCAAGCCATTTATTCCATTCTCTTCTCCTCTCAATTAAATGCATGCATGCAAGCGTTTTTACAAATGCAACTACAGGATTATAATATACATAGTTAATGCTAGAAAATAGCATAAGAAGGCGTTCTTATAGGCGTGTTTTGAGGTGCAAACACTATGCACGAGGATTGGGAGAGATTCCACGAGCTTCTGGGAAAATGTCCCCACCATGGTGTCCCACGCTGGCAACAGGTCCAGATCTTCTACCATGGGCTCCATGATGACACACGGAATTTTGTAGATGCCGCTTGTGGAGGAAATTTCCTGTGTCGGGACGAGGACTCAGCCTTTGAGCTCTTTGAAGGCATGGCCGAAAACTCTATTAATAATGCTTCAATGAGCGTGTTTAATAGAAAGTCCTCACATTCCCACTCACACACGGGGGTACATGAAGCCCAATCCAGTAGCAAAGACTTAGAGATAGTGGCTAGTCAATTGGATAAAGTGAGCTTAATCGAGAAGAAAGTAGATGAAGTATGGAAATTTCTCTGAAAACACCCATCTTCTTCTTCTCAGTCACCAGCACAAAACACTTCTTCTCAGTTTCCCACAAGGAGGGAAACTGTGAATAACCTTTCTGTGACACAAACTGCATTACCGGATTTTCCATTTCTATATCCTTCACCGGTTGGAGGAACCTTTGTTCCTCCCTTCACTGACTTCCCTGCACCTTCTGGAGCTTCGGAGGAGCTCCATGCCATTCACAATGACCCTTTCGGACAAACCTATAACCCTGGATGGCGCAGTCATCCAAATTTCTCGTGGTCGGGAAATTCACAGAGACCTCCTTTTCAACAACCTTCTGCACCACCACTGCACAACCCGATCCGAGCACCACCTCCACAATCACACGGATATCCACCGCATGCCTACCAGCAACCCCAACCCAGGCCCACCCAATACTCTCAATCTGGGCCTACACGAAATGACCAGCTGGGGTCTATCATGGAAACTCTTGCTGATATGCAACAACAGAATATTGCTATGCAGCAGAAACAAGACGCGGCATTAGCTGAGATGAGAGCCCAGCTATCACACTTGACGAAGTCCCGTCAACCACATTCACTCCCATCCCAAGCACAACCCAACCCTAGGAACATACCTGCTCAAAGGTATGTCCAACCTAGACCTGCACTGCAAGATCAAACACATGACATTTCACAACCAGTGCACAACACTGAATTCTTCACTGATTCAAATTCTTCTCTTGCACAAACACAACCACCTCTGCTACATAACACTGAATTGACATGATCTTGAGACTTTTTGATAATGGAGCCATTGAGATCACTGAACTTGACAAATTTGAACCCTTTATTGTTAATGGACAAAGACTGAAACCTTTCATTGAGCCGCATGATCTCAGACTTGTCAATTCCACCATTTCGCTCCTACATTTTGAACTACCAACTAAGTTTTCGCCTAGCTGAAGGCGTTAAACTTAGCAAACACCTACCCTTGTATATAGCTATTTTACACCTTTCTTACTCTTGCCTTTATTTGCATATAGTGTCTACCCTTGCATTCTGAGCATACATTCATTGACACACATGTCATGCATTTCACTTCTTAGCCCGACTGTTCACTCTGATCCTAGATCAGACTTAAAATCGTCCGCACAGAGATTTTATTTCCTCATTCCGACTTCCTTCCATCACCCAGTCTAGGATAGTGAAAAGCAGAGCATGCATTTGCATCCACCCTATTCATTCAATGAGGACATTGAAACATTTAAGCATGGGGGGTGTAAATGGTAAACCATTTAAACCAAAATGCAATTGTAGACACAACTACAGTATATATAGTATTATAAAAAAATTATATACTTCAAAAGAAATTGAAAAATTTTTGAAAAAAAATACAAAAAAATAACAAATCAGAAAAATTCCAAAAACACAATAAGGGACATGTACTTTATTTGAAGGAGGACATTCATTTCAAGAAGGGAGGGAGAAAAAGAAAAGATAAGTGTTTAAATACGATCTTATAGCTAAAAACAAAAAAAAATATAGAATAAGTGTCTATGGACATTCAACCGTTACTGGTTTGACCTGTCGGGCCATAGGAGCTTGATACAAGCTTAGGCTTAATACACTTCGAGCCTTGACAAGATAGACTACAGTCTCTCCTAACTTTAGGACAATTCTTGTACCTGAGTCACCAGTATAGGATTCGTTGGTTTGCTTTGACTTAGGAGTCTAAGTAACCTTGGCTTACACTACACAGTGTCAGGAAAGACCACTTGAACCTAAACCTCAACCCTTGTGTTCATTAGGGAAGGTGGAGTCCTTACCTGTGCATGCAGGTAGACTCTTTGTCCTAATCTTTAGTCTTGTGTCTAGGAGAAGCCCTTTCCACAAAAAAAAATCCACCCACCAAATACAGTGCGCTCTACCAAATAAGTTCCGAAGACATACTGTTAAAAAAAAAAAAAAGAAAGTCAAGTATGTTCTCCAAAACCTCAGAAAAACAACTCTTCCACCAAAAATGTTTTCAGGGTTCAAAACAATACCCTGTTTGTCCACCAAAAAAATTCTTCTTTGAGCCACAAATACAATAAGGGTTGGGTATGAATACCATCAATTTTTGAGAGTCATCTGAAAGCATGAGCTGAAGTTAGGACCAACCTGGACTTAAAAAGAAGTGAAACCCCAGGATTGAGCCTTAGAATTCACCTGGTTAGTCCTGACTTATCACAAAGCACAGCCATAACTTCATAGCATTCTGAGTCTCTGTAAAACCCCCTAAGTCCTGGAATTCGACTTAAGGTTTAAATATCAAGAGTCCTTGTTGGTTGAGAGATGGTCTATGTCATTTAAGCCTCGAGTTCTGGTAGGTTATCCTCAGTAACAAGGTTCTCACAATGTCCAAAAACACAGTTGGTTTATTGAAAAAAAAATTTTCAGCTTAAAGATCATCCTAAACACTTAAAAATTTTTGAAAGAAGAAAAAGATATCTCTTCACACTTACCTTGCTGATAATTAAATTGCCATACGCTTCAACAGATTGTTTGCTAAGGGACAAGCAAAACGTAAGCATGGGGGTATGATGAGTGGCTACTCATCATGGCTAAAAGAACAAAATTAAGCTAGACACTAAGCAAAATAATATCAAATTAACATATAAAAAGGGTTAAGTGTCGGAATTAAAGAAAACACCTAAAACTTTTTAATGTGTGTTAAAACCTCCTAATTAGGTCACAAAAATGAGATATTCTGAAAACTAAAGAACAAATGATGATCCATGCATCAATTGAACACATAAACAAGTTTGAAAAGACAAATCAGAAGTAAAATCAATGTCTTAAATATTCAATTAAGCACATGTGAAAATTTGAAAGCAATTGGACATCATTTAGGCTTAGAAATAAATAGATTACAATTAGGTCCTTCATGCATTACATTTCTACCCTTCAAAACTCCTTCTTGGACCTTTTTGCAAGCCGCAGGGACCCTTCTGTATGACTGCAAGGCCCTTCCAGTTATAGTTCTTCTCACTTTTGGACCTGCACGCTATTCTTCTACCCGTTCGTTCAAGGGTCTTCCTGCAAGTTTTCCCTCATTTCAGTGAGAAGCCTGTGTTCTTCACGCGCACTGTAGCACGTGAAGAACATAGCCATTCTCGACCGTCCATCGCACTTTTGATCTCGATCTGCGACTAGAATCAAATGGAACCTTCGCGTGATTCGGTGCGTGCGTTCACCTCTCTTCCCAGATCTCATCTGACGGTCAGATATCTCTCTTGACTCGCCGTGCGCTCTACCCATCTCATCCTCACCGCCGGCTTGAATTTGATTATCCTCACCCTTGCGGTGATTCCAATCACTGAGCTACTATTTAAGCACCTCAGTTGTGTCGTGCGCAAGGGATCGCTCCCTCCTACATCTCTTAGCGATTAGTTCATCCACTCCAGTCTCTCCTCCTCATGTAGCCCCTGATTTCACAGCCACCGGCTGTCGAATCATCGCCTGCTCTCGGCCCTCCTCGTCACTAAGGACCTCGTAGCACCTGAGGACGACCCTGGAGTCTCACTAGCAGACTCTTCCCTCTGCTGGAGTCACCTTCTTCCTTTCTTCCTCCTTAGCTGCCGGCTAAGGACCCATAGGTCCCATTCTTCCTTTTAGTTTAGGTTTGTAATTCTGCACAATTAGTGTTAGTTGTAGTCTACAGTAGTTTAGATTAAATTTAGCTTTAATTGTTAGTGTTTAATGTTAGCTGTAGTTTTGATTAGTCTTAGGAGTAGAATTAGCATTAGACCCCCTCCCTCACCTCCTCTGATCAGTCCAGATCAAAGGGGAAGAATCATCTGTTCATTGTTCAATTGATCTCCCTCTTCATGTTTTATTTTTCCACCATCCAATTCTGATTTATGTTTCTTTTAACGATGAATTTTTCATCATTCACCCACACATCCGGACCCAATTTCAGATCTGATGGTGTACTACATTAGATCTGAAATTGGCGTCACAAGTACCATTTGGGGCTTCTCACTCACCCCATTTGTGTTCACAAAAGCCCCTTTTATTTTAGATTGATTGCCTCAGTTTGTCAGATTCACTTTAACATGGATTTTAAAGAATTTTGCTCTCTGGATTGCCTTGACAGATCTGACAAATTGAAGGGATTTTGGTTTTCCTTGTGGGCAAGGACTCTGAGAAGTTCTCTGGTGATAGAGAACAACTTAGAAGAGCCTTTCATGAATCTGTTTCTACCTTGATCTGAATGCATTCGCAAGCTTTTATAAATTCCTTTAATGCGTTCTTAGTCTGTTTTGCCATTTCAGAACTGCCATACACCACCTGTTTTGATGATTATTTTTGTATGGTGATTTCCTAACCTAAGAAGTTCTCCATACTCCTTAAGGTTGCAAGAAACTGGGATTGTATGTTTTTTTGGTTTTAATTGATTGAGTTAAGTTCTCCTTCTTGCTGTCTATAGCATTAGGAAGAACTAACTCAATGCCATTTGTTGTTTTGATCAGAAATGATGCTTTTGATAAGGGCTTTTTCTTGTTGGGTATTTGAACTGAATCCCTATGTGATTTTTGTGAGATTTAAACCCTTATCATATTTGGATTTCAACTCTCAAAATTTTTAGTTTGTTTTGAATTTTCTCTTATTCCCAGTTATACAGTAACATGCTGCAACTTGCAGCTACATTTCCCTCCATCTCTAAATTCTCCTCTTCTCTACAATTCCCCTCTCATCTGTGAATACATCCCCCTCTTCAAATGGACTAACTGCAACAGCAGTTAGCCCATTTGACAGTGGCTTAAGCCACTGCTACTGCTAAACAAAGCACCCTGGACAGCACATTCTCTTCCCTTCCCATCTTCTCTGACAATAGCTTAGCTGCTGTTTAAAATGAAATAAAAACTTAATTAACCCTTCTTCCTAACTTCCTTCTAAAGCCTACTTATATATACATAATTCTCACACTGTAAATATACATATCCATACTATTATAACTATAATATACAGCCTGATTATGTAAGTATACATACATAGATATACTGTAAATATTGCATGAACTTGTATATAAATCGATGTACATCTGTAATCTATGTAAATATATGTATAAATACTAAACTGTTATGTATGTATTTACTTAATTAGAGATATATTTACTTATTTAGTAGCTATATTATAGATTAATTAGCTAAATTAATAATTTAGAGCTATAATTAAGTAAATAAATCTATAGACTTAGGTTAATATATATAGTAAGTAATTTAAGTTAGTTAAAGTGTATTTATACCTATTGTATTTACTGCTAACTTAGTTTTGACCTATAAACACCCAGAACTGCTATTTTAACCTAAATAAAACCGAAATAAATTCGTAAAAATACAATAAAAATATGTATAAAATACTTAAGTATGTAAATTAAGTCTGTATAAGGTCAATTAGACCATTTACTAATTATTTTATAAGTAATTAACTATTTAATCACCTAAATCAACTAGTATAATCAGCCTAGTTTAGCGAATTTATTTGTATAGTAAACATAATTAAAATTCAAAATTAATTAATCAATTTTGTAGTATTATGTAAATACTTTATTAACCATATTTTATTTTATTTTTTTTAATAATTTATGGCCCCCAAATCGAGGGCCAAAAGCGCGATCATACGACATTCTTATTGTTATATTATACACCCTATACCACAACGACATGATCATGACAATAATCATTCATCATCATACAACCATTGTTACATCCAAAATTACAATGGTACGTCTGTACGTGCTTTTGTTCCAGCTGCCCTACATTCTCTGGGAATATTCCTACATTCTCTGCATTTGTTCCAGCTGCCTTTGAAATTCTTCCTGTGGATTTCCAAGTAGAGGAGGCTGTTGTTCGGCCATGGGATCAAATTGACCAAAATCCAACCTGTGCCTCCTAGAATATTCTAATGGTCCTTCCAATCAGGGATTCAATGATCGTCTTCCCATCATAAACTAGGAGAAGGTCGGGAGGACTGGGGATAGGGACCCTGCAGCGCAACAAAACAAGGTTGTCCTTAAGTGGGGTAGCCTAAGGATCTACTGACTCCCAAAACTCGCCTTAAGACTGTAAATGATTTACTCTACTTGCGTCTGTTTAATCCAACCAAATAGAAGGAGGGACTAGGCAGAAGGTTCTTCCTTCGGCTTTCGCCTCCTGTTCCTAATGTACCCCCAGCTGCGATCGTTTGACGCTACTCCCCTAGCTAGACATCAAATTAATCAGTACAAGTAAGTTAATCAAAAACAATCTCAGAGTAGGCCCTGAAGAGCGAATCAAACCTTAAGGCTAACGTCTACTAAATTTTATTAAGGCCTGGGATTGTGGTGCATATGGAATGTGATGGGCCCTTACAATGGGTTGTGCCCTTAATAATTGATTGAGATTTATGTAAATGCGTGCACAACCAGGGTTTTCAAGCAAGATTATTATGATGCGTAAATTTTAATGTTCAAATCTTGCTTAAGTAGCTTTTAGGGTTTCAAATTAGGTGAATTGCAATCAAGTTTCTAGGCAAACCAAGTTGTAAAACAAGGGTGAAGATTGTTTTCCTCTAAAATCAGAAAGAAAGTGGAGTGCCTGGAATATACCTAGATTGAAAACCATGAGGAGCTACTTGATGAGTTGGTTTTAAATAGAGTGGTGTGGCCCAAACAACTCAAACAATTGGCCACAATTGCACCACTAACTTAGGCACCCAAAGATGGTTAACCTAGAATGACTTCTACTCTGTTATGTGTTGCTTTGTGTGTACCGGTTCCATAGATCAGAATCCGGTTGAGTAGAAACAAATCAAGTTGATTAACTGCCTTGAATGTGGGTGTGTGTTGTGTGTTTGTTCAAAATTACCCCAGAAGATTATCTTTTTGTTATTTTTTTATGAATGAGGGTGGAATGAATGTGAGTGGAAATCCAAACAACCAAACTATTCCTAGGATTTATGCAAACACCTAGGTTAATTGGAATTTGGATTTAATGTGGCAAATGAAATCTATGGAGGGGGGAAAATGGGGAGCACTTACAGTTGTCTTCAACTGCACTTTACTCCAGTCTACCACTTGTTGATTCCTTGATGGAGGTCTCTGCAAAATAATAGACACAAGAGAAAGCAGGTTAGAAAATAATAAAGTGCAAAAAATGCAAAGAAAAAATCGGAAATCGTTGCCTCCCCGGCAACAGCGCCAAAATGTTGAACTTACGAATTGCTATGCTAACGTGTTTGATTTTGGAAAACCTGTCGTAGCAGCTTGAAAGCGAAGAATTCGTATTCAACAAATAAAATTTATACCAAAATTTGAATTCCAGGTCGAACATAGGAAGGCTACGTCAATCATATTCGCAATTATATTTTTTTTAGAATTTTTGAAAAGCAAGATGATGTAATTACAATGAAGCTATCAGACTAAAAGGAAGAGAGAGAGAGAGAACATGCATTCAATATTTCAAAATGTTTATACAATCAAACCAAATAAAAGTTACCCTAGAAAGCAGGAAATCGGCTACACTAGAAAGCAGGAAAATTCTACACTAAAAACGCTGTAAAGAAGAATCGGAGAGAAAAGTTATCCTCCTCGACGATTGCTTGGAGGACAAGCCGAACGGGACGATGCCTAGATGAAGGAGGATAGAGCAGGACGAAGGAGGACGAAGCAGAATAACGGGAATGGAGCAGCACGCCATCGTCGTCGTGGGATCCACTTCCGAAGGGGGACGAAAATTTGGACTTTATCTCACGAGGAGCATCCTGGGTGTGGGACAAGCTTCTCTTGAGCTTTGGGGAGGTAGAGAAGAGAAGGAAGGGATGAGAATTTCGTGTGGAGGGGGTCTCCTTTTATAATTGCAAGGAGTAGGGGCAAATTAGTCATTACATCTTTAAAACATTAAATAAGGGGTCTTTAGTGATGGATAAAATCGTCGCTAAAGCTCCAACGTGGGTGTAGTGGGCGCTCCCCACGCGCGCCTCCTCAGCTACTCACTCTCAACGCCTGCCCACGTTCATCCATCCACAGTCGTCCGATCGCGAGATCGGACAGCTTAAGATGCGCCTTCGCCTGCTACTGCGTGCCCACCCAATGCGTTTGATGCCGCGTGACACCACTCGTGCAATAGAGCGTGAACACTATTGTGCACCCGCAGCCATTGGATTGTGATCTGACGCACACTCGCACTCGCTCGCCCGCGCCCTTCTCCCCTTCGCTGCGGCTCGAACCCGCAGCTGCAGCTCGCGATAGTGCCTTTTACCGTTGCGCTACAGGCACGGATGGTCGAGCGGACGCTTTTAGGCATGGCTATCCACAGCCGTTGGATCAAGATCCAATGGCAGAGAGAGAGCGGATGCGGAGACTTCAGTGATTGCATGTGGCCACTTGGGCGGCCGAGATGGCACCACGTGGCACCATCTTGGCCGTCCATCTTCTCAGTGTTGTAGATGGTGCCACGGATGTCGGATTGACTCAATTTTTGCGTCGTTAGGCTGCGATTGTCGATCCAAATTCATCATTACGGTCAAATTTGTCATTTGAAGTGTGGATTTACACCATCCTGGCCATTGATCTTCTAGGGTTCCCCGATCACTATCTGATGCTATGGATGCCTGATTAGGGTGATCTTGTAGTCGTTGAACTCCAATCGTCGCCCTGATCACATCCATACGGTTGGATCTTCGATCCGAGGCCCCGATAAAAAGTTTGTCCTATCCAAGCACATAAAAGGAGACAATTAACCTCCATTTTATTCAAACTACTCTAAATGCAAGATGATGCATGTTATGCAATATTTATATCATGAAATGCAATCCTATACTTAAGAACATGCATAAATAGACATCTTAAGTAGTGTAAATGTGTTTACATCACTACGACTACCCAACCAACCCACGACTCGAAATGTACTTTAAGTTCGAGCATCTTGTGGAAAACTGATGGACTCACTAGGTGGCCATTATAACGGACTTCAAGTTTCTATGACCCTAGGTGACCTAAAAAATTCTGCCAAAAGGTTTATCTGTTCAACTGACAGCTTTCTCCCTACTTTTCCTTTAAATTTTTTTTTTGGGGTCAACATAAGAGCGAACCCAGTTTATTCTACTTCCCCACTTCTTCCTTATGTGTTTTGGGAATTATTTGTGCATTTCGTGAGCTAGGTTTTCGATAGCCGACCAATGAGTTGTTACCATCGACCACTTGCTATCCATACTCGTTTGGGGAAGTGTGCCTTATTTATTTTTTCTTTTTTTGGGTGTTTCTCTATATTATTTTCCTTTTTTTTTTTCCTTTTAAGTAGGTGGCTTCCTTGATCTAAGATTTACCTAAAGGCAGCAGGAAGAGAATTGTCGTGTGGCTGGGCTTTGTATAATCGTCCAATGAGATGTTACCACTAATAATTTGCCAACCATAATACCCTAGAAGGTTCATTAGCTACCCAATTTCCATTAGAACCGTCGAAAAGTTAGTCAGTACAAATGGTGTGTAGATGCTTTAGAATTAAAGTCCCCCCAAATCAGAGGACAGGTTGATAGGTCGCATACTTATCACCCGAATTTATTAGCCATATTAAATTAAGATTAACGTGGCAAGGACTCGAGAGCAAGTCCACGTTTTAGTGGACACCTGGGCTAATTACGCCTGAAGTCCGGAAGAGTCTAAGTGTTTAGGTCCTTAAGTATCACCTCTTAAAGTTAACAACTCTTAATGCCCAAGTTCTCTTCTCCTAATTCTATTTTTTTTTTTAATTTTGAATTTTGAATTTTCTCTTTCTTTTCTTTTTAAATAAAAAGAAATTCCATGGAACTAAGAAAATAATTTCCTGATTAAGTATCCACCCCCCAAGTCAAATTGATGCAATGTCGTCATTGTAAAAATAAAGACATGAAGAGGGTGGAATAAAAAAAATATCACCTGAATTTCATGATAATCCGGTTGGCTCTACAGAGAGACAGGAGTATACACATGTGCTAAGTTTATTACTTTTAGCTAAGCATAATATACTAATGAAGAAGAAATTAGGAATTCACAAGTGCAAGTCAGAATCAGAATAAAAATATTGATCATCAAACCCATCAGCAGAAGATGTCCACAGATTGGACCAAGTTGTTGTGTAGACCCATGCCCTAGGGTTGAGTGGTTCTAAGGTTCTGGATGAAAATCACCTAGAACTAGAGATCATTGCGCTTGCAGGGTCAGGCCTGCAGCTTTGGGGCATGCAACACAAGTCTGAAATTTTGGGCAAAATAAAGTTCTAAACTAATTGGAGTATTTGTCCATTTGGAATTTGGCTCAAAAAGATAATCAAATATTATATACTTGGGTTAAAAATCCTCAGAATAAAAAATATCGTAAGGGTCTTGAAAGAAAATAAGCGATTTCAGGTCAACAGGAACCCTTAAAGCCAAAATTGTATGTCCCTCAAAAGTAGCCTCCCAAGTTTTCATTTCCAAATTTCTACTCTCCACCATCATAATTTCATATTTCGGGACCTCCTACATATTATTCACCCCATCTAAATTATCCATATCCAATAATTGTGGCTAAATCAGGATTGACTTGGGTATAATGATCTCAGAAGTATCATCATTCAGCTCTTTAGGGTGTGGTTGAAGATTGAGGCTATCGATTGAATCATCCAGTAACTCTGGATTGGAATCCTCCAAGTTAACCCCAACTAATTCAAATTCCTTAATTATAGGGCCATCAAGTAATTCATCAGATTCCTCAGGCTCATTAGTCTCACTAAAATCAACCTCCTTAAGCTCAAGTGCGACTTCACCTAAATATTTTTCACTCAGAATCAAAGAATTCTTGATCCTCATTTATATATGTCTCAAGTTCGTATATTGTTCCTTGATCTATAGAGACATATTTTCCTTTGTTCCTTGGGTCGAGGATATCGGGTGAGAAAATCGCATCATCCTCGATCAGTTGCTCTAGACCAATCAAGTCATCCTTGGTCTCTGAAAATGTGTCCCCCTCGACAAGCGCCTGAGTGAGTTCTAACATTGGCTCTCCTGAAGGGGGTTCATCCTGGGAATCATCCTAAGATGGGACTAAGGAAACAACAAATTTCATCCTCAATCTAGAGAATTTCCCCAGCAAAAACTCACCTGGGCCCTTATCTTTAACATCTTGGAGCCAATCCAATAAAGAACTATTAAGCGCATCAATCATTTTGATCATAGGCTCCAATGCTTCAGTGCATTGTGTTGGCTGAGCTTCTAAAGATTGTATAGTGTTCCTCAATTTAGCCAACACCCTATCTTGGACCTGATTCACCTGAATCGAGTCATTCGGTTCAGGGTTGGGTGGGTTTGGGTTAAATCTAGGGTAGTTAAGAAATTGAGGTTCTTGGGTCCCTCCTTGATAGTAGGTCATTTCAGGTTGTTCAAATAATGGAGGTGACCTATGTTCAGCATAATCCTAAGGAGGGTATGTGTTATAATCATCATATCTGTCCTGATTGTAGATCAGGTTGGTTTGTTCATAAAAGGACGATGATCGATAATCAGTGTAGCTCTAGGAAGGATAATAATCATGATCATGATGTCAAGGTTAGATCCTGGACATTGAGGTCCAAAATCATATCCCAAATAAAAGTTATCTTGGCTAGTGGATGGGTAGTCATAAGTGGTGATAGTAATCATTTTGAGGATAAGTGGTGATAAGAGGGTAGGATAGGAAATGCAAGTGTGGTGTGGAAGAATACATGGTGAAACAAGAGGGAAAATAGAATAGAGAAAGGTGCTCTACAATATAATCAACCAAACCTGACCTTAGGTTGGTAGCCTAAAGACCTACAGACTCCTAGAACCCATCTTGAGATGATAGAAATGATTGGGTCTACTTCTATTCGATCAATCCAACCAGTTAGAGGGAGGGGTTGGGACAAGGTACTTTCCTCAGCTTTCAACGATTAGGTCTACTTCTATTCGGTTAATCCAACGATTGGTTGTTTGATGCTACTCCCCTAACTAAACATCAAATGGACTAGTAGAAGTAGATTAATCAAAAAAAATCTCAGTTGGAGTCCCAAAGAGTGAGTTAATCCTTAAGGCCAACATCTACTCAGTTTTAATTAGGCTTGGGATGATTGTGATCTTGGAATGTGATGGGCCCTTTAGATAGGTTGTGCCCTTAATGATCAATTAAAATGTGTGTGTGTGATGAGAGCATCATCATGATCCCTAACTAGCTCATTTTGACCTACGAAAGAGAATAAGAGCTCCTATATAAGTTAGAGAAAGGCCTAATTCAAGGAATTAATGTTCTGAGAAGAAAACATGAAACAAAGGTTGAAACTGCAATTTTACCATTGCAGTACATAAGCAGGATTTCTCATAGGCAAAGCATAGGTCAAATGGTCTGAATATGACAAAAAGTGGGTTGGTTCAGTCAGAAATGAGTTATTGTGCAATCAAAGAATTGAATGACATTCTGTAACCTTAAATTAGACATGCTTAATTCAAAGAGGTTCTGGTTAAGATAAAAATCAACTAAAACCTCTAAAATTCATGGAAAAATATCCCTTAGGGTTTAGAACATTCAAATTATCCTTTGGAACCTATTTTGACCTAGATTGGGGTCCTAGCTCATTATTTGACCGAATTTGGGTTTTTGTGTAAAATGTCTACTCAAACGTGGTCAAACCTAAAATCCAACTTCACCATTGAATTTCTTAGGTCCAAATTAGGTTTGTACTCAAATTTGGACTTAAGAGGAGGTCATTTGACCTACTTTGCAAAATAGTCCACCCAATTACATTCTGGCCCCTAACTTTTGAAAATCATTACACAGTCCCCCCTAACTTCTTGCCACTCTTACAATCAGGTCCCTCCACCGTTAATGGGGAAGAATCTTACTCCGACGAGGAATGGAGGGGGATTACTGCCTTATTCTTCAGAGATCTCCCAGATTTGGATGGGAGATTCTCTAAGGAATTCCCCTCCATCTGAGTGCAATCACAAGATCTGATGTGCACACAATCTCTCGTGCGAAAGCTTGAGAGACTTGGGTATCCAACTGATTCCTTCTCCGACGAGGACTTTCATGCTTGGAAGCTTGTCTTTCAAGCACAAGAGCCCCTGCCAGTGCCTATAAAAGGATCCTCAACTCTGGCAGTAGGGATTCAGCTCAACTTGGCCGGAGATCCACCCCAATTTCATCTTCTTCTCCTCCGGTCAGGAGTCCAACGAGCATCGGCGAGCCCTCCACCTCTTTCTCGTCACTCTGCCACAATACCAATGGCAGAGCCACCTTCACCACCTTCCTCCGCATCATGCAACACCCGCGTGTGCGCCTCTAAGCCCTTCGTCGTCGCCGTCACCTCTCCCCTTGACATCGTCTTCTCCGGCGGCAGTAGGTATAGCCAGTTGCCTCCTCTCCCCCTTCGTCCACTTAGTTAGGTTAGAATTACTCCTCTCTATCCCCTCTTCAATTCACCTCTTTCTATTTCCACTTTCGACCCCTCGCAACCACTATCCACCTCCATCTTCTCCATCTCCGACCGCCCATCGGCGAGGCGCTTCCACCGCTCCGCACCTCCACATGCCTCACCAGACACCTCACCACCTCCACCATCATCCACTGATCACCTTCCTCCGATCCATCGATCGCCAACAGCTCCCTAAACGCCCACCGACCTAACCCATAAGCACGGCCACAGGGTGACCTAGGCATGCATGCCTAAGCTACCCCACGGTCAGCCAACCACTACCTCACCTTCGCCTTGACATGGCAAAGCTCCTTAGGTGTTTTAATGGGGTCGCAAGGCCATACTTGTGTGTTTCAGGTAAGACTCCCATTCCGCCATTGACGCATGGAGCAAGGAGCATGCATCAGTGCTCCATGTCGCGTGGCCCACGTATATGGGTTCCAGGTGAAGCGGGTTGAATGCGCGAACTCATCCAGCCAAGAGATTGCCTTGGAAGGTGACCCAGCAGTAGCAATTGAAGAAGGTTACCTGCGGGTGTGAGCGCAGAAGCGGGTGGGACATTTAGTCCTACCTCGTAAACACAAGAACGGGGTGCGTAGTACAAGTTGAATTTGTGCTTTCTGTTGGTCTCCTCAAAATGACACGGGGTGAGGTCCATCGACCACATGCATGCCTCGTCTGTGAGCTTTGCCTCGTAGATTTGGCTGACCAACCCAATTTTCCCACACACTCCTCGCGCATCACACCTACACCGGTGTGCGAAACCTGACCTGATTACCCGGCTCTGAGAGAGCGTACCTAAGAGAGAAATAGAGAGAGAGAGATGAGGGGGAAGGTAGCGGATAGGTTTTGCATCGCTATGTGTAGGGAAGAAGGAAGAGGAAGGCGTAGCTAAGGTGAAGCTAAGCATGGAAGGAAGGACACTTAGACGCAGAAAGGAAGAAGGAAGGAAGAAATAGAAGGCCAAAGAGAAGAAGAGAAAGTCAGACGAGAGCTAAGGAAAAGGTAGAAGCCAAGGGGAGGAGAAGCACTATAGCAAAAGTGCGTCTGAAGGAGAAAGAAGAAAGAATGAAATCGAAGTTAGAGAAAGAGGGTAGAAGAAAAAAGAAGGCCAAAGAAAGGAGGCAAGAAGAGACAAGGAAGAGGAGAGCCAGATGGCCAAAAGGTAGAAGGCAAAGAGAAGAAGAAAGAAAGTAGAAAAGAGAAGACTCAAGAAGGAGAAGGAAATAAGAGCTAAAAGAGAAATATCTTTTTAAGATGCTTGATTATTGAATCCGACGTCCAATTCTTCTATTTTTGCTATAATTTGGACTCTTAAATCCTTGCATTTATATTCTGAATTAGGTTTTTAGTAACTCTAAGTATTCACTTACATTATTGAGATTAGTGAATAAATTCCATTTGCTCCCTGTGTTTGACCTCAGATACTTAGGTTTTCGGGTAATAAATTCTTACTTGTTTTCGAGGTGATTTTATCTATACTACAACGTGACATCTTCTAAAACCACGACCTTGCCTCATCAACATTTTGGCACCGTTGCCGAGGAGCATTGCGCAATTTATCACTAATCTCTACATTCTTTTTTATTATATTTGAACACTAACTTGCCCTATTTATTTTGTTGTTGCAAGGTGTTTCAAGAGAAGAAATCTCTCAGGCAAGTCAACCTCTCCAAGGCAGGTAACCTCTCTTCTTCCATAAAATCCATCTCCTAATCTTTGAAAGACAAACGGAAGAAAACCAATTTAGGAATCAATTGCCTTCTTGCTATAGTAATTACCATATTTAAGGCAAAGGTTTCCTGATTTTGGGAAAATGTTTCAAAACTTATTGAAGTAGAAGTGATTGTTTTAGAGATCCTATCCCACAAAATTCCTGTGCCTAATAGAAATCACGCTTAATCTCTGCGGACAACAGACTTCTTGTTTTTAAGTCCAAAGAGAACTTTTGTGAAAAAGAGAATTGGAATTAGAATCAAATTAGGGTTTCAACAGTAAGGTTTTTGGAGTGCTAGTCACACATGCTTGTTTAAAAGGAAATAAACCCTCCCGCATCAATGTTCTATTCAAAACCTTGATTGAAGAGATCTAAACAAGAAAAACCCTAAAAATCAAGCTCTACAATCACTTGAATCTTAAAATCTTGGACCTAATAAACTGCGAGTCAAATCAGGGTGATCTCTAGGTCCTAAGCCTAGAATCATTCTGCCAACTTTAGGACAGGTCAGGTGACGTTGAACCCTTGGGTCAACCAACCTCCAAATTAGGTCACAATGTCAAAACATCTAAAGTTCAAGTGAAAACCCTAAAGCACCTTTGAAATAAAAGTCGTAGACTTAGGAGGTCAAGGTCCCCATTCTGGTCTACCTGGAATCTTAGTGACAAAAGAGGTTGGGTGGGGGAAACCCTGTAACCTGTGGGGACGCTCTACCGTGTAGGGGTCTTTGCAAGACTCTCCCTCTCTGGCTGCCCAGGTAATTCTCAGGTGGGCAACCTTCTAATCCAGGGATATCATCCGCCCCGAACCTCCATAGTCATCCAAACATCTTTTGGGTGCCTCGATTGGGTCAAAAACATCTCCAGTCCTTCATCTCCTTTCTTTAGAGCACACACAGAAAATTCAGTGGGACTCTTTATTCATATCATATCGCTTCATAACTTGATTCTACATCTTGATTCCACCACCTGATCCAAATATGCAGCCAAACCACTTAGGACTACCATTCAAGAAACCTGAATATCGGAGATCCATGAGAGATAGGATGATTGAGGATGCCCTGAAATTCTATGAAAAAGAAGAGAAAACCTCAACACTAGTCGAAACCATTCAGGTTGATGTCCCAACAACCACAATCTTCAAAATAACCTGCACCCAAGTGCTATTGGCAGAAGCCACAAAATGGTCAACTCGAGACTTGCTCATCACAGGATACATTGAGATAGAAAAATTGCATAATCTTGAATAGCTTCAATGCATAATAGACCCTGTACTTTGGGAACAACACCAAGATGATCCTGAAAAGTGGGAGGAAATGATGAGATTATTGAAACAAATTATCGATCAGAAATGCCCGTACACGCCAGATGATGAACCATCTTGGAACAGTATCAAGGATCAATCTGATTTCCCAGATCTTGGGCATGAGGCACAAAGAGGTTGTGAATGCCCATCCCAGATAGAATACAACTGACGAGTCCATTTTAATGGACTATTGTTACACCTAAGCGAACTTTATTCTTACCTTTTAGGTTTGTTAATAACTATATTAGGTTATAGATTGTTTGCATGTATCATTATTTAAGTTTACACCTATTTTATCACATTTTATAACTTAATATGTAATGATTTTATGTTTTGTTGTTGCATGAATCAGGTTGGAAAGGAATAGGAGGGGGTGAAAGAACAACCTCAACTTCACCTCACCCAATCTCCAGCGGCCTCAACACCCCCAATAGCTGCTGGCCAAAATTAGTAAAGGGATTTGAAAATCCCTTAACTCATGTAGGGAGAGATGATAAAAAGGCTTGGCAAAGTTGGATCGGGGATCTTCTTCCTCCCCCTGGCGGGCACCCAACGGTGAAGGGAGCGTGCACTGTGGGAAGACTGCTTGCACTGTGCACCATCACCGCCCCCCCACAGCCTACACTGCAAACGCTACATCATCCTACACCAAGCGCCCTTCTCCGCACTCCACTGCAGGTGCACCCCCATAGGCGTGCCCCCTACAGCACCATCACCGGCCCCCCACAGCATGCCAGTCATGCCCTGCAGGTGCTGTAGGCGGTAGCGCGACACGCCAAGGCCTCCTTCCTTCACCGCGCAACCGCCTGCCCGCACTTGCACCCTCTGCAAGCGTGCACCAGCCACCACCGGGTGCTTCACCATCCACTGCAAGCGCCTGCCCTCCCAAGAGCCCGCAGGCACTGCGCCATGCCCTCTGTAGGCACGCACTTGCACCCCCACCGCGCTCTCGTACCCTCTGCAAGCGCAGGCCAACCTACCCTCTGCAAGCGCTCGCACCCATGCCATCGCCCGCAAGCACCCCTGCGCTACACCGCAACCACCCATAGGTGACAGCAGGCACTACGCTTGCAGGCCACTCCAGCCGTGCTCGTCATGCACACCTTGAGCGCACGCGCGCCCAGCACGCTGCAGTAGCGACACCACTCGTGCATCCACACACGATTGTCTTCTTCCAATAGCCAACAGGCCGGTGGCCATGCTCCTCCGTCCGGCCGCCGCGTCACCACCGTTGTGTAGCCCTCGTCGAGGTGCACCTCCCCATCTACTCTCACCGCCAACCGTGCATGGCCGCCCATGCGAGGAAGAGAAAGGAGAAATCCTCTGTTTTCCTCGCAATTAATAATTACATTCAATGCCATTACCAATTTTATATTCATTTTTTTTTCAGGCCACATTGCATTGATGCACTCAGACTTTCCTGAAGTTACTTTACTTATGTTATGTGCATGATTCTACATTGAATTTCAAATCAAATTTGCATTCAAGTTGAATTAGATGATATGTCATTACACATGCATCATATGCATATTTTTGGAGCTTAATTCCTGACATGAAAATTGCATAACTAACCCTGAACTTTTAAAGATATTGCAAGCTCCATTTAAAATAGCATATTCCTCGCATTAAAGTCGCGAAAGTGTCTACGAACATTATTTTCCTCTTCTCATGAATTTATTGGTATATTCCTCCCTGTGGATACGACATCTTTACTGTGGTTAAAATTGATATTTAGCTTTGATTGAGAGATTTTCCACCACATTAAACACAACGACACATCATTCTATTGCTATCATAATTAAGTGAAACTCTCTCCGTCAACAACATGCCTGATATTGAACTAGGTTGGGAAATTGCAAGAGAACACAATGTAGAGCCAACCCTAGACCATGAAACACCAAGCTTAGAATCCCAAAACTCCTGTAATAATGAGAATAGAATTGAACCTCTCAAGGGTGTAAATTCCGCCCCTTATTCTGATAAGGTGACCCTCGAAGGATATTCTGACCTAGATTCTAGTGATTCAACCCACATCCTAAGCCTAGAATCTAGATCTGAAACCTATTGGAGGATTTCAAGGCCCCATATGAGGACGATCAATTTTTCAATGAAGAATATGATTTTGGGCCTCTATTTGTTGAATACCCATTGCCAACCTCCTTAAAGAAACCAATCGATTTTTCAATAGTCATGCCAATTTACGATACAGAAACCGAAGAGTTGGAGGAGTGGGGTTTCAATTGGGTCTATCCTACCAGCATGGAACATGAGCCTCTACCAGATAAGGACACCTTTTTAAGCTCAGAATTGACATCTAGGCTGGACCCCAGTCAGGCTGCTGAATCTACAGCATATGATTTATTCAATGGTGGAACTCATGATCTTGAATCTCATTCAGATTTTGATTTTTGCAAACTCTCCGACGATTTCAAATCTAACCATAACATCGAAGAAAATCTGCTTCCTGATTATAACAAGCCAATCTACGACCTCAGCTCACATGACTCATTCTCTAACTCCGATTCTAAGGTCTCGGTTCTTGAGATCACTGATTTTAGTTCAGATTCTAGTGACATGGAATCACTTTTTTTCGATCCTCAGGAATCAGAACCAGAAAATGCCAAGAGTGATTATGACCCAGAATACAAATCTTTTCTCGACTCCAATTTCCAGTATCCCATAGACACTCTCTAGGCATTCACTTTTGATTTTGAAAGTTACTATAAGGACTATCTACATGAGACCACTGATGAGAACCTCATCATGAGCCATAACTAGCTCATTTTGACCTAATACAAAGGATAAAAGCTCCTACATACCTCAAGGAAAGGCTTAACTCAGAGAATTCTGAGTTTGAGAAGAAAACAAGTCATAAGGGGTAAAAATGCAATTTTACCAGTATAATCTGCATACAGGGCAATTCAGGGCCCAAACATAGGTCAAAGCAGCTTAATAAGAATAAAAGTGGGATGAGATGATCTAGCAAGGGCTACAGCACTTCCAAGAAACTAAATGATAATCTGTAACCCTAAAAACAACCCACTTCAATTCACGAGGTTCGAGGCAAAGTAAAAATAGAATAAACCCTCTAAAATTCATAGAAAAATAATCTCTAGGGTTTAGAACCTTCAATTTGGCCTTTAGAACCCATTTTGACCTACATTGAGAACCACGCCCAATTAATAACTTGATTTGGGTTTTTGCGCAAATTGACCGGTCAAACAAGGTTTAATATGAAAATGAAATTCACCATCAGATTCCTTAGGTCCTAATTAGTCATGTATAAAAACTTGAGCCTAAGAAGAAACCTCCTTGATCGACTTTACACTTTGGTCCTCATATATTTACTCTTTGGCCCTCAACTTTTGAACCCTCGCATTTTGGCCCCTAACTCTCCTTCGTTCTTTGCAATCAGGTCCCTCCTGCAAAACCCTGCCAGCACCATGCTCCGGCGACCTTGCGCGGAGCATGGCGCCGCGCAGGGTGAGGTGGGGGACCTGGCAAGTAAACCGGGGGTGCCCTGCGTCGTCAGCCGTCGCAGGGGCACCCCCCTGGTCATTGTAGCCCACCATACCGGCCGTGCGAACGCACGGACGGTATGGGTTCGTGTTTCCGACCATTCTCCGGCGAGGGAGACACGTCGTCTCCCTCCGCCTTCCTCCCTGTTTCATCCCTATAAATACCCCCCGCTGCTCCACCGACCAGGGCAGCTTGGATCTGACGGAGAAAACCCCCAACTTTCCTCTCTTCTCACTCCGGCAGACGCCCACCAGCTCCGGCGGTTCTTCCTCCTCTTCCTCTTCGCTCTGCCGCAATACCAGCAGCAGAGACTTCTTCCCCTGCTCTTCCCGCGTCGCGCAATACCGGCGCGCGCTGCCTCTGCCCCGTCGTCACCGCCGTCCTCCCCCCACTGGGCATCGTCTTCTCCGGCGACAGTCGATACGACTGTCGCCCTGTTCCTCCCCCTTCGTCCCTGCAAGTAAGTTAGAACTACTCCCCTTCTTCTCCTCTTTCTTTCCCCGCTTTCAATTTAATCAATTAAGCCCTCGACCGACTCTGACCACCTTCACCCCCTTCGCCTCCGACCACCCTCCGGCGAGCCGCTCCCATCACCTCAGCGACCCACACGGCTCGCCGACCACCGCAGGACCTCTGCCTCCTCACCCTGATCAACCTCCGCCCTGCCACTCCCCCCACATCACCCTCTGCAACCCCACCGAACAGACCCATCCTCCGACCCACAGTCCGACCTAGGGCAGCCCTCGCATGCCGCCCTGCGCCTCGCCACCACCCACACGAGCTTCGCCGCACCCTGGCGAAGCTCCTGGCACTCTCTGATTAGGCCGAGAGGCCGTTTTCTTGTGGACAGGCCACCCGACCTCCGCCGCCATTGACGCGCAGGAGGACCTGCTTCCGCCTGCAGCTACAGGCGCGCCACGCTCAGCGCCAAGCCCAGATTCACTCCCAGGCCTTGCGAGGAGTTTTGGCAAAACACCAGGTTCGCAGATGAGGAAGAAAACTCCGCGTGACGCTGCCATCTCCTGCTGAATTCCCCGCTGCGGGCGCGCAATTGAGGTGGGCCGTTTAGTCCCACCTCGGAAACGCCTGAAGAGCCGCAGCGACATAAGATGCAAAAGTGTAGTAGCCTTACTGCCTCAGTACACGGGGTGAGGTCCCCTTCACCCGCCCGGTTACCCGGTCTCGTCCGCGCTCACGCCCCGCGGACCTGACCCGAACCGACCCGACCCGACTCGACTGACCTGCACTCCTCGCCCACCACGCACGCCGGTGGGCCTGGACCCGGGCCTGATCCGAACCCGGTTACCTGGTAGCTCTGGGAGAGCTTTCCAAAGAGTGGTTTCAGAGAGAAAGAGAGACGCGGGGGGGGGGGGGGGTAGAGTAGGTTTTGCTTCTGACGAGAAACTCTGAAGTGTGCAGGCGAAGAAGAAGACCCGCAGAAGAAGAAGGAGCTGCACTGTAGCAAATGCATAGTTAAGTCGTCGAAGCACCGGTTCAGACGACGGAAGGTCAGCAGCCAGAGCAGGAAAGAAGGCAGGCTGAAGAAAGAAAGAAAAGAAGAGCAACGGCCAAAGCAGAAGAAGAAGAAAGGAAGACTTAGGAGATCTGAAGAGGAGCGTCACCTCTGCAGAACCAAGGAAGAAGAAGAAGGAGATCTGAAGAGGAACATCACCTCTGCAGAACAAAGAAGAAGAAGGAGATCTGAAGAAAAGAAAGAAAGAAGAACATCACGAGGAGAAAACGAAAAGAACAACAAATTCTTTCCCTCTCTCTTTCTTTATTTTTTAAAAGAAACATGTATATCTCTAGAATACGACTTGCTCCCTGAGTTCGACCTCGGGAACTCTTTTATTTTCCGAGTAAAAAAATTTATATTTGAAGTGTTGGTCATAACCGGCTTTACTACAACGTTATAACAAAACAAAACCGACGTTTCAACCACCTATCATTCCTTTCTAGAAGAGCCCTCATACATGATTCTCATTGAAGCCACCTCTTCCACATATACAAAACTGATCAAAACCTATTCTCAACACCAACTTGCAACCAGACTCAATTTCTATTATGATTCACCTCTCACTGAGCTTTTTGCAGATGATTCAACTCCACATCTATATCGAGCATTAGGCATTGATCAGACTGAAAAACATGATCCATCATTCTCTGATCACCTCTGCAGGGTTTCCGCCTTATTCACTGATCATTTTTCAGAACCCTACTCTGACCAGGCTAAATTAACTCAACCTAAAGACGAGTTTGCACTTCAATATCCATCCGAGCCACATTGCATAAGGTGGGTTCCGCATCTGTTGATCTACATCTATCAACTGACTAGACTGGTTGGGTTTGGGCTGCATCATCAGCCCACTGATCTTAACAAGCACCTGGTCGGACCAACCAGGATCTTAATCAAGGTGCTTGTTTTACAAAAATATGCTGATTGGACCACTCCCTCTCCATCACATGTTCCGCTCAGCTGAAGGCATTGAATTTACCGCTTAATGGGAGGCAACCCGTCATTCCAAAAATTGAGACCCGTCTGATTATCCGTCTGTACTCCACGTCTATTGCACCTTGAGTTCAGCCTTAGATAGTTGATCCCACCTCTGGTACATGTACCAGAGCTTGACATCGTCCACATCAGTCCCTTCTTGACCCATTCACCCACCCGAGGTATCCTGTTCTAAGCCCCTGAACCCAATACTATTTCACACCCTCCATTTACAATGAGGGCATTGCAAAACTTAGGCAGCAGCGTGCTAGGTCACGTGCCCCAGGCATAAAGGTCCCAGGTGAAGCTGGTTGAGTGCGTGAACTCATCCAGCCAAGAGATTGGCTTGGCACGCGACCCAACAGTAGCAATTGAAGAAGGTTACCTGTGGGCACGAGAGCAGAAGTTGGTGGGACATTTAGTCCCACCTCGTAAATGTAAGAGCGCGGTGCGTAGTATAAGTTGAATTTGTGCTTTCTATTGGTCGCCTCCAAACGACATAGGGTGAGGTCCCATGCCCACATGCATGCCTCATCTACGACCTTTGCCCCGTGGATCTAACAGACTTAGCTGATTATCCTACGCACTGCTTGCGCATCACACCCATGTTGGTGCGCTTGGACCCAGGCACGCGAAACCCGACCCGATTACCCGGCTCTGGGAGAGCGTACCTAAGAGAGAAATAGAGAGAGAGACACGGGGGAGTGTACGGGATAGGTTTTGCTGCGCTGTGTGTAGGGAAGAAGAAGGAAGAGGAAGGCGCTGCTGAGGTGAAGCTAAGCAGGGAAGGAAGGACACTTAGCTGCAGAACGGAAGAAGAAGGAAGGAAGAATTAGAAGGCCAAAGAGAAGAATAGAAAGTCAGAGGAGAGCTAAGGAAAAGGTAGAAGCCAAGGGAAGGAGAAGCACTGTAGCAGAAGTGTGGCTGAAGGAGAAAGAAGAAAGAAAGAAATCAAAGTCAGAAAAAGAGAGTAGAAGAAGAAAAAAGAAGACCAAAGAAAGGAGCCAAGAAGAGACATGGAAGAAGAGAGCTAGATGGCTAAAAGGCAGAAGGAAAAGAGAAGAAGAAAGAAAGCAAAAAATAGAAGACTCAACAAGGAGAAGGAAATAAGAGCTAAAAGTGAAATATCTTTTTAAGACATCAGATTATAGAATCAGAGGCCCAATTCTTCTATTTTTGCTACAATTTTGACTCTTAAATCCTTGCATTTATATTCTAAATTAGGTTTTGAGTAACTCTAAGTATTCAATTACATTGTTGAGATTTGTGAATAAATTCCATTTGCTTCTTATGTTCGACCTCGGATACTTAGGTTTTCGAGCAATAAATTCTTATTTGTTTTTTAGGCGATTTCGTCTATACTACAACGCGACATCTTCTAAATCCTCGATATCACCTCATCAACAGTGTGCACAACCAAGGTTTTCAAATAAGGTTATTTATGATGTGTCTTTTAGAGTTTAACCTTGTTTAGTAGCTTTAAGGTTTAATCTTTTATTTCGTTCAATCAAGTTTAGTAGAACACTCAAGGTTTTGATAGCACTGGTGATAATAAATTCCTTTAAAAATCAGAAATAATGTGTAGTGCTTGGTTAGTTCCTAAAAATTGGACCCTAAGTGGCAAGCTGCTTGATGGATCACTTTTATCTTAAGTGGTGCAGCCCAAATAGTTTAAATAATTGGGTTGTTGCACCACTTGATTAAGGCACACAAGGATGTTTAACCTAATCAAATTTCTACTCGCTTATGTTTGTGTTGAGTTTGAGTGTATCAGGTCCATAGGTCAGAATCTCGATTAAGTGGTAGAATCAAAGTGATTGTGCACCTTAGGATGAGAATTTGTGGGTCTTAAATGTGTCTCTTTGATTGAATCCCACAAGAGAAGAGTTTTTTTCAATTTTTTTTTAACTTACGCAGGTGGGTGAGGTGAGGTGAAATGATAATCAAACAACTAGGACTAGCATAGAGTTTATACAGGCACCTAGGTCAATTTTGGTTTGATTTATTAGGTGATGGAATGGAATCTAGGGTGGGGGTGGTGGGGATACACTTACAGAACCTTCATCAGCACTTTTCTCTGATCTAACAGCTTTGGCCCACCTCAGAAGAGTACCTACAATCACAGCAAGATCAGAGAAAATGTGAGATAAAAGTTAAGTAAGGTGGAAAAGCATGAGAAAAACCAAAGAGCATTGCCTCCCCAACAATGGTGACAAAATGATTAGCGTGATTTCATAATGGAAAATCAGGGTTTCGGAGGAACCCATCTTCGTAGTCGCAAAAATTGTTACCAGATAAAATTTATACCAAAGCTCTAAGGGAGTCCCAGTCAAACATGGAGGCGAATGTTTATTTTCATGAAATCCGCATCTCACTTTTATTTATTTTTGTTGTTTTTATCTTTGATGATTTTTTTGGTACTTTAATAGGGCCAGAGATCAGATCAATGAAATCTACTAATCTACTTGGAAAATAAGACAATGAGAGAGGTAGAGAGAGAGCGAGGGAGAACATCAAAGTATATCTCAAATAGTTTGCTACAACTGTAGATAAGAAAGTAGAAAACTACACTAAAATGCAGAAAAAGATAGATAAAGGTGACAAGAATCCCCATCGACAGTCGCTTGGAGGATGACTGGCTCTTACGTCGCTTGAATGAAGATGGTGGGAGGCTTGGTTAAGGAGAATGGCATCAGAGGACAGAGGGCAGAATGGGATGGCATCACGACAAGGATCTACTTGCCAAAGTATTGAGAGGATGGCCATGGGATGCTTCATGAAGGGAGAAGAGAGGTGGGAAAATAATTTGATTTTCTACTCTAGAGGAGCATCTTAGGCTTAGGACAAGCTCTCTCTTGAACCTTGGAGGTGGTGAGGGAGAGAACTGAAGAGATGAAGAAGAATGAGAGGGGTAGGGGTCCTTTTATATTGGAGGAAAGAAGGCATTTCGTACATACATTTAGTGACAACCATAAATTGTACTGCAGATCCACTACAAGCGTCACTAAAGGTCTAGCTCACGCACCCTCTACATGCTTATGTGGCATGCTCTTGCTGCTGCATGCCTTCGCGGGTGTGCTGTGTGTTGCAACTGTACTCATGCGTGCTTGTGTTGCTGCGCACATGCAGTGCTGCGTGCACGCCCATGGGTGGCCTGGATAGCATCACATGGCGCAATCTTGGCCTTCTATCTTCTTTCCTTTCCAGGGGTAGCTATAGAAGTTGGGTTGAGTTGATTTTTGCACTGTTGGGCTTTAATCGTCGGCACGAATCCATCTGTGTAGTCCGATTTATTGTCTAAAGATTCTAATTGCATCACTTAGTCCCTTGGCCATTGATCTTCCTTGAATTGTGCATGGTGTTATGGGACACCGATCAAGGTGATTTCGGAGGCGTTGGCCTCCGATTGTCATCCTGATCAGATCTGTATGGTCGGATCATCAATAAGAGGCCCTAAATTAAATCTCCTCTCCTGGCCATAAAAGGACACAATTAATCTAAAATTTATACAAAGTATTGTAAATGCAAAATAATTCATGCTATGCAATATTTATAGTATGGAATGCATATCTAAGCCTAGTAACATGCATAAATAGGCATTTTATCCTAAATAAATGTGTCTAAATCACACATCCTTAGAGTTCAAAATATCATAATGGTCCTGGTAAATGGTTGGTGGTTTTAGGCCTATAGGAACCCTTAGATCCAAAATTTTGCTACCCCAAGAGTAGGCTTCCTAGATTTTCACTTTCGAAATCCTCTCCACCAAAATCAGAGTTTTCGAGACCTCCATAGTGTCACTAACCCCACCTAAAATTTCCAAGTCCAAACATTGTGGCTAAATCAGAATTGACTTGGATGCGATGAAAATAGAATCATCATTAAGCTCTTTGGGGTGTGGTTGAGGACTAGGGCTACTAATTAAATCCTCCATTAAATCAGGATTTGAATCTTCAAAGTTAGCCTTAATTGAATCATAATTCCCAATTATAGGTTCCTCAAATAATTCCTTAGGCTCTCTGACCGATTCATTTCACTAAACTCATTTTCCTTAACCACAAGTGTGACTTCACCAAAAAATTCTTCTCCCTCAGAATCAAAGAATTCTGGATCTTCATTAATATGTGTCTTGTAATCAATTGTTATTCCTTGTTCAGCAGAGACATATTTTTTGCCTCTTGGTTCAGGAATTTATGTAGACACATCTATTTAGGTTAAGATGCCTATTTATGCATGTTTTTAAGCTTATAAATGCATTTCATATTATAAATATTGCATAGCATGCATCATTTTGCATTTAGAATAGTTTGCATAAATTTTAGGTCAAGTCACATCCTTATTGTGGCCAGGAGAGAAGGAGATTTATTTTGGGGCCACGGATTGATGATTCGACCGTACGGACCTAATCAAGGTGACGATCGGCGTGCAACGCCTCCAAAAATGTCTTAATCAGAGTCTCGTAGCACCATATACAGTTTGAGGAGGATCAACGACATTGGGCTAGGTGATGCAATTTGGAGCTTCGAATGACAAATACAACCACGCAGATGGATCCAAATCAACGATCATAGCCCAACGGTGTGAAAATTGACCCAATCCAACAATAGTGGCATCATCCACAAAGCAAGGAACATGTACGGCCATGATGGCGACACGTGGTCCCATCATAGCTGCCCAACACTGTTGGCTGCCCCTTTTCTCTCGAGCATCCTTTAATTTGGACCATTCAATCTTCATCTAATGGTTGCAGACGCTCGCACCATGGATCAGACTTCTCGACAATCCCCACCGGTGGCACATTGGGTAGCGGCCCTACCCTCGATGCAAGGATCCAAGATCGATAACCCGCACGTGGATTAATTCACCTGTTAGATCTGATCGAACTACTTTAAAGTTCCAATGTGGTGTAGCTCTATGCATGGGATGAGTACAACATGTGGACGCAGTTGATAACGTGCAATTGCACACAGTATTCAATGTGCGCTTATGTTGAACGATTCCCGTGCCATCTCAGCTATCTACTTTTGATCCAATGACTGACAATCATCCTCTCCAAGGCCAGCTAAGCACGCATGCTGTACACACGTGTGTGAGTGATAAATGCCAGTTTGTCATATTTCTTATAAACTAAAACAAACCTAGATGTTAGTATTTTAACTTTGGAAATGGGTTTTTGGGCTACATTTAGGCATTAATTAGGTTAGGCATGTATTGCATATTTTGTTGTATTTTTAATACATTTCTTTGAGTGGTAGCGACAAACAGATACACAGATCCCTAAAACTCTTGCAAGCATAAGGCAACAGGTGAATAGGAAGCTCAATCCAGTTGGGATCAGCCAAATCCATCTTATCATAGCTGGATACCAGCTCACTTGAGTAAGGGTTAGCTCCATTCAGCCCATCTTAGCTGAATGGTAGCTCATGGCAGCTCATCTTAGCTCACCCTAGCTCAAGTTAGCTTAGACCTTGCTCAACTTAGTTGAGTCTAGCTCACCTTAACTCCAATCAGTTCACTGGGAGCTCTAGCTAGCTCAATTAAGTTGATAGGAGTTCACCTCAGCTCAGGACCAACTACTTCTAGCTCCACTCAACTCAAGTCAATTGAAGATGACATCATACAACTCAGGCCAGCTCAAGTCCAACTCCCAGAAAATCCACTTAGCTCAACATAGTTGAGTTAAGCTACCTTAGCTACTCCAGCTAGCTTTGTACTCCCCTGGAAAATCAGACCCGCCTCAGCATATTTCAGTAGAAGCCAGCTTACTTTAGCTTGGCATAGCAGCTAGCAAAGAACTAGCAAGCTGACCTAGTAGCTACCAGCTCTAGTTCAGCTCCATATATTCCTTCCTCAACTCCTCTTCCTTAAACCCTACCTCCAGCATAACTCCTCCTCTACTTACAAAATAGTTAAGCAAGCTTAGCTAAGGTCAAAACTAGCTCCACCTACATGGGCACCCAACCAACCTAGCTAACTTCACCAAAAAGAGACCTAAACCTAGTCCACCTAGCTCCTACTCCTAAAACCCCTTTTTGGTGCCAACCTACTCACCCTATTTCAACCCACTACCACCACTAAAGGGCACCACAAAAGTGGCGCCACTTTTCCCTCCAAAAACCCCTTCCATCACCACCATACACCTACCGCTACAAACCATCCTAACCATCCACCTAACACCCTTCTAGAACCCCCTTTAGTTGGTGCCAAACCATGGTACCCTTCCATGGTTGGCGCTAGCTTTAAACACCCCTTGGCCAACCATAATCACCCCCATAGCATCACTTAGGTGGCACCAACTAACCCCCACCCTTGGATCCTTATAACCACCCATAACTACCCCTTGAACTCATTCTAGCCCTACATGTGTCCATGCCAACCTCTCCCTTCATAAGCCCTATATATACCCCCATAACCATCGCCATATTTTCATCCTTTAGATTAATAATTTACACTTTCATCCCATGATACCCACTCCCAAGAGAAGGAGGAGAGGAAGAAGATTAACTGGACATTCTGTTCCCTTGGTGCCTTCCCCTCTTCCTTCTCTCTTGTGCCCCCACCAGCCAGAGGAGCAGCTAGGCAAGGAAGTCTTTAAGAGGAGGTCTTGAGGGTGGTGCAGGCCACCCTAGGAGGTGTCTTGTGGGTGGAGATCATCCACCCTTGGAGGAGCATGGGCATGCCCCCCCTTAGGGCTTGCTAAAGAAGACACCAATTTGGAGGAGCTTTTCAAGGAAGGAGAAGGAGAACTTTTCAAGCCCAAGAGTAGCTGATCTTGGAGCAAGAAGCCTCTCTCTCTTCTTGACCAACATCATCATAGGAGGATTTTGTTTCTTTTATTTTCATTTATTAGAGTAGAAGCACTCCTCTACTTGTCCTTTTGTACAACAATTTTCTGCATTCGTAAAATTGCCTTCTTTTAAATTCTTATTGCATCGTTTTACGTGTTATTGTTTTTATCATAGTGCACTCACACACTCTGACTAATTACCATAGGTCATCACGTACCTAGGGTTAGTTTAGAGAGTAGAATTGCTTGTCACTTAGGTTTTAATTTTAGCAAGTTAGGTGTAGTCTCCTTCCTACTTCATTTGTGTAATTGCCTGATTATTCAAAAACCCAAAAAAAAGCTTATACTAAAAAACCTAAAAAGAAAGTTGATTTCTATTTTGTCAAGAAAGATTCTTAAAAAGTGCTTTTCCACCTCCTTGGATGAATCTAGATACCACCACTATCTCGGTTTACAAATTTTAAAAGCGATCCCAAATTAGCATGTTACAACGATTTAAAAACTCTAATTCCAAATCATGCTTTTCCTCGCATCACTTTTTGGTGTCGTTGCCAGGAAGGCACGACTTTACATTTAGTAATTCTCTTGCTTGATAAGTTGATCTCATCCCCTTCTCTCTCTTCTCTCTCGTGTGTGCATGTATTGTAGGAAGAAAGTGGGATTTTGAAAGTGAGAGCTTGAAGTTCCTTTTGTTCCAGTAGATTTCTGGTTGGTTCCTCTTTCCTTGTCACATTAACCTTTAAAAACTACCAAAAAAAACTAAACTAGGCTTTCAGGATCATAAATAATTAAATCAACTAGAGTGGTGTCCTTAAAATTTCATTGGTTGATTGTCTACATATTTCACACCACTCTACCTTAATGTTGGAGTTCGAATTTTTGGGTCCAGACTTCTATCCAAACTTCAAAAATCAATTCTTAACACCACATGCCTCCTAAAGTCTTGAACTTTCACCTAAAGATTTGAAATCAAATCAAGAACATATGTTCCAAATTTCAAAGTAATTATAGTTGTAGAAAATTTTTAAAAATTTATTAACCACAAGGGGGTCATCTCCTCTAATTTCACTATTTTTCTACTGTCTGCAAATTTTAGAAATTTTTCTAAATGAATTTCTGTGAAATTTAGCTTTCTGGAATCCCTGTGAAATTCTACACAATTTATAAAATCACAAAAAACATTTCCTAGCCAATGGTGGTACTAAAAAGTCAAAAATACTCTTGGGTATCATTTTTAGACTTTGACACTAGCGTAAAGAAAAATAAAAAAATATCAAACAAATTCCTAAAATAACAAAAAAATATTTTTTGGAATCCTTGTTTGATTTGCCTTCCAATAGTGCTGTTGCTTGTGTTGTGTGAAGCACTACTTAAAAAGAAAACCTGAATCAATTCACTGGTAGTAATTTTTCTGCTTTGGGATCAATTCAATTAGGGTTTCTTTTCAATTTTAGAGACCCACATTTTAAAAGGAAATCTACATTCACCCATATAATTTGATTTCTTTTTTATTGTGGAACTCAAACTTGTTTGAAAACATCAAAATAAAATCCAAAAATGCATTAATCGAAATCAAATCTTAAAGTAGAAAAAGTACAAAAAGTTTGTGTAACAACTTGTTTGACATTGGAATCAGTCCTAATTTTGCACACACCAAAAGAAAAATGAAATAATAGGGCATTACGCCAATCAATGCCCTCTACATTCCCGTGCACAATTTCACACCCAAGCCTAAATTAAAACAAGTAATCATTTGACCACTTAAGGACTTCACCAAAACTTAGGCTTGATATCCAATATCTAAGAATTACTAAGTGCTCCTAATTTATTTTGAAACACACGGCAACAGACTTAAAGGGAACTCAAACGACGGTGCGGGTTTACATAAGCCCCTGGTGATTTTCTTAGGACATGCTTGGGCCCAATCCAATTCTTTTAGTCTAGTCAGGTAATCTTAAGGAACTAGGTTCTCTTATTAATTTCTTATTTATTGGATTCCCAAGTCTTAGGATGCACTAAGGAGTCAACCTTAGGACAGGTTAGGCTTGGTTGTTTGATTTGCACACTTTCTCTTATGTATCTCTCACCTCCTCCTCTCCCATTCTTCCATTTTATGCATGGGAGACGATCCCAAACTCCACACTTGGAGGGACATTTGATTTTGCTCCCCACACCAAAAGGTAGCTTTTTTTGCATTCTTCTTCTCATTCACATAAAAAAATGGAAAACTAAGAAAATAGGTCCACTAACCCATCCACATCCACCTCTAATCCTACTTCTAAACCTTCCACCCAAAACACACAAACTAACCCCCCCACCCACACTTTTAACATTCCACTCCCTCAACTACCAAACCAAGAGCATCTTAGTGCTGAGATGCCACAGCCACAACAACAGCCCCCCTGCCTATTCCTTATTCTATGATAGCTAAGCAGATTGCTCAACTACAAGCCAATCAACAATTGTTGACTAGGAATATAACAAACCTAGCCAACCAAAGGCAAAACCCACCACCCCGTTAACAGCCTGTCATTCCTTTAAAAGATTTCTATGATCATTCTTACTATGAGGATAGACCAGGGGTGGTAATCCCAAAAATTGAGTTTGAGATCAAACTGGCAATTCTGAACTAGATTAAGCACTTCCATGGACTTCCTAGAGAAGACCTGTTCAGCCACCTTGAAGAACTGACTCTCCTTGCACAAACAGCTCGTTCCCGCAATGTGCAAGAAGATCTTTGGCAGATGCGATTATTCCCATTATCTCTTAAAGATAAGGCTGCTTATTGGTTTAGAACCATTGGCCAACTAATTACAACATGGCCTCAGCTCAAAAGTGCTTTGGAAGTTCTTTCCCATAGGTCGCACTAATTCCCTACGAAGATTTTTTATGACCATTCAACAAAAATCTGGTGAGACTTTTCATGATGCTTGGGAACGATTCCAAGATCTCTTAAGAAGTTGCCCGCACCACAAGATTCCATTATGGACGCTCATGCAAATCTTCTATCATGGATTAGAAGATCAAATTCGACATTTCATCGATACCTCATGTGGCGGCTTCTTAAATAAAGATGTTGAAAGTGACTATGATTTATTTAAGGAAATGAGTGAAAACTCCTTTAATCAGGCATCCATTAACACCTTTGGCAGAACTTCAAACCCGCAGTTCAGTGTTCATGAAAAAGGCACTCAATCCATTCCCGTCACCCAAGACAATCTACAAATGATTGCCCAGTGACTTGACCAGATGCAAATAAATCAAAAGAAATTTGAGGAAAGACTTGCCACACCCATCCAAGCTCCATAGGTTCCACATCTAACCCTTCCTAACATTCCACAAAGAGAAAATTTGCATAATTTAATCACTACCCCTATGGATTATAATCAATATTTTGAGGCTTTCTATGGTTCACTAGGGAATTACACATAACCAAATCCAACCCCACTAAAAATATCTCTGCCCTCCAGGAGCAATTTAGAAATTCCTCCAATTGCAAGAACTACTTGAACCACTCCTGGAACAACCTAGCTCCTCCCCAAAAACCATATCAATTTGGAGGGTATGGGTCGAATAAGAATTTTTATCAACTTTGTCCATCTCAAGAAGACATCAATGCGCAGATGATGAAAACCTTACAGGAAATGCAGAACAAAATGACGGAAGTAACCCGTGCTGTTATAAATCTGAATAGCCAGATTGAGGTTACTCCAAGACCTGTAGGACATTTACTATCCCAACCCATGCCACATCCTAATAATCAATGGAACCATTATCCGGTTAGGAATCAGAACCACTATAATCATCCTCCCATTAATCCTACACCTCAGCAGCCATCCAGGGTTTCACAACAACAGGCCCCCTACCTCCTTCGAATAATAATCCAACTGCACATGCAGTTACTTTGAGGAGTGGGAAAACCACCATTGATCCTAGGCCTTCACAACAACCTAGTAAAACTCCTATCATTCCTATGCAAGTTGACTCTTAATGCCCCACTCTGGAAGAAAATGAAATGCAAAAATCACATGACATGACTTCTGTCCATTTTCACCAAGCTCTCCACTCCACCACCAATCAGAAAAAGAAATCTGAGCCCTCGACTGAAGAACTCATAGATTTATTAGGGCAAGTTCAGATCAATGCCCCTCTCCTAGACGCAATCGAGTATATACCAGCTATGCTAAATTTTTAAAAGACATCTTTATCCCCAAAGGGCAGACTAAAAATCTAGGACATGTGCATCTTTCGAAGACAGTAAGCTTTGTTATAAAGACCAAACTACCTGTTAAGATGAAAGACCCGGGCACACCTTTGATTTTAGTAATTATCGATGATACCACTTTCAATCACCACCTTCTCAATCTCAGTTCCTCAGTTAATATCATCCCAATGGTTTTAATCGAAGAAATTCAAATCAGTGATTTCAAACCTATCAAGGTTACCCTACAATTAGCAGACTGATCTACAATCAAACCCCGTGGGATTGTTGAGGATGTCCTTGTGAAAGTCCAGAATTGCGTCTTCCCCGCAGACTTTCTGGTCCTTGACATTGATGTACCTAAATCTCTGATTAATGCCCCAATTGTTCTTGGATGACCTTTTTGGCCACCACAAAAGCAAACATAAATTGCCATATAGGAAAAGTGGATATCACTTGCGCGGGACAAACCACACTCTTGATATTTTCGAAACCTTTAAGAGATTCCATGCCAATGATAATTTTTCGATGACTCTAATGCAGAAATATCCAATTTGGTGGAGGAGAGAATGCTAATAGATACCCTTCCCGACCATAATTTTTTGAGGACTCTAACTCTAAATCATTGGTCGACGAAATCTATGACTTGTAGCCTTATCTTTAAGTAAAATCTCTTCCTGATTAATTCCTCGACTCACCCACTCTTCTCTCACCCCACCCTTGCACACTAACCTCACCCAACCATCATTATGTCTCTCTCACTCCCTTTACATTGGACCTACCACTAGCCCTAACTGAGTGTGGCATCCATCAGGAATTAAAACATTGGCCAAACTCGGGTCACCCTTCCATTTTTTCATCCAATTTGGATCCCCAAATTCCTACCACTCATCTTTTAGGGGATCTAGAGGAAGACCTTTTTCATGCGGTCATTCAACTTCCAATTACTTACACAATGTTTCGTCTTCTGTGCATAACTTCATGTGCAGCTGAATGGTGTAAAAGATATCACTAAATGGGAGGTAAGCCATCATTTTTCAATTTTTTCCAGCAATTTTGCCTATCCTGATTTTGACTGCCTTCACTAAGGTAATCCATTTTCCCATCCAATTACAAGAGGACATGCCACATCTTAAGCATAAGGGGGTGTTTATAAATTTTGTCAATCAAATTAGGATTTTCAAAACTCAAAAACATGCAATTTTCTTATTTAATTTTCTGCATGCATACCCAAAAAAATAAAATGATGAAAACTTTTTGAGGAAATCTTGAAATCGACACTAAGGTTGAACATTCACTTTTGGTACAAGGGGATTTAATCTTTAACAAACAGGGGAAAAGGATACAGATCCGATTATTAGAACTTCAGGGTCTACCTTTAGACTAGATTAAATATCCTTCTCTAAAATTCTACCTGAGCTCATGATAGTTCAGGTGACTTGACCCCCCTTTTCTAACATGGAAAGTATCTAGCTTAGTTTCCTATTCAAAAACTTGCATTTCGTGCAAAATTTCTTGTGTCAAAATTCACACACAAGCCAACACCTAAAATACAATTAGAAATTAGAAAAACCCTTTGTTTGGCCTTAGTTAAAGTCCTAAGCAAATCATTGGTTTGAGTTCCCACTGCCGAGAAGGATGAAAATGCCTCATTTGAGGACACGATGTCAACATGTTATTTCCTCGGTGCTGCTCTATCTATATTTCATATATTTAGACAAAGCATTAAGGTGCATTTTTGCAACTTAAGTGTCTTGGACGATATTCAACCCATAGCATTGGAGAAAGAACATGAGTTTGCTTGGAGTTCCCCTTTACACTGTATTGTGTTTTGGGATTATGAGCTCTTGGGTGGTGTCATGGATAGTACTATCCTGAAGTACTGGAGCCAGATCCCCCTCGAGGAGTGGTAACAGGAATGATGATCCCGATACATCTATTATAAGACTAAGCTAAGAATAAGCATGGGGGAGACAAAAAAAAAGTTTTAAACCAAAAACATGACCCTATTAATGTTGCCTTCTCAGAAGCACAGACACAAGATTTTAAAGATTATTGCAAGTTGCGAATCGAATTTAAGAGCCGGAAAAATCCAAACTACAAAAATTTCGAGTCATCTGGATTAACAAAGGGGTTAATTTGTGAATTTTTGAAGGATGTATTGATCTCGATTTGTCTAATTTTTTGGATCCAAAAATGAAGCCCGATGTTTATCTATAACAAGTCCCATACCTCCTATGTTTTAACCAACCAAGGTCCCCCGATCTCCTTCTGGTTTAAAATGATTAAAAAATTAGTTTTCCGAAAAATTCCATTTTGTAAAAATTTATTTTGCTAAGAGACTAGCGAAAGATAAGCATGGGGGTGCGATAAATGCCAGTTTATCATCATTCTTTTGACTTAAAACAAACCTAGCTCTTAGGATTCTAACTTCGCAAATCGATTTTTGGGTTGCATTTAGGCATCATTTAGGTTAGGAATGCATTTCATATTTTGTTGTATTTTTTATACATTTGTTTGAGTGTTAGGGACAAACAGATAGAGAGATCCCTAAACTCCTAGCACTCTTGAAGGCAAGCAATGAAGTGGAAGCTCATTCTACCTGTGACTCAGCCAAATCCATCTCATCATAGTTGGATACCAGCTGACTTGAGTTAGGATTAGCTCCATTAAGCTCCATTCAGCTCATCTTAGTTGGATGGTAGCTCAGGATAACTCATCTTAGATCACCCTAGCTCAATTTAGCTCAGGCCCTGCTCAACCTAATTAAGTTTAGCAGACCTTAACTCCAATCAGTTCATTGGGAGCTCTAGCAAGCTCATCTAAGTTGACAGGAGTTCCCCTTAGCTCCACTCAACTCAAGTTAGCTGAAGATGACTTCATACAACTCAAGCTAGCTCAAGTCCTGCTCCCTGGGACTCCACTTAGCTCAACCTAGTTGAGCTAAGCAACCTAGCTACTCCAGCTATCTAGGTCCTCCATGAGAAAATTAGACCCAGCTCACCTCAGTATATTTCAGCAGAAACCAGGATATTTTATCATGGCTTACAAGCTAGAAAAGAACTAGCAAGCTGACCTAGCTAACATTGCTCCCTACAACTCCCTTCAGCAGCTACCAGCTCGAGTTCATCTCCAGACATTCCTTCCTCAGCTCCTCTTCCTTAAACCCTACCTCTAGCATACCTCCTTCTCTACTTAAATACTAGTTAAGCTTGCGTAGCTAGCTTAGCTAAGGTCAAAGCCAGCTGCACCTACAAGGCCACCCAACCTACCTAGCTAACATCGCCAAAAAGTGACCAAAACCTAGTCCACCTAGCTCCTACTTCTAAAACCCCTTTTTGGCACCAACCTACTCACCCCGTTTCAACCTACTAACACCACCAATGGGCTCCACAAAAGTGGTGCCACTTTTCCCTCCAAAAACCCCTTCCATCACCACCATACACCTACCCCTACAAGCTATCCTAACCATCCAACTACCCTTCTTGTAGAACCCTTTAGTTGTTTCCGAACCATTCCACCCTTCCATGGTTGGCGCCAACTTTTAAAACCCCTTGGCCAACCATAACCACCTACATAGCATCCCCTTAGGTGGTGCCAACTAACCCCCTCCATTGGATCCCTATAACCACCCATAACTACACTTTGAACCCATCCTAGCCCTATATGTGTCCATGCCAACCTCTCCCTTCATAAGTCTTATATATACCCCCTTAACCACCACCATATTTTCATCCTTTGGCTTCATAATTTCCACTTCCATCCCACCATACCTATGACCAAGAGAAGGAGAAGAAGAAGATTAAGGGCACACTCTGTCCGCATGGTGCCTTCCCCTCTTCCCTTCTCTCTTGTGCCCCCACCAACGAGAGGAGCAGCTAGGCATGGATGACCTTAAGAGGAGGTCTTGAGGGTGGTTGATGTAGACACATCCATTTAGGATAAAATGCCTATTTATGCATGTTCTTAGGCCTATATTTGCATTCCATATTATAAATATTGCATAGCATGCATCATTCAACATTTAAGGTAGTGTATAATTTAGGTTAATTGCATCCTTTTTGTTGTTAGCAGAGAAGGTGATTTATTTTGAAGCCTCGGATTGACGATCCAAACATATAGATTTGATCAAGATGACTATCGGAGTCCAATGCCTCCGAAATCGCCCTGATCGGAGTCCTGTAGCACCATAAACAGTCCAAGGAAGATCAACGACCATAGGACTAGGTGACGTAATTCGGAGCTTCAAATGACAAATCTGACTACGCAGATGAATTCGAGTTGACTATTACAGCCCAGCGATGCAAAAATTGACTCAATTCGACTTCTATAGCAACCCCTACAATGGAAAGAATATGGGTGGCCTAGATCGTGCCACGTGGCACAAACCAGGTTGCCTACTCACATGCACATGCAACCTCCTACCCACAAAAGCGTGGGCGCACCCACCCACACAGCAGCGGCCGCACACGTGGGTGTGTAGTGCAAGGAGGCATGTGACAAAGGTGCATGGAGAGTGCACCAGTGCAGCCGTAGTGTGGGTGCAAGGCTGTCTTCAGCAACATTTATGATCATCACTAAATGTCCTATATAGGAAATTAATCCTTTCCTCCACTATAAAAGGACTCCTACCCCTTCCATTCTTCTTCATCTCTTCCTTTCTTCCTCTCACCACCTCCAATGCTCTAGAGGGAGCATGTCCCAAGCCCGGGATGCTCCTTTAGAGTAGAAAACAAATATTTGTTCTCGCCTCTCATCCCCCTTCGTGGAGCATCCCGTGGCCATCTTCTCACCTCCCTTCGAGAAGAAGATCCTCACCGCGACGCCGTCCTGCCCCGCCCTCTTCCGGCTCCATCCTCATTTGTCCCATTCCTCACCACCTTCCTCCAGGCGACGTCAAAGCGAGTCATCCTCTAAGCAACCGTCGAAGGGGATTTCTCTCACCTATCTCTATCTTTCTACTTTCGTAGTATAGTTTTCCCTCTTTGCTAGTTGCAATAAGCATTTGATTATAAAAATACATGATTGTTTCTCTCTCTCTGTCTCTCTCTTATATTTTGCAAGTAGATTAGTTAGATAAGAATTCATTGACCTAATCTCTTGCTTGCTAAAAGTACCAAAAAAATTAGAAAACATAAAAATGACAAAAACAAATAAAATGAGAAATGTGTATTTTCAAAACCAAATGTTTGCTTCTCTATGTCCGACCTGGGACTCACTTTTCGAGTTTCAGTTATAAATTATATCTGATCGGTGGATTTTCTTCTGAATCTAACTATGATGACGAGTTTTCCAAACTTCGAACCTTTCCGTGATGAGATCCGCCGTCATCATTTTGGTGTCGTTGCCAAGGAGGCAATGCTCTTTGGTTTTTTCACGTTTTCCCGCATTACTTACATATTTTTCTAGCCTATCTTTCTTTTTCGATTTATTATCTTGTAGCAACCCGATCGAGGATCCGAAGGCGATAGATTGAAGTACGGTGCGGGTAGTGAGATTTCTAAGTTTATCCCCTGCCACCCCCCCTAGTTTCCATTTCGCCAGACTAATAACTCAAACTCAAATCAACCTAGGTGCTTTTATAAACCTTAGGATAGAGTTGATTGTTTGATTGTCACTTTGCCTCACCAAACCCAACTGCATATATTAAAAAAGTAATTAAAAAAAAACTCTTCTATTATTGGATTTTCTGAGAGAGACACACATTAACACCTACAACTCTCGACTTAAGGTGCACTACTTCACATCGATCCTACCACTTAACCGGAATCTAACCTGTGGATTCGATACACCCTAACTCAACACACCAATAAGTGAGTAGAAATCTGAATAGGTCACACATTTTTGTTTGCCTTAACTAAGTGGTGCAATAGGCCAATTGATTGAACTGTTTGGGCTGTACCACTTAAGATAAACGTGATTCATTAGTAGCTTGCCACTTAGAATTGATTTCTAGGGCTGAACCAGAGACTCCACTCTTTTTTTTCTGATTTCTAAAGGAAAACATCATCACCATTGCTTGTAAAACCAGGAGTGTTCTACTGAACCTGATTGAACCAACCTAAGGATTAAACCCTAAAAGCTACTAAACAAGGTTAAACCGTAAAAGACACATCATGAAATAACCATGTTTGCAAGGCCTGGTTGTGCACGAACACACATTTGAATTGATCATTAATGGCAGAACCCATCTAAAGGGCCCATCACATTCAAAGAGCACAATCATTTCAAGCCTAACTAAAACTGAGTAGACGTTGGCCTTAAGGATTGATTCACTCTTCATGGCTTAAACTGAGATTTTTTTCTATTAATCTGCTCCTGTTGGTCCATCTGATGTTTGGCTAGGGGAGTAGCATCAAACAACTGTGATTGGGGGGTACACTAGGAACCAGAGGAATAAACTAATGAAAGAACCTTCTCCTCAGCCCCTCCTTTTAACTGGTTAGATTGACTGGATAAAAGTAGACCAAATCGGTTATAATCTCAAGATAGGTCCTAGGAGTTTCTTGGTCTTTAGGCTAACTGATTGCATAGCAATCATAGGTCTTAATTGTCCAGAATTAGGCTAGGATCTAGCATAAGTTAGGATAATTCATGCATGCAAAAGCATTACGTGCATCTTTACTGCTTTCTTTTAGCTATGCATAAAATAATGCTATAATGTACTGATTACGTGCATTATGTCAATTGTAGGTAATAAGCTGATCAGAAGGTAGATCTGAAGCTGGATATAAAGCTGGATCAGAAGAATAAAGGATAACTGGTGTTGCAGCAAAGTTGGAGCAGAAGACCTAGAATAAGATGTAGTAGAGAATAATGTAAGGGGTTGAGGTATGCTATTCTATTTAAGTAGGAGTAAAGTAGTAAAATATGAAGAACTTAGGACCATCTTAGCCCTAGGATAGCCTAGAAGCTTCCCCAATCCTTAGCCACCCTTAGATTAGTCACCACACCCAAGGAAACCTTAAAACCCTAATTCCAACCTCTATCCGGATGTCTACATGAGTTATAGGATGCTGAAAACCCTTAGCCAACTCTCACACAGCTTAAACCCACTTTTGCAGTATTATTGGATGCTCAGAAACTTGGTCAGACATCCAATTTCTGCAGAATACCCAAGACAGAACCTATAATCCTTCCTGACTCTGATTAGACATCCAGAATTGAAGTCTGGACTTATGATTTTTGAGTATAAGTCGTTTGATACTATTATTGGATGTCTAAAACTGCCTTCCAATTCCTATTTTGGGATTCGAGCCGTGATCTTGGATCTCTAGCTCCCTAAATCCAATTCTAACCCCTTAAGAACCTAAGCTAAGGTACCCTAACCCTAGTACATCACCTCTAGACCTCCTTGATGACATAATTAGGTCCACACTAAACCTAATTGACTTAGATCATAGTTAACTACCATTGCCTAGTCAATTAGACTCATAGGGTCCAATTGAGATCAGATCTCAACTCGTAAAAGTCCAGTTGGACTCAATGAAAGTCCAATAGACCTAAGCCCAACCTAATTGAATTATTTCACTCTCAATTAGGTTCACACTGATTCAATTAAACTTGTGTTAAGTTTAATTGCATTTCCCCACTAGCAATTAGGGTCTGCAACCCTAATTTAAGACCTACACCAACCCAAACCCCCTTAGGACCAAACATAGATCACTTAGACACATAGGTCATGGGCACACACACACACACACACCCATCCACACACTCCCACACCACCTAGAGTGTTCTAGGTTCTTCCAAAGGTGGCACTACTCTTGGTTGCCAAAATTAGCAACCAAAAGCCATTCAAATTGGAGTTCCACAAATGGTGGATCTAAAAACCACCTCTCTCTCTCTTTGGCTGGCCACTCTTGGAGCTCTCTCTAGAGAGTTCCACTCTTCTCTATAGAGTCTCCCTTAGGTCTATAAAAAGACCTAAGCGGTGGCCATTTTTGCACCCATTCACTCTTGGCTTCCATCTAGTTTAGATACATCCACCTCCACTCCATCTTCACGAGTAGCATCACCATGGCCACAACCATCTCCACGCCAAGATGCTGGATCACCTCTCCAACCTCTTTCCAAGGGCTGGCCTAAGGACCATTGACTGCCCCTCCTCCTCTCAACCAACTCAAAGGCCATCGGATCCTACTTTTGAATGCCCTTTTTTCTGCTAGCTCAGTAGCTTAGTTCATCATAGTTTACAAGCTTTTATTACTGCTTAGTAGTGTGGCACTTTATGCTCACCCAATGATGCATGCAAAACCCCCCCATAGATTCATGTATACAGTCATTTTCTGGTAGCGAGTAGTTTTATTTTCCTGTACAAGCATTCCTCTACCTGTTCTCTGCAACTTTGATATCATCATCATCTCTTATATATATAAATATATAGGTTCAAAATCGCCATGTGCCTAGTTGTCCTCTTTTGGTGTGATTGAAGTTGCATGTTTTAATTACAATCTTTTGGCAACTAGCATGTCGTACATCAATATGTAAATCACCATAAACCAGCATGAGATTTCAAGCAAGTAGAGAGAAGGAGATCGATTTCAAATCTGCATTTCCATAAATGCCTCCCAGAGACGAACAACTGGGACTCCAAGTTTCGTTATCTTTATAAATATTTTTGTTGATCATATTGCACACTATATTATGACACTTTTTTCTTATCAAATACGCATTGCCGAGGAGGCAATGTCATTTTTTATTTCAATCTTTTGAGCTATCACTGATAAATCTTCCTCTTCTTGTCTTTTAAGGTCAATGAAGATAGGAAAAATAGTAATCTACGCACGCAATGAGCATAGATTAAAATAAAAATCAGGTGCACATCTCATTTTAGATTAGGGTTTCCCTTTCTGAACCTTAGGTTAGACTTATTTGAAAAAAAGAAAAGAAAAAAGAAAGCCTACTTATTTTCATGAAAAAGAAAAAAAAAATCAAAGAAAAAAATCTAGGTTGGTAGATTAGGTTTCTTTTTGAATCCTAGGATAGTTTTGAAAGAGCAAAAAAAAAAAATTGAAAATCCTTTGAAAAAAAAATTCAAAATTTTTTGAAAAAGAAAATTTGGTGGAAGGTTTGAATTTCAAATTTAAACACCTTTTAAAAGCTTTCCTACCAATCTCTGATTTTCGACTAGATTTCAAATTTTGATTTAAAAATTAAATTTCCAAGAAATTAGTGAACGAAAAGTTCTAAAATTTAAGCTATACTTTCATTTTCAAACCATCTTTCAAACAACACCGCTCTTTTGAAAAAAATCCAAGTAAAAAAATTTTAAAAATTCTCAAAATGCAAGGGGGTCAGACTGCCCAGATTTGAAATTTTTGAAAATTCTAAAAGCAATTCTGAGCAATCTGTAAATTTGTTTTGACTAAAAATGGTAGGGTTTGAAATCTAATCTCATTGGCTTTAATTTCCATATTTTTCCTGAATTTTTTAAAGTCATTTGATATTATTACAAAGCAAAAACTCGACCAAGGGTCAAAATTCCAGATCTGACCCCTTGACATTTAAAAATCTATTGAAACTCGGTTAAAATAGTAAAGCTTATGAAAAAATATTCTCTGAAAAGAAAATTGAAAAAGGAATCCACTTGCAAAATTTGAACTTATTTGGATTCCAATTTCTTCCAGAGAAGTATTTTTATTTCGTGGTCTACTAAAAAAAAGCCCTAGAATTGCATGAACCCTAGGTTACATCTTTAGGGTTATATTGTAGAGACCACATTTGGGCTAACCTTGACTTAGTCAAGTCTAGTGTTTAGCCAGTGAGCTTGGTCACCTTGTGGTCCACTCACCACAAACCACAATTGAAGAAAAACAGGCTCAAATTAATTTTAAAACACTAAATCAACCCGAATTCGTTATCATACAACTGGGTGTTTTCAACCCCTCTTGCCAAACCTGGTGACTAAGTCAGTGGGGTAGTGTCAAATGACCGCGACTCAGGAGTCAACGGAACCGAAGGCATAAGCCAAAGGAAGAACCTTCCCCTTAGTCCTTTTGTAACTAGACTGGCTGGGTTAGCCTAGGAGGTGAGAATCACTTTAACTCAGTTGTACGATGAGTTTTTCTACAGGAATTCAAACTTAAAATGAAAAATCTGGTCACCTGATCATAAGGACCATCTGATTGACAGGGCCTTAGCCTTTTCTAGATTGGCTACACCAACCAAAGGGTTGGGTGGTGTATGCAAGGAAGGAGGTCACTTAGACCTCAACTGGTTGGACCTTGGGAGCCACTCCCAAGGAGGTGAGTCACCTTGCCAGGACCATCTTCTCCCCCCACTTCTTCCACCCCCTTAGCCGCAATAGCTAATCCTGGACCTGGACCTAGACCAGGTCAGGACGTTGGTAATCTGGACTCGATGGCTAGTCTGGATGCCCTGGTTATTTAATCTAAGGAGTGGCATCAGTAGAGCATGGACTGTATCTTGACGACGCTCGACAGAATGCAGCACCCACTACGAGGAGAACAACTTCGGGATTTCTATGATCCAGCTACACTGATCATCGCACCATTAGTCAGGATTCCTGATGTAAGCACATTTACACAACTTAAAATGTCTATTTATGCATGTTCTTCAGCATAGGATTGCATTCCATGATATAAATATTGCATAACATGCATCATCTTGCATTTAGAGTAGTTTGAATAAAATGGAGGTTAATTGTCTCCTTTTATGTGCTTGGACAGGGCAAACATTTTATCGGGGTCTCAGAACAAAGATCCAACATTATGGATGTGATCAGGGCGACGATTGGAGTTCAACGACTCCAAGATCACCCTAATCGGGCATCCGTAGCATCAGAGAGTGATCGGGGAACCCTTGAAGATCAAGGGCCAGGATGGTGTTAATCCACACTTCAGATGACAAATCCGACCGCACGGATGAATTTGGATCGACGATCGCAGCCTAACGACACAAAAATCGAGTCAATCCGACATCTGTGGCACCATCTACAACTTCCAGAAGATGGACGGCCAAGATGGCACCATGTGGCACCATCTCGGCCGCCCAAACGGCCGCATGCAACCTCTGAAGACCCCGCACCCACTCGCCCTCTGCCGTTGGATCTTGATCCAACGGTTGTGGTCAGCCGTGCCTAAAAGCGTCTGCTCAACCATCTGCTCCTTGTAGCGTAGTGGTCGAGCGCGCTTACGCGAGCAGCGGGCGCAAGTTCGAGCCGCAGCGAAGGGCTGGAAGGAGTGCGCGATCGGGCGCGGGCGGGCGTTGGATCTTGATCGGATGGCTACACGTGCCCAATAGAGTTCACACGCGATTGAACGCGCGGCATGGACGTGCGATCGCACGCGGGTGGGCACGCAGCGTAGTAGGTGAAGGCTTGACTTAAGCCGTTCGATCTCGCGATCGGACGACTGAGACTCAGCGGACGTGCGTGGGTGTTGCGCGCACGAGCAGGCGAGCAGGCGCATGCGAGCCGCCCACGACGCCCACGAAGGAGGCTTTAGCGACGGTTTTATCCGTCAGTAAGGACCCCTCATTTATTATTTTGAAGCTGTAATGACTATTTTTCCCCCACTCCTTGCAACTATAAAAGGAGACCCCCCTCCATAAGAAATTCTCATCCCTTCCTTCTCTTCTCCACCCCTCCAAAGCTCAAGAGAAGCTTGTCCCACACCTAGGATGCTTCTCGCGAGATAAAGTCCAAATTTTCGTCCCCCTTCGGAAGTGGATCCCGCGGCGACGACAACGTGCTGCTCCATTCCCGTTCTTCTGCTTCGTCCTCCTTCATCCTGCTTCATTCTCCTTCGTCCAGGCGTCGTCCCATCCGGCTCATCCTCCAAGCAACCGTCGAGGAGGATTTCTCTCTCCCTATTCTTTTTACTGCTTTCTAATATAGATTTACTGCTTTCTAGTGTAGTTTTGCTCGTCCTCCATGAAATCATCGAGGAGGACATTTCTCCCTCCATTCTTTTAATGCTTTCTAGAGTAAATTTATCGCTTTCTAGTGTAATTGTTTTATGCTTTCTAGTTGTAATGAACAAATCCCCCTAATGATAAATTCTCTGTTTATTCTACATCTCATTTTGATTTATATGTGTAATATTCTCTCTCTCTCTTACCCTCTCTCTCTCTTCTATTTATTGTAACTAATTATATAGTTTTAAATTGAATTACTTCGTGACAAATAAAAAGAAATGCGTAGTTTTTAAATCAAACGTTCGCCTCCTTATTTTCGACCTGGAATTTCAATTTCGTTATAAATTTTATTTGTTGAACATGAATTCTTCGCTTTCAAGCTACAACAACAGGTTTTCCAAAATCGAACACGTTAGCGTAGCGATTAGTACGTTCAACATTTTGGCGTCGTTGCTAGGGAGGCGATGATCTTTGATTTCTCTTCGCGTTTTGTAACTTACAAATCATTTACCTCACTTTTTCTCCTTTCTTATTTTAATTGCAGGTACTCTTTTGAAACAGGCAACAGCAGTAGAACGGAGTAAAGTGCTGTGGAAGGTTCTGTGAGTTATCCCCCACCCGCCACCCATTAGATTTCATTCCACAACAAAATAATTCAGATATCAATCAACCTAGGTGTTTTTATAAACTCTAAGGTTAGATTGTTTGTTGTTTGACAGCCATACTCACCCCAACCCCCACATTAAAAAAATAAAAAATAAAAAAAATCTCAAAGAGGTACACAGCCTCATCTGATTTTCAAACTCAACCGGTAAGCCGACCTCAGGAACTGGTACACACTTTCAAACACATAATTGAGTAGAAATCAGTTTAGGCAATCATTTGTGTGCCTAATTAAGTGGTGCATAGGCCAATTGTTTTAGTTGATTGGGCAGCACCACTTCAAATAAAATCAACTCATCAAGTAGTTGCCAATTAGGTTCAACTCTTAGTGATTTACCAGGCACTCCAAATTCTTTTTAAAACTTTAAAGGAAAACATCTTCACCTGTGTTTGCAAAACCAGTTGTGCCAATGAAACTTGTTTGAAAACACCTAAAGTTGAATCCTAAAAGCTACTAAGCAAGATTTGAACCTTAAAATTCACCACATCAAAAATAATCTTGCTTGAAAACCATTGACTGTGCACACACACACAAATCAATCAATCATTAAGGTTACAACCCATTTAAAGGGCCCATCACATTCCAAAGCACATTCAAACCTAGCCCAAAAAAAAACAGAGTAGACGTTGGCCTTAAGGATTGGACTCACTCTTTAGAACCCAGAAGGAGATTATTTTCGATTAGTCTGTTTCTACTGTTCAATCAGATGTCTAGTTAGGGGAGTAGAGTCAAATGATCATGGCTGGGGGGCACACTAGGAACCGGAGGCGTAAGCCGAAGGAAGAACCTTCTCCCCAGTCCCTCCTTCTAACTGGTTGGATTGAATAAATGGAAGTAGATCAAATCGTTCCTTTATCTCAAGATGGGTTTTGGGAGTCTGTAGGTCTGTAGGCTAACCCATTTAAGGACTGGTTTGATTGTTTGTATTGCAAGGCACCTTTCTTCCTCTCGTCTCTCATGAATCCTTCCATATATTTCACGCATTCCTGCTCTGTCCCTCCTATTGTGAATTATCCTCAACATGACGATTATCCCAACTCGTATTGTAATCGACCATCAGTTAGTTGGGATAATTCAGATTGGGGATACAATTTCGGACCCCCGTGTTTAGGGTCTAACCCTGAACACTTTGATTCTGATTTCTATCCTTCTCAGAGCTACATCGATTATAGATCGTCTTCCTTTCATGAACAGCCTAATACGATCTACAATCAAGAAGGATACACCGATCCTTACCCATCCTCTGATTTCACTGCCTTTAGGTCATCACCATCTTTTCAACAATCTGAAATGACCTATTATTAGGAAGGGTATAACAAATCTCAATTTGTTAATTCCCCTGCATTGTGCCCAAACCCACCCAACCTTGAACCAACTCATTTGGTTTAAGTTAACCAGGTTCAAGATAAGGTTCTGGCTAACTTGAGCAATATCATTCAATCTTTATAAGTTCAGCCAATACCTTGCATTGAGAGATTGGAGCCTTTGATTAAAATGATTGATGATTTAAACAAGTCTTTGTTGGATTGCCTCCAGGATGTTAAGGATAAGAACCTAGGTGAGTTTCTACCTGGGAAATTAGCGAAATTGAGGATGAGATTCGTGGTTGATCTGATTCAATCTTGGGATGATTCCCAGGATGAACCCTCTTCAGGAAAGCCAATGACAAAACCCGCTCAGGCACCTATTGGGGGGACACATGTTACGAGGCTAACCAGATTGAATTAAAGCAACCAATTAAGGATGATCTGATTTCTTCACCTGAGATCCCTGAGCCGGGTTACGAGGAAACGTATGTCTCCTTGGAACAGAAAGTGACAAATGATTTTGGGACATACATTGATATGGATCCTGATTTCTTTGATGGTAAAGATTCAAGTTGCAAAGTCTCATGCGAGTTTTCTGAACACGATTTCTGTGAGACGATTGGGCCTGAGGAATCTGATAGATCATTTTATAGCCCAATAACTGAGGAAACTGATCTTAGGGCACACATTACGGATCCAGGATTACATTTTCTGGATGAATCAATTCAATGGCCTGATTATCAGTTACACCCCGTTGAGCTTATCGATAATTCTATTTCTGAGATAATTAGACCCAAGTCAATTCTGATTTTGCCACATCATTTAGACTTGGAGATTTCAGACGGGGTGATTAACATACAAGAGGTCTCAGAATTTAACATTCGGAATGACGAGGCTAGGAGCTGGGAAGTTCTAATTTGGGAAGTTAATTTTGGAGGAAATAGAAGATTGAGTCGAAGGGTTCCTTTTATGTTGAAACCATCAAATCAGAACCCTTACGACATTTGTTTCAAGGATGTTCAACTCAAGCACACATTCAACGATTATCCTTTTGAGCTTTAATTCTCTGTAACTCGACTTTTTGGTCTTGGGTTGCATCATCATAAATCGCAGGCCCGACCCCGCTTGCATTCTGATTTTAGGTTCTAGGTAATTTTTATCCAGAACCTAAGATATTCTCGATTATGGGGGATGGGTCTGCACCACAATCTGGTCCAGATCTGTGGACCTCTATTGATAGGTCAGAAGATTCTTTTATTTATTTTAATTCTGACCTGCACTTGTGAATTCTTCATTTCTTTTTCTTTGTATAGTGTGCCTAGCTGAAGGCACTAAACTCAGCACATATACAGTTCTTTTTAATTTTCATCTCGGAGCGGACCTGACATTCATGCAATTCAGGTGCTTTCTTCGCTTTTCCACTCTGTTCTATGTCTTTTTAATATAATGAGGACATTGCATTAGATAGGCATGGGGGGGTGGATATTCATCTCTAAATTCATTCGTCAGCTCCATAGATTTGTTTTATTTTCTTTTATATTAAAAAAAAAATCAGAATTAGGAAAGAGAATTTGGGTTTAAGAAGATTTTCAATCTTAGGAAATACTACATTAAGATCTGAACACAAAGACCCTTCAGGTCTTTGGACTTAATCAGCCCGTGTATCCACTAAAATGTGGATTTGTTTTTCGAGTTCTAGCCAACTTGAATTTTATTTTAATTGGAGTAAATAAATTTTGGGTGATAAGTACACGACTTATCAATCCGCCCTCTGTTTTGAGGGAATTTTGAGTCTTAAGCATCTACACACTTTCTTTGCACTGACTCGTTGATCGGCATTTTTAACGAAAATTTGGTAGATAATGAACCTTCTACGGTTATATGGCTGGCAAGTTATCGTGGGTAACAACCCATAGGTAGGTTGTCCAGAGCCCAGTCACTAGATCTTTCTCTTTTTGCTGCCTTTAGGTAAATCCTAAACCACGGAAGCCACCTACTTAAAAAAAAAAAAAATCAAAAAGAAGAGGAGAAAAGAAAAAAGAAATAAGCCACACTTCGCCGCACCAGTATGGCTGGCAAGTTGTCGGTGGTAATAGCTCATTGACCGGTTGTCCAGAACCAAGCTCAGTAAATGCACTAAAAATTCCCAAAACACTTAGGAAGAAGTGGAGAAGTAGAATAAACCGGGGAGATATACACAGGATTCACCCTTATGTTGACCCCGTAAAAAAATAAAAGTAGGGAGAAAGCTACCAGTTGTAAAGATACACCTTTAGGTAGAATTCTTTTTAAGGTCACCTAGAGGCACAGAAATCCGAAGTCCGTTTTAATTACTGGTCTACGAGTCTATCACAATCACAATAAGATTCTTAAAGCTTAAGGTTCTCATCAAATCTTGGGTGAATTGAATGGTCATAGAAAGCCACTCTTAAACCCTAAAATTTGAAAATCCAAAAAAAATTAGAAAAGAGAAAAGAACAAAAAGAAATTCTTCTTTTAATAAGGCGAGGGCTTGAGGTGGTCTACATTTTGGCTGATACCCAGGCACTGTTGTGTCTTTGAAAGTTCAGTTCCTAAGTAGACAATTTCTTAATGATTGAAAATAACTCAGCTCCAAATAATCCAACCTAATTCTTTTATAAATAGCATATAGTTTTGCTAGGGACTAGCAAAAGATAGGCATGGGGGTATAATGTAAACACATTTACACTACTTAAAATGTCTATTTATGCATGTTCTTAAGCATAGGACTTCATTCCATGATATAAATATTGCATAACATGCATCATCTTGCATTTAGAGTAGTTTGAATAAAATAGAGGTTAATTGTCTCCTTTTATGTGCTTGGACAGGGCAAATATTTTATCGGGGCCTCGGATCAAAGATCCAACCATATGGATGTGATCAGGGCGATGATTGGAGTTCAACGGCTCCAAGATCGCCCTAATCGGGCATCCGTAGCATCAGATAGTGACCGGGGAACCCTAGAAGATCAAGGGCCAAGATGGTGCAAATCTGCACTTCAGATGACAAATTCGACCGCACGGATGAATTCGGATCGACGATCGCAGCCCAACGACACAAAAATCGAGTCAATCCGACATTTGTGGCACCATCTCCAACTTCCAGAAGATGGACGGCCAAGATGGCGCCATGTGGCGCCATCTTGGTCGCCCAAATGGCCACATGCAACCTTTGAAGACCCGCACCCGCTCGCTCTCCGCCGTTGGATCTTGATCCAATGATTATGGTCAGCCACTCCTAAAAGCGTCTGCTCGACCATCCGCGCCTCGTAGCGCAGCGGTCGAGCGTGCCTACGCTAGCGGTGGGCATGAGTTCGAGCCGTAGCGAAGGGCTGGAAGGTGCAGGCGATCGGGCTCGGGCTGGGGTCGGATCTTGATCGGATGGCTACGCGCGCCCAATAGCGTTCACGCGTGATTGAACGCGCGGCATGGACGCGTGATTGATCGCGAAGGCCGGCGTGCAACATAGCAGGTGAAGGCGTGACTTAAGCCGTCTGATCTCGCGATCGGATGGCTGAGACTCAGCGGACGTGCGCAGGCGTTGCACGCGCTAGCAGGCGAGTAGGTGCGCGCGAGCTGCCCACGACGCCCACGAAGGAGGCTTTAGCGATGGTTTTATCCGTCACTAAAGACCCCTCATTTATTATTTTAAAGTTGTAATGACTATTTTGCCCCCACTCCTTACAACTATAAAAGGAGACCCCCCTCCATAAGAAATTCTCATCCCTTCCTTCTCTTCTCTACCCCTCCAAAGCTCAAGAGAAGCTTGTCCCACACCCGGGATGCTTCTCGCGAGATAAAGTTCAAATTTTCATCCCCCTTTGAAAGTGGATCCCACGACGATGATGGCGTGCTGCTCCGTTCCCATTCTTCTGCTTCGTCCTCCTTCATCCTGCTTCATTCTCCTTCATCCAGGCATCGTCCCATCCGGCTCATCCTGCAAGCAACCGTCGAGGAGGATTTCTCTCTCCCTATTCTTTTTACTGCTTTCTAATATAGATTTACTGCTTGCTAGTATAGTTTTGCTCATCCTCCAAGCAATCGTCGAGGAGGACATTTCTCCCTCATTCTTTTAATGCTTTCCAGAGTAAATTTATCGCTTTCTAGTGCAATTGTTTTATGCTTTCTAGTTGTATTGACAAATCCCCCTATGATAAATTCTCTGTTTATTCTACATCTCATTTTGATTTCTATGTGTAATATTCTCTCTCTCTCTCTTCTATTTATTGTAGCTAATTAGATAGATTTAAATTGAATTACTTCGTGACAAATAAAAAGAAACGTGTAGTTTTTAAATCAAACGTCCGCATCCCTTTGTTCGACCTAGAATTCCAATTTCGATATAAATTTTATTTGTTGAATACGAATTCTTCGCTTTCAAGCTATAACGACAGGTTTTCCAAAACCGAACACGTTAGCGTAGCGATTCGTATGTTCAATAATTCCCATAGGCGAAGATGCATTTGAGCTCAAGCCCAATGTGATCGGTTTGATCAGCAGTCATTTTTATGGAAACTCAAGTGAAGATCCATTCCAGCATTTAGAGGACCTGAGTCGACTTGCAGAAACAATTTGACCCAGGAATGTTGATCTTGGGATTGTTTTGATGAAGCTTTTCCCATTTTCTCTGTGGGCCAAAGCTTCATACTGGTTGAAGGCCAGTGGGAAGCCAATTGAAAACTGGTTGGAGTTACGACGTGAATTCCTGCAAAAGTCCTTCCCAATCGGTCAAACGAACATGATGAGGCATGCGATCACGACTTTCTCCCAAGGAGCTAGGGAGAAGTTGCATGACGCTTGTGATCCATTTCATGACCTTCTCCAAAAATGCCTGCACCATGGTATACCTAGATGGCACCTAGCTCAAATATTTTACCATGGGCTGGATGGCACACATCGGTATTTGGCCGATGCATGTAGTGGTGGGAATTTCCTCGCCAAAGATGAGAACAGTGCATTTAAGTTGCTCAAATCCTTGGCGAAGAACTCGATGAATGCCAAGTCCATGAACTAGTTCCAATGGCCTAGTCAGCAGCAGGTTGGTGTCCATGAGGCTCACACCGAGTCTATTCGAGCCGACATGGATATCAATGTCAAGTAGCTAGATAGAATAAACCTGATCGAGAGAAAGATTGACCAAATTAGTCAAGGTCAATCTGACCTGAACTCTGCTGCTCCAAGACCATTCTATGCACCCTGAGCCCCCCCTGCTCGAGTTAATCTACTCACACGGGATGCATCTTCTCCTTATTTACGAGATCCTGCATATCAGGATCCTGTATTATTTACAAGATCCTGCATATCAGGATCCCGTAAACAATCTCGATCTGGCACAAATACGAAATATTGCGTGATTTGTAAAAGCGGGTTTTTAATGTCGTTGTAACATACGAATTCGCATACGCTTTTAAATTTATATCCTAGATAGGGAGTATCTAGGGTCGTCCAAGGAGGAAAAAATTGCAATTCAATTCTCTTGCTAAAAATAAATCTCAACTTTCTTTTTGGTATTTTAAATATATATATTTTTTGTGTTTTGAAATAATATGGGCAAAGTGCGAATTGTGACGAAAGAGTGCTAACACCTAAAATGCTAAGCTGAAACTTAAGAGATTAAAATGTCCACTACCTAAGCTCACTCAAGGCAAGTGGAGGCCTAGAGTAATTAGGGAGTGGAAGTACAATAAGTGCTAGAACAACAATAACAATTGCAATAGGAAATTAAAAAGAAGGCAATTTGATTAACTAGAATTTGTGTTCTTTTCAAGGGCAAGTAGAGGAATGCTTCTACTAGAAATGAAAAAATTTAAAAGCAATAAAAGAAACACAAATCCTCTTGCAAAATTTGGTGAAGAGGGGAAGCTCCTTGCTCCAAGCTTATGGGCTCATAGGCTTGAGAAAAGCTCCGCCTTCTCCTTCCTTGAGATGCTCCTCCAAGGTGGAAGCTACAACCTTAAATGCTCTCCTTCAATGGTGGCTATGCACCACGCTCGCTCCTCCATGCTTGGCTGTCCTCCTAGTGGTGGAGTGCTCCTCTTCCTTGGCGTGGCACAAGGGAGAAGAAATGGGGAAAAGAAGGCACCAAGGGGGTGGGTGATGTGCCCCCTTAATCTTCTTCTCTACTCATTCTTGGCCATAGGTATAGGTGGATGTAGGTGGAAGTACACACTAATGGAGGATGCTCTGAAATGGTGGTAGGTGGTGGGTTTATATAGAGTAGGAAGGGGGTTAAGGTGACTCTTGAAATATAGGGCTAAGATGGGAAGATGGAGGTGGTTGGGGATCCTATGTCTAAGGGCAATTGGCGCCAACCCAAGGGACACCAAGGGGGTGGTTATGGGTGGTGGCACCCCTTGAAGTTGGCACCAAAATGGCTTCTAGAAGGGGGGCTTAGGTGGTGCCAAGTAGGTTTCTAGAAGGAGGGGTAGGTGGGTAGCTAGGATGGATTGTAGTGTTAGGTGTATGGTGGATGTGGGGGTGGATGTTGGCGCCAAAAAGGGGGGTAGTTAGGGTTAGGTTTTGGCAACAAAATTGGTGCCTTTTGGTGGTGATGATTAGGTGAAGAGGTGGCTAGGAGGTGGCGCCAACATGGAGTAGGATAGCAAGCTTAGGTAGGGCTTAAGTTGGTGGAGCTAGCTAGGGTTGAGTTGAAGGTGGTGGATGGTCAAGGAGCTGGTTGCTAGCAAAGCTAAGCTAAGCTAAGCTAGCTTAGCTAGCTATGGAGTAGAGGAGGAGGTATTGGAGCTAGGGTTTGAAGAGAGGAGCTGAGGAGGAGAAGTCTGGAGTTGGAACTAGAGCTGGCAGCTGCTGAAGAGGCTGGCATGGAGCTACTCTAGCTTGCGTAGCTTGCTAGTTCTTTGCTAGCTCCTAAGCTAAGCTAAAGTGAGCTGGCTTCTACCATAATGAGCTGAGGTGAGCTGGGTCTGGTGCTCCCAGGGAGGATCAAGCTAGTTGAGGCAGCTAAGGCAGCTTAGCTCAACTGAGTTGAGCTAAGCTGAGTCCCCGGGAGCTGGACTTGAGCTTCCTGAGCTGGAATGAAGTTATCTTCAGCTGACTGGAGTTGAGTGGAGCAAGATGTAGCTGGACCTGAGCTGGGGTGAACTCCAGTCACCACATCTGAGCTAACTAGAGCTCCTTGTGGACTAATTGCAGTTGAGATGAGCTAGACTCAGCTAAGTTGAGCTGAATTTGAGCTGACTTGAGCTAGGGTGAGCTAAGATGAGCTCTCTTGAGCAGCTATTCAGTTGAGATGAGCTAAATGGTGCTAGGATGAGCTAACCCTATTTCAGGTGAGTTGAATTCCAGCTATGGTGAGCTGGATCAAGTTGAGTTCCAACTGGTGAGAGGTTCTCCTTCACCAGTTGCCTTCTTGAGTTCTAGGATTTTAGGGATCTGTATATTTGTTCATCCCTAACACTCACAAAAACACATCAAAAGGACAATAAAAAATGCAATGCATGCCTAACCTAATTAATGCCTAAATGAAACCAGAAACCCATTTGCGGAGTAAAATCCTAAGAGCTAGGTTTATTTTAATGCCTAAGAATGATGATAAACTGGCATTTATCACACCCCCATGTTTATCTTTTGCTAGTCTCTTATCAAAAGTTCAATTTTTTTTGGAAAATAGAATTTTCAGGAAGTTTAATTTTTTTCTACTTTTGAGGAGAAAAAGATTAAGGGACCTTGGTTGATATAAACACAGGAGGTACAGGATTTGTTAAAGATAAACATCGGGATTTGTTTTGGATCCAACCATTAGACAAAACGGGATCAATATATCCTCCAGAAAATTCACAAATTAACCCTTGTTAATTTAGATGGCTTGAAATTTTTTTTTTTAGGATTTTTCTGGCTCATGAATCTGATTCGCATCTTGCAAAATCCTTTAAAACCTTATCTCTGTGCTTGTGAAAAGATAATATTTATAGGGGCGTGTTAATTTATTTATTTATTGTCTTATTTTTTCTGTCCCATGCTTATTTTCAGCTTAGTCTTACAACAGATGTGTCAGGATCATCATTCCCGTTACCAATCCTCAAGGGGGCTCTGGCACCAGTACTTCGGGATAGCACTGTCCATGACACCACCTAGGATCTCACAACCCCAAAACACAATGTAGTGAGAAGGGGTGCTCCAAGTAAACTCAAGCTCTTGCTCCAACACTATAAGTAGAGCACCGTCCAAGACACTTGAGCTGCTAAAATGTGCTTTAATGCTCCATCTAAAGATATGAAATATAGATATGGAGTAGTACCAAGGCGGTAACATGTTGACATCGTGTCCTCAAAGGAGGCATTTTCCTCCTTCTTGGTGGTGGGAACTCAAGCCAATGATCTGCTTCAGACTTTTACTAAGTCCAAATATGGGAGTTTTTCAAATTTTTAGTTGTTTTTAAGTGTTGGTTTTTGTGTGAAAATTGACACAAGAAGTTCCTCAAGAAATGCAAGTTTTTTGAATCAGAAACTAAGCTAAATACTTTCCACATTACAAAATAGGATCAAGTCACCTAAACTATCTTGAGTTCAGGTGGAGTTTTAGAGAAGGATATCTGATCTAGTCTAAAAATAGACCTTGAAATTCTAATGATCAGATTCGGATCCTCATCCCTAGTTTGTTAAAGATTAAATCCCATTGTACCAAAAGTGAGTTTTTCAACCTTAGTCCCGATTTCAAAAGTTTCTCTAAAAAAGTTTTCAACATTTATTTATTTATTTATTTTTTGGGTATGCAAGCAGAAAATAAACTAAAGAAAAGTGCATGTTTTTAGGTTTTGAAAATCCTAAATCGATCGTCAAATTTTAAAAACACCCCCCATGCTTAAGATATGCAATTCCCTCATGCATTAAGAGGGAAAAGGGATCACCTTAGTGAAGAACTATTGGGTTTAGGAGGATCAAAACCTGGAAAAAGAAGAAAAAAGGAAAGCAGGAAAAAATGATGGGTTACCTCCCATCCAGTGCTATCTTTTACGCCATTCAGCCGAGCATGAAGCTATGCACGGAAGACGGAAAATCATGTAAAATGTTGGACACTTGAATGTCTTTAATAAAAGTGTCTTCCTCAAGATCCCTAAAAAGATGAGTGGTAAAGATAAAGGGATCAAAATAAAATAGAAAAATGGAAAAATGACCGGGATCTGGCCATGGTTTAAGTGCTTGTAAAATGCCAGACTCTGGTGGGTCGGGTGATAGGTCCTATGGAAAGGGATGGGGAATGGAGTCAATGAGATGTTGGGTGGGTGAAGTTAGTGTGGATGTTTTTGGTGAAAAATCAGGAAGATGAAAAGGGGGAAAGTCAAACCCTAGTTGATCTGGAAAGTCTTGGACCACATAAATATCCTTAGAATAAGAATTAATAAAATCTAGATCAATAGTGGTCAAAGGTGAATGAGATTTGATCAACATAGACTTCTCAAATACTGCTTCCATTTTCTTATCAATGTCCTCAAAAATTTTGTGATCAATGGACCTCTTGGAAGCTTGAAATAAATCTAATGAGAAGGTCTGGTTACTGCAACTTATATTCATTTTCCAAGAATGAGAATTGATATTAGCTGTTGCTATAATCAGAAAAGGTCTTCCAAGGATGGCATTAATGAGAGCCTTAGTTACCTCTATGTCAAGGACCATAAAATTTACTGGAAATAGACAATTTTGGGCCATGATGATACTATCCTCAACAACTCCCCACGGTTGAATGGTAGATCGGTCTTCTAATTGAAATTGAACCTTAGCAGGTTTTAAATCACTGAATCAAAATTCCTCAAATAAGACTGGGGGGATGAGATTACTAGAGGTACCTAAGTCGAGAGGGGCGTGAAAAAAAATGGTGTCAGTTATGACAACTGAGATGAGTGATGTGCCCTGGTCCTTTTTTGTGAAAGGCAGCATGCTCTGAAAAACTGAGATGGCTGTCTTTGAAAGGACCAACTTTTCTAGATTCTGATCATGCCCTTTTGAAGTAAATTTTTTAGAGGCATGGGGAGAATCTAGGAAGGTAATATTCCTCTCAACTTGCTTAAATAAGTCCAAAGGATTATGGCCAGAGGATTCTGGTTTTGGATTGTTTGATTACAATTTTTGAGAGTGGGAAATAGGGTTTGAATCAGGTGTTTTTGGGATTTCTTTTTCTTCTTCCTTATTGAGGTTAGGGGAGTCAATCTGCATTGGTTGAGAATTAGTTTCTTCATTTGAATGTGAAGGCCTTAAATCCATGGTGGTTTCCTCACTCCTCAAAGTCTTTGCATACGCAGCTTGGTGATCACTGGGAGGAGGTGGGGGGGCTTGATTTTGATAGAAACTGGGTTGGTGCTACGATATTGGGTCAATAGGAGGCCGAAATATGTGGTTCTGATGTTGGTATCAACTTGAGTGTTGGTTCCAGGGATTAATAAAGTTTGGTGTGGGTTGGGATGGTGAGTGTCCTACAGGTCTTTGAGTCGAAATATCCCCAATTTGATCATTGAGATTATTAATAAGAAGGGTTGTTCCCTTTGTTTTTCTTTGTAACTCTTGTAGGGTTTTCATCATCTGGGCATTAATGTCTTCTTGAGATTGCCCAGATTGATAAGTCTGATTTGAACCATACCCTCCAAACAGGTTCTGTTGTTGGTGTGGAACCGGATTGGTCCAGGAGTCAGCTGGATAATTCCCCCCATTAGAGGAATTTTTCAATTTCTCTTGGAAAGTAAGGACATTTTGGGTGGGGTGATGATTGGGATAAATATAATTCCCTGTTGAACCATAGAAAGCCTCAGAATAATAATTATACTAAGCACAAGATTTATGCAGATTTTCTCTCTTGTGTGTGTTAACAGGGGTGAAACGTGGAATGTGTGGAGCTTAGGCAGGTGTGGCAGGACTCCCTTGGTTGGCTAGGTTTGTTAAATCCTTATGCAACTATTGTTGCTTAACTTGTAGCTGAGCCATGATAGAGTAGAGATTAGGTGTAGGGGCCTGATTAATTAGCTCCTGGGTGGAAAAATAGGGGAAAGAAAAATTAGCATGTGGGTTAGAGGACCAATTTTGACTTTCCATTTTTAAAGAAGAGGAAAAATGCAGGAAAAGTCCTTTTTTGGGGAGGCAAAATCAAGTGGTCCCTCCAAGTGTGGAGTTTTGGACTGCCGCCCATGCAAAATGGAAGAAATCATAGGGGAGAAGAGATGGAGATGAGAGAAGTGTGCACACAAGCAATCAAAGCTAGACCTAACTTAAGTGTGACTCCCTTAAAATAAACCTAAGACTTGGTCTATGTAGGAAATAAGTAATCAATAGTGAATACCCGTTCTGTCAACAAATCTAGCCAAGTTGCTTAAGGGGAGGTTTGGGCCCAAATGTTTCCCAAGGAAAACCCCAGGTGCTTGTACAAACCTGCGCCTGGTCATTTGACATGGCCCCTCAGCCTGAACACCATATATCGATGACAGAATTGGTATTAACTAAAGAAGACTTAAGACTTATATAGCAAGCCTAAGTTCATGAAGCCTTAGGAGTCAAGTTGCTACGGATTTTAGTTAGGTCTACGATACTATAGCGCACAGGGAATGTGGAGGCAATTAATTAGGTTGTTGCCCTGTTATTTCAAATTTTTTTTTGTCTGTGTGCAGGAATTGGAAAGTGGTTCTAATTAAAAAGCAAGTTGTCACACAATTTCTTGTATTTTTGCCTTTTAGGATTTGATTTAATTCAATGTGTTTTAGGGTTTCTCTTTTCAAATTCTCAAACAAGTTTTAAACTCCACAATCAAAGGAAAAATAAGTTGTATTGGTGATGGTTAATTACTTTTATTGTGAGTCTCTAAAAAGAAAGAAAGAAACCCTCAGCCAATTGTCCCTAAGACAGAAAATTACTACCAATGAATTATTTTTAGGCTTTCTGTATTAAGTAGTGATCCAAACAATGTAACCAACACCACTACCTCATGTAAAATCAAATAAGGATTCTAGAAAAATTTTTTGTAAGATTTTAAGAATTTGTTTGATAATTGTTTTAAATTTTTATGTGTACTAATGTCAAAATCTAGAATTGATACCCATCGGTATTTTGGGCATTTTAGTATTACCACTGACCTCAGAAAATTTTGATGATTTTATATGATATGTAAAATTTTACAAGGACTCCAGAAAGTTAAATATCACAAAAATTGGATTAGAATAAAAATTCTAAAAATTCATAAATAGTAGTAAAATAGGAAGACTAGAGGGTGTAACCCCTCTATAGTCCACGAATTTTTAAAAATTAAATACAAATCCAATTGATTTGAAATTTGGAACAGATATTCCTAACTTAATTTCAAATCACTATATGAAATTTGATGATTTTAGGAGGCCTGTGGTGTTGGGGATTGATTTTTCAATTCTAGATAGAAATCTGGACCCGAAAAATAGAACACCAATACTTGGATTGGAGTGGTGTATAGTAAATCATACAAGCAATCAATGAGTTTTAAAATGTACCGCTCCACTTAATTAAGTTGTTTAGTCTCCTGAAGGCCAAGTTTAGTGCATTTTGGTAGTTTTTTAGGCTAAATGTGACAAGAAATGGGGAACCAACCTTAAATCTACGGGAAGAAAAGGAACTTTAAGCTTCAGCTTCCAAATTCCCGCTTTCCTGTTGTAATTCCTGCACACACTAAAGAAAAGAAAGAGAAGGGGTTGAGATCCACTTCAAGTAAGAGAAAATTGACTAATGCAAAGCTGTGCCTCCCCGGCAACGACGCCAAAAGGTGATACGAAATATTGCGTGATTTGTAAAAGCAGGTTTTTAATGTCATCCTAACACATGAATTCGCATACGCTTTTAAATTTATATCCTAGATAGGGGAGTATCTAGGGTCGTCCGAGGAGGCAAAAATTGCAATTCAATTCTCTTACTAAAAAAAATCTCAACTTTCGTTTTGGTATTTTAAATATATATATATTTTGTGTTTTGAAATAATATGGGCAAAGTGCGAATTCTGATGAAAAGGTGCTAACACCTAAAATGCTAAGTTGAAACTTAAGAGATTAAAAAGTTCACTACCTAAGCTCACTCTAGGCAAGTGGAGGCCTAGAGTAATTAGGGAGTGGAAGTAGAATAATTGCTAGAACAACAATAACAATTGCAATAGGAAATTAAAAAGAAGGCAATTTGATTAACTAGAATTTGTGTTCTTTTCAAAGACAAGCAGAGGAATGATTCTACTAGAAATGAAAAAATTTAAAAGCAATAAAAGAAACACAAATCCTCTTGCAAAATTTGGTGAAGAAGGGAAGCTCCTTGCTCCAAGCTTAGGGGCTCATAGGCTTGAAAAGGGCTCCTCCTTCTCCCTCCTTGAGATGCTCCTCCAAGGTGGAAGCTACCACATTCAATGCTCTCCTTCAAGGGTGGGCGTGCACCACCCTTGTGCCTCCTTGCCTGGCCGTCCTCCTAGTGGTGGAGTGCTCCTTCTCCTTGGCATGGCACAAGGGAGAAGAAATGGGGAAAAGAAGGCACCAAGGGGGCGGGAGATGTGCCCCCTTAATCTTCTTCTCTACTCCTTCTTGGCCATAGGTATAGGTGGATGTAGGTGGAAGTACACACTAATGGAGGATGCTCTAAAATGGTGGTAGGGGTTTATATAGAGTTGGAAGGGGGCTAAGGTGACTAGTGATATGGAGGGCTAAGATGGGAAGATGGAGGTGGTTGGGGATCCTATGGCTAAGGGCAATTGGCGCCAACCCAAGGGGCACCTAGGGGGTGGTTATGGGTGGTGGCACCCCTTGAAGTTGGTGCCAAAATGGCTTCTAGAACGGGGGCTTAGGTGGTGCCAAGTAGGTTTCTAGAAGAAGGGGTAGGTGGGTAGCTAGGATGGGTTGTAGGGTTAGGTGTATGGTGGATGTGGGGGTGGATGTTGGCGCCAGAAAGGGGTGTAGTTAGCGTTAGGTTTTGGCACCAAAATTGGTGCCTTTTGGTGGTGATGATGGGGTGAAGAGGTGGCTAAGAGGTGGTGCCAACTTGGAGTAGGGTAGCTAGCTTAGGTAGGGCTTAAGTTGGTGGAGCTAACTAGGGTTGAGTTGAAGGTGGTGGATGGCCAAAGAGCTGGTTGCTAGCTAAGATAAGCTAAGCTAAGCTAGCTTAGCTAACTATGGAGTAGAGGAGGAGGTATTGGAGCCAGGGTTTGAAGAGAGGAGCTGAGGAGGAGAAGTCTGGAGTAGGAATTGGAGCTGGCAGCTGCTGAAGAGGCTAGCATGGAGCTACTCTTTCTGGCTTAGCTTGCTAGTTCTTTGCTAGCTGCTAAGCCAAGCTAAAGTGAGTTGGCTTATACCATAATGAGCTGAGGTGAGCTGGGTCTGGTGCTCCTTGGGAGGATCAAGCTGGTTGAGGCAGCTAAGGTAGCTTAGCTCAACTGAGTTGAGCTAAGCTGAGTCCCCGGGAGCTGGACTTGAGCTTCCTGAGCTGGAATGAAGTTATCTTCAGCTGGCTGGAGTTGAGTGGTGAAAGATGTAGATGGACCCGAGCTGGGGTGAACTCCAATCAACTCTGTTGAGCTAGCTAGAGCTCCCTATGGACTAACGGGAACTGAGATGAGCTAGACTCAGCTAAGTTGAGCTGGATTTGAGCTGACCTGAGTTAGGGTGATCTAAGATGAGCTCTCTTGAGCTGCTATTCAGCTGAGATGAGCTGAATGGAGCTAGGATGAGCTAACCCTATTTCAGGTGAGCCGAATTCCGACTATGGTGAGCTAGATCAAGCTGAGTTCCAACTGGTGAGAGCTTCTCTTTCACCAGTTGCCTTCTTGAGTGCGAGGGTTTTAGGGATCTGTATATCTGTTCATCCCTAACACTCACAAAAACAAATCAAAAAGACAATAAAAAATGCAATGCATGCCTAACCTAATTAATGCCTAAATGCAACCCAAAAACCCATTTGCGGAGTAAAATCCTAAGTGCTAGGTTTATTTTAATGCGTAAGAATGATGATAAACTGGTATTTATCGGTCACCAGATGACCAGGGTTACACACCACCTGTAGACTATAATATGTATCCCCTTGATGGATATACGTCTCAAATGTCTTCGGCCTACGAGGACATCAGTGCTATTCAAGGATACGGGCGTAATAACCCGTATTCAGAGATGTATAACCTTGGTTGGCACCAGCATCAGAACTTCTCATGGTCTGGTAACTCATTGAGGTCACATTAAGATCAAAACTACCATACCAGGTGTTGAACGTTACGAATCGCTACGCTAACGTGTTCGATTTTGGAAAACCTGTCGATGTAGATTGAAAGCAAAGAATTCGTGTTCAGCAAACAAAATTTATACCGAAATTGAAATTCCGGGTCGAACACAGGGAGGCGGACGTTTGATTTAAAAACTACATGTTTCTTTTTATTTGTCACGGAATAATTCAATTTAAAACTATCTAATTATTTACAATAAAGAGAAGAGAGAGAGAGAGTAAGAGAGAAAGAGAATATTACACAGAGAAATCAAAATGAGATGTGGATTAAACAAGGAATTTATCATTAAGGAGGTTGCTCATTTCACTCTTACAACTACAAAGCATAAAACAATTACTCTAGAAAGCGATAAATTTACTCTAGAAAGTATTAAAAGAATGGAGGGAGAAATATCCTCCTCGACGATTGCTTGGAGGATGAGCAAAACTACACTAGAAAGTAGTAAAAAGAATAGGGAGAGAGAAATCCTCCTCGACGATTGCTTGGAGGACGAGCCGGACGGGACGATGCCTAGACGAAGTAGAACGAAGCAGGACGAAGCAGAAGAACGGGAACAAAGCAGCATGCCGTCGTCGTCGCGGGATCCACTTCCGAAGGGGGATGAAAATTTAGACTTTATCTCGTGAGGAGCATCCTAGGTGTGGGACAAGCTTCTCCTGAGCTTTGGAGGGGTAGAGAAGAGAAGGAAGGGATGAGAATTTCGTATGGAGGGGGTCTCCTTTTATAGTTGCAAGGAGCGGAGGCAAAATGGACATTACAACTTCAAAATAATAAATGAGCGGTCTTTAGTGACGGATAAAACCGTCGCTAAAGCCCCCAACGTGGGCGTAGCTTCCGCGCCCACTCAGCTACTCGCACACGCAACACCTACGCACGTTCAACGATCCTCAGCCATCTGATCGCGAGATCGGACGGCTTAAGTCGCGCCTTCACCTGCTGCATTGCGTGCCCGCCAGCGTGCGATTGCGTGTTACGCGCGGGCGTGCGTGGGCGCGTCATCTTGATTGAGCGCGTGCAGCAGTTGGATCGCGATCGTGCGGTCGATCGGAGGTGCACCACCACTCCAATTTCAGCGTGGCGAGGCTCGAAGCGTGTCCTCGCTTTACGTTAGAGCGCTCGACCAACGCGCTGGGGTCGCGTTTATGTCGAGCGCCTGACTTCAGCTTGGGTGCGTCGCAGGAGAAAGGTGGATGCGGAGACTGCCGAGATTGCATGCGACCATTTGGGCGGCCGAGATGGCACCACGTGGCACCATCTTGGCCGTCCTTCTTCTGGAAGTTGTAGATGGTGCGTCGTTGGGCTGCGATCGTCGATCCGAATTCATCTGTGCAGTCGGATTTGTCATTTGAAGTGTAGATTTTCACCATCCTGGCCCTTGATCTTCTAGGGTTCCTAGGTCACTAACTGATGCTACGGATGCCTAATTAGGGCGATCTTGGAGTCGTTGAACTCGAATCATCACCCTGATCACATCCATACAGTTGGATCTTTGATCCGAGGCCCCGATAAAATGTTTGCCCAGTCAAAGCACATAAAAGGAGACAATTAACCTCCATTTTATTCAAACTACTCTAAATGCAATATGATGCATGTTATGCAATATTTATATCATGAAATGCAATCCTATGCTTAAGAACATGCAAAAATAGACATCTTAAGTAGTGTAAATGTGTTTACATCATACCCCCATGCCTATCTTTTGCTAGTCCCTAGCAAAAACTATATGCTATTTATAAAAGAATTAGGTTGGATTATTTGGACCTGATTTATTTTCAATCATTAAGAAATTGTCTACTTAAGAGCTAAACTTTCAAAGATATAACAGTGCCCGGGTATCAGCCAAAAATGCAGACCGCCTCAAGCCCTCACCTTATTAGAAGAAAAATTTCTTTTTCTCTTTTTCTCTTTTCTAATTTTTTTTTTTTGAATTTTCAAATTTTAGGGTTTAAGAGTGACTTTCTACGGCCATTCAACTCACCCAAGATTTGATGAGAACCCTAAGTTTTAAGCATCTTATTATGATTGTGATAGACTCGTTGATTGGTAATTAAAATGGACTACGGATTTCTACGCCTCTAGGTGACCTCAAAAAGACTTCTGCCTAAAGGTGTATCCTTACAACCGGTAGCTTTCTCCCTACTTTATTTTTTACGAGGTCAACACAAGGGTGAATCCAGTGTATATCTCCCCGGTTTATTCTACTTCTTCGCTTCTTCCTAAGTGTTTTGGAAATTTTTAGTGCATTTACTGAGCTGGGTTCTGGACAACCGGTCGATGAGCTGTTACCACCGACAACTTGCCAGCCATACTCGTGCGGCGAAGTGTGGCTTATTTCTTTTTGTTCTTTTCTCCTTTTCTTTTTTTTTTTTTTTTTAAGTAGGTGGCTTCCCTGGTCTAAGGTTTACCTAAGGGCAGGAAAAAGAGAAAGGTCCAGTGACTGGGCTCTGGACAACCTACCTATAGGCTGTTACCCACGATAACTTGTCAGCCATATCACCCTAGAAGGTTCATTAACTACCCAAATTCCGTTAGAATCGCCGAACAACGAGTCAGTGCAAAGAAAACATGTAGATGCTTAAAACTCAAAATTCCATCAAATCTGAGGGTGGGTTGATAAGTCGTGTACTTATCACCCAAACTTATTTATTCCAATTATAATAGAATTAAGATGGCGACGACTCAAAGACAAATCCACATTTTAGTGGATACACAGGCTAATTAAGTCCAAAGACCTGAAGGGTCTTTGTGTTCAGATCTTAATGTAGTATTTCCTAAGATTGAAAATTTTCTTAAACCCAAATTCTCTTTCCTAATTCTGATTTCTCTTTTTTTAATAAAAGAAAACAAATCTACGGAGCTGACGAATGAATTCAGAGATAAATATCCACCCCCCCTTGCCTATCTAATGTAGTGTCCTCATTGTATTAAAAAGACATAAAACGGAGTGGAAAAGCATAGAAAGCACCTGAATTGCGTGAATGTCAGGTCCGCTCCGAGATGTAAATGAAAAAGAACTGTATATGTGCTGAGTTTTAGTGCCTTCAGCTAGGCACACAATACAAGGAAAAGAAATGAAGAATTCACAAGTGCAGGTCAGAATTAGAATAAACAGAGGAATCTTCTGACCTAACAATAGCGGTCCGTAGATGTGGACCAGATTGTGGTGCAGACTGATTCCCCATAATCGAGAATATCTTAGGTTCTGGATAAAAATTACCCAAAACCTAAAATCAGAATGCAAGCGGGGTCGGGCTTGCGATTTATGAGGATGCAACCCAAGACCAAAAAGTCGGGTTACAGAGAATTGAAGTTCAAAAGGATAATCGTTGAATGTGTCCTTGAGTTGAACATCCTCCAAACAAATGTCGTAAGGGTTTTGATTTGATGATTTCAGCTTAAAAGGAACCCTTTGACACAATCTTCCATTTCCTCCAAAATTAACTTCCCATATCATAACTTCCAAGCTCCTAGCCTCCTCATTCCGAATGTTAAATTCCGAGACCTCTTGCATGTTAATCACCCCATCTGAAATCTCCAAGTCTAAATGATGTGGCAAAATCAGAATTGACTTGGGTCTAATTATCTTAGAAACAGAATTATCGATAAGCTCAACGGGGTGTAACTGATAATTAGGGCATTGAATTGATTCATCCAGAAAATGTAATCCTGGATCTGTAATGTGTGCCCTAAGATCAATTTCCTCAGTTATTGGGCTATCAAATGATCTATCAGATTCCTCAGCCCAATCGTCTCACAGAAATCCTGTTCAGAAAACTCGCGTGAAACTTTGCAACTTGAATCTTCACCATCAAAGAAATCAGGATCCGTATCAATGTATGTCCTAAAATCATTTGTCACTTTCTGTTCCAACGAGACATACGTTTCATCGTAACCCGGCTCAGGGATCTCAGGTGAAGAAATCAGATCATCCTTAAGTGGTTGTTTTAATTCAATCTGGTCAGCCTCGTAACACGTGTCCCCCCAACAGGTGCTTGAGCGGGTTCTGTCATTGGCTTTCTTGAAGAGGGTTCATCCTGGGAATTTTCCAAGATTGATTCAAAGCAACCACGAATCTCATCCTCAGTTTCGCTAATTTCCCAAGTAGAAACTCACCCAGGTTCTTATCCTTAACATCCTGGAGCCAATCCAACAAAGACTTATTCAAATCATCAATCATTTCAATCAAGGGCTCCAATCTCTCAATGCAAGGTGTTGGCTAAACTTCTAAAGATTGAATGATATTCCTCAAGTTAGCCAAAACCTTATCTTGAACCTGGTTAACCTGAACGAAATGAGTTGGTTCAGGGTTGGGTGGGTTTATGCTCAATGCAGGGGAATTAACGAATTGAGATTCGTTATATCCTTCCTGATAATAGGTCATTTCAGATTGTTGAAAAGATGGTGACGACCTAAAGGCAGTGAAATCAGAGGATCGGTAAGGATTGGTGTATCCTTCTTGATTGTAGATCGTATTAGGTTGTTCATGAAAGGAAGATGATCTATAATCGATGTAGCTCTGAGAAGGATAGAAATCAGAATCAAAGTGTTTAGGGTTAAACCCTAAACACGGAGGTCTGGAACTATATCCCCAATCTGAATTATCCCAACTAACTGATGGTTGATTATAGTACGAGTTGGGATAATCGTCATGTTGAGGATAATTCACAATAGGAGGGAAAGAGCGGGAATGCATGAAATATGTGGAAGGATTCATGAGACACGGGAGGAAGAAAGGTGCCCTACAATACAAACAATCGAACCTATCCATAAATGGGTAAGCCTACAGACCTACAGACTTCCAAAACCTGTCTTGAGATAAAGGAACGATTTGATCTACTTCCGTCTGTTCAATCCAACTAGTTAGAAGGAGGGACTGGGCAGAAGGTTCTTCCTTCGGCTTGCGCCTCCGGTTCCTAGTGTACCCCCAGCCACGATTGTTTGACTCTGCTCCCCTAGCTAGACATCAGATTGAACAATAGAAACAGACTAATCAAAAATAATCTCGTTCTGGGTTCTGAAGAGCGAGTCCAATCTTTAAGGCCAACGTCTACTCTATTTTATTTAGGGCTAGGTTTGAATGTGCTTTGGAATGTGATGGGCCCTTTAAATGGGTTGTGCCCTTAATGATTGATTGATTTGTGTGTGTGTGCACAACCAATTATTTTCAAGCAAGATTATTTTTTTGATGTGGTGAATTTTAAGGTTCAAATCTTGCTTAGTAGCTTTTAGGATTCAACTTTAGGTGTTTTCAAATAAGTTTCATTGGCACACCAGGTTTAACATGCACAGGTGAAGATGTTTTCCTTTAAAGCTTAAAAAGAATGTGGAGTGCGTGGTAAATCCCTAAGAGTTGACCTAATTGGTAGCTACTTGATGAGTTTATTTTATTTGAAGTGGTGCGGCCCAAACAACTCAAACAACTGGCCACAAATGCACCACTAAGTTAGGAACACAAAGATGGTTAACCTAGAATGATTTCTACTCTTTTATGTGTTGCTTTGTGTGTACCGGTCCCACAGATCAGAACCCGGTTGAGTAGAAACAAATCAATTCGATTAAGTGCCTTTGAATATGGGTGTACGTTGTGTGTTTGTTGAAAATTACCCCATAAAATTATCTTTCTGTTATATATTATTATTATTTTTTTTTTTTTTATGAATGAGGGTGGAATGAATGTGAGTGGAAATCCAAACAACCAAACTATTCCTAAGATTTATGCAAACACCTAGGTTAATTGGAATTTGGATTCAATGTGGCAAATGAAATCTATGGAGGAGGAAAGAATGGGGGATAACTTACAAAACCTTCCACAGCACTTTATTCCAATCTACCATTTTTGCTTGTCTCAAAAGAGTACTTGCAATTACAATAGGAAAGGAGAAAAGTGAGGTAAATGATTTGTAAGTTACAAAACGCGAAGAGAAATCAAAGATTGTTGCCTCCCCGGCAACGGCGCCAAAATGTTGATTCCCTGGCAACGGCGCCAAAATGTTGAGTCCCCAGCAACAGCGCCAAAACGTTGAACGTTACGAATCGCTACGCTAACGTGTTCGGTTTTGGAAAACCTGTCGTTGTAGCTTGAAAGCGAAGAATTCGTGTTCAACAAATAAAATTTATACCGAAATTGAAATTCCAGGTCGAACACAGGGAGGCGGACGTTTGATTTGAAAACTATGCGTTTCTTTTTAATTGTCACAGAATAATTGAATTTAAAACTATATAATTATTTATAATAAAGAGAAGAGAGAGAGAGAGTAAGAGAGAAAGAGAATATTACACAGAGAAATAAAAATGAGATGTGGAATAAATAAGGAATTTATCATTAAGGAGATTGTTCATTTCACTCTTACAACTACAAAGAATAAAACAATTACTCTAGAAAGTGATAAATTTACTCTAGAAAGCATTAAAAGAATGGAGGGAGAAATATCCTCCTCGACAATTGCTTGGAGGACGAGCAAAACTACACTAGAAAGCAGTAAAAAGAATAGGGAGAGAGAAATCCTCCTCGACAGTTGCTTGGAGGACGAGCCGAACGGGATGACGCCTGGACGAAGGAGAACGAAGCAGGACGAAGGAGGACGAAGTAGAAGAACGGGAACGAAGCAGCACGCCATCGTCGTCGCGGGATCCACTTCCGAAGGGGGACGAAAATTTGTACTTTATCTTGCGAGGAGCATCCCGGGTGTGGGACAAGCTTCTCTTGAGCTTTGCATGGGTAGAGAAGAGAAGGAAGGGATGAGAATTTTGTATGGAGGGGGTCTCCTTTTATAGTTGCAAGGAGTGGGGGCAAAATGGACATTACAACTTCAAAATAATAAATGAGGGGTCCTTAGTGACGGATATGATGGATAAAACCGTCGCTAAAGCCCCCAACGTGGGCGTAGCTTCCGCGCCCACACGCGCCTGCTCAGCTGCTCGCGCGCGCAACGCCTACGCAGGTTCAACGATCCTCAACCGTCCAATCGAGAGATCGGACGGCTTAAGTCGCGCCTTCACCCGCTGCATTGCGCGCCCACCCGCGTGCGATCGCGCGTTACCCGCGGGCGTGCGTGAGCGTGTCATCTTGATTGAGCGCGCGTGGCCTTTGGACCGCGATCGTGCGGTCGATCGGAGGCACGCCACCGCTCCAATTTCAGCGTGGCAAGGCTCAAACACGCGTCCCCGCTTCGCGTTAGAGGCTCGACCAACGTGCTAGGGTCGCGTTTATGTCGAGCGCCTGACTTCAATGCGGACGCGTCGTAGCCGTTGGATCTTGATCCAACGGCGGGGAAAGGCAGATGCGGAGGTTGCCGAGATTGCATGCGGCCGTTTGGGCGGCCGAGATGGCACCACGTGGTGCCATCTCGGCCATCCATCTTCTGGAAGTTGTAGGTGGTGCCACAGATGTAGGATTGACTCGATTTTTGTGTCGTTGGGCTACGATCGTCGATCCGAATTCATTCATGCGGTCGGATTTGTCATCTGAAGTGCGGATTTTCACCATCCTGGCCCTTGATCTTCTAAGGTTCCCGAGTCACTAACTGATGCTATGGATGCCTGATTAGGGCGATCTTGGAGTCATTGAACTCGAATCGTTGCCCTGATCACATCCATACAGTTGGATCTTTGATCCGAGGCCCCGATAAAATGTTTGCCCTATCCAAGCACATAAAATGAGACAATTAACCTCCATTTTATTCAAACTACTCTAAATGCAAGATGATGCATGTTATGCAATATTTATATCATGAAATGCGATCCTATGCTTCAGAACATGCAAAAATAGACATCTTAAGTGGTGTAAATGTGTTTATATCACCAGGGAATATGGGAATGTGCAAAACGCATACCTTAGGCAGCAGTCGTTCCTGTCTAAGCAGCAACAACCTCATTCTTTATACTAGACGCTACACCATGCTACCAGTCACCCTCCAAAGCGAAATGACCCTCTAGAGGCACTGAAAGAGGAGTTGCAAGAATCGATGAGGAAGTCTACGTAGGATAGCTTGCAAATAATGAAGGTGATGGCTGACCAGATACAGACTATACAGAACAAGGAAAACCTACTGTTGTAGGAGCATAGGACTCAGGGAGCCTTGCCCTCCCAACCTGTCCCGAACCCTCGGTATGTGCAGAACCAAGGTGCCCCACTTAGGTTTCAGGCACTACAGGGACAGGCATACGCCATATTACAGGCGCCTCCTGCACCACCTGGTTATGCTCTAGGCTAGCCACCTTTGCAGAACCCCGCATACTCTGCCCCTTCCTCTCCCCCACCACCTCATGGACAGTAAGTCTATGCAAATGCTATCTCATTGAGGAGTGGAAGGAAGAAATTCGACCCACCACATAGGTAGGCGGGTCTTGATTTTTGTCACCCATCGCCGCAGGCGGGTTCGACTCCTTCTTAATCTCAGGAGCCACCTACGGTAGATAAGGGTAAGAGGCCACTTGACCCGGAGATTCCCGTCCCTTTTCCTGAGGCTCTGATGCGAAATGTAGTGCAGAAGGACACGTAGAATTTTGAGGACCTGAAGTCAATGTATAAGAAAGTACATATTCAGGTCCACCCCCTTGAGGCAATTTATCACATCCCTGCTACCGGTAGGTTTTTCAAGGAGTATTGTACCCTGAATTGATAGCCTAGAATTGGACGACAAGCGGTACTGTCAAAAGAAGCTAGCGTCATGATTCTACCTGACTTGCCACAGAAAAAGAAAGACCCTAGTACCCCATTCATATCCTACTTCTTGCAGGATTCTCCATTTGATTGGGCCCTTGTAGATCTAGGTTTGTCCATCAACCTATCCCCCACTGCCATATTTGATCAATTTCGGCTCGGGGAGTTAAAGCCTACTTCGGTCATGATTCAGCTAGCTGATAGATCAGTAAAAACACCAAGGGGTTGGTTGAGAATGTGTTCATAAAAGTCCACAGATTCTGCTTTCCTGCAGATTTTTTCATTCTCGATATGGAGGTTCCTCCTAATATCTGAGATGCACCAATCATTTTGGGTCGCCCATTTCTAGCGACAGTCTGAGCAAACATTGATTGTGGATCCGGGTGTATGGAGATTGCCCTAGGTAATGAGCAACTTCGACTTGACATATTCAGGGCATCAAGGAATTTTGACTTTGATAAGCAAGAGGAGGATGGTGAAGATGAAGATTCACCATATTGTGGTAACAATGGGCTCCTTTCTGACTACCCAATGTCTCATTCGTCTGCACTATCAAGGTTCTTGGACCTCGAGCCACACGGGACTGAGACCACTGCACTGCACATATCTCCCCAAGGATCCGACTGTTTAGGGTGTGTTTCTGACCATAACACCCCTGAATCTAGCTATCTTGATCTGTACACTACTGGATCGCCCTTGTTGTTACAAGAAGGCGTGACCACAACTAATGGGTTTCCCGTTAACGTAGTCACAATCGACTATCTCATTGGTCGCTAATCAGCGAGAATTAACATGCATCCGAATCATCAGATTTCCACCTTCGAATCTGCTCCAACTATTCCCATCTCTGACTCTGACCCACCCGTGATTAAATTGAAGCCCTTACCTAACTAACTTAAGTACGTGTTCTTGGGAGAAAGTGAGACATACCTAGTCGTTATTAGTGCCCACTTAACCCAAGAGTAGAAGCATCAATTGATTTCTATGCTACAAGACCATAGGGCTGCTATAGGGTGGAGCGTTGCTGATCTCCGCGGTATTCACCTCTCATATTGCATCATCACATTTACAAGGATGAAAGGGTGAAACCTTTGAGACGACCTCAAAGAAGGCTAAACCCGAATATGCTAGAGGTTGTTAAGAAGGAGATAATCAAATTGCTGGATGCAGGTATTGTATACCCAATCTCTGACAGCCAATGGGTGAGTCCGATCCAGATAGTGCCCATGAAATCAGGACTCAATGTACTAAGAAATAATAAAGGTGAATCCATCCCAACCAGCACTGCGACATCATTGCAGGTCTGCATCGACTATAGGAAACTAAACATGGCTACCCAGAAGGATCACTTTCCTTTGCCTTTCTTTGATTAGATCTTGGAACGGTTAGCTAGATGCTATTTCTTTTGCTTTCTGGATGGATACTCTGGGTATAATCATGTAACGCTTAGCCTGGAAGATCAAGACAAGACCACATTCACATGCCCCTTTGGAACATTCGCTTTCAAGCGGATGTCCTTTGGCCTCTGCAACGCACTAGCAACATTTCAGCGTTGTATGATGGCTGATGTAAACATCTTTATATTACATAAAATGTCTATTTATGCATGTTCTTAAGCATAGAATTGCATTACATACTATAAATTTTACATAACAAGCATCATCTTGCATTTAGATTAGTCTGAATAAAATGGAGGTTAATTATCCCCTTTTATGGTCAGGGACAGGGTGACTTTTTATCGGGGCCTCGGATAGAAGATCCAACCGTACGGATCTGATCAGGGAGACAATTGGAGTTCAATGACTACAAGATCGCCCTAATCGGATATCCGTAGCATCATATAGAGATTGAGGACCCATAGAAGATCAAGGACCAAGATGGTGTTAATCTGCACCTTAGCCGACAAATCTGACCGCACGGATGGGTTCGGATCGACAATCACAGCCTAACGGCATGAAAATCGACCCAATCCGATACCCGTGGCACCATCTACATCACTTAGAAGATGGATGGCCAATATGGCACCATGTGGCACCATCTCGATCGCCCAACCGGCCGCACGAACCAGCTGAAGCACTTCGCGCTAGTGCTTCTCCGCCTTTGGATTAAGATCCAACGGCTGCGAGGTGCACGAGCTTGAGTTAAGCGCTCGACACAAACACGCCCATATTGCATTGGTCGAGCACCTTAGCACGGTGAGGAGGCATGGGATCGAGCCCCGGTAGTCCTCAAATTAGAGCAGCGTGCTGGCGTGATTGACTGCACGATGAAGATCCAACGGCGCCGCTCGGCCGAGAGCACCCATGTGCTATCGGACGCCCCACGTGACACGGGATCTCACGTGCAAGGCACGTGGATGAGGCACGGCGAGGAGCGTTCTCTGCCATCCAATCTAACGATCGGATGGTCAAGATCTGATGGACATGGATGCACGTTAGAGCACGGGGAGGCGAGCGGGCGTGCATACGTCACCCACGAAGGCCATGTTCAGGCCTTTAGTGATGGATTTATCCGTCACTAAAGGTCCTGAATTAATGATTTTCAACATGTAATGACCAAAATGCCCTCACTCATTCTAACTATAAAAGGTGACCCCCTCCATATGAATTTCTCATCCCTTCTCTTCTCTCACCCCTTCCAAATCTCTAAGAGCTTGTCCAAAACCTGTGATGCTTGATGAGAACCTCATCATGAGCCATAACTAGCTCATTTTGACCCAATACAAAGGATAAAAGCTCCTACATATCTCAAGGAAAGGCTTAACTCAGAGAATTCTGAGTTTGAGAAGAAAACCAGTCATAAGGGGTAAAAGTGCAATTTTACCAGTATAATCTGCATACAGGGTAATTCAGGGCCCAAACACAGGTCAAAACAGCTTAATAAGAATAAAAGTGGGATGAGATGATCTAGTAAGGGCTACAGCACTTCCAAGGAACCAAATGATAATCTGTAACCCTAAAACAACCCACTTCAATTCACAAGGTTCGAGGCAAAGTAAAAATAGAATAAACCCTCTAAAATTCATAGAAAAATAATCTCTAGGGTTTAGAACCTTCAATTTGGCCTTTAGAACCCATTTTGACCTACATTGAGAACCATGCCCAATTAATAACTTAATTTGGGTTTTTGCGCAAATTGACCGGTCAAACAAGGTTTAATATGAAAATGAAATTCACCATCAGATTCCTTAGGTCCTAATTAGTCATGTATAAAAACTTGAGCCTAAGAAGAAACCTCCTTGACCGACTTCACAGTTTGGTCCTCATATATTTACTCTTTGGCCCTCAACTTTTGAACCCTCGCATTTTGGCCCCTAACTCTCCTTCGCTCTTTGCAATCAGGTCCCTCCTGTAAAACCCTGCCAGCACCATGCTCCGGCGACCTTGCGCGGAGCATGGCGCCGCGCAGGGTGAGGTGGGGGACCTGGCAAGTAAACCGGGGGTGCCCTGCGTCGTCAGCCGTCGCAGGAGCACCCCCCTGGTCATTGTAGCCCACCATACCGGCCGTGCGAACGCACGGACGGTATGGGTTCGTGTTCCGACCATTCTCCGGCGAGGGAGACACGTCGTCTCCCTCCGCCTTCCTCCCTGTTTCATCCCTATAAATACCCCCCGCTGCTCCACCGACCAGGGCAGCCTGGATCTGACGGAGAAAATCCCCAACTTCCTTCTCTTCTTTCTCCGGCAGACGCTCACCAGCTCCGGCGGTTTCCTCCCCCTCCACCTCTTCGCTCTGCCGCAATACCAGCAGCAGAGATTTCCTCCCCTGCTCTTCCCGCGCCACGCCGCACCCAGCTGGCGCCTCTCCGACTCTCTGCTCGCCGCCGCCCCTTTCCCTGAGCATCGTCTTCTCCGGCGACAGTCGATACGACTGTCGCCCTGTTCCTCCCCTTTCGTCCCTGCAAGTAAGCTAGAGCTACTCCCCTTCTTCTCCTCTTTCTTTCCCCGCTTTCAATTTATTCAATTAAGCCCTCTACCGACCCTGACCACCTTCACCCCCTTCGCCTCCGACCACCCTCCGGCGAGCCGTTCCCATCACCTCAGCAACCCACACGGCTCGCCGACCCTCACCGCACCTCCGCCTCATCACACTGAGCACCCCCCACCCCTCCACTGCCACTCCACACCTCCGTAACACTCCCCCGAACAAACCCATTCCTCCGGTTGCAGTCCGACCCAGGGCTGCCACCAGACACCTCCTTGCGGCCTGCCGCGCAGCTCCTCACCTTCGCCGTGCCACGGCGAAGGTTCCCCAGTGGTTTGATTAGGCCGCGAGGCCATATTCGTGTCCGACAGGTTTTGAGGTCCGACCGCCATTGACGCACATTAAAGCAGCTTCTCCCGCGCTCCAGGCTTGAGGACGCCAGGTCTCCAGCTGCTGCAGGGTACGGGGCGTCGTGCGAAGGCAGCCAGCCAGCAACTTATGCAGATAGAAGCCGCAGCTGCAGAAGCCAAGCCGCGGTCTCCCAGCAGGCGCACGCGAGGAACGGTCTGCGTTTAGTCCCACATCGGTAAGCCTCACACATGTTCCACTGTTTAAATTGATTTCGTGCACTAGCCTCATTGCCTCAGTACACGGGGTGAGGTCCCCTTACACCCGCCTGGTTACCCGGTCTCGTCCGCGCTCACGCCTCGCGGACCTGACCCGACCCGACTTAGACTGACTGCACTCCTCGCCCACCACGCACGCCGGTGGGCCTGGACCCGGGCCTGACCCGAACCCGATTACCCGGTAGCTCTGGGAGAGCTTTCCCAAGAGTGGTTTCAGAGAGAAAGAGAGACGCGGGGGGGGGAGGGTAGAGTAGGTTTTGCCTCTTGACGAAAAACTCTGAAGTGTGCAGGCCAAAGAAGAAGAAGAAGGAGCTGCACTGTAGCAAATGCATAGTTAAGTCGTCGAAGCACCGGGTCAGACGACGGAAAGTCAGCAGCCAGAGCAGGAAAGAAGGCAGGCTGAAGAAGAAGGAAGAGCAACGGCCAAAGCAGAAGAAGAAGAAAGGAAGACTTAGTAGCTGAAGGCAGAAGCTCTGCAGCCATAAAGAAAAAAAAGGGAAAAGAGAAAGGGTCACCACGATTGCAGAAGAAGAAGAAGAGAGGTCAAGGCAGAAAACCAAAGAAGAAGAAGAACAAGGAGCTCTGAAGAAAGAAGAACATCACCAACGCAGGAACAGCAGGAAGAAGAAGAAGAGCATCACCATTGCAGAAGAAGAATATCACCTCTGCAGAACAGAGAGAAAGAAGGAGATCTAAAGAAAGAGAGAAAGAAAAGCATCCCCCTCTGCAGAACAAAGAGAAAACAACAAATTCTTTCCCTCTCTCTTTCTTTTTGTAAAAGAAACATGTATATCTCTAGAATACGACTTGCTCCCTGAGTTCGACCTCGGGAACTCTTTCATTTTCCGAGTAAAAAATTTTATATTTGAAATGTTGGTAATAACCGGCTTTACTACAACGTTATAACAAAACCCTCAAACCCGGTTGCCGCGACGTTTCATTTTTGGCGCCGTTGCCGGGGAGCAACGGCTATTCTAGAGGTAAACATTCCTGTTTCTTTTAAGTTCTGATAATCTCCTCTCTTTTGTGCAGCTACAGGAACTCAAGAAGACAAGCAACCACACAACCACTCCGAAGACAGGTAAATCTTTTCTCTCACTATTAACCCCTACACTCTAAAGAGGAAGAAAAGAAAAGAACAAGCAATATAGGGCTAACCTGTCTTCCATACTTAGTAACCATAAAAAGTTGCATGTTTTCAACTCATCACTCCTGCACACTATTAAGGGTATTTAAGGGCTAACACATTCTTGCTTGAGCCCTAATTGCCCAACAAAGAGTTAAATGGACCAAGTAGAGCCAACATAAGGTCAAACATTAGGATTTCAGTAGAGACACACCCCTTAATCAAGAATTGAGGAAATCCAAAAGAGGTGTGCCCAAGCCACTGATTGAAAATAATTAACAAGAAAAATCCTAAACAATTGGCTCTCTCTAAACACTTGAACCCTAAAAGAAAGGACCCAAAAAGCTCTCAAAGAAAACAAGAGGTAAAGTTGACCCCTTTGGGTTAACCAACCTTAAATTAGGTCACTCTTTGCACTTAAAAAGACTAAAGTTCAAGTGAAACCTTAAGCACCCTGATCTTAAAATTGGTAGACTTAAGAGGTCAAGATCCCCATTCTGGTCTACCTGGAACCGCAGTGACAAGAGAGGTCGGGTGGGGAAACCCTGTAACCCGTGGGGATGCTCTACCGTGTAGGGGTCTTCGCGGGACTCTCCCTCTCTGGCTGCCCAGGTAATTCTCAGGTGGACGATCTTTCTGATCAAGGGGTCCATCTGCCCCGCACCTCTATAGTCACCCAACACATTTTTGGGTGTCTTGATTGGGTCCAGCACCTTCTAAACTTACCTCTCCCAACTGTGCATGTACGGAAGGAGGTCTCTAAGACCACCCTTAAGACCTCCATTAGAAATTCGCTCTCGTCAAGGCCAAGCCTCGACGCCCGTATTTGTGCAGCAACACCCTCACATTATTCTCTCTTCTGATTCAGAACCAAGTTCTTCTTCCTCCCCCATCATGGCTCAGCCAGTTGAGGAAGAAAATAATCTGGAACACCAGCTCCAGCGACTCAATGACCTTTTCCAAAACTTCGTGCACCCACCGCAGCGTCCTATGATGCGGGACCACTACAATCCTGCTGCGGTGGCCGTTGAGCCTCGAGTCAGAATCCCGATTGGAGGACCTGATTCCGAACTAAAGCCCAACATGATTCATGCTATACCTAAATTCCATGGGCTTAATTCTGAAGATCCCTTCCAGCACATCAAACAGCTAAAGCATCTGGCCCACACTTTTGGATCAGATGCGCAAAATCGGGATATTCTTCTCATGAAGATGTTCTCCTTTTCTCTTATGGACAAGGCCGCCCATTGGTATCAAACTCAGACCCGGCCGATCAACACTTGGGAAGAACTTCAATCCGAGTTTTTGAAAAAGTTCTTTCCCGTTGGTCGGACCAATGCCTTGCGCCATCAGATTACACACTTCACTCAACAATCAGGAGAACCTCTCCATGAGGCATGGGATCGTTTTCAGGATCTCATGAGGAAGTGCCCCCATCACGGAGTTCCTAAATGGGAACAAGTCCAATCTTTTTACCAGGGACTCCGTGAGGACATCCGCCTTTTCATCAATGCAACCTGCGGAGGAAACATCATGGGTCAACATGAAGACACCGTATGGGAGATTCTCGAAAACATGTGCGAGAACTCCATCAACAATGACTCCATGGGATTATTCGACAGGACGAATACCCGCGCAGCAACGAATCTTAAGGGAGCACATGAGACGCAGGACCTGTCCGCATCAGTCGACCTGGAATTAATGGCCAGTCGATTGGACAAGGTCTCAATCATTGAAAAGAAGGTGGATGAGCTGACTCAGCACTTGCAGCGAGCCACCTCTGCGTGTAACTCCTTTGCACAACCTCCTTCCTCACAGGAGACTGTGCAAAACATCCTCCACCGATCCTCCCTTGGGATGGATCCATATCCATCCCCATCTGATTCTTGGACTGGAAGATCATCCGATCCTTTCTTCACCAGCCGGGGGAACTCCATTCCTCCTTTCCCTGATTCTCAGGAGGTTCCTCAGACCTACGAGGACCTCAACGCCATCCAGAACGACCCATTCTCCAACACTTACAACCCTGGATGGCGAAACCATCCCAATTTTCAGTGGGCGGGAAATCCCCAAACCCAAAGACCACCTTTTCAGTCCCGCCCACAGCCCTCTCATCACTACCAGCCGCCTCAGCCTCGGCCCAACCCTACTTATCCATCAGGGCCAAATCAAGATCAAATGTCCTTAATCCTTCAGACTCTGGCTGACATTCAAAAATCGAATGCGGCCATTCAAAAACAGCACAAGGACGAGCTTACTGAAGTTAAAACTCAACTGGCCCAGTTGGCAAATTCTCGCCAGCCAGGCACACTCCCTTCCCAACCCCTTCCTAACCCAAATAACGTGCCAACCCAGAAGCGCGTTATGAATCCAAATTTAGGCCACGCTCAATGGATTTATCAGGCCCCCACTGCTCCATCTCCAGACGAGATGGATGCCTCAACTTCTCGTGCGGGATTTCAGCAGCAGCCACCCCTCCTACCAAACCCAAACCAAAATCAGGCCGGATTAAATTCTGTAACAACACGTAGTGGTAAGACAACTCAGGACCCGCATTATCCAAACCACTCCCAGCCTGATAACCATGACCCTAGGATAGTTATCCAAGGTACCGCTGTTCCAGACCCACAACCTGGACCTATCCTAGAGGAACCAACCAAGATCCCGTTTCCCGAGGCCCTGACCAAGGGAAAGAAGACCACCAAACCCGTGGCCCCTGAGGAGGACCTGGTCAAGCTCTTTGAGCAGGTCCACATAAACATCCCCTTGATGGATGCAATCCGCCACGTACCAGCTTACGCACGATTTCTAAAGAATATATGTACACCCCAGCGTAAGCCGCGAACCAAGGGAGGGAGCCCAATTGTTCTGTCAGAGCAAGCCAGCTCTGTAATCCTTAGTAGACTCCCACCCAAGGCAAAAGATCCTGGAACTCCCCTGATCTCCTGTAAGATAGGGGGTACCCAATTTGATAGAGCATTGTTAGACTTAGGTGCATCTATAAATCTGATACCCACATCCTTACTTGACCATCTGGAAGAATCTGAGCTGAAACCAACCGAGGTGACATTACAATTAGCAGATCGATCTATAAAGTCACCAAAAGGGATTCTCGAGGATGTTATCGTGAGAGTGCGGGATTTCTATTTTCCAGTGGACTTTATAGTCTTAGACATTGATGCACCTGAGAACCCTAGGGATACACCAATCATTCTAGGGAGACCTTTCTTGGCTACTGCTAGAGCCAACATCAGCTGTGAGGAGGGCCAAATAGAGCTTAAGTTTGGAGATCAAACACTGAAAATTGATATATTTAAGGCCCAACAAGGAATTAATTGCGGCGTCATCGAGCAAATTTGTGACATCAAGACTTTGGTTGATGAATCACACCTCCAGAATGACTTGAGTATGCCTCATCAACCACAGAAGGATCTTGACCCGCAAACAGAGGAGTCAAATCTAGATGTGAACAACCCAGTGATGGTCCGCCTGGATAGGTTATTAATATGATATTTTTATCGTTGAAATGTGTATAGTGGTTAACCTAATTCAGACCTAACCATCTCTTTACAAAATTTTTAACCTGGCCTAATTGATTTTATCTTGTCACTTTTAAGCCCAGGGTCGAACTCAGGGAAGTGGGGTTCAAGTCGAGTTTCTACGTTTTCCTTAAAACGCGTCTCTTCCGTTCGTTTATTCTGTTTTTGGTATTTTTCTTATTTAGGTTTTTTTTCTGGTAATCCTTGTTCTTGAGGCACACCCTCAAAATTGTGTCCTTGGCTTTTAGCCAAAACAGAGTTTCAAAACACGCCTTGCTACTTGCAAGATGGGGTACCTGCAAATCAAAGATTATCTTTTCACTTTTATACCTTTTTTTTTTTTTTATCTTTTTACTAAGGAAGCTATCAGATAGAAAGTAAATATAGTAGCTATAGATATATATTTATATGTAGTATATATATAAAGGGGTGGGGGTGGAGGTGACGATGGAGTGTAGCACTATGTCGAGTCAGCCGACGTCTAGAGAGACGCAACCAACACGACTAGGTGCCGCGTGGAGTGTGGATGGAGGATGGATGATGTATGGGACCACGCTTTTTGTACACGCTGTATCGCAGAATATCAGCAACTGGTGCAAATATTCCCGCGATACAGCGTATAGTAAATAACGTGAAAATATATGTACATATGTATGTATATAAATGTATAAGTATATATGTATAGATATATATAGATAGATATATATATATATATAGGTGTATATATATATATATATATATATGTATATATGTATATAGCTATGTATATATGTATATAAGTATATATATATAATACTATATAGATATATATATATATATATGTATATAGGTATATATGTATCTAGATATATATGTATATATATATGTTTATAGTATAGGTGTGTGTGTGTGTGTGTGTGAAAGTGTGAGTGTAGATGTCTGTGTGCGTCGGTGTAGTGTGTGAGAAAGTGTTGTGAGAGAGAGTGAGAGAGAGAGAGAGAGAGAATGGGAGAGAGAGAGCAGGAGAGAGCGAAGGCAGGAGAGAGCGGGCCGCACTGCAGGGGACGAGTTAAGACGTCCGGAGGTGAAGACCGTCGTCTGATGGTCGCGGGCGCACGGGCGCGTCTTCGCCCAGAGGAGGAGAGGAGTCTGCGTCGCCGGCTGCGAGCGCGGAGGCTCGCGACAGCGCGCTCAGAGAGGGAGGCGGGGAGTCTGCAGGCGGGCGCGGAGGAGGTCTGCAGGCGCGCGCGGACGCTTGCAGAGGTTGGCAGGGAGCGGGAAGACGCTTGGCCGGCCGCTGCAGAGGCGCGCAGCGGCCGGTTGCGGGCGCGAGCGGCGGGCGACAGAGCGAGGAAGCGGACGCGGAGAAGGTCTGCAGGCGAGCACGGAGGGGCTGGGGCGCCTGCGGTTGCTCGCGGAGGCTGCTGCTGCTGCTGCTGCTGCTGCTTCAAGCTTCAGACCTTGAAGAGGCAGCCATGGCGGGAAGTGCGGGAATGGAAAAGATGAAAAACGAGAAGAGCCACCACGCCCACCGGCTCTTTGAAGAGCTGGGCGGTGGTGGTCTCACTGTGGTGGTGTTCACCACAGTGAGCTCCTGCCCGCCGGGTGTCTCCTCGAAGGAGGTCCGGCGTATGGAGGGGAGGACGGTGGTGGTGATGAGCTGAAGGTGGGTTTTTTTCTTGCTGCAGCCAGCCGCAGCTGCGTATTGCAGCAATGTTCCCCCCTCCCTTCGTCGCGAGGAAGAGCTGCGGCTTTATAGAGGAGGAGAGCATGGCGGGGAGGCATGGCAGCAGCAGGGAGAGGCGTTGGAGAGTGGCTGCTGCAGGGAGAGGCGCGGGAAGTTGCAGCAGCGGGAAGGACGGCAGGGAGAGGCAGCGGAGAAGAGGTTGCAGCAGCGGGAGATGGGAGGAATGGCAGCCGCAGGGAATGGCTTGGGCAGGGAGAGGGCGGACGCGCGCGGGAAGTTGCAGCAGCGGGAAGGACCGCAGGACAGCAGGGAGAGGCAGCGGAGAAGAAGTTGCAGCAGCGGGAGAAATAAAAATCAAGTGGAGATAAAAAATAGAAGAGATGGATTTTTGTAAAGAGGCACTTGAGGAAAATGTAAATTATGAAGCCCTTTTATTTCAATCTTCCCTCCTCTTAATTAAATGCATGAATGCAAGTATTTTTACAGATGCGACTATAGGATTATAATATACATAGTTAATGCTAGAAAATAGCATAAGAAGGCGTCCTTATAGGCGTGTTTTGAGGTGCAAACATATACCCCCATGCCTATCTTTTGCTAGTCCCTAGCAAAACCGTATTTAGAAATGTTCCTAAGCAGAAGATTTTCTTCTGAGATGATATCGGTGTGTTTATTATCGGATATTGTGAGAACCAATTGTAAAGAAGACTACCAGTACTTTAAGTCTTACATGACAAAGATTATCTCTCAACTAACCAGGACTCTTGATATTTAAACCTTAAGTACGATTTCCAGGACCCAGGAGGTTTTTCCAAACTCGAGAGCTCAAGAGGTTATGGTTTGTGCATAGTGAAGGATCAAGACTGACCAGATGAACCTTAAGACTCACTCCCAGGGTTTCACGAATTTTTAAGTACAGGTTGGTCCCAATTTCAGCTCGTGTTTTCGGATTGACCCTTAAGATGATTACGGAAAACTCAACTCCCATTTTCGAAAAACAAATTATACCGACATTTATGAGATATACTGACTCTTTTGCAACATCTTTTTTTTTTTTTTTTTTTTTTTTTTTTGAAACATATGTCAGTATATCTCTTACAACACATTTTGAAAGAGCACACTTTTTTTTTTTTTTTTCTTTTTTTTTTTTTTTTTGGTGGGAGAGTTTCTTTTTGGTGGAAAGAGCCACTCCTAAACACAAGACTAAAACTTGGGATAAAAAGTCTACCTGCGCGCACAGGTAAGGACTCCACCTTTCCTAATGAACACTAGGGTTGGATCTTATGTTCACCTGATCTTTCCTGATATGTGTAGTGTGAACCAAGTTTACTTAAGCTCTCAAGAAAAAGCAAACCAACGAATCCTGTACTGGTGTCTCAGGTACAAGAAACGTTCTTAGTTAGGAGAGATTTTGATCTATTTCGTCAATGCTTTAAGTGAATTAAGCCGAGCCTGAGCGAATCAAGCTTCTGTGGCCTGGAAATTCTTCAAAACAGAGGTTGAATATCCATAAACACTTATTGTATTTTTGTTTCAGCTTTTAGATCATTACTAAACACCATTTATTACTAATATATATATATATATATATTTTTTTTCTTTTCTTTTTTCTTTTTCTTGCATATTTATAAATAGGTGGTAATTGTCTGATACCATAAAATACCCGGATCCTATGGATGCCTATCCACCCCCCCATGCCAAACAATGCTATGTCCTCATATGCATGCAAGGAAAGGCAGAGAACAGACGACAGATCGGGTAACAGGAGCTGAGGTTCAGGGTATAAATCAGGGTGGAAGGGTGGGTGGATGGTGGGTGGTGAAGAGAAAAGCGAAGTAATCGCGATAGAGGCGTGAAAAGTAATGGTGGATGGTGAGAGATTTGGCGTTTTCTGGGACGAGAGTGTCCCAGGCGGATCAGAAAACAGATCAGGAAGAGGAAGTTGGCCCTTAGATTGGCCAAGAAGGGGGGCTTTTTGGATAGATGGATCCAAAAGGGAATAGCCCCGGTGAGTAAGATGTGGGCTCAAGGTCCCAGTGTGGATTTGCAAATCCGCCTGATTTAGCGGGAAAGAAAGGGCAATCCGGTCTTCCATAGTGTGGACCGGCGGTGAGCAGCCCGGCAATGACTCAGACCACGAGGTATGGGAAGTGGAGAAAACCTCGTCAGAAGTCTGGTCAGGAGAAGGTACAGGAATAGGGAGGGATTGGGGAACGTCACAGTTTGTGTTGGTCAGGCAGTCGTCAGGTAATTCGCAGCAGTCTGAATCGACTCCAATTAGTTTGATACACGTACTGACAGTCACGTCCTCGTCAGACGTGTCATCCTTGATGTGATCACTATCAGCATAAGAGTGCGGTGCTGCAGCGGGATTAACCTGAAATCCCGAAGGAATACTCGGAGCTTGCAGAATTTGATGAACCTGTTCCTGAGAAGGTTGTACCTGTGGTTGCGGACCACAGGGTACAAAGTTTTGCGGGTTTGGAACAGGTTGGGCGGGAAAAGTGCCCTGAGATCGAGTCGCCATGCTTAGTTGATTGATCTCAGCATTCTGCTGCGCCAAATTCTGAAGAGAGGTCATGTTTTCTTTATGGCGCTTTGACATTTCCGTCATCATTCGCATCAATTTATCAAGAGGTTTTGATGCGTGTTTGGTTTTCTGTACACAAGGGCCTGATGGCAGATTTGCCATAGGATTAGACTGGGCCCTTGGGATGACGGGTGCGGACGATCGCATTGGTCCACCAGCGGGGTTTCGACGCTGCAGGTTGTTGGACCATGCAAAATTGGGATGATTGTGCCACCCTGGGTTATACGTGGCAGAAAACGGGTTATTCCCTAGGGTGCAGGCATCTTCTATGCCAGAAGACGTGTCCGCATATGTGTCCGAGTACACGGAGGCTTGGTCCTCCGTGTTGAAATACTGGCTCACAGAAGCCAGTTCCACATGACTTACCGAGTCGCTTGGCGCGACACTCGATAAGGAAGGTCTTACAGGGTTTCCAGGGATAAGCCTGGTGTTGAAAGAATTGAAATTGTGACGAAGTGGTGAGGCGGGGGTGTGTGCCATGTTTGTGGAGGAGGAGGATGATTCGGCTCTTTTTCTAGATTTATCAGTCAATACAAGCAATTCAGGGTTTTGTGACCTCCTCCCAAACATGCACTACCGCAAGAAGAATTGGGGAGATGAGAAGGGAAAAGGGATGAGAGAAATGACGCCGCAAAGGTACACTTGATTACAAATCAATACAGTCAAGTTCCTAACCTCTACAGTGTGCCCTTAGACCTAAAGATCTAAGTTACCTACTATCACGAACTACGGAACCGAATGCGAGCACCGCGGAACCACCAGGCCAGATTGAAAGGCCGTTTGCCCCAGTCTTAGACACCCGATAGCACGCGGGAGCCCTCACCAGCACGTAGTCGCTACACACAGGTAGTTAGACCTCCAATCCTTAGTAAGGGTCAAGTTACTACCAGTTTTAATTAGAGGCTTAGGGTCAAGTGCTTTTGGAATGTGAAGGGCGTTGTTTACGGGTAATGCCCAAGTGATTGATTTTAAGAGTGTGTAAGAACAAGCATGCAACGGGGAAATCTCCCCGAATTGAAGTTTTTATTGGCGAATGGTTTTTAGAGTTCAGCCTTAAGTAGTATGAATTTTAGGGTTTTGCTGAATTACCAATTCAACCAATCTCCGGGTTTTTTTGCAAAAATACAGGTTTTCCTTCTAAAACCCAAGAAACCCTTCTTCAATTATCAGTTAGTTAATGCATGCTAAAATGCAATGGGCTACCCTAAATGGAGATTTCTAAGTGTGGATGCACGAATCAGTTTTATATCAATGTGACAGGGAGCCAAAGCACTTCAATTCAAGTGCTCCCAATCACCAGAAAGATATCCACACACAAGGCTTCAACCAACAGATAAAGAAAATAAAATTTTTGGGGTTGAAGTATTCAGGATCGAATCACAGGCAAATTTGAAAAGTCGTGGTGGGATTGGAATCAACTCAATTCCAAGTCTCCCCACCAAAAATGTGATCCTGAATTAAAGATAAGTGAGGCAAAAGAGGGATACAAGCAATCTTTTTCTTTGCCTCAAAGAATACTTCCCACGGCGAAAAATCTAAGAATGAAGATTCTCGGATTTTCGCTATGCGAAGTAAGGTGGGAAATCCGGGGCAGTAGGAGTGAAGACAACCAATCAATCAAGTGAATTTTAATCCACTTGCCCTCAAGAAATCCCAAAAAGTTTTTCTAGTTTTTAGTTTTAAAATTTTTTTTTTTTTAATTTTTGTGGTGGCAAGTTAACACTAATTTGATGAGAAAAGAAAACCTACTTGTTCGGCAACGTGTGCGAAGCTCCAATGCGATGTTGGCGTCTTCACGCTCTCGTTCCCGCCTTGGATCTGCTCACATCCTCGACTTCGTCAGCCTTCTTCTCCTTCCACCAGGTTCACCTGCACACCAAAAACAACAATACCCGTGAAGAGAGAAGAGACAAATTTAAAGGAATTGGATAGAAACTTACTCGAAAGCGCACTTCCCCGGCAACGGCGCCAGAAAAGCTATGATGGTCCGCCTGGATAGGTTATTAATATGATATTTTTATCGTTGAAATGTGTATAGTGGTTAACCTAATTCAGACCTAACCATCTCTTTACAAAATTTTTAACCTGGCCTAATTGATTTTATCTTGTCACTTTTAAGCCCAGGGTCGAACTCAGGGAAGTGGGGTTCAAGTCGAGTTTCTACGTTTTCCTTAAAACGCGTCTCTTCCGTTCGTTTATTCTGTTTTTGGTATTTTTCTTATTTAGGTTTTTTTTCTGGTAATCCTTGTTCTTGAGGCACACCCTCAAAATTGTGTCCTTGGCTTTTAGCCAAAACAGAGTTTCAAAACACGCCTTGCTACTTGCAAGATGGGGTACCTGCAAATCAAAGATTATCTTTTCACTTTTATACCTTTTTTTTTTTTTTTATCTTTTTACTAAGGAAGCTATCAGATAGAAAGTAAATATAGTAGCTATAGATATATATTTATATGTAGTATATATATAAAGGGGTGGGGGTGGAGGTGACGATGGAGTGTAGCACTATGTCGAGTCAGCCGACGTCTAGAGAGACGCAACCAACACGACTAGGTGCCGCGTGGAGTGTGGATGGAGGATGGATGATGTATGGGACCACGCTTTTTGTACACGCTGTATCGCAGAATATCAGCAACTGGTGCAAATATTCCCGCGATACAGCGTATAGTAAATAACGTGAAAATATATGTACATATGTATGTATATAAATGTATAAGTATATACGTATAGATATATATAGATAGATATATATATATATATATAGGTGTATATATATATATATATATATATATGTATATATGTATATAGCTATGTATATATGTATATAAGTATATATATATAATACTATATAGATATATATATATATATATGTATATAGGTATATATGTATCTAGATATATATGTATATATATATATGTTTATAGTATAGGTGTGTGTGTGTGTGTGTGTGAAAGTGTGAGTGTAGATGTCTGTGTGCGTCGGTGTAGTGTGTGAGAAAGTGTTGTGAGAGAGAGTGAGAGAGAGAGAGAGAGAGAATGGGAGAGAGAGAGCAGGAGAGAGCGAAGGCAGGAGAGAGCGGGCCGCACTGCAGGGGACGAGTTAAGACGTCCGGAGGTGAAGACCGTCGTCTGATGGTCGCGGGCGCACGGGCGCGTCTTTGCCCAGAGGAGGAGAGGAGTCTGCGTCGCCGGCTGCGAGCGCGGATGCTCGCGACAGCGCGCTCAGAGAGGGAGGCGGGGAGTCTGCAGGCGGGCGCGGAGGAGGTCTGCAGGCGCGCGCGGACGCTTGCAGAGGTTGGCAGGGAGCGGGAAGACGCTTGGCCGGCCGCTGCAGAGGCGCGCAGCGGCCGGTTGCGGGCGCGAGCGGCGGGCGACAGAGCGAGGAAGCGGACGCGGAGAAGGTCTGCAGGCGAGCACGGAGGGGCTGGGGCGCCTGCGGTTGCTCGCGGAGGCTGCTGCTGCTGCTGCTGCTGCTTCAAGCTTCAGACCTTGAAGAGGCAGCCATGGCGGGAAGTGCGGGAATGGAAAAAATGAAAAACGAGAAGAGCCACCACGCCCACCGGCTCTTTGAAGAGCTGGGCGGTGGTGGTCTCACTGTGGTGGTGTTCACCACAGTGAGCTCCTGCCCGCCGGGTGTCTCCTCGAAGGAGGTCCGGCGTATGGAGGGGAGGACGGTGGTGGTGATGAGCTGAAGGTGGGTTTTTTTCTTGCTGCAGCCAGCCGCAGCTGCGTATTGCAGCAATGTTCCCCCCTCCCTTCGTCGCGAGGAAGAGCTGCGGCTTTATAGAGGAGGAGAGCATGGCGGGGAGGCATGGCAGCAGCAGGGAGAGGCGTTGGAGAGTGGCTGCTGCAGGGAGAGGCGCGGGAAGTTGCAGCAGCGGGAAGGACGGCAGGGAGAGGCAGCGGAGAAGAGGTTGCAGCAGCGGGAGATGGGAGGAATGGCAGCCGCAGGGAATGGCTTGGGCAGGGAGAGGGCGGACGCGCGCGGGAAGTTGCAGCAGCGGGAAGGACCGCAGGACAGCAGGGAGAGGCAGCGGAGAAGAAGTTGCAGCAGCGGGAGAAATAAAAATCAAGTGGAGATAAAAAATAGAAGAGATGGATTTTTGTAAAGAGGCACTTGAGGAAAATGTAAATTATGAAGCCCTTTTATTTCAATCTTCCCTCCTCTTAATTAAATGCATGAATGCAAGTATTTTTACAGATGCGACTATAGGATTATAATATACATAGTTAATGCTAGAAAATAGCATAAGAAGGCGTCCTTATAGGCGTGTTTTGAGGTGCAAACACCCAGTAACTCCCACCCTTGAACCTCACATCTATACTGAACCACCCGCTGCTACTGAAAACCCCACCCTCGAACTGAAACCCCTTCCTGCTCATTTGAAATACATCTTTTTGGGTTCTAATCAGACCCTTCCTGTGATCATCAACTCCAACCTCAGTCCTGAACAGGAATCCCGTCTGATTGTTGTCCTCCAGCAACATCGCAGAGCCATCGGATGGACTCTCGATGATTTGACTGGAATAAGTCCCTCTTATTGTACTCATCATATCTATTCAGAAGAGGGCACACGACCTTCTCGTGAAATGCAGAGACGCTTAAACCCCAATCTGCAGGAGGTCGTGAAAAAGGAGATCATCAAGTGGTTAGATGCCGGAATCATCTACCCGATCTCCGATAGTCGTTGGGTGAGCCCAATTCAGGTCGTGCCTAAGAAGGCAGGACTCACCACTATAACGACTGAGACCGTAGAAATCATTCCTACCCGATTAGCCAACTCGTGGAGAGTCTGTATAGATTACCGTCGACTCAATTCCTCCACGAAGAAGGATCATTTCCCACTACCCTTCATTGATCAAATTCTCGAAAAACTAGCGGGAAATAGGTTCTTCTGCTTTCTTGACGGGTACTCCGGTTATAACCAGGTGGCAATCCATCCTGAGGACCAAGAAAAGACCACGTTCACCTGCCCCTTCGGAACATACGCTTTCCGAAGGATGCCTTTCGGTCTTTGCAATGCACCCGCTACTTTTCAGCGATGCATGCTTGCCATATTCTCAGATATGGTAGGTGATTATCTGGAAGTCTTCATGGATGACTTTTCAGTTTTCGGAGCATCATTCGACGATTGCCTCCAACACTTGGTCCAGATACTCAGGCGGTGCATCGACGTGAATTTGGTTCTTTCCTGGGAGAAGAGCCATTTCATGGTGTCTGAGGGAATTGTCCTGGGACACTCAATTTCGGAGAAAGGTATCCAAGTGGATCGAGCTAAGGTTAATCTGATTTCTCACCTTCCTATGCCTAGCTCGATCAGGGACATCCGATCCTTTTTAGGGCATGTCGGTTTTTATCGACGATTTATCCCTGATTTTTCAAAAATCGCACGCCCCCTGACCACTCTTCTCTCCAAGGATGTTCCCTTCGAAATCTCCAAGGAATGCACTCAAGCATTTGAAATCCTGCGTGACCGAGTCACCCAAGCCCCGATCCTACAGTCCCCTGATTGGTCTCAACCCTTTGAGATCATGTGTGATGCTTCCGACTTCGCTGTAGGAGCGGTTTTGGGGCAGAAAAATGACAAGAAACCTGTGGTCATTTACTACGCCAGCAAAACACTCGATGAGGCTCAGCGTAACTATACAGTTACTGAGAAAGAGCTGCTAGCTGTAGTATTTGCCTTAGAGAAGTTCAGATCGTACCTTCTGGGTTCCCATGTCATCATATACTCGGATCACACGGCTGTGAGGCATCTCCTTGCAAAGAAGGACGCGAAACCTCGATTGATCCGATGGATATTGCTGTTGCAAGAATTTGACCTCGAGATTCGCAATAAAGCGGGAAAACAAAACATGGTAGCTGATCACTTGTCCCGTCTTCCTTCTGAAATGATAGACCCTTCCGAACCCATCACTGAGCATTTTCCCGATGAGCACCTGCTGACTATTGGTACTAGCCTTCCATGGTTTGCTAATATTGTAAATTACTTGGCATCTCATCAGACCCCGTCCGATTGGCCGAAGGCCAAGAAAGACAAATTACGCTCCGATGCCAAGTATTACATTTGGGAAGACCCGTACCTCTTCCGCATAGGTGCCGATCAGATCATCCGGAGATGTGTCCCGGAAGGGGAAATCAACAATATCCTCTCTTTCTGCCGGGCATAAAACCGCATCAAAAGTCCTCCAGTGCGGCTTTTACTGGCCCACACTGTTCAAAGACGCATACAGTCATTGCAAGGCATGCAGTCATTGCCAGACTTTGGGCAACATGAGCCATCGCGACATGATGCCTATGCAACCGATTCTAGTATGCGAAATCTTTGATGTTTGGGGGATTGATTTTATGGGCCCCTTTCCTGTTTCGGATGGTTTCGAATACATTCTGTTGGCTATGGACTACGTGTCCAAATGGATCGAAGCCATACCGACCCGAACCTGTGATCACAAAATCGTTCTCAAATTTATTCATCAACACATTTTCTCAAGGTTCGGGATTCCTCGTGCAATAATCTCTGATGGGGGAACCCATTTCACAAATGCTCAGTTTAGGTCACTGATGCCCAAATACGGGGTGTCTCACCGAATCTCTACTCCTTACCACCCCCAAACTAATGGTCTAGCTGAGCTGTCTAATCGGGAGATCAAGAAAATCCTGCAAGTCACTGTTCGACCTGACAGGAAGGACTGGTCGTCCCGACTTCCGGAAGCATTGTGGGCCTATAGGACCTCCCACAAGACCCAATTGGGCATGTCTCCCTTTAGATTGGTGTAAGGAAAGGCCTGCCACCTTCCCGTCGAACTGGAGCATAAAGCCTATTGGGCAGTACGGAACTGTAATCTGGATCTTTCTAAGGCTGGGACCCACAGAAAACTCCAAATCAGCGAGATTGATGAATTACGCATAGACGCGTACGAGAACTCGCAAATCTACAAGGAGCGGGTTAAAGCCTTCCACGACAAACACATCTCGAGAAAGATCTTTCATCCTGGTCAAAAGGTCCTACTCTTTGATGCCCGACTCAAACTCTTCCCAGGAAAACTGAGATCTAAGTGGGTCGGACCATATTTGGTCCGACAGGTTTTTGGAAATGGAGCAATCGAAATCAGTCCACTCAGCCACGATTCTGAACCTTTCATCGTGAACGGTCAGAGACTCAAGCCGTTCATTGATGTAACTTCTACTGATTTGGCTGAGGCATCTTATATCCTCCGTTCCCCTTGAGCTTATTGCGCCCAGCCGATGGCGTAAAACTCAGCGCTTAACGGGAGGCAGCCCGTCATTCTCTTTGAAAACCTGAAACTTGTTCTGACACCTTTCAGCACTCGAAGTTCACCCTTATAGATAGCCGACCCCAACTCAGATGTTCGCATCTGAGATTTGAAATCGTCCGCAAAAATTCAACCCGACCCATCCACTCACCCAAATTTCTGTCTTAAGGAATGAACTAAGACCCCCTAGGTTACAATGAGGACATTGCAAATCTTAGGCATGGGGGGGTAGGAAAGTGCAAAAACTTGTAAGAAAAGGTTTCAAACAAAAAATTCACATATGCCAAAAATACCATAAAAATTAAAAAAATTTTTCGAAAAAGAATAAGAGGAAAAGAGGAGAAGGAAAATTTTGTGAAGGAGAAAAGAAACAAAATGAAAAAGGAGCACAAAATTATGAGAAAAAGTGTTAGTCATTAGTAAGGAACTAAGGAATTAACCTAAGTTCTAGACCTCATTCAAGAAAATAACTGAAAAGTGCACAATGAGATTAGTAAGAATGCAAACCTTAGGCATTCTTGAATAGACTCTTAGTACCCATTAAGATCTGGACACTCCTCAAGAGGTTGAGGAAAATGAAAAGCTGAAGTATTAGGTCTAAGGCTTAGGGAGTATTCGGCCTCGTTAACTAATTTTGGGTTTACGGGACTCAGTAACCTAAGCACCCTAATCTCACACACAGCCTGGTTCAGTAAGCGTAAAAATCAGAATCACGCAGAAGCGTCGCAAAAATCTGAAAAGAACACCTAGAATAGGAGCAGCCGATCAACACAAGTTGATTTGGACGAGTTCCCAGTGCAGAGAGGCGGGAAATCCCCTCGAAGATGCGTAACAAAATATCATCTCCTCGGTGCTTGTCTCTTAGGATATTTACATATCCTACGGGGGGCATGTAAGCACTCTGCTGGTTCAGATTCCATGGATGGCATTATCTCGAAGTGTCAATTGCCAGGGTCTGGATTCAGCCACGGAATACCATGGATGGGATTATCTCGAAATCTCAATAGCCAGGGTTCCGGGGGTTGCCATGGGCGGTGCTATCTCGAAGCATCGATCGCCAGGAACCCTTGAGGATTGATGATGGGAGCAAGGAATCTGATACAGACCGTGTTGAAAAGCCAATCCTAGGCTAGAACTAAAAAGAAAAAGAGAGAGAAAACTCTCCAAACAGAAAAACTTTCTATCTCTCTCTTACAAAACGCACTGTGAACTGAGCCAGGGCTAAAATCATTTCAAGCACGGGTGCTTTAACCACGAAGTCCAATAAACCTTAGGTTAGTTCTTGCGGGCCTTAAAAACCTTTGCTAAAAGACTGAGGCTAAGGCTAGACAGATTTGGATCTTGATTGGTACTAGAGTACCTTTTAGGCCTATGATCAGCATTCTAACCTAATCTATGCTCAAATAAAAAAGGCACTTATCTAAAACTATTGAAAACTTCATGGTCTAGAACAAGGGTTGAAACCTTAAGTTTTTTGCTAAGGGACTAGCAAAAGCTAGGCATGGGGGTATGATGAGAACCTCATCATGAGCCATAACTAGCTCATTTTGACCCAATACAAAGGATAAAAGCTCCTACATATCTCAAGGAAAGGCTTAACTCAGAGAATTCTGAGTTTGAGAAGAAAACCAGTCATAAGGGGTAAAAGTGCAATTTTACCAGTATAATCTGCATACAGGGTAATTCAGGGCCCAAACACAGGTCAAAACAGCTTAATAAGAATAAAAGTGGGATGAGATGATCTAGTAAGGGCTACAGCACTTCCAAGGAACCAAATGATAATCTGTAACCCTAAAACAATCCACTTCAATCCACAAGGTTCGAGGCAAAGTAAAAATAGAATAAACCCTCTAAAATTCATAGAAAAATAATCTCTAGGGTTTAGAACCTTCAATTTGGCCTTTAGAACCCATTTTGCCCTACATTGAGAACCATGCCCAATTAATAACTTAATTTGGGTTTTTGTGCAAATTGACCGATCAAACAAGGTTTAATATGAAAATGAAATTCACCATCAGATTCCTTAGGTCCTAATTAGTCATGTATAAAAACTTGAGCCTAAGAAGAAACCTCCTTGACCGACTTCACACTTTGGTCCTCATATATTTACTCTTTGGCCCTCAACTTTTGAACCCTCGCATTTTGGCCCCTAACTCTCCTTCGCTCTTTGCAATCAGGTCCCTCCTGCAAAACCCTGCCAGCACCATGCTCCGGCGACCTTGCGCGGAGCATGGCGCCGCGCAGGGTGAGGTGGGGGACCTGGCAAGTAAACCGGGGGTGCCCTGCGTCGTCAGCCGTCGCAGGAGCACCCCCTGGTCATTGTAGCCCACCATACCGGCCGTGCGAACGCACGGACGGTATGGGTTCGTGTTCCGACCATTCTCCGGCGAGGGAGACACGTCGTCTCCCTCCGCCTTCCTCCCTGTTTCATCCCTATAAATACCCCCCGCTGCTCCACCGACCAGGGCAGCCTGGATCTGACGGAGAAAATCGCCAACTTCCTTCTCTTCTTTCTCCGGCAGACGCTCACCAGCTCCGGCGGTTTCCTCCCCCTCCACCTCTTCGCTCTGCCGCAATACCAGCAGCAGAGATTTCCTCCCCTGCTCTTCCCGCGCCACGCCGCACCCAGCTGGTGCCTCTCCGACTCTCTGCTCGCCGCCGCCCCTTTCCCTGAGCATCGTCTTCTCCGGCGACAGTCGATACGACTGTCGCCTTGTTCCTCCCCTTTCGTCCCTGCAAGTAAGCTAGAGCTACTCCCCTTCTTCTCCTCTTTCTTTCCCCGCTTTCAATTTATTCAATTAAGCCCTCTACCGACCCTGACCACCTTCACCCCCTTCGCCTCCGACCACCCTCCGGCGAGCCGTTCCCATCACCTCAGCAACCCACACGGCTCGCCGACCCTCACCGCACCTCCGCCTCATCACACTGAGCACCCCCCACCCCTCCACTGCCACTCCACACCTCCGTAACACTCCCCCGAACAAACCCATTCCTCCGGTTGCAGTCCGACCCAGGGCTGCCACCAGACACCTCCTTGCGGCCTGCCGCGCAGCTCCTCACCTTCGCCGTGCCACGGCGAAGGTTCCCCAGTGGTTTGATTAGGCCGCGAGGCCATATTCGTGTCCGACAGGTTTTGAGGTCCGACCGCCATTGACGCACATTAAAGCAGCTTCTCCCGTGCTCCAGGCTTGAGGACGCCAGGTCTCCAGCTGCTGCAGGGTACGGGGCGTCGTGCGAAGGCAGCCAGCCAGCAACTTATGCAGATAGAAGCCGCAGCTGCAGAAGCCAAGCCGCGGTCTCCCAGCAGGCGCACGCGAGGAACGGTCTGCGTTTAGTCCCACATCGGTAAGCCTCACACACGTTCCACTGTTTAAATTGATTTCGTGCACTAGCCTCATTGCCTCAGTACACGGGGTGAGGTCCCCTTACACCCGCCTGGTTACCCGGTCTCGTCCGCGCTCACGCCTCGCGGACCTGACCCGACCCGACTTAGACTGACTGCACTCCTCGCCCACCACGCACGCCGGTGGGCCTGGACCCGGGCCTGACCCGAACCCGATTACCCGGTAGCTCTGGGAGAGCTTTCCCAAGAGTGGTTTCAGAGAGAAAGAGAGACGCGGGGGGGGGAGGGTAGAGTAGGTTTTGCCTCTTGACGAAAAACTCTGAAGTGTGCAGGCCAAAGAAGAAGAAGAAGGAGCTGCACTGTAGCAAATGCATAGTTAAGTCGTCGAAGCACCGGGTCAGACGACGGAAAAGTCAGTAGCCAGAGCAGGAAAGAAGGCAGGCTGAAGAAGAAGGAAGAGCAACGGCCAAAGCAGAAGAAGAAGAAAGGAAGACTTAGTAGCTGAAGGCAGAAGCTCTGCAGCCATAAAGAAAAAAAAGGGAAAAGAGAAAGGGTCACCACGATTGCAGAAGAAGAAGAAGAGAGGTCAAGGCAGAAAACCAAAGAAGAAGAAGAACAAGGAGCTCTGAAGAAAGAAGAACATCACCAACGCAGGAACAACAGGAAGAAGAAGAAGAGCATCACCATTGCAGAAGAAGAATATCACCTCTGCAGAACAGAGAGAAAGAAGGAGATCTAAAGAAAGAGAGAAAGAAAAGCATCCCCCTCTGCAGAACAAAGAGAAAACAACAAATTCTTTCCCTCTCTCTTTCTTTTTGTAAAAGAAACATGTATATCTCTAGAATACGACTTGCTCCCTGAGTTCAACCTCGGGAACTCTTTCATTTTCCGAGTAAAAAATTTTATATTTGAAATGTTGGTAATAACCGGCTTTACTACAACGTTATAACAAAACCCTCAAACCCGGTTGCCGCGACGTTTCAATGCTCCTCTAGAGTAAAAATCTTAATTTTTCCACCGTCATCCCCCTTCATGGAGCATCCTGTGGTTGTCCTCTCTCTGCATTCGAGAAGTGTATCCCACGACGATGACGACATGCTGCTTCATTCCCGTTCTTCCCGCTTCGTCCTCCTTCCCGCACCGTTCCCCATCTTCCAACTATCTCATCCAGCTCGTCCTTCAAGTGATCGTCTAGGAGGATTTCTCTCTCCATTCTTTTTACTACTTTCTGGAGTAGATTTACTACTTTTTATTGTAATCATTTCCCGCTTTCTAATCGCAACAGGTAGTGTATTGAACAATTTCTAATAATGAAATCCATATTTATTCTACATCCCTTTTTCTTTTATTTGTAATATTCTCTCCATCTCATCTATTTATTATTTGTTAAATGGTTTTCAACCAGCAATTCTATTTCAAATAAAACAAACGCATATTTTTAATCAAACGTCCACCTCCCTGAGTTGACCCAGGATTTCTATTCCGGTATAAATTTTATTTGCTGAACCGAGTTCTTTACTGTTCAAACTACAACGACAGGTTTTCAAAACCAAATTTGATAGTGTAGTACTGCGTCATTTCAACATTTTGGCACCATTGCCAGGGAGGAGACGCTCTTTGATTTTTTTCGCATTTTCCAACTTACGAATCATTTACCTCACTTCTCTCCCTTCATATTGTGATTGCAGGTACTCTTTTGAGGAGAGCGAGAGTGGTAGATTGGAGCAAAGTGTTGTTGAAGGTTCTATAAGTTTTCCCCCACCTCCCACCCATTAGTTTCATTCCACCACGTAAAAATAGAAACATAAATCAGCCTACGTGTTCTTATAAATTCTAAGGTTAGTTTTGTTTGTTTGTTTGACACCTACACCTACCTCATCCTCCACATTTAAAAAGAAAAATTAAAAAATCTCACAGAGTACACAACCTCATCTTATTTTCAAACTCAACCGGTAAACCAATCTGTGGAACCGGTACACACATCCAAACACATAATTGGGTAAAAATCGGATTAGGTAATCACTTGTGTGCCTAACTAAGTGGTGCAACAAGCCAATTATTTGAGTTGATTAGGCCATACCACTTCAATTAAAATCAACTCATCAAGTAGCTATTGGATAGGTTCAACTTTTAGGGATTTACCAGGAACTCCACATTCTTTTAAGTTTCAAAGGAAAACATCTTCACCTGTGCTTTCAAAACCTGGTGTGACAACAAAACTTGTTTGAAAATACCTAAAGTTGAATCCTAAAGGCTACTAAGCAAGATTTAAACCTTAAAATTCACCACATCAAAAATAATCTTGCTTGAAAACCACTGGTTGTGCATGCACACACACATCAATCATTCGTTAAGGCACAACCCAGATAAAGGGCCCATCACATTCCAAAGCACATTCAAACCTAGCCTTAAATAAAACAGAGTAGACATTGGCCTTAAGGATTTGACTCACTCTTTGGAGCCCAGAGCGAGATTATTTTCGATTAGTCTGTTTCTACTGCTCAATTTGATGTCTAGCTAAGGGAGCAGAATCAAACGATCGTGGTTGGGGGGTACACTAGGAACCAGAGGCGCAAGCCAAAGGAAGAACCTTCTCCCCAATCCCTCCTTCTAACTCGTTGGATTGAACAGACAGAAGTAGATCAAATCGTTTCTTTATCTCAAGACAGGTTCTAAGAGTCTATAGGTCTTTAGGCTAGCCCACTGAAGGACAGGTTTGATTGTTTGTATTGCAAGGTGCCTTTCTTCCTCCCATCTATCATGAATCCTTTCACATTTTATACGCATTCCCGCTCTTTCCCTCCTGTTATGAGTTATCCTCAACATGATGATTATCCTGACTCATACTACTATCAAGCATTGCATAGCTGGGATAACTCAGATTAGAGATACAGTTCTGGATCTCTGTGTTTAGGGTCTAACCCTGAACACCATAATTGTGATTTCTATCCTTCTCAGAATCATGTCAATTATACATCGCCACCCTTTCATGGACAACCTAATACGATCTACAATCAAGGAGGATACACTGATCCTTACCCATCCTCTGAATACACTGCCTTTAGGTCATCACCACCTTTTGAACAATCCAAAATGATCTATTATCAGGAAGGGTATCACGAATCTCAATTTGTTAGCTCTTCTGCACCGATCCCAAACCCACCCAACCTTGAAACAAGTCATTTGGTTCAGGGTAACCAGGTTCAAGATAAGGTTTCTGCTAAGTTAAGGAATACCATACAATGTTTAGAAGTTCAGCCAATACCTTGCATTTTAAAATTGCAACCCTTGATTGAAATGATTGATGATCTGAACAAATATTTGTTGGATTGGCTCCCGGATGTTAAGGATAAGAACCCGGGGGAGTTTCTACTTGGGAAGTTAGCGAAATTGAGAATGAGATTTGTGGTTACTTTAGTTCAATTGTCGGATGATCCCAAGGATGAACCCCTTTCAGGAAAGCCAATGTCAAAACCCGCTCAAGCACCTATTTGGGGGGACACATGTTACGAGGCTGACCAGATTATTTTAGAGAAACCAATTAAGGATAATTTGATTTCTTCACCTGAGATCCCTGAACTGGGGTACGAGGAAACGTATGTCTCCATGAATCAGAAAGTGACGGATGATTTTGGGACGTACATTAATACGGATTTTGATTTCTTTGATTTTAATGGTGAAGATTCAATTTGAGAAGTCTCATGTGAGTTTACAGAACATGATTTCTGTGAGATGATTAGGCCTGCGGAATCAGTTAAATCATTTGATAGCCCAATAACTGAGGAAACTGATCTTATTGGGGCTCACTTGACGGATCTAGAATCACATTTTCTGGATGATTCAATCCAATGCCCTGATTGTCAGTTACACCCCATTAAGCTTACTAACGATTCTAGTTTTGAGATAACTAGACCCAAGACAATTTTGATTCAGCCACATCTTTTAGACTTGGAAATTTTAGACGGGGTGATTAATATGCAGAAGATCCCAGAATTTGACATCCTGAAGGAGGATAGGAGCTGGGAAATTTTGATTTGGGGAGCAAACTCTGGAGGAAATGGAAGACCGAGTCTAAGGGTTCCAATTAAGATTAAACCATCAAACCAGGACCCTTACGACATTTGTTCTGACGATGTCCAACCCAAGCACACATTCATTGATTATCCTTTGGAGCTTGATTTCTTTGTAACCTGACTCTTTGGTGTTGGGTTGCATCCTCAAAAATAGTAAGCCCGACCTCGTTTGCATATTGATTTGAGGTTTTGGGTATTTTTTGTCCAGAACCTTAGACATTCTCGATCGTGGGGTATGGGTTTGTACCACAATCAAGTCCACATCTGTGGGCATCTGCTGGCAGGTCCTAAAGTGAATCTTTTTATTCTGATTCTAACCAGCACTTCTGAATTCTTTACGTCTCTTCTTTGTATAGTGTGCCTAGCTGAAGGCACTAAATTCAGCACATATACAATTTTTGTTTATCTCAGAGCAGACCTGTTATTCACGCAATTCAGGTGCTTTCTACTCTATTCCACTCTATTTCATGTCTTTTCAATACAATGAGGACATTGCATTAGATAGGCATGGGGTGGTGGATATTCATCTCTGAATTAATTTGTCAGCTCCAATTTATTTTCTTTCATTTATATATATATATATGATTGCAAAAAAAATTATGGAATTAGGGAAGAGAACTTGGGCTTAAGAAAATTTTCAATTTTAGGAAATAAAACTATATGATTTGAACGCAAAGACCCTTCAGGTCTTCGGACTTAATTAGCCTATGTATCCACTAAAATGTAGATTTATTTTTTGAGTCCTCGCCATCTTAATTCTATTGCAATTTGATTAAAAAAGTTTGGGTGATAAGTACACGACTTATCAACCCGCCCTCTAATTTTAGGGAACTTTAAGTTTAAATGATCTACACAGTAAGTTTTCACTGACTTGTTGATCAACGATTTTAGCAGAAATTAGGTAGATGATGAATGTTCTAGGGTGATATGGCTGGCAAGTTATCATGGGTAACAGCCAATAGGTAGGTTGTATAGAGCCCAGTCACTGGACCATTCTCTTTTTATTGCCTTTAAGTAAATCTTAGACCAAGGAAGCCACCTACTTAAAAAAGGAAAAAGAAAGTCAAAAAGAAAAGAAAAAGAAAAGGAGAAAAGAAAAAAAAAAAGCAAAACAAAAAAAATAAGCCACACTTCACTGCACGAGTATGGCTGGCAAGTTGTCGGTGGTAATAGCTCATCGATCGATTACCCAGAACCCAGCTCAAGAAATGCACTTAAAATTCCCAAAACATTTAGGAAGAAGCGAAGAATCAGAATAAACCGGGGAGATATACACTGGATTCACCCTTGTGTTGACCAAATAAAAATAAAAGTAAGGAGAAAGCTATCAGTTGTAAAGATACACCTTTAGGCATAACTCTATTTCTAAGGTCACCTAGAGGCATAGAAACCTGAAGTCCGTTCTAATTGCCGATCAACGAGTCCATCACTTTCACAATAAGATGCTTAGAACTTAGGGTTCTCATCAAATCTTGGGTAAGTTGAATGGCTGTATAAAATCAAAAATCCTAAAAAAAATTAGAAAAGAAGAAAAAGAGCAAATAAAAATTTTCTTTGAATAAGGCGAAGGCTTGAGGCAGTCTGCATTTTGGCAGATACCTGGGCACTATTGTGTCTTTGAAAGTTCAGATCCTAAGTAAAAATTTTCTTAATATTGAAAATAACTTTTGCTCAAGTAATCCAACCTAATTTTTTTTATAACTAGCATGTAGTATTTGCTAGGGACTAGCAAAAGATAGGCATGGGGGTGTGATTTAAACATGCTTATATTACATAAAATGTCTATTTATGCATGTTCTTAAGCATAGAATTGCATTACATAATATAAATATTGCATAACATGCATTATCTTGCATTTAGATTAGTCTAAATAAAATGGAGGTTAATTGTCTCCTTTTACAGTTAGGGACAGGATGACTTTTTATCGTGGCCTTGGATCGAAGATCAAACCGTACGGATCTAATCCGGGCGACGATTAGAGTTCAACAACTCCACGATCACCTTAATCAGATATCCGTAGCATTAGACAGATATCGAGGAACCCTAGAAGATCAAGGGCCAAGAAGGTGTTAATCTGCACCTTAAACGATAAATCCGACTACACAGATGGGTTTGGATCGACGATCGCTGCTTAACAGCACGAAAATTGACCCAATCAGATACTCGTGGCACCATCACATCACTTAGAAGATGGACAGCCAAGATGGCGCCATGTGGTGCCATCTCGGCCGCCCAACTGGCCGCATGCACCTGCTGAAGCACTTCACACTAGCGCTTCTCCGCCGTTGGATCAAGATCCAATGGCTACGAGGCGTGTGCGCTTGAGTTAAGCGCTCGACACAAACACGCCTGTAGAGCGTTGGTCGAGCACCTTAACGACGTGAGGTGGCGCGGGATCGAGCCCCCGCACTCCTCAAATTGAAGCGGGCCCGCAGGTACGATCGACAGAAGGATAAAGATCCAACAGTGCTGCACGGCCAATAGTGCCCACATGCTATCTGACGCCCCATGTGATGCGGGATCTCACACGAAAGGCACACGGATGAGGCACGGCGAGGAGCGTTCTCAGCCGTTTGATCTCACGATCGGACGGTCAAGATCTGATGGACGTGGATGCGCATTTATGCTCAGGGAGGCGAGTGGGCGTGCATGCACCGTCCACAAAGGCCACGTTCACCCTTAGTGACGAATTTATCCATCACTAAAGGTCCTGAATTAATGATTTTCAACATGTAATGACCAAAATGCCTTCACTCCTTGCAACTATGAAAGGAGACCCCCTCCATACAAATTTCTCATCCATTCTTCTCTTCTCTCACCCCTTCCAAAGCTCTAAGAGCTTATCCCAAACCTGGGATGGTCCTCTAGAGTAAAAATCTTAATTTTTCCACCTTCGTCCCCCTTCGTGGAGCATCCTGTGGTTGTCTTCTCTCTGCATTCGAGAAGTGAATCCTACGACGACGATGACATGCTGCTTCATTCTCGTTCTTCCCACTTCGTCCTGCTTCTTCCCGCATCGTTCCCCATCTTCTAGGTGTCTCGTCCAGCTCGTCCTCCAAGCGATCGTCAAGGAGGACATCTCTCTCTCCATTCTTTTTACTGCTTTCTAGAGTAGATTTACTACTTTCTGTTGTAATCATTTCCCGCTTTCTAGTCGTACTAAGTAGTGTAATCAATAATTTCTAATAATGAAATCCATTTTTATTCTACATCCCTTTTCCTTTTATTTGTAATATTCTCTCTCTCTTTTATTTATTATTTGTTAAATAGTTTTCAACCAACTATTCTATTTCAAATAAAACAAACGCATATTTTTAATCAAACATCCGCCTCCCTGATTTTGACCCGGGATTTCTATTTCGGTATAAATTTTATTTGTTGAACCGAGTTCTTCACTGTTGAAACTACAATGACAGGTTTTCGAAAATAAATTCGATAGCGTAGTACCGCATGGTTTCAACAATGGCGACCTTCTCTGACATGATTGGGACCTATGTGGAGGTGTTCATGGATGACTTCTCCATTTTCGGAGATGATTTCGCATCTTGTCTTGATAACCTCACCAAAATCCTGAAACAGTGTATTGTGGTAAACCTAGTACTATCCAGGGAGAAAAGCCATTTCTTGGTGAGGGATGGCATAATACTAGGGCACAGGATCTCTAAAAATGGACTCGAGGTCTATCGGGCTAAATCTGAGATTATTTCCCACTTACCGCCACCTAGCTCGGTGAAGCAGATCAGATTATTCCTGGGTCACGTCAGCTTCAATTGGAGATTTATACACGATTTCTCGAAAATTGCATGACCTTTGACGAATCCCCTTGTTGTCGATGCCCCATTCAAGTTCGACACCAAATGTCTTAGCGCCTTTGAGACTTTACAAAGTGTTATCTCTGATTCCCCGATTCTCCAACCACCGACTGGTTGCTTGATTTTTAGATGATTTGTGATGCTTTTGATTTTGTTGTCGGTGCTGTTTTAGGCCAGCATCGGGATAAACAACCTTTTGTCATATACTATGTGAGCAAGATGTTGAATGAGCCTCAGTGTAATTATACTATCACCGAAAAAGAACTGCTAGAAATAGTATTCGGGTTGAAGAAATTAAGATCTTATTTATAAGGGTCCAAAGTCATCATCTTCACTAACCACTTTGCCCTCCAGCATTTGTTGGCAAAGAAGGATGCCAAACCATGGCTCATCAAATGGATCCTTCTGTTACAAGAATTTGATATTGAAATCCACGACTAATAGCGAAATACGCATGATTTGTCAAAGCAGGTTTTTAATGTCGTTGTAACACACGAATCCGCTTTCGCTTTTAAATTTATATCCTAGATAGGGGAGTATCTAGGGTCGTCCAAGGAGGCAAAAATTGCAAAATTAATCCTCTTGCTTATAGATTGATCTCAACTTTCTTTCTGATATTTTTTAATATGCAATTTTTTTTGTTTTGAAAAGATGAGTGCAAAATGCGAATTGTAACGAAAAGTACTAACACCTACAAATGCTTAACTAAAATTTAAAAGATAGAAATATCCTCTTCCTAAGCTCACTCTAGGCAAGTGGAGGCCTAGAGTAATTAGGAAGAAGTGGTGAAACAAGTGCTAGAACCAAAAGTAACAACTGCAATAAAAAGCTAAAAGAAGGCAATTTGATTTAGTAGAATGAGTGTTCTTTTCAAGGACAAGTAGAGGAATGCTTCTACTAGAACTAAACAAATTTAAAAGCAAATAAAGAAACACTAATCCTCTTGCAAAATTTGGTGAAGAAGGGAGTCTTCTTGCTCCAAGCCTAGCTACTCGTTAGCTTGGAAAGAGGGCCTCCTTCTTCTCCTTCCTTGAGAGCACCTCCAAGGTGGAAGCTACCACCTTCAATGCTCTCTCCAAGGGGTAGGCATGCACCACCCTCAAAAACTCCTCCAAGGTGGCATGGACCACCTTCAAGATCTCCTCCAAAGATCTTCCTTGCCTGGCTTCTCCTTGGGCTGGCGTGACCCAAGAGAGAAGGGAAGAGGGGAAGGCACCAAGGGGACAGAATATCCCCTTAATCTTCTTCTTCTTCTCTCTTGGACGTGGGCTTCTAGGTGGAATATGAGAGTGAACTTGCTAGCCAAAGATGACTTGATTGGTGGTGGGTAGTGGTCTTTTTATAGGGTAGGATGGGGGGTTAAGGTGCCCCTTGAAATGGAGAGCTAGGATGGAAGGATGGAGGTGGTTGGTGATCCTATGGCTAAGGTGAGTTGGCGCCAACCCAAGGGGCGTTAAAGGGGGTGGTTATGGTGGTGTTGGTGTCTTTTGGTGGTGGAGAGACACCACCATTTTGGCACCAACATGGGGTCTTCTAGAAGGGGGGTTGGGTGGATGGTGGAGATGGATTCAAGGGGAATTGTGTGGTGGAGATGAGGGAGAATTTTGGAGGGAGAAGTGGAGCCATTGAGGGGGTGGTTAGGGGTAGCTTGTGGTGCCACTTTTAGGTGTCTTTTGGAGGTGGTGGGTAGGTTAGGTTGGTTCCAAGTAGGTTAGCTTATGTGGAGCTTAGGTGGAGCTAGTTGTGTGGAGTTGTTAGGTGGGTTTTTGGGGTGGTACAAGCCAAGGAAGTTGGAGCATAGCTATGCTAAGCTAAGCTAAGATAATCTAACCTAACTTAGCTAATGGAGGAGTACAGGAGAAGGTGTTGGAGCTAGGGTTTGGAGGGAGGAGCTAAGGAGGAGAAGGCTGGAGCTGAAATTGGAGCTGGCTGCTGCTGAAGAGGCTGGCATGGAGCTACTCTAGCTGGCTTAGCTTGCGAGTTCTTTGCTAGCTACTAAGCCGAGCTAAATTAAGCTAGCTTCTACCATAATGAGCTGAGGTGAGCTAGGTCTGGTGCTCCCGAGGAGAATCAAGCTGGTTGAGGCGGCTAAGGTAGCTTAGCTCAAACTAAGATGAGCTAAGCTAAGTCCCCGGGAGCTGGACTTGAGCTTCCTGAGCTGAGATGAGTTCTTCTTCAGCTGGCTGGAGTTGAGTGGAACTGGATGTAGCTGGATCTGAGCTGGGGTGAACTCCTGTCAACTTAGCTGAGCTAGCTGGAGCTCCCTGTGAACTAGTGGGAGTTGAGATGAGCTAGACTTAGCTAAGTTGAGCTGGATCTGAGCTGACTTGAGCTAGGGTGAGCTAAGATGAACTTTCTTGAGCTACCATTCAGCTGAGATTAGCTGAATAGAGCTGGGATGAGCTAACCCTAGTTCAACTAAGCTAGGTTCCAACTGAGTTCCAACTAGTCTGGGCTTATCCTTCACCATTTGCCTTCTTGAGTGCTAGGGTTTTAAGGATCTGCATATCTGTACATCCCTAACACTCACAAAAACATATTAAAAAGACAAATAAAAAATGCAATGCATGCATAACCTAATTTATGCCTAAATGTAGCCCAAAAACCCGTTTGCAGAGTAAAATCCTAAGAGCTATGTTTGTTTTAATGCATAAGAATGATGATAAACTGGCGTTTATCACACCCCCATGCTTATCTTTTGCTAGTCTCTTAGTAAAACTTTAATTTTTTTGGAAAATGGAATTTTCGGGAAATCTAAATTTTTTGGCTTTTGAGGAGAAAAAGAGATTAAGGGACCTTTGTAGATTAAAACACAAGAGGTATGGGATTTGTTAAAGATAAACATCAGGATGTGTTTTTGGATTCAATCATTAGACAGAACGGGATCAATATATCCTCTAGAAAATTCACAAATTAACCCCTTGTTAATTCAGATGACTTGAAATGTTTGTTTTTAGGATTTTTCTGGATCATGAATCTGATTCGCAACTTGCAAAATCCTTTAAAACCTTGTGCCTGTGCTTGTGAAAAGCCAACATTTATAAGGATGTGTTATTATTATTATTATTTATTTATTTATTTATTTATTTATTTTTTTCAACCCCATGCTTATTTTTAGCTTAGTCTTACAACAGATGTGTCGGGATCATCATTCCCGTTACCATTCCTCGAGGGGGCTCTGGCGCCAGTACTTCAAGATAGCATTGTCCATGACACCACCCAGGAGCTCAAAACCCCAAAACACGATGCGGTGAAAAGGGGCGCTCCAAGCAAACTCAAGCTCTTGCTCTGACACTATAGGTAGAGCACCACCCAAGACACTTGAGCTGCTAAAATGCGCTTTAATGCTCCATCTAAAGATATGGAATATAGATATGGAGCAGCGCCGAGGCGATAACATGTTGACATCACGTCCTCAAAGGAGGTATTTTCCTCCTCGGCGGTGGGAACTCAAACCAATCATCTGCTTCAGACTTTTACTAAATCCAAACAAGGGAGTTTTTTAAAATTTTTAATTCTTTTTAAGTGTTGGCTTGTGTGTGAAAATAGACATAAGAAGTTTCTCAAGACATGCAAGTTTTTTAATCAGAAACTAAGTCAAATACTTTCCGTATTACAAAATAGTATCAAGTCACCTGAACTATCAAGAGTTTAGGTGGAATTTTAGAGAAGGATATCTGATCTAGTCTAAAATAGACCCTGGAATTCTAATGATCAGATCCATGTCCTCATCCTTAGTTTGTTAAAGATTAAATCCCATTGTACCAAAAGTGAATTTTTTCGACCTTAGTCCAGATTTCAAAATTTTTCCTCAAAAAGTTTTCAACATTTTTTTTTTGGGTATGCAAGAAAGAAATAAATAAAAGAAAATTGCATGTTTTTAGGTTTTGAACATCCTAAATCGATCGTAAAAATTTAAAAACACCCTCCCATGCTTAAGATATTCCATGTCCTCATGCACTAGGAGGGAAAAGGGATCACCTTAGTGAAGAACGGTCAGGTTTAGGATGAACAAAACCTGGAAAAAGAAGAAAAAGGGAAAGCAAGAAAAAAATGATGGGTTACCTCCCATCCAGTGCTGTCTTTTACGTCATTTAGCCAGGCGTGATGTGCATTAGTGATCAAGGGTGGCTGGCTCAGTAAAATTAAAAGATTCAGACAGAATTTTAGGCATATGGTCAAAATAGGGCTTTAAACGCTGACCACTGACTTGAAATGTAGAATTAATTTTTGGATCAAAATGGTCAACAGCGCCGTATGGAAATGTTTTATGGACAATAAAAGGTCCGATCCATTTAGATTTTAATTTGCCAGGAAAAAGACGTAATCTCACATTGAGAAGCCAAACACATTGATTAACGTCAAATTTCCTTGTTCGGTCTTTATAAATCCTCGCATTTTCATAGGAAAAAATTACATAATTCTTCCAATTCAGTTAATTGTAATTTTCTATGGTTACCGGCTTCAGATAAATCCATATTGAGTTATTTTATTGCCCAAAAAGCCCTATGTTCTAATCCTAACCGGGAAATTAAAAATATTTTACAAAAGACGATTAGGCCCCAAAAGATGATAGTGAAATACGCGTGATTTGTAAAAGCGGGTTTTTAATGTTGTTGTAACACGTGAATCTGCTTTCGCTTTTAAATTTATATCCTAGATAGGGGAGTATCTAGGGTCGTCCAAGGAGGCAAAAGTTGCAAAATTAATCCTCTTGCTTACGGATAGATCTCAACTTTCCTTTTGATATTTTTTAATATGTAATTTTTTTTGTTTTGAAAAGACGAGGGCAAAATGCGAATTGTAACGAAAAGTACTAACACCTACAAATGCTTAACTAAAATTTAAAAGATAGAAATATCTTCTTCCTAAGCTCACTCTAGGCAAGTGGAGGCCTAGAGTAATTAGGAAGAAGAGGTGAAACAAGTGCTAGAACCAAAAGTAACAACTGCAATAAAAAGCTAAAAGAAGGCAATTTGATTGAGTAGAATGAGTGTTCTTTTCAAGGACAAGTAGAGGAATGCTTCTACTAGAGCTAAACAAATCTAAAAGCAAGAAAAGAAACACAAATCCTCTTGCAAAAATGGTGAAGAAGGGAGTCTTCTTGCTCCAAGCCTAGCTACTCCTTGGCTTGAAAAGAGGGCCTCCTTCTTCTCCTTCCTTGAGAGCTCCTCGAAGGTGGAAGCTTCCACCTTCAATGCTCTCTCCAAGGGGTGGGCGTGCACCACCCTCAAAATCTCCTCCAAGGTGGCATGGACCACCTTCAAGATCTCCTCAAATGATCTTCCTTGCCTGGCTTCTCTTTTGGCTGGCGTGACCCAAGAGAGAAGGGAAGAGGGGAAGGCACCAAGGGGACAGAATATCCCCTTAATCTTCTTCTTCTTCTTCTTCTTCTTCTTCTGTATTGGACGTGGGATTCTATGTGGAATATGAGAGTGAATTTGCTAGCCAAGGATGACTTGAATGGTGGTGGGTAGTGGTCTTTTTATAGGGTAGGATGGGGGGTTAAGGTGCCCCTTGAAATGGAGGGCTAGGATGGAAGGATGGAGGTGGTTGGTGATCCTATGGCTAAGGTGAGTTGGCGCCAACCCAAGGGGTGTTAAAGGGGGTGGTTATGGTGGTGTTGGTGTCTATTGGTGGTGGGGAGACACCACCATTTTGGCGCCAACATGGGGTCTTCTAGAAGGGGGGTTAGGCGGATGGTGGAGATGGATTCAAGGGGAATTGTGTGGTGGAGATGAGGGGGAACTTTTGAGGGAAAAGTGGCGCCATTAAGGGGGTGGTTAGGGGTAGTTTTTGGCCCCACTTTTAGGTGTCTTTTGGAGGTGGTGGGTAGGTTAGGTTGGTGCCAAGTAGGTTAGCTTATGTGGAGCTTAGGTGGAGCTAGTTGGGTGGAGTTGTTAGGTGGGTTTTTGGGGTGGTACAAGCCAAGGAAGTTGGAGCATAGCTAAGCTAACTTAGCTAACGGAGGAGTAGAGGAGAAGGTGCTGGAGATAGGGTTTGGAGGGAGGAGCTGAGGAGGAGAAGTTTGGAGCTGAAATTGGAGCAGGCTACTGCTGAAAAGGCTGGCATGGAGCTACTCTAGCTGGCTTAGCTTGCTAGTTCTTTGCTAGCTACCAAGCCGAGCTAAAGTAAGCTAGCTTCTACCATAATGAGCTGAGGTGAGCTAGGTCTGGTGCTCCGAGGGAGAATCAAGCTGGTTGAGGCAGTTAAGGTAGCTTAGCTCAACTGAGCTGAGCTAAGCTAAGTCCCCGGGAGCTGGACTTGAGCTTCCTGAGCTGGGATGAGTTCTTCTTCAGCTGGCTGGAGTTGAGTGGAGTTGGATGTAGCTGGATCTGAGTTGGGGTGAACTCCTGTCAACTCAGCTGAGTTAGTTAGAGCTCCCTGTGAACTAGTGGGAGTTGAGATGAGCTAGACTCAGCTAAGTTGAGCTGGATCTGAGCTGACTTGAGCTAGGGTGAGCTAAGATGAACTCTCTTGAGCTACCATTCGGCTAAGATTAGCTGAATGGAGCTGGGATGAGCTAACCCTTGTTCAAGTGAGCTAGGTTCCAGCTATGGTGAGCTGGATCGAGCTGAGTTCCAACTAGTCTGGGCTTCTCCTTCACCATTTGCCTTCTTGAGTGCTAGGGTTTTAAGGATCTGCATATCTGTGCATCCCTAACACTAACAAAAACATATTAAAAAGACAAATAAAAAATGCATTGCATGCCTAACCTAATTTATGCATAAATGCAGCCTAAAAACCCGTTTGCGGAGTAAAATCCTAAGAGCTAGGTTTATTTTAATGCATAAGAATGATGATAAACTGGCATTTATCAGCAACAAAGCCAGAAAGCAGAATGTTGTGGCGGATCACCTATCCAGACTGGACGCAGCCCACATTCCTTATTCCCTACCTATCCACGACCAATTTCCACATGAATCCCTTTTGGTAGTTCACTATGTTGAGTTCCCCTGGTACACGGATATCACGAACTATCTTTCCGTAGGAAAGATTCCTACAACCTATCTAAAGACCAGAAGCTCAAATTTACTGCGGAGGCCAAATTCTACCTCTGGGATGAACCACTACTCTTCCACACTAGAGCGGATCATATTATTCAAAGATGCATCCCAGATTCTAAAATCCCCAGTGTGTTATCTTTTTGCCACAATGATGCTTGTGGTGGTCATTTCTTGGGATAGAAAATCGCTACAAAAATTTTGCAGTCAAGATTTTTTGGCCAACTATTTTTAGAGATACACACGAATACGCCCAACACTGTAAATGATTCTAGCCGGTCGATTTTATGACCAGGAGAGACATGATGCCACTCTAGCCTATCATGGTTGTAGAAGTGTTCGACGTCTGGGGTATCGATTTTATGAGCCCTTTTCCGAACTCGCATGGCTTTGAGTATATATTACTAGCCGTTGACTATGTCTCGAAGTGAATCGATGCCATCCCAGCGAGACAGGATGATCACAAGACCGTCATTTCTTTCGTATGGCAATACATCTTTGTGAGATTCGGAATACCCCGCGCTCTGATTAGCGACAGGGGAAACCACTTCATCCACGCCCACTTTAGGACATTATTAAAGAAATACGGGGTACATCACTGTATAGCCACCTTGTATCACCAGCAGACCAATGGGCAGGATGAAGTGTCTAACCGTCAGATCAAGTTGATTCTCTAGAAGATGGTTAGACCAGACAAGAAGGACTGGTCCAATAAATTAGTTGATACACTCTGGGCATATCGGACCGTGTACAAAGCCCCACTCGAAATGTCACCATATCGTATGGTATATGGCAAGGCCTATCACCTTCCTGTAGAGCTGGAACACCGTGCCTTTTGGGCGGTGCAAAAATGTAACCTTGACGTCGATGCAGGAGGTCAAGAACAGAAACTCCAGCCCAGCAAATTAGAAGAGATCCGGTGGGAGGACTATGAAAACACATTGATATACAAGGATAAGACCAAGGCCTTTCTTGACCGCCACATCCGGTGGAAAGCATTCATGACCAACCAGTAAGTCTGGTTGTTTGATTCGCGACTGAAACTTTTTTTAGGAAAGCTCAAGTCCAAGTGGACTGGCCCATATATTGTGATTCACCCATATCCTAATGGGGTGGTCCAAATCAGGGACCCAAAATCTTGGCATATATCTACGGTAAATGGCTAGCGCCTCAAGCCATTTTTGGCCCAGGAACCTCCTCCAGCTGACGAGATCATTCATCTTATTGAGGACGTGTGATTGAGCTTTTGCCCAACTGGCGGTGTTAAACTTAGCATCTACTCCGCATCCATAATTTATACATATTCATTTTTATATATAGCATATTTTTCTTTAAGCATATTTTCTTTCTGCATATTGCATACTGCCAGGTTGGCCGATGTTGAATGTATAGTTTCAGGAGCAATTACAGGTGATTTCTACCCATTTAGTCCTTGGTGTATTTATTTTCTATTATATTTACGCATGAGGACATGCAAGAACTTAGGCATGGGGGGCTAGATATAACAAAACTGAAAATTTTTATGCCAACCCTTTGGGAAACCTTGAAGGTACATGTCAAATGTACTTTAAGATCCTAAATAAAAGAACAATCGACTCCACCTCCAATGCTCACATTGAAGCTAAAAATCATCCGCAATAGCCACTTTCGACTCACCCGCTCACCTTTTGTTCTAAATAGAGGAATGTAACTCGATACGAGAATTTTACAAAGTACAAATTATATGAGGTTACTTGTTTATAGCATATATACATATTGCATTCATGAATAAGATTTTTATCAAGAGAATGCATTAGGGATTTCATCCTCTAGTTGATTCCTGTAATTTGGAATCCAGTACCACTTTTCACATACACGTAGAATTTGCAATGGATTCATAGTGAAGGCTAATAACTGTCTTTAGTCTGTCGAGAAGAAGTAGTGCTTCTTTTCCAAAACCCTTGGACAGTATTTTGGGAGCTAAGCAGATTTTCTTCCAAAAATCCACCAAATAGTGTGAGATGAGAATAGAGAGTACTGGTGCTCCAAGATTAGTGCAAGGAGTCCGGAATCCTAGATAATTAGGTGATGATACTTAGAGATTAGGCATAGTTTCACTCTCGATTCCTGTGTATACATTTTTGTGCGAATTATGAGAGCCACCAAATAAGGCAAATACGCGGAGAGCGAGTTTTAATAAAACTAGGGCAAAGGTGGATGGTTACGACCATTCTTTATGGAATCCTCGGCAAAAGGAGGGTATTGATGTCAAGTTCAGAAATACACCATCCTATCCATCTCTCCCAGTGCCGTGAGTTTGCACTTCCACCAAATAAGCCACCCAATGTCTCTTGAGTACCACCAATCCCTAATAATGCCCCCTCAATAAAGCTCATGGATGTGTGCTAGTTATGTTATGTTGAAAAAGAAAAAAAGAAAAAAAGAGAGAAAGAGAAAAAAAATGATGAAAAGAAAGATAAATTGAAAAAAATTAGAAAAGGAAGAAAAAGCAAAGAAAAAAGGAGTAAATATTTGGTGTTTATTTCAGTTGCATTGAGGCAATACCACCTAATAAATTTAAGATCTACCAAATATGGCCTTAACCCACCTTTCTTATGTTTCTGACTGCCTGAATAATGGCTGAGGAATTCTGACTTAGTGTTAGAGTTATGGGAACTCAATTAAAGTGTTAATGCCAAGTGAGACCACCAAATACAGGTCATATATGTGAATCTGGTGAGATTGTGAGCTCTAAGAAAAAGAAAGAAAAGAAAAGAAAAAGAAAAAGAGAAAGAGAGAATGAATACAAAGGAACTAGAAGAGAGCATAGTTTTTCTCGTCTTTCTCTGAGTTGAGTTACTTGATAGTCCGAGAATCTTGATTATGAAATACTAATCTCTATTAGCATCAAGTGAGAGTGAGCCACCAAATAAACACCCGTATCCCTCAGACATTCTCTACGTAAGCTTAAAGCTGGGTGGAATTCATAGAATATCTTGAATACCCCGAGGGAAGAAAATTGTCCAATCCCACTAGAATTTTACTAGGGGTCAAGTATAGATTTTAGAGGTGAATTAGTTTTTCACTCGAATCGATTGCAAAAGCTACACAACTATACTTTCACGATTGTCTGGATTTCTAGAGCATAGGATGAAAACAAAAAGAAGAAAAATCTTTATGCATATACTTGATAAAATAAGCAATCCCTTAGGGACCCTTCTGTGAATAATTTAGTCTTGCATTTGCTAGGGACTAGCAAGATTTAGGCATGGGGGTATGATTCCGCAGCAATCACAGGTGTTAATTATCTAGAATTAGGCTAGGAATTAGCATAAGTTAGGATAATTCATACATGCAAAAGCATTACTTGCATCCTTACTGCTTTCTTTTAGCTATGCATAAAATAATGCTATAATGTACTGATTAGGTGCATTATGGCAATTGCATGTAATAAGCTGATCAGAAGGTAGATCTGAAGCTGGATCTAAAGTTGGATCAGAAGAATAAAGGATAACTGGTGTTGCAGCAAGGTTGGAGCAGAAGACCTAGAATAAGATGTAGTAGACAATAATGTAAGGGGTTGAGGTATGCTATTCAATTTAAATAGGAATAAAGAAGTAAAATATGAAGAACTTAGGACCATCCTAACCCTAGGATAGCCTAGAAGCTTCCCCAAGCCATAGCCACCCTTAGATTAGGTCACCACACCTTAGGAAACCTTAAAACCCTAATTCCAACCACTATCTGGACGTCCAGATGAGTTATAGGATGTCCAGAATCCTTAAACAACTTCCGCACACCTTAAACCCACTTCTACAATATTATTGGACGTCCAGAAACATGGTCAGACGTCCATTTTCTGCAAAATACCCAAGACAGAACCTCGAATCCTTCCTAACTCTGATTAGACGTCCAAAATTGAAGTCTAGACTTCTAATTTGTGAGTATAGGTCATCTAATACTATTATTAGATGTCTGGAGCTACTTTTCAGTTCCTTTTTTGAAATTCAAGCTTTTATCTTGGATCTTTAGCTCCCTAAACCCAATTCTAACCCCCTAGGAACCTAAATTAAAGTACCTTAACCCTAGCACATCACCTCAAGACCTCCTTAAGGACCTAATTAGGTCCTCACTAAACCTAATTGGTTTATATCACAATCAATTACCATTGCCTAGTCAATTGGACTCAAAGGGTCCAATTGAGCTCAGATCTAAACCCATACAAGTCCAATTGGACTCAATGAAAGTCCAACTGACCTAAGCCCAACCTAATTGAGTTATTTCACTCTCAATTAGGTTCACACTCATTCAATTAAACTTGTGTTAAGTTTAATTGCATTTCCCCACTTTTAATTAGGGTTTGCAACCCTAATTTAAGACCTACACCAACCGAAACCCCCTTAGGGCCTAACCTAGACCACTTAGACACATAAGGCATGGCCACACACACACACATCCATTCATGCACTCCCACACCACCTAGAGTGTTCTAGGTTCTTCCAATGGTGGTGCCACTCTTGGTTGCCAAAATTAACAACAAAGAGCCATTGAAATTGGAGATCCACAAATGGTGGATCTGAAAATCACCTCTCTCTCTCTTTGTTCGGCCACTCTTGGAGCTCTCTCTAGAGAGTTCCACACTTCTCTAGAGAGTCTCCCTTAGGACTATAAAAAGACCTAAGGGGTAGCCATCTGCACCCATTCACTCTTGGCTTCCATCTAGTTTAGCTACATCCACCTCCACTCCATCTCCACGAGTAGCATCACCATGGCCACCACCAACTCCACGCCAAGATGCTGGATCACCTCTCCAACCTCTCTCAAAGGGCCAGCCTAAGCACCATTGGTCACCCCTCCTTCTCCTCTCAACCAACTTAAAGGCCATCGGGAGCCCACCTCTGAATGCCCTTATTTCTGCTAGATTAGTATCTAAGTAATTCATAGTTTACATGCTTTCATTACTACTTAGTAATGTATCTCTTTATTCTCCCCCAATGATGCATGCAAAATCCCCCCATAGATTCATGTATGCAGTCGTTTTCTGGTAGCGAGTAGTTTTATTTCCCTGTACAAGCATTCCTCTACCTGTGCTCTGCAACTTTGATATCATCATCATCTTTTATATATATAAATATATATGTTGAAAATCACCGTGTCCCTAGTTATCAACTTTTGGTGTGATTGAAGTTGCATGTTTTATTTACTATCCTTTGGCAACTGGCATGTCGTACATTAATATGTAAATCACCATAAAACGGCATGAGATTTTAAGCAAGTAGAGTGAAAGAGATTGATTTCAAATCTGCATTTCCATAAATGCCTCCCAGAGATGAACGACCGAGACTCCAAGTTTCGTTATCTTTATACATCCTTTTATTGATCGTATGGCGCTCTATACTACGATGCTTTTTTCTTATCAAATATGTGTTATACAATTCCCAACGCTAACCCACCAAGGATAGGGTTGATTGCTTGTATTACAGGGCTCATTTCTTTCTTCTAATTTCCCCTCCTATTCGATCATGTATCCTTCCACATCCTACACTCATTTTCCATCCTACCCTCCTACCACCACTTATACTCAAGATGATTACTATCCTGACTCAACTTATAATTACCCATCTACTAGCCGAGATAACCTTGATTAGGTATATGAATCCGGACCTCAGTGTATAGGGTCTAACCCTGGACAACACAACTATGATTACTATCCTTACCCGAGCTATAGTGATTATAGATCTCCACCCTTTGATGATCTACCTAACTAGATCTACAACCATGAAGGATATGTTGATCGTAACACTTACCTGCCCCAGTATTCTACTGAATATAGGTCGCCACCATTCTTTGAGCAACCTAAAATGACCAACTATTAGGGAGGGACCCGAGAACCTCGATATCTTAACTCCCCTAGATTTAACTCAAACCCACCCAGGTTCAATTCTAGTGAACCAAATCCAAGATAGGGTGTTGGCTAACTTGAGGAACACTATACAATCTTTAGAAGCCTAGCCAATACCATGCACTGAAGTATTGGAGTCTATGATAAAAATGATTGATGAGCTGAATAGCTCTTTATTGGATTTGCTCCAAAATGTTAGGGATAGGGGCCTAGGTGAGTTTCTACATGGGAAATTGTCGAGGTTAAGGATGAAATTTATGGTTTCCCTGTCCAATCTTGGGATGATTCTAAAAATGAACCCCCTTCAAGAGTGCCAATGTATGAACCTGCTCAGGTGCCTGTTGGGGGCGAAACATGTTCTGAGACCAGGGATGACCAGGTTGGGGTAGAGTAACCAATTGAGGATGAACCGATTGCTTCACCCAAGATCCCCGAGCCAAGGAAAATGAAAAATATGTCTCCATGGACCATGAAATGGCATATGATTTTGAGACATATATAAATGAGGATCAAGAATTCTTTGACTCTGAAGGTGAAGAATCTTTAGGTGAAGTCTCACTTGATCTTAAGGAAGAGGATTTTAGTGAGACGAACCTTTTGATAGCCTGATTGCTGAAGATTATAATCATGTTGGGGCTAACTTGGATGATCCAAATCTTGATGATTCAATCAGTAGCCCTACTACTCAACCACACCATGAAGAGCCGAATTTTGATATTTTTGAGAACACTAGACCCAAGTAAATCCTGATTCAGCCACAATTGTTGAACTTGGATATTTGGATGGGGTGTACAATGATCTGGAGGTCCAAGAAACCTTGATCTTGGAGGATAGGAAGTTGGAAATGAAAATTTGGAAGGCTAACTCAGAGGGAAACACAATTTTGGATCCAAGGGTTCCTATTGATCTAAAACCACCAACTTTTTACCAGGACCCTTATGATATCTTTGAGATGCAACCCAAGCTCAGAATCTTTTTGAGTTGAAAACTAAAAGGACATCCAAACCTATTGAACCATCTCTACCCATTGTCCAACACTTTAGTTTTGGGTTGCACACCACCAAATAGTAGGCTTGGCCCCACAAGCACAATAATCTTAGGTTCAGGGTGATTTTCATCCAAAACCTTAGAACCACTCAACACTGGGGCATTGGTCTGCACAATAACTTAGTCTACGTCTGTGGACATCTTTTGTTAGTGGGTTGTGGATTAATCTTTTGATTTTGATTCTGACCCGCACTTGTGAATTCTCAAATTCTTCTTTGTATGTATGTTATGCCTAGCTGAAGGCATTAAAACTTAGCATGTGTGTATACTCTCTTCTCTCTGTGGAGCTAACCAGATTGTCACGAAATTCATGTGACATTCTATTTACTCTTCCCTTTTCATGTCTCTATTTCTTGATGAGCACATCGCATCATTTAGGCATGGGGGGTGGATACTTATTCTAAAATTATTTCGTTAGCTCTGTAGAATTTATTTTATTTTCTTACAAAAATTGAAAATTCAGAAAGAAAAAAAAAGAAAAAAATAGAATTAGGAGAAGAGAACTTAGGCTTTTGGATGTTATTAACTTTAGGAAATGATAGAATAGAACCTGAACACTCAGACTCTTCAGGCCTTCAGGTTTAATTAGCTTGGGTGTCCACTAGAATGTGGACTTAGTCTCGAGCACTCACTAAGCAATTCTATCTTAAATTGGTCAATAAAATGCGGTGATAAGTATACGACTTATCAACCCACCCTCTGATTTGAGGGGTCTTTATGCCTAAGCATCTACACACTGATTGCACTGACTCACTTTTCGGAGGTTTCTTAAGAAATTGGGTAGCTAATGAACCGTCTAGGGTGGTATGGATGGCAAGTTGTCGGTGATAATAGCTCATCGGCCGATTGTCCAGATCCCAACCACATGGCCATTCTCCTCATGATGCCTTTAGGTAAATCTTAGATTAAGGAAGCCACCTACTTAGAAAAAAAAGAGAAAAAAAGAAACACTTAGAATAAAAGGAATAAAAATAGAAAAAGGAGAAATAAAATAAAATAAAATCACACTTCACTGCATGAGTATGGTTGGCAAGTTGTCGTGGGTAAGTACCCATTTGCTGGTTGTCTAGAGTCCAGCTTACATAAATGCACAATAATTCTCAAAACACAGGGAAGAAGCAGGGAAGTATATTAAATCGGGGAGATGTACACTGGGTTCGCGCTTGTGTTCACCCCATAAAAAATAAAGTTGGGAGAAAGCTATCGTTGAAAGAGATAAACCTCTATGCAGAAATCTTTAAGGTCACCTAGGGTCGTAGAAACCTAAAGTTTGTTTTAACGGCCACTTAGTGAGTCTATCACACTTTCATGAGATGCTTAGCACTTAGAGTCCTTTTCGAGTCTTGGGCAGGTCGGGTAGCCGTAAAAAGTTATCCCGAAACTCTCAAACTCCAAAAGTCCAAAAAAATTATAAAAGATGAAAAACAAAAAAATGTTTCTTCCCTTTTCAAATAAAGCGAGGACTTAGGCTGTCTACTTTCTAGCAGACACTCGCGTATTGTTGAATTTTCATAGTTTAGGACCTTGGTTGAAATATTCTATTGCTAATAAACGACTTAGGCCTATGCGATCGAGTCTAAATTCTATTTTTATAGATAGCATGTAGTATAATTTTACTAGGGACTAGCAAAAGATAGGCATGGGGGTATGATGTCGACACATCCATTTAGGTTAAAATGCCTATTTATGCATGTTCCTAGGCTTAGATTTGCATTCCATATTATAAATATTGCATAGCTTGCATCATTCTGCATTTAGAGTAGTTGCGTATATTTTAGGTTAATTGCATCCTTTTTGTGGTCAGGAGAGAAGGAGATTTATTTTGGAGTCTCGGATTGACGATCCGACCATGCGGATCTGATCAGAACAATGATGGGAGTCCAACTCTTCCGAAATCGCCTTGATCGGAGTCCTGTAGCACCATATGCTATCCGAGGAAGATCAATGGCCAAGGGAGTAGGTGACGTAATTTGGAGCTTCAAACAATAGATCTGACCACACGGATGGATTCGGGTCAATGATTGCAGCACAACGGCGCAAAAATTGACTCAATTCGACCTCTGTAGCAGCCCCTACAACGGAAAGAAGATAGACAACCTAGATCATGCCACGTGGCGCAACCTAGGCTACCCATGCACACGCACTCACCACTACATGTGCCCAAAAGCGCGGGCATGTGTGGAGGCACGCAAGCGTAGAAGTGGCAGTGCACGTGGGCGCGAGACACTGGTGCGCGGAGCACGTTCCAATGCAGCAGTAGCATGGGCGTAATGCTGTCTTCAATGACGTTTGCGATGGATCTTTAGCAATGTTTATGACCGTCACTAAATGTCCTATATAGGAAATTGATCCTTTCCTCCACTATAAAAGGACCCTTACCCCTCCCATTCTTTTCCATCTCTTCCTTTCTTCCTTTCACCATCTCAAAGGCTCTAGAGAGAGCTTGTCCCAAGCCCAGGATTGTCCTCTAGAGTAGAAAGTAGACATTTGTTCGCACCTCTCATCACCCTTTGTGGAGCATCCTGTGGCCATCTTCTCACCTCCCTTTAGGAAGAAGATCCTCGTCGTGATGCCATCCTACCCTTCCCTCCATCTTTCCGCTCTGTCTTCATTCATTTCGCTCCTCACCACCTTCCTCCAGCCAATGTCAGAGCAAGTCGTCCTCCAAGAGATCGTCGAGGGGGATTTCTCTCACCTTTCTCTATCTTTTTGAAAGGTCACCTATCTCTATCTTTATGGCTTTCATAGTGTAGTTTTCCCTTCTTTCCTAGTTGTAATAAACATTTGATTATAAAAATACATGATTGTTTCTCTCTTTCTTTGTCTCTCTCTTATACTTTGCAAGTAGATTAGTTAGATAAGAATTCATCGACCTAATCTCTTGCTTGCTAAAAATACCAAAAAAAATAGACAAGATAAAAATGGAAAAAACAAATAAAAAGAAAAGCGTGTAATTTCAAAATCGAACGTTTGCCTCTCCGTGTTTGACCTGGGACTCACTTTTCGAGTTTCCGTTATAAATTTTATCTGATCGACGGACTTTCTTGCTAATTGAACTACAACTATGGGTTTTCCAAACTCTGAACCTTTCCATGATGAGATCCGCCATCATCAGTGGTGCATGCCACCATAGGAGGAGTCTTGTGGGTGGAGATCATCCACCCTTGGAGAGCAAGCGCACACCCCCCCTTAAGGCTTGCCATGGAAGACACCAATTTAGAGGAGCTTTTCAAGAAAGGAGAACAAGAAGAGCTTCTTTTCAAGCCTAGGAGCAGCTGAGCTTGGAGCAAGAAGCCTCTCTCTCTTCTTCACCAACATCATCATAGGAGGATTTTTGTTTCTTTTATTTTCATTTGTTAGAGTAGAAGCATTCTTCTACTTGTCATTTTGTAAAACAATTTTCTCCTTTAGTAGAATTGCCTTCTTTTAAATTCTTGTTGCATCTTTTTGCTTGTTATTGTTTTTACCATAGTGCACTCACACACTCTCTTTAAATACCCTAGGTGTTCACGTACCTAGGGTGAGTTTAGAGAGTAGAGTTGCTTGTCAATTAGGTTTGAATTTTAGTAAGTTAGGTGAGTTTCCTTCCTGCTTCATTTGCATAATTGCCCGATTATTCAAAAACCCAAAAGAAAAGCTTATACTCAAAAACCTAAAAAGAAAGTTGATTTCTATTTTTTCAAGCAAGATTCTTAAAAAGTGCATTCATGCCTCCTTGAACGACCCTAGAAACCACCAGTAGCTGGCTTTACAAATTTTAAAGGCGATAGCGAGTTACCGTGTTGCAATGAATTAAAAACCCTAATTGCAAATCATTCTTTTCTTTGCATCAACAAGTGCCAACAGGACCTTTAACAATGCTTGCGGCAGATTTTCAGTGACGACTTGAATGTCGCTATATCCCATGGATGGATTTCTGAGTCTTCACCACCATTATAAAAAGGCCTACACCCCTCCATTCGTAACCATCTCTTCCTTTCTCTCCCTTACCACCTTCAAGGTTCTAGAGCGAGCTAGTCCCAAGATTGGGATGCTCCTCTAGAGTAGAAATCAAATATTTTTCCCGTCTCTCACCGCACATTAGTGGAGCATCCCATGGCCATCCCTCACCACCTTCTAGAAGAAGATCCTTGCCGCGATGCCGTCCTGCCTCGTCCTCCTTCCTTTGACACCGTTCTTCATCCGACTTCCTTCCCCATTCATCCAAGGCGTCGTCAAAGCAAGCTATCCTCCAAGTTACCGTCGAGGGGGATTCTTCTCAACCCATTCTATGTTTTATCGCTTTCTAGTGTAGTTTCAATTAGTTGTAATATACATTGATCAATTTTATGAAATGTCTCTCCCTCTCTATCTCTTTCTCTCTCTCTCTTTTATTTTGTTAGTGTAGATTAGAATAGATAACAAATCACCTGATATTCTATCTTATAAAATACCAAAAAGGTCTCAAAAGATGAAAACAACAAAAACAAATAAAGTTGAAGCATAGTTTTTAAACCTAACGTTTGCCTCCCTACGTTCAACTAGTGACTCACTTTGAGTTTTGGTGTAATGTTTTTTTCGTAGTGATATTTTGCGACTACAATGAAGGCTTCTCCAAACCTTGATTTTCCTCGCGAAAATATGCTCATCATTTTGGCGCTATTGCCAAGTAGGCAACACTCTTTGGTTCTTTCTTGCATTTTTTGCCTTGTTTAACTTTTATCTAACTTTTTCTCTAATCTTACTACATTTGCAGGTACTCATCTGAGGCAAGCCAAAGTTGTTAGATTGAAGAAAAGTGCGGATGAAGGTTTTGTAAGTGTATCCCAACCACCCCCATCCAAGATTCCTTTTGCCCATCTAACAATTCAAACTCAAATCAATTTACCTGCTTGCATGAACCCTAGGTTAGATATAATTGGTTGATTGTCACTTCACCTGACCTCACCCATTCACATAAATTAAAAATACAAAAAAAAAATAGTTTCATTGTGGGACATAACTAAAATTTTCTTACCTCATACACCCACAAATTTCTCGACTTAAGTCGCACCATTTCAGATTTAACCAATTAACCAAGATTCTGAGCTTTGGACCCGATACACTCAAAGTTAACACACAGATAAGTGATTAGAAATCTGAATAGGTTAAATATTTTTTGTGTGCCTTAACTAAGTGGAGCAATAGGCCAATTGCTTGAACTATTTGGGCCGCACCACTCAATTTAAAATTGATTCATCAAGTAGCTTGCCACTTAGGCTTCAATATTTTGGAACTAACCAGGCACTCCACATTTTTTCTGATTTTTAAAGGAATACATCATCACCAGTGCTTTCAAAACTTGGAGTGTTCTATTGAACCTGATTGAACGAACCTAAAGATTCAACCACAAAAGCTACTAAACAAGGTTAAACCCTACAAGACACATCACAAAAATAACCTTATTTCAAAACCCTGGCTGTGCACACACACACATTTTAATTGATCATTAAGGGCACAACCTATTTAAAGGCCCCACCACATTCCAAGAGCACAATCATCCTAAGCCTAATTAAAACTGAGTAGATGTTGGCCTTAAGGACAAAGTTGCTCTTTGGGACTCCAACTAAGATTTTTTTTTATTAATCTGCTTCTACTGGTCCATCTGACGTCTAGCGAGGGGAGTAGCATCAAACGACCGTAGTTGAGGGGTAGCAAAGGAATCGGAGGCACAAGCTAAAGGAAGAACTTTCTCCCCAACCCCTCCCTCTAACTTGTTGGATTGATCGGATAAAAGTAGACCAAACCATTTATTCCATATCAAGACAAGTTCTGGGAGTTTGTAGGTCTTTAGGTAGCCCACCAAAGGATAAGTTTGGTTGATTGTATTGCAAGGCACCTTTCTTTATTCTATTTTCTCTCTTGTTTCTCCAAGTATTCTTCAACACCACATTCACATTTCCAATCCTACACTCCTACTAGCACTTATCCCCAAAATGATTATTATCTCGACTTGACTTATGGCATCCATCTCCGAGTCTGGAAAACTTTGATTGGGGATATGATTTCGGACCCCAATGTCCAGGGTCTAATCCTAGACAACAAGACTATGAATATTATCCTTCTCACACCTATACTGATTATAGGTCTCCACTTTTTGATGATCAACCTAATATGATCTAGAATCAAGAAGGATATGATGATTACAACTCTTACCCTCCCCAGGATTATACTGAATATAGGTCACCACCACTCTTTGAATAACCAGAAATGACCTATATCTGGGAGGACCTCAATTTCTTGACTCTTCTAGATTAAACCCAAATCCACCCAACCCTAAATCGAACCATCCGGTTCAGGTGAAACAAGTCCAAGATGGGTGTTGGCTTGAGGAATACTATACAATATTTAGAATGTTAGCCGACACCATCCACTGAAGCATTAGAGACTATGATCAAAATGATTGATGAAATTAATAGTTCTTTATATGATTGGCTCCAAGATGTTAAGGATAAGGGCTCTGGGGAGTTTTTATTTCGGAATTTGTCAAGATTGACGATGAAATTCGTGATTTTCCTAATCTAATCTTTGGATGATTCTTAGGATGAACCCCCTTTAGGAGAGACAATGTCTAAACCCGCTCAGGAACCTATCAGAGGGGGTACATTTTCTGAGACCAGAGATGACCAGGTTAGTCTAGAGCAACACATTGAGTATGAACTGTTCTTGTTACCGTAGATCCTTGAGCAAGGGAATAAAGAAAAATATGACTCCATGGACCAAGAAATGATAGATAATTTTGAGACATATATAAATGGGGATCATGAATTCTTTTATTGAGAGGGTGAGAAATCTCTTAGTGATGTCTTACTTGAGCTTAAGGAAAATTTTAGTGAGACAAATGGCCCAAAGAATCTGATCAATCATTTGATGGCCCTATAATTGAGGAATTTGATTTGGTTGGGGTGTGATAAAAGCTAGTTTATCATCATTCTTATGCATTAAAATAAACCTAGCTCTTAGGATTTTACTCCGCAAACGGGTTTTTGGGCTGCATTTAGGCATAAAATAGGTTAGGCATGCATTTCATTTTTTATTCTCTTTTTGATATGTTTTTGTGAGTGTTAGGGATGAACAGATATACAGATCCCTAAAACCCTAGCACTCAAGAAGGCAAATGGTGAAGGAGAAGCTCAGACTAGCTGGAACACAGCTTGATCCAGCTCACCACAGCTGGAACCTAGCTCACTTGAATTAGGGTTAGCTCATCCCAGCTCCATTCAGCTAATCTCAGCTGAATAGCAGCTTAAGAGAGTTCATCTTAGCTCACCCTAGCTCAAGTCAGCTCAGATCCAGTTCAACTTAGCTGAGTCTAGCTCATCTCTACTCCCACTAGTCCACAGGGAGCTCTAGCTAGCTCAGCTGAGTTGACAGGAGTTCGCCCCAGCTCAGATCCAGCTACATCCAGCTCCACTCAACTGCAGCCAGCTGAAGAAGAACTCATCCCAGCTCAGGAAGCTCAAGTCCAGCTCTCGGGGACTTAGCTTAGCTCAACTCAGTTGAGCTAAGCTACCTTAGCTGCCTCAACCAGCTTGATTCTCCCCGAGAGCGCTAGACCTAGCTCACCTCAACTCATTATGGTAGAAGCTAGCTTACTTTAGCTTGGCTTAACAGCTAGCAAAGAACTAGCAAGCTAAGCTAGCTAGAGTAGCTCCATGCCAGCCTCTTCAGCAGCAGCCAGCTACAGTTTCAGCTCCAGACTTCTCCTCAGCTCCTCCCTCCAAACCCTAGCTCCAACACCTTCTCCTCTACTCCTCCATTAGCTAAGCTAGCTTAGCTTAGCTTAGCTATACTCCAACTTCCTTGGCTTGAACCACCCCAAAAACCCACCTAACAACTCCACCCAACTAGCTCCACCTAAGCTCCACATAAGCTGACCTACTTGGCACCAACCTAGCCTACCCACCACCTCCAAAAGACACCTAAAAGTGGTGCCAAAACCACCCTAACCACCCCCTTGATGGCGCCACTTTTCCCTCCAAAATTTTCCTTCATCTCCACCACACAATTCGCCTTAAATCCATCTCCACCATCCACCTAACCCCCTTTTAGAAGACCCTAGGTTGGCACCAAAATGGTGGTGTCTCTCCACCACCAAAAGCCACCAACACCACCATAACCACCCCCTTTAACACCCCTTGGGTTGGCACCAAACACCCTTGGCCATAGGATCACCAACCACCTCCATCCTTCCATCCTAGCCCTCCATTTCAAGGGGCACCTTAACCCCCCATCCTACACTATCAAAAGACCACTACCCACCACCATTCAAGGCATCCTTGGCTAGCAAATTCATTCTCATATTCCACCTAGAAGCCCACGTCCAAGAGGGAAGAAGAAGAAGAGGATTAAGGGGATATTCTGTCCCCTTGGTGCCTTCCCCTCTTCGCTTCTCTCTTGGGCCACGCCAACGAAAGGAGAAGCCAGGCAAGGAAGATATTTGGAGGAGATCTTGAAGGTGGTCCATGCCACCTTGGAGGAGTTTTTGAGGGTGGTGCATGCCTACCCCTTGGAGAGAGCATTGAAGGTGGTAGCTTCCACCTTGGAGGAGCTCTCAAGGAAGGAGAAGGAGGCCCTCTTTCCAAGCTAAGGAGCAGCTAAGCTTGGAGCAAGAAGACTCCCTTCTTCACCAAATTTTGCAAGAAGATTAGCGTTTCTTTATTTGCTTTTAAATTTGTTTAGTTCTAGTAGAACCATTCCTCTACTTGTCCTTGAAAAGAACACTAATTCTAGTCAATTAAATTGCCTTCTTTTAGCTTTTTATTGCAATTGTTACTTTTTGTTCTAGCACTTGTTTCACCTCTTCTTCCTAATTACTCTAGGCATCCACTTGCCTAGAGTGAGCTTAGGAAGAAGATATTTCTATCTTTTAATTTTTAGTTAAGCAATTGTAGGTGTTAGTACTTTCCATTACAATTCGCATTTTGCCCTCATCTTTTCAAAATAAAAAAAAATTACATATTTAAATACCAAAAAGAAAGTTGAGATCTATTTGTAAGCAAGAGGATTAATTTTGCAACCATTTGACCTCCTTGGACGACCCTAGATACTTCCCCTATCTAGGATATAAATTTAAAAGTGAAAGCGGATTCGCGTGTTACAATGACGTTAAAAACCTACTTTTACAAATCACGTGTATTTCGCTATCAGTTAACATGGAGGATTTAAATCTAGATTTATTGGATGTTTCAATCAATAACCACAATACTCAACCACACCCCAAAGAATTGAATGATGATACTTTTGAAATCAATGTACCCAAGTAAATTCTAATTAAATGATGATTTTTGGACTTAGGTAAATCACATGCGGTGAATAATATGCTAGAGGTCCTGGAAACCAAACACTTGATTTTAGAGGAGAGGAGTTTGGAAGCTAAATTATGGGAGGCCAATTCTGAGGGAAATACAATGTTGGATCTATGGGTTCCTGTTGACTTAAAACCATCTACCTTTTATCAGGATCCTTATGGTATCTTTGATGTGCAACCCAAGTACAAAATAATGGCTTACCTTTTTAAGCTGGTCTCTAAGTGGACACCTAAATCTATCAAACCAGATCTACCCATTGTTCATCACATTAGACTTGGGTTGCACACCACAAAATTGTAGGCTTGACCCTGCAAGAACAACAATCATCGATTCCAGGTGATATTCATCCAAAACCTTAGAACCACTCGACCCTGGGGCATGGGATTGCACCATAATCTACTCCACATTTGTGGACACCTACTGGAGGGTCCTGTGATCAATATTTTTGTTTTGATTCTGACCTGCACTTTTGTATTCTTAACCTCTTCTTTGTTTGTATAATATGCCCAGCTAATGGAAGTAAATTTAGCACATGTGTATACTTCTTTCTCTCTGCCGAGCTTACCAGATCTATCACGAAATTCAAGTGATATTCTATTTATTCCACCCCTTTTATGTCATTACTTTTACAATGAGGATATTGCATCATTTAGGTATGTGGGGTTGGAACTTAATTATGAAATTATTTTGTTAGCTCCACAGAATTTCTTTTATTTTCTTTACAAAAAACTTCAAAAAAATAAAAAAATAAAAAGGACACATACTCATTAGGTGTTGTTAACTTTAGGAAATGATACTTTTGGACCTAGACACTTAGACTCTTCAGGTCTTTGGGCTTAATCAGCCCGGGTGTCCACTAAAATGTGGACTTGTTCTCGAGTCCCTACCACATTAATTTTACTTTAATTTGGTTAATAAATTGGGGCGATAAGTACACGACTTATCAACCCACCCTCTGATTTGAGGCAATTTGAGTTTAAAACATCTATACACTACATGCACTGACTCACTTTTTGACATTTTTTACGGAAATTAGGTAGCTAATGAACTTCCTAGGGTAGTATGGCTGGCAAATTCTCGTGGGTAACAGCCCATTGGTCGGTTGTCCAGAGACCAGCCACATGACCATTCCCTTTCTACTGCCTTTAGATAAATCTTAGATTAGGGAAGCCACCTACTCAGGACAAGGAAAGATATATATATACACAAAATGAAAAAAAATAGAAAAAGGAGAAAAAAAAATAAAGCCACACTTCATCACACGAGTATGGCTAGCAAGTTGTCGTGGGTAATAGCCCATTGGCTGCTTGTCCAGTGCCTAGCTCACAAAAATGCATAAATAATTCCCAAAACACTAAGGGAAGAAGCGGGGAAGTAGAATGAATCGGGGGGATATACACTGGGTTCGCCTTTGTGTTGACCTCATATAAAAAATAAAAAAGGTAGGGAGAAAGTTACCGGTTAAATAGATAAACCTTTAGGTAGAAACTCTTTTCGTCTCCTTGGGTTGCAGAAATCTAAAGTTTGTTTTAGCAACCGCCTAGTAAGTCTATCACTTTTTCTTGTTAAGATGCTTAGAACTTGAAGTTCTCTTTGACTTGTGGTTGGGTTGGGTAGCCATAGAAAGCTGCTCTGAAACTTTCAACTCAAAAGTCTAAAAAATAGAAACGAAAAAAAAAATAGAAAAAAATGTATCTTCCCTTTTCGAAATAAGTTGAGGACTTGGGAGGTCTGCATTTTTGCAGATACCCGAGAATTGTTGAGTCTTCGTAGTTTAGGGCCATAGCTAAAATTTTCTATTGTTAATAAACAACTTGAGCCTATGTAATTGAATCCTAATTCTATTCTTATACAAAGCAATTAGTTTGATTTTGTTAGGAACTAGCAAAAGATAGGCATAGGGGTATGATGTAGACACATTTATTTAGGATAAAATGCCTATTTATGCATGTTCCTAAGCTTATAGATGCATTTCATATTATAAATATTGCATGGCATGCATCATTCTACATTTAGAATAGTTTGTATAAATTTTAGGTTAACTCACATCTCTTTGTGGCGAGGAGAGAAGGAGATTTATTTCGAGGCCTCGAATTGATGATCCGACCGTATTGATCTAATCAGGATGGCAATCAGAGTCCAAAGCCTCCGAAATTGTCTTAATCGGAGTCCCGGAGCACCATATGAAGTCTAAGGAAGATCAATAGTCAAGGGGCTAGGTGATGCAATTTGAAGCTTCAAACGTCATATCCAATGACACGGATGGATCCAGATTGACTATCGCAGCCCAACGGCGTGAAAATAAACCCAATTCAACATTTGTAGCATCATTTGCAAAGTAATGAAGACTGACAACCATGACGGCGCCACGTGGTGCCATCATAGCTACCCAACATTGCTGGCTGCTCCTCTTCTATTGAGCATCGTTTAATCCGAACCGTTGGATCTTCATCCAACCGTTGTAAATGCTCGTGCCATTGATTTTACTTCTCGAGAATCCGTGTGGTGGCACATTTGGTAGTGCACCTGCCCATGACACAAGGATTTACGATCGAAGCTGCACATGCGGATTAATTTGCTGCAAAGCGTGCATGGGTGAAATTCACCCGTTGGATCTGATCGGATGGCTTCGAAGCTCCCATGTGGCACAGCTCTATGTGTTGGATGAGCGCAGCACATGCACACGATTGATAATGTGTGATCGCATAGAATCCAATGCACGATTGAGGTGCGCGATCCCGATGCCATCTCAGACGTCCACTTTTGATCCAACGGCTACCAATCGTCCTTACCTAGTCAACAGTGCAGGCATGCCGCATGCACTTGTGCGAGAGCCAAGAGGACATTTTGCAATGCTTGCGATGGATCTTCAGTGATGACTTGAATGTCGCTATAGCCCATGGATGGATTTTTGCCTCTTCTCCTCCACTATAAAAAGGCCTACACCCCTCCATTCATAACCATCTCTTCCTTTCTCTCCCTTACCACCTTCAAGGCTCTAGAGAGAGCTTGTCCCAAGCCTGAATCTCCTCTAGAGTAGAAATCAAATATTTTTCCCCCCTCTCACCCCGATTGGTGGAGCATCTCGTGGCCATCCTCCCACAACCTTTCGAAAGAAGATCCTCGCCATGATGCCATCCTACCCTATCCTCCCTCCTCCAACACCGTTCTTCGTCAAGCTTCCCATCACATTTGTCTGGGGCATCGTCAAAGCGTGCCATCCTCGAAGTGACCATCGAGGGGGATTATTCTCAACCCATTCAATCTCTTAACACTTTCTAGCATAGTTTCAATTAGTTGTAATATACATTGATCAATTTTATGTAATGTTTCTCTCCCTCTCTCTCTTTCTCTCACTCTCTCCTATTTTGTTAGTGTAGAGTAGAATAGATAACGATTCACCTGATATTCTATCTTATAAAATACCAAAAAAATATCAAAAGATAAAAATAATGAAAACAAATAAAGTCAAGGTGCAGTTTTCAAACCAAACGTTCATCCCCTGTGTTCAATTGGGATTCACTTCAAGTTTTGTTATAACTTTTATTTGGTAGCAATATTTTGTTACTACGATGACGGGTTCTCCAAAACCTTTATTTTTCCTTGTGAAAATATGCTCATCAGGGATCTTACGTGAAGAAATCAATTCATCCTTAATTTGTTGCTCTAAGTCAACCTCATCAACCTAGGTTTCATGAAATGTGTCCCCCTTATAGGTGCCTAACAAAATTCTAACATTAGCTTTCATGAAGGGGGTTCATCTTGGGAATCATCGAACAATTGGACTAGAGAACTATGAATTTCATCCTCAATCTTGATAATTTCCCATGTAATAACTCACCCAAGTCCTTATCCTCAACTTCTTGGATCCAATCTAGCAAAGACTTGTTAAGATCATTAATCATTTTAACCACGGGATCCAATGCTTCAGTATAACGTGTTGGCTAAGCCTCTAAAGATCGTATGGTATTCTCCAAGTTATCCAGCAGCCTATCTTAGACCTGGTTTACCTGAAACGAAAGGTTCGATTCAGGGTTGGGTGGGCTTGGGTTCAATTCATAAGGGCGAAGAAATGGCACCGTTGCCGAGGAGGCAATAGGATTAATTAATTTGCAATTATTCATTTGTTCAAATTGATTTTTAATTGAGTCATATTTAACCTGTTTTATCTGATTTGGTGCAAGGTACACATATTACGCACGAATTGTCGCATCGGCCTTAGAAACTCCGTGGTGGACCTTGTCTCCAGCACTCTGGAGGAGGAATCGAGTTTTGCATTGATGCATGTCCTTTTATTCAACTCAGTAATTAAGTTAATTTCACTTATTTAAGAGTAGAAAAAGTCACTTAGGTTAACTCGAAATTGTGTCGGTTGTGTAGTATAGGGTCGAATTAACCTAACATTTTAGAAACTTTTACTGGTTGAGTCCAGGTCTGTTGAACGTAACGAATTGCTACGCTAACCTATTTGGTTTTGGAAAACCTATCGTTGTAGTTTGAAAGCGAAGAATTCGTGTTCAACAAATAAAATTTATACCGAAATGAAATTCTGGGTCGAACACAGGGAGGCGGACGTTTGATTTAAAAACTACGTGTTTCTTTTTATTTGTCACGAAGTAATTCAATTTAAACTATTTAATTATTTACAATAAATAGAAGAGAGAGAGTGAGTAAGAGAGAGAATATTACACATAGAAATCAAAATGAGATGTAGAATAAACAGAGAATTTATCATTAAGAAGATTGTTCATTACAACTAGAAAGCATAAAACAATTGCATTAGAAAGTTATAAATTTACTCTAGAAAGCATTAAAAGAATGGGGGGAGAAATGTCCTCCTCGACGGATGCTTGGAGGACGAGCAGAACTACTCTAGAAAGCAGTAAATCTATACTAGAAAGCAGTAAAAAGAATAGGGAGAGAGAAATCCTACTCGACGGTTGCTTGGAGGACGAGCCTGACGGGATGACGCCTGGACGAAGGAGGATGAAGCAGGACGAAGGAGGACGAAGCAGAAGAACGGGAATGGAGCAGCACGCCGTCGTCGTCGCGGGATCCACTTCCAAAGGGGGACGAAAATTTGGACTTTATCTTGCAAGAAGCATCCCGGGTATGGGATAAGCTTCTCTTGAGCTTTGGAGAGGTAGAGAAGAGAAGGAAGGGATGAGAATTTCATAGGGAGGGGGTCTCCTTTTATAGTTGCAAGGAGTGGGGGGAAAATGGTCTTTACATCTTTAAAATAATAAATAAGGGGTCTTCAGTGACGGATAAATCCGTCACTAAAGCCCCAATGTGGGTGTAGCAACCGTGCCCACGCACGCCTCCTCAGTTGCACACTTTCTCCACGCCCGCGCACGTTCTTTAAATCTCAGCCGTCCAATCGCGAGATCGGATGGCTTAAGATTCATCTCTGCCTACTGCTGCATGCTCGCCCAGCGCGTTCGATGGCGCATCCTTGCCGCGCATTCAATCGTGCGTGATCTCAATTGATCACAGACGGCTGCCCGATCAAGATCCAATGCTCGCCTGCACTCGCTCGCCCGTGCCTTCCTCCCCTTCGCTACGGTTCGAACCCGCGCCCGTAGCTCGCATAAGCGCGCTCGACTGCTGCATTACGAGGTGCTTTTACGTGCGGCCGTCCACAGCCGTTGGATTGAGATCCAACGGCTGAGAGGGAGCGGGTGCAGGGTCTTCAGAGAATGTAAGCGGCCGTTTGGGCGGCCGAGATGGCGCCACATGGTGCCATCTTAGCCGTCCATCTTCTGGAAGTTGTAGATGGTGCCACGGACGTCGGATTGACTCGATTTTTGCGTCGTTGGGCTTCAATCGTCGATCCGAATTCATCCGTGCGGTCGGATTTGTCATTTGAAGAGTGGATTTACACCATCCTGGCCCTTGATCTTCTAGGGTTCCCTGATCACTATCTGATGCTACGGATGCCTGATTAGGGTGATCTTGGAGTCGTTGAACTCGAATCGTCGTCCTGATCTTATCCATACGATTGGATCTTTGATCCGAGGCCCCGATAAAATGTTTGTCCTATCCAAGCACATAAAAGGAGACAATTAACCTCCATTTTATTCAAACTACTCTAAATGCAAGATGATGCATGTTATGCAATATTTATTTCATGAAATGCAATCCTATGCTTAAGAACATGCATAAATGGACATTTTAGGTAGTGTAAATGGGTTTACATCATACCCCCATGCCTATCTTTTTCTAGTCCCTAGCAAAAATTATATGCTATTTATAAAAGAATTAGGTTGGATTATTTGGACCTGAGTTATTTTAAATCATTAAGAAATTGTCTACTTAGAAACTGAACTTTCAAAGACACAACAGTGCCCGGGTATCAGCCAAAATGTAGACCGCCTCAAGCCTCGCCTTATTCAAAGAAAACTTTCTTTTTCCCTTTTTACTCTTTTCTAATTTTTTTGGGTTTTCAAATTTTAGGGTTTAACAGTGGCTTTTTACAGCCATTCAACTCACCCAAGATTTGATGAAAACCCTAAGCTTTAAGCATCTCATTGTGATTGTGATAGACTCGTTGACCAGCAATTAGAACGGACTTCGGATTTCTATGCCTCTAGGTGACCTAACAAGAATTCTACCTAAAGGTGTATCTTTACAATCGGTAGATTTGTCCCTACTTTTATTTTTTATAGGGTCAACACATGGGTGAATCTAGTGTATATCTCCCCAGTTTATTCTATTTCTCCACTTCTTCCTAAATGTTTTGGCAATTTTTAGCGCATTTACTGAGCTGGGTTCTGGACAACCAGTCGATGAGCTGTTACCACCGACAACTTGCCAACCATACTCGTGCGGCGAAGTGTGGCTTATTTCTTTTTTTTTTCTCCTTTTCTTTTTGATTTTTTTTTCCTTTCTTTTTTTTTTTTTTTTAAGTAGGTGGCTTCCCTAGTCTAAGATTTACCTAAGGGTAGGAAAAAGAGAAAGGTCCAGTGACTGGGCTGTGGACAACCTACCTATGGGCTGCTACCCACGATAACTTGCCAGCCATATCACCCTAGAAGGTTCATTAGTTACCCAATTTCCATTAAAATCACTGAACAAGGAGTCAGTGCAAAGAAAGTGTGTAGATGCTTAAGATTCAAAATTCTCTCAAATCAGAGGACAGGTTGATAAGTCGTGTAGTTATCACCCAAACTTATTTACTCCAATTAAAGTAAAATTTTGGTTGGCGAGAACTTGAAAAACAAATCCACATTTAAGTGGATACACAGGTTGATTAGGTCCAAAGACTTGAAGGGTCTTTGTGTTCAAATCATAATGTAGTATTTCCTAAGATTGAGAATTTTCTTAAATACAAATTCTCTTTCCTATTTTCGATTTTTTTTTTTTATAAAAGAAAATAAAACAAATCTACAGAGCTGACGAATGAATTCATAGATGAAAATCCACCCCCTCATGCCTATCTAATGTAATGCCCTCATTGTATTAAAAAGACATAAAATAGAGTGGAAAAGTGTAGAAAGCACCTGAATTGCGTGAATGTCAGGTCTGCTCCGAGATGAAAACTAAGAAAAACTGTATATGTGCTGAGTTTAATGCCTTCAGCTAGGCACACTATACAAAGAAAAGAAATGAAGAATTCACAAGTGCAGGTCAGAAGCAAAATAAATAGAAGAATCTTCTGACCTATCAACAGAGGTCCACAGATGTGGACCAGATTGTGGTGCAGACCCATTCCCCATAATTGAGAATATTTTAGGTTCTAGATAAAAATTATCTAAAACCTAAAATCAGAATGCAAGCGGGGTCAGGCCTGCAATTTGTGAGGATGCAACCCAAGACCAAAAAGTCGGTTTATAGAGAAATTAAGCTCAAAAGGATAATTGTTGAATGTGTGCTTGGGTTTGACATCGTCGAAACAAATGTCGTAAGGGTTCTGCTTTGATGGTTTCAGCTTAAAAGGAACCCTTCGACTCAATCTTCCATTTCCTCCAAAATTAACTTCCCAAATCGAAACTTCTCGGCTCTTATCCTCCTCATTCAGCATATCAAATTCCAGGACCTCTTGTATATTAATCACCCCATCTGAAATCTCCAAGTCTAAATGATGTGGCAGAATCAACAATGAGTTGGGTCTAGTTATCTCAGAAACAAAATATCAATAAGCTCAATGGGGTGTAACTGATAATTAGGGCATTGAATTGATTCCTCCAGAAAATGTGATTCTGGATCCGTAATGTGTGCCCTAATAAGATCAGTTTCCTCAATTATTGGGCTATCAAATGATCTATCAGATTCCTCAGGCCTAATCGTCTCAGATCGCAACTTGAATATTCACCATCAAAGAAATCAGGGTCCATATCAATGTATGTCCCAAAATATTTTCACTTTCTGTTCCAAGGAGACATAAGTTTCCTTGTAACCCGACTCAGGGATCTCAGGTGAGGAAATCAGATCTTCCTTAATTGGTTTCTTTAATTCAATCTGGTCAGCCTCGTAACACGTGTCCCCCCAATAGGTGCCTGAGCAGGTTCTGTCATTGGCTTTCCAGAAGAAGGTTCATCCTGGGAATCATCCCATGATTGAATCAAAGCAACCATGAATCTCATCCTCAATTTCGCTAATTTCGTAAGTAGAAACTCACCCGGGTTCCTATCCTTAATATCCTGGAGCCAATCCAACAAAGACTTATTTAAATCATCAATCATTTCAATCAGGGGCTCCAATCTCTCAATGCAAGGTATTGGATGAACTTCTAAAGATTGAATGATATTCCTCAAGTTAGCCAGAACCTTATCTTGAACCTGGTTAACCTGAACCAAATGAGTTGGTTCAGGATTTGGCAGGTTTGGTATAAATGTATAGGAATTAACGAATTGAGATTCGTTATACCCTTCCTGATAGTAGGTCATTTAAGATTGTTCAAAAAATGGTGATGACCTAAAGGCAGTGAAATCAGAGGATGGGTAAGGATCAGTGTATCCTTCTTGATTGTAGATCGTATTAGGTTGTTCATGAAAGGAAGATGATCTATAATCGATGTGGCTCTGAGAAGGATAGAAATCACAATCAAAGTGTTCAAGGTTAGACCCTAAACACAGCAGTCCAGAACTGTATCCCCAATCCGAATCATCCCAACTAACTGATGGTCGATTACAGTACAAGTCGAGATAATCGTCATGTTGAGGATAATTCACAATAGGAGGGAAAGAGAGGGAATGCGTGAAATATGTGGAAGGATTCCTGAGACATGGGAGGAAGAAAGGTGACCTGCAATACAAACAATCAAACCTGTCCTTAAATGGGTTAGCCTAAAGACCTACAGATTCCCAAAACTCGTGTTGAGATAAAGGAACGATTTCATCTACTTCCGTCTGTTCAATCCAACCAGTTAGAAGGAGGGACTGGGGAGAAGGTTCTTCCTTCGACTTGCGCCTCCGGTTCCTAGTGTACCCCCCAGCCGCAATCGTTTGATTCTACTCCCCTAGCTAGACATCAGATTGAACAGTAGAAACAGACTAATCGAAAATAATCTCGTTCTGGGTTCTGAAGAGTGAGTCCAATCCTTAAGGCCAACATCTACTCTGTTTTATTTAGGGCTAGGTTCGAAAGTTCTTTGGAATGTGATGGGCCCTTTAAATGGGTTGTGCCCTTAATGATTGATTGATTTGTGTGTGTGTGCACAACTAATGGTTTTCAAGCAAGATTATTTTTTGATGCGGTGAATGTTAAGGTTCAAATCTTGCTTAGTAGCTTTTAGGATTCAACTTTAGGTATTTTCAAACAAGTTTCTTTGGCACACTAGGTTTTACAAGCACAGGTGAAGATGTTTTCCTTTAAAGCTTAAAAAGAATGTGGAGTGCCTGGTAAATCCCTAAGTGTTGAACCTAATTGGCAGCTACTTGATGAGTTGATTTTAATTGTAGTGGTGCGGCCCAAACAACTCAAACAACTGGCCACAAATGCACCACTAAGTTAGGCACACAAAGATGGTTAACCTATAATGATTTCTACTCTTTTATGTGTTGCTTTATGTGTACCGGTTCCACAGATCAGAACCCGGTTGAGTAGAAACAAATCAATTCGGTTAAGTGCCTTTGAATGTGGGTGTACGTTGTGTGTTTGTTGAAAATTGCCCCACAAAATTATCTTTTTATTTTTTTTATTATATAAATGAAGGTGGAATGAATGTGAGTGAGAATCCAAACAACCAAACTATTCCTAGGATTTATGCAAACACCTAGGTTAATTGGAATTTGGATTTAATGTGACGAATGAAATCTATGGAGGGGGAAAGAATGGGGGATAACTTACAAAACCTTCCACAACACTTTACTCCAATCTACCGCTTTTGCTCGTCTCAAAAGAGTACCTGCAATTACAATAAGAAAGGAGAAAAGTGAGGTAAATGATTTGTAAGTTACAAAACGCGAAGAGAAATCAAAGGTCGTCGTCTCCCCGGCAACGGCGCCAAAATGTTGAACGTAACGAATTGCTACGCTAACGTGTTTGGTTTTGAAAAACCTGTCGTTGTAGTTTGAAAGTGAAGAATTTGTGTTCAACAAATAAAATTTATACCGAAATGAAACTCCTGGTCGAACACCGGGAGGCGGACGTTTGATTTAAAAACTGCACGTTTCTTTTTATTTGTCACAAAGTAATTCAATTTAAACTATCTAATTATTTACAATAAATAGAAGAGAGAGAGAGAGAATATTACACACAGAAATCAAAATGAGATGTGGAATAAACAGAGAATTTATCATTAAGAAGACTATTCATTACAACAAGAAAGCATAAAACAATTGTACTAGAAAGCTATAAATTTACTCTAGAAAGCATTAAAAGAATGGAGGAAGAAATGTCCTCGACAAATGCTTGGAGGACGAGCAGAACTACTCTAGAAAGCAGTAAAAAGAGTAGGAAGAGTGAAATCCTCCTCGACGGTCGCTTGGAGGACGAGCTGGACAGGACGATGCCTGGACGTAGGAGGATGAAGTAGGACGAAGGAGGACGAAGCAGAAGAATAGGAATGGAGCAACATGCCATCGTCGTCGCGGGATCCACCTCACCTCCGAAGGGGGACGAAAATTTGGAATTATCTCGCGAGAAGCATCCCGGGTGTGGGACAAGCTCTCTTGAGCTTGGGAGAGGTAGAGAAGAGAAGGAAGGGATGAGCATTTTGTATGGAGGGGGTCTCCTTTTATAGTTGCAAGGAGTGGGCGCAAAATGGTCAATACATCTTTAAAATAATAAATGAGGGGTCTTTAGTGACGGATAAATCCGTCACTAAAGCCCTAACGTTGGCGTAGCACCCGTGCCCACATGCGCCTCCTCAGCTGTGCCCTTTCTCAATGCCCCCGCACGTTCTTTAAATCTCAGTCATCCGATCGCGAGATTGGACGGCTCAAGATTCATCTCCGCCTGCTGCTGCGCGCTCACCCAACGCGTTTGATCGCGCGTCCTTGCCGCGCGTTCAATCGCGCGTGATCTCAATTGCGCGCAGACGGTCGTCCGATCAAGATCCAACACCCGCCCACGCTCGCTCACCCACGGCTTCCTCCCCTTTACTGCGGTTCGAACCCGCGCCTGCAGCTCACGTAAGCACGCTCAACCGCTGTGCTACGAGGCGCAGATGGTCGAGTGGGCGCTTTTAGGAGTGGCCGTCCACAGCCGTTGGATTGAGATCCAACGGCAGAGAGGGAGTGGGAGTGGGGTCTTCAGGGAATTTAAGCGTCCATTTGGGCAGTCGAGATGGTGCCACCTGGTGCCATCTTGGCCACCCATCTTCAGGAAGTTGTAGATGGTGCCACGAACGTCGGATTGACTCGATTTTTGCATCGTTGGGCTTCAATCATCGATCTGAATTCATCCATGCGATCAGATTTGTCATTTGAAGAGCGGATTTACAGCATCCTAGCCCTTGATCTTCTAGGGTTCCCCGATCACTATCTGATGCTATGGATGCCTGATTAAGGCGATCTTAGAGTCGTTGAACTCCAAACGTCGCCCTGATCACATCCATATGGTTGGATCTTTGATCCGAGATGCCTCGATAAAATGTTTGCCCTATCCAAGCACGTAAAAGGAGACAGTTATCCTCCATTTTATTCAAACTACTCTAAATGCAAGATGATACATGTTATGCAATATTTATATCATGAAATGCAATCCTATGCTTAAGAACATGCATAAATAGACATTTTAAGTAGTGTAAATGTGTTTACATCAAGGTCGTTCACTGGGAGGTACAATCTTTTCTACATTCACAAATTTTCTTTTATTTTCCTTTATAAGTTTAGGAGGTATAACTAGGTCAATTTTAAAACATGAATTTTGCCAAAATATTTAAACTATAAAGAATATACAAAATTCCATATGAAAAACATATTTACTCAAATGATGTACTTTATTAACAAGTAAACATGTTAGTTTTCCAATGTTATTTCAAAAGAACTTATGGCAATAAAAGTTGTTCTATTAAGACATGCCTTTTTACAATTAAAACAAATTCAAAAAGTAATTAAAATGATGCAAGAAAACATTTTCTTCATTTATTTCTTCAGCCTCTCTCTTCTTCTTTCTTTCTCTTCCTTTCCTTTTATTCTCTATCTCGAGCTCTCTTTCTTACCGTTCTCCTTTTGTTCTTGCCTTCTTCTCTTTCCTTAGTCTTCTTCCTTTGCCTGTGCTCCTTTCTTTCCTTTGCTTCCTTAGCGCCTTCAACTCAACCTTAGCTTTAGCTTTCAGTACTTAGCCATCAACTTCTCTGCTTCTCTTTTCATTTCCTTTAATCCATCAGTTGAACCAAGTTTTTTTTACTTTTTAACCAAAAATTATTTTATTTGCGGCAAGGTCCTTTCGAGGGTAAAAAGCACCCTGAGACCAGGATGGGACCAGACCCTACTCGATCCTTGCCTAATCTCAGTTAGGTTTGATTTCAATTTATTTCATTTCAGTTCATAGTCTCAAGCCCATCGGCTCAACCAGACCTCCCAGGCCTCGCCCTCCTAGGGCACATTCGCTCACGCCCATTCGGGTGCACACCTGCAGGCACACATGCCCGCACACACACATGCACATGCTAAGAATATTCAGAATGCTGAGATAATCAGATCGGTAACCGGTGCACCGAGCGTTGATGACTGAAGAGCCCATGTAACAAGATTGTTTTATCCCCTTGTGTGCACTCAGAAACTGACGATGTGAGACTATCATAACCCCTTCCAGACCCAACTTCAACCAATCATATCTCCTAGCTCAGAGCTCCAAATGGAGTGATTTAAAGTTTGTTAGAAAGCTTTAAGATAGATCTACACAATTGTATGGTCAATTTAAGGTTTAGAGGATGTTTTCCTCTTCGATTTGAAGAATGAAAGAAGGGGTTCCTACAAGTTATTTATTGCCTTGAAATGCTTTTTAACTTCACAAAGTCCTCAGATGGACTTTTCTCTCTCATTTAAAGGTATGTACAGGTTATACAAATTATTCCACATTTGTTAGAGTAAGTTTTAAGCTCTCAAGACCTTCTGGAAGTGTACAGAAGGTTGAAGCTTCTCTGAAAGTTTTAGGGATCAAAATTTCAAACTTTGATATGTGCAACAGACACTTAAGAATATTTCTAATTGATTTAAACTAATTCTATGGGTTAATAGACTTATCTGGGTAGCATTCAGCTTCATATCTCATCAAAATATCACTGCTGTTAGCTTGGGTTCAAAAGTAATCCAAACTGACGGGGTTTAAATTCTCACTAAATTATTCACCTGAGCTCACTTAATTCACTCTAAAACAATCCAACATAATCTCAGAATCCATTTAATCTCTTCAATTCCTCAGATTGAGCACAGAACTCCATAATCAAATTCAATTTGACTGTGAAGGCACAAAAAGTTGACTTTCTATTAAAAGCTTCTCCACAAGAAATCAAAGCCTCAATTAGAGACTTCTCAACCTCAAAAACTTATTCAAATCTTCAGGTAGGTGTTCTAACTCATATTGCTAGGGTTTCAGGCTCACCACCTGAGGTTCAAAATGTGTTTGTTCGTCAGAGAGATTCAGAGGTTGTTACAGTAATCTAAGGGTTTAAATAGCTTCAGTGCATTGCACTAAAGCTTCTGAGTTCCTTAAATTCTTCTTATATCTCTTTATCAGACTTCTCCAACTCTGCCGGAGTTGGAGAAGATGAAGTCATATCTCAAACTCCAGACACTAAATCTTTTAACAAATATCCTCAAGTTATTCATTGACCATATTTGAATCATTTTGGAGCTTTTCAACAAATTCTAGAGGCTGAAGCACAGAGTTGGCTCGCTGGAGCTTCGGTGAGTCCAGAAAATATGAAAAGTGTACACAGATTGTGAAAACTTGTCATTTTTAATCTAAAAAGGATCTTGAGGTTGTAAGGAACCTCAGAATCGCATTTAATTCTTCATTTGTCTCTTTATTTGCAGGATTTGACAGTGAATTCATTTCTTTAAAAAATCTGATTTGAAATAAGGTCAGGACTTGTTTTAACCACTCAATTGAGAGGTTACAACAAGTCATCAGATAATAGTAGTCATAATTATATAGTTAGTTAACAGTTTAAACTGCTCCTGAGCCGCCATTGACAGCAAGCTCAGGAGCTTAATTATATTTGGGCGTTTTATTTATATGTAATAATAATTTGTATTATAGTGTCGATAAGATTCATAAGTGGTGAATAGATGATGAAGAACCAAGTGGAGGTGAAATTAAGCCTACTACTATCACCATGGATAGTGACAATAGTCGGTGGCGGTGAAATGTGAATTAGGCAATTAGATGATCAATTAAACAAATAAATGTGCTAGAAGTGATTGTGAGGGTTAAAGGAAGGTGGACAGTGAGTTAAAAAGACAAGATTAAAGCTCTGGCAAGCTCAAGGAGCTCACCAAAGTCGAAGAAGATGAAACTGAAATTCTAAAAGTACAACTATTCTAGCTACCTAAACTAACTAACTAAGCTAGCCTACTCCTACTCCTACTCGTACTCTTAATTTACTATTACTTGGATGAAGGGGTCAATAGGGTTCTGCCGAAGGTTTATAGTGGATGACGAAATCAAAGGGTGGAATAAAGATCTCCAGCAGGCGGATTTGAGGTGGAGCAGAGGATTCCTTTGGTCGTTGCCTGTGTTAGAGACGTGGAACACCATGGCAGATCTCCTCAGCTGATCAGAATGGATGGAGGAAGTGGGAAAGTGAAATGGAAAGTCACTGGAGTTTTGGATGAATAGCCTATCTAAGTTAGCTACAGTGTTAGAAGAGGGAAGGGAGCCAACTTGAGTAAAATCTGAGGGGTGAGGGGGTATTTATAGTAGTTGGCGACGAAGAGAATGGCGAGGTCTGGCCGAAGAAGGAGATTGGGGATCTTAACCTTTGTCGTCATCTCCGACGACGGTGAGGTTATCTACCACTGAAAAATAGGATTTCTAGTAAATCTAGACCGGTGGATGAAGAGGAGGTGGTGAGCGCAAGCTGCAAGAGCTTGGACAAAGAAGGTTGATGTTGGCAGGCAGGTGATCATGCAGTGGCGTGACTCTCTATAGCCAGCCATTCATTCGGCTGAAGAAGAAGAAGAAGAAAAGGGACTTAAATGTAATAAATCTTAAGGACCTGTGTGAGAAATAAGGACCCGATTGTAATGAATATTAAGGACAAAAATGTAAACTCAGGTTTTGAAGGTTTATTTTAACTTAGATCTTTTTAAACTTTTTATATATGTTAGTAAATAAGGTAAATATTATGTTTTCACCTTGAATTTACATTTTTGACCTTTTTAGGTTAATTTATTAGATTAATTAAAATTACTTAAGTTATTATATACTTTGGTTTACATTAAGTTTAAGTTACTTAACTTACTAATTAAGGGAATGATTAATAGGAATTCGAGTCCAATTATTAACTAGATTATTAATAATGTTAATTGAATGATAAAATGTCATTTTTTATTTATTTTAAGCTCCTTTACTAAATATCCCTTATTCTATAATTAACCCTTATATATTCATAACCTTCGCTAATTAACTAGGAAGACTAGTTAATTAGGGGTAATTAGAGATCATGATGAGTGTCTCATCACGCATATACGAGGAAAAGCTTAAACATTGACAAACTTTGTTGTCACCAATTGGGAAGAGGACATCTGGAGTGACATTTTCATCTCTATCGATTTGTTAAGTAGATAGAATGTAGGTCTTAGAACTTTACTTTTATTTATTTTCTTACACTTACATTTGGTTTGAGACCCTTGTTCTGGGGTATATTTTTAGGGGTTTATTCCCCGATTTTGTTTTAGGCCCGTGTTGGGTAGTTTTTGGGAGTCTGTTCCCTCTTTTCTTTAGATCTAGGTTTTCTTTTGTGGGTTGTTTATCTTCTACTTGTTTTTGCACAAGTAGGTAAAAAAAAAAAAAAAGAAAATGAGCTGCCTGCTAGAATCTACCTACCCCTAGGATGAATCATTTAGGTCTATATGAGCAACCTCTAGATTTATTTCTCTGCATTACTTCCATTCTCACATCGTTGGTTGCTGGAAGCAAGGTACGTATTCTCTTACTTTGCATCCTATTCTTGATCATGCGTTGCATTTGGACTTAATTCGAAGACCACCTAACCTGTATTGAATAAATCTAACAAGTGGTCACATATTTTCTGAAAAAGGACTAATTAAAGGAAGGACATTTTAAAAGCCAAGGATTTGATTTTCAAACTTGGAGTGGGATTCAAAATTCAAAATCTTTTGCGGTGTATGCACACTTATATCTCTTGCACCACTGCACTCTTTTAGACACTCCTTAGGTTTGGAAATACTAGGACAAAAGCCCTCCAATCATTGGATTCTGAAGTGTTTAGAACTTGAGATCAAAGGTTTTGTAACTCCGAAGAGGGGGATACTCTGTCATGGATTTTTTGGGGTAGTTGAGAAGCACCGTGAAAGCACAGCTTCAAAGGAAGGCTTAGGCCAACTTGCATCCCTCGATCTTCCATCTTTGGAGTTGCTCTACCATTTGAGATTTAGCGAAGAACACCTAAGCTCCAACTAGGTCTTCTTAGGCAAGCCGTAGGTCGACAATAAACGTGTAAATTGATTGAACAAATTGTATTGTCACCTGCAATATGACTTAAATCAAAACCTTAAATTGGGAAAGACCTAAAAAGTCCTTTTTGAATTGTGTTTTGCTTGGGGAATTCTAATTGAGGTGTGAGTTAGAATGGACCACATTGATTTTCATCCTTTCACATCTTACCCACACCCTTGCCCCCACTCTGCACTCTTCGATCCCATACACCGAGATGGTCCATCCATTGATGGACATAATGACAATAATTGGGGTCCATTTTACTCCTATTATAGGAGTATTGGCCTAGTTAAGCCCCAAATTAGAAAGCAAAACCTAGGAGCGAGATTTGCTTTGCCCAATATCCCACACACCATAGAAATACCCAACCCACCCTCCCTGAATAATTATAATGGTTGGATAGACACTCCTAGGTACTATAAGCCTGAGCCTGACTTTTCTCATGATAGAAATGACCTCTCCTCCTTGAAGATGGAAATACAAAAAATGCAAGATGAAATGATTGAATTGTTAGGAGAATCTTCGAGAGTAGGCCAACAAGAAAGAGATGAAATTAGCCACCCAATCTACCCCATTGAGGAAGACGTACACCCCTCTACATTAGATGCATCTCCCATGGGAGAGCTACACTTTAAGTTGGAGGGAAATTTTGGGGATTGTGTAAGGGAGAATAGCTACTTTTTGAGGTTCAATTTTGAAACCTCCCCATTAGATGACACTTCCTTGAAAGATCCATGCCTTAAATGGGAGGAAGATACATATGAAAGTAGCTATGCATTGGATGAAGAAAGGTGGCAACTCGAGGAAGATGATGATAAGGTTGAGTATCCACGTGAATTATATTGTAGTCAAAAGAAGAGAATGATGGTACCATTGGAAGAGCTTGACCCAGATGATAGTATTTTCATGACATTTGATGAAGTGTGTCAAAGTCAAGTTGTTATTCCTACCCTTCCTTTTGATCACGAGATGGAACTCAAGCCCACCCTTAGGGAACCTAACCCTGAAGAAATTGACCTATCTGAGGAGTCCGATGTTACCAATGTAAACCATTTTCCTCAGATAGAGCACCCTAGGGGATCTACTGAGATATTAAATGATTCTAGACCTTGGGTATATGATGAATTGTGTGATGAGGAGAGAGATGAATTATATGAGGAACCTACCTTCAAAATTTGGAGTGACACTAAGGGTGATTATGTCTTATTTGAAGACTTAGCCCCTGAAAATGTCACAAATTTGACCAAATTAGGTTTCCTTAGCACACCCATTGATGACATTTCTCCTCATGATTAAATGATGGAAAATTTGGAAGCAACTTCTAAGATTTATGTGGATTCACATCTAGACTCCGGGGAAGATTTGAGTAAAGAATAAGAACCCAGGGATGACATTGATAGGATAATCCCTAGATCTGTTGCTTCCAACCTGCCTTCATTTGTTTCGAAGTCACCCTCTGATTCACTTATGCCTGAAGGTGATATTTTGACTCCTGATGAAGTGCAGGAAGATACTTGCGATAGTGTAAGGAATGCTAGGGATGCAATTGAGGATTTGGAAAGAGTGTTAGGGATGGACACCGAGCTGATTAAACCCAACCTAGATCTTATGTCCATCCCGCAACCTCCAAGCTTGGACACCCTAGACAATCCTTGCCTTAGAGATTTGCTCACTTTTGTTCTGGCCGGGGGGCTTAACATACCAATATTTCCCATAATGGAGTATTGGGTGTGGATTGATGATTTCTTTAGTCAGTCCATTGTCCTAGGGGTTTATCTCTGCACCATTCCTTCCCCATTCCTTTTGGAGGTCTTTGTCATCCTCTCCCTACCCCTTTGGAGGTTATTATGCCAGTTTATCCTTTAGAACCTCCTCTGGTGACCTGGGAAGATTTTATTCCCATCTTAGTTGGGCGAGCATTTGCTATTGGGCTTCATCATCAGCTCGCCAATATCGTAGGTTACCTATTTTGTAGGCTAGCATTACTTTTCTCATTTTTAGGGCCTATTTCTGCAATTCCTGAACCTAATTTGCAGGTTATTTACCTACTCAGCTGCTAACAAAAGACCGAAAGCCCATCTCTGACCCAGGTAATATCCTTTTTGCGATGAGGACATTGTAGATTTTAGGCATGAGGGGTTGTACTTGGGGATATACATAGCATAGTGCATTCATGGATATTGCATTTAAGAAAAAAAAAAGAGTTTTGAGCTTAACTGGCTAGGTCCTGCAGTCTTAAGCAAATCAAAACTCTAGGTGAGACTAAGTTGGTTCTAGGATAGAACTTTAGAAGCTAAATGAGCTACTAGCTTTAGACCTTTAGGGTCCTTTTTGGACTTAGAAACTTAAGTACTAGTTATGTTGCGAACCATTCCTCAAGAGGTTGAGGAAAGAAAGCTAGGGTTTGAGTTAAAAGGTGGGGTAGTACCTGGAGTCTTGTTCTACCTTTTGGTTTATGGGTCCTTGTAACCCAAGCATGCAAATTTCACACACTTGGTATGGTGTAAGTAAGTAATCAACTTAATTCCTTTCTTAAAAGAGATTTGGTTCTCTTAGTTTTGACATAGGAGAGGCTTGAAAACGCAGTTTGATTGGAAGAGTTCCCGCTGTAGGAGAGGTGGAGTATATACTCACCTTAAGGATGCGATGATAACATATTACCTCCTCAGCGCTTGTCTCTTAGGATATCCATTCTACTTGGGGCATGTAAGCGCATTGTGCGGTTTACATACCATGGGTGGCCCTATCTCAAAGTGCCGATTGCCACAGGCCTGAATTCACTTTAGAAATCCACAGGTGATACTATCCCAAAGTGTCGATTGCAAGGAGTTCTTAGGGTCGCTCTGGGCGGTGCTATCTTGAAGCATCGAAAGCCAGGCACCTTTCTAGGTACGATGATGGGGATAATGAATCCGACACAGACCGTGTCGATAGCTGATCCGAAGTTAGACTTAGAGGAATCAAACAAAAAAAATATATATATATATTATTCAAAAAAAAAAATCCTTCTTCCTCTGACTCAAATAACTCAGACCAACGCACATGCACGATGCTTTAATCTCAGTGATCAATAAACCTTAGGGTAGAGTCACAAATCAGAGAAACTTGTGCCTGCAACTTGTCTTTAGCCGACCTAGTCTGTAACTTAATAACTACCTGGGAACCTTAGGTCCAAAGTCTGAACTTAATATGTTTCTAAGGGAAGACCGATTGGGTTGGCTAGTCTACTTGGAGTGTTAGGTTTTGCTTGATTTTGCTAGGGACTAGCAAAAACTAAGCATGGGGGTATTTGATTAGCCCATATTTGTGGGCTATTTAAGTATTTAAGTGCCTAGACATAATTTAATTCTAACATTTATTTAGCATAAATTAGGATGTAAATAGATTAATTTATAGTTCTGATTTAATTACATAATTCATGCATGGCATTCATATTTAAATGCATTTAGAATTAACTTAGAATTGCTTTCATTTAATTAGTTAACCAATTAGGAGCATTGCATGCATTATTTTAAGTTAACAAAAAAGTTGAGGGTTTGTATATAAATAACCATAATATTTTATTATTATTTTATTCTTCTTCTATGAGCAACGGCTACAATTCTTCCTCCAGCTACCGCAGTCAAGACCCCATTCATGGAGGAGCGGGTGTGTTGGATCTGGTTGGGGCAGCTGACTACAAGGGAGAGGAGGCTGCAGAACTCAAGGAGACACTGCCCCACTCCACCACCGTGTACTCCATTCCACCACCAAGGCCTCCAATGCCGAGCTCCACCACACCAAGCTGGTGGACTCATGCCAACACCGTGAGCGTGTGTCCCTGATTTCTATGCTTCCATCACCGTTCCTCACCAGAATCAACATCACCACCCTCACCGCCATCACCAGCAACCACCACCATAGCCGGCGTCTCCTCTAGATCGCGCCACATCCCCACATGTAGTAGCAGCCACGCTCCTCTGGCTGCATACCGTGCATCACCACGCGTGTGCAGGCAATGCCTTGCCACTATCTTCACGTGCCTCTCGGCCAGATCCAGCAGCAACCTCCGCATCCTCCTTGCAACCGTGCACCCTCACTTCCTTCTCCAGCGCACCCTGCCTCCATCCCATCCACCGCACACCCACATCTCCTCATCTTAGCGCCTGCACGCACCCGCACCATCATCTGCAATGCCTTCTGCAGCACCTGCAGTGGTGCCAACAGGACCACCATGCACGCCTATGCGCTCTATAGAACTCGCACCTCCACCAGCCCCCGCTGTAGCACCCACGTGCACCCTGCAGTGCCTCAGCCACTGCATGCGCCCATGCCATCACCCACAGCACTCCCTGCAACACCTGCAGCCGACTCCACCACCACGCCCGCATGCCCTCCAGCTACATGCTCCCGCACGCCCTCCAGCTTCATGTGTAGAGCGCACTGCACCTCGTCGAGTCGCTGCCTACAGCACCTGTCACGCGCCCTCTAGCTACAGCACGCGGGTCGTCCTTTAGTGATTCCCCATGTGTGGCCTGCAGAGGGCAGCAACAGCAGTAGCTGTGGCCGAGCTTAGCCGTGCCCGCACGACCAGCGCATCCACCGCGTGAAGCCCTTCAGCAGCCACCAGAACCCACCTCCACCGTACCTTCATTCAGCCACCTCGGAGCACCTCGCACTTCACCGCGACTGCCATCACGGAGCCCTCGGTCTAGAGATCCTCCTCCAAGCTTCACATCTCCAGCCATTCCCTCCTCCTCGCACATAGATAAGGGGAAGAATTTCCCCTTTTTTGCTACATTAAAGGCCCTATTAATAACTACATTTTGTGCCATTGTTAACTTTTATTATTATTTTATTAAGCTACATTGCAAAATATATCCTTGTGCAAAATTGCTATTTCAGCGTTTACAGTTATTGTTTACCTAATCTGAAAGCGAATTTGGCTTGATTTCTTGACAAAATCAATAGTGAACATTCATTTTTGATATTGACGAGTTTACTTAGGCAATTGCCTCCCTATGGACATGACCTGCTCGTATTTGAGTGGTTATATTAATTATTGATTAGTCGATTTTTCAACCACATAGAAATACGAATGACGCATCATTTTATGTGACAAACGACTTTAAAAGTGAAGAATCGACTCATCAATAGGAAAGAGGAAAGTGCCTTGCAATACAAGCAATTCAAACCTATCCTTAGGTGGGTAGCCTAAAGAACTACAAACTCCCAATACTCAACTTAAGATTATAAATGATTTGATATACTTTTATTTGGTGAATCCAACCAATTAGAGGGACAAATTGGGGAGAATGTTCTTCCTTTGGCTTGCTTCTCGAGTTCATTTGATACCCGCCAAACTACTATCATTTGATGGTACTACTTTAGCTAGATATCAGCTGGGTCCGTAGAAGCAGATTAGTCAAAAATAATATCAACCTGAGCTCTAAAGAGCAAGTCAATCCTTAAGGCCAACGTCTACTTAGTTTTAATTAGGTTTAGATTTGAATGTGCTCAAGAATGTGATGAGCCCTTTTTAATGGGTTGTGCCCTTAATGATCTGTTTACAAGTGCGTACATCCACAACTAGGGGTTTTCAAGCAAGATTATTATCAATGCGGTGTCTTTTAAGGTTTAAATGTTGCTTGTAGCTTTTAGGGTTCAAATTTAGGTATATTAAATCAAGCTCAATGAGGCACTGATAAATGTCAGTCTGTCATCATTCTTATGCACTAAAACAAACCTAGCACTTGGGATTTTACTCTGCAAACATGTTTTTGGGTTGCATTTAGGCATCAATTAGTTTAGGCATGCATTGCATTTTTTATTATGTTTTTGATGTGTTTTTCTTTTAGTATTAGGGATAAATAGATCATTAGATCCATAGAACCCTAGCACTCAGGAAGGCAACTGGTGAAGGAGAAGCTCAAACTAGTTGGAACTCACTTAATCCATCTCACCATAGTTGGAATCCAACTCACTTGAACTAGGGTTAGCTCATCCTAGCTCCATTCAGCTCATCTCAATTGAATGGCAGCTCAAGAGGGCTCATCTTAGCTCACCTTAGCTCAAGTAAACTCAGATCCAGCTCATCTTAGCTGAGTCTAGCTCGTCTCAGCTCCCATCAGTTCACTGGGAGCTTTAGCTAGCTCAGCTGAGTTGATTAGAGTTCACCTCAGCTCAGGGCCAGCTACATCCAGCTCCACTCAACTCTAACTAGCTGAAGATGACCTCATCTTACCTCAGGAAGCTCAAGCCCAGCCCCCGAGGACTCAGCTTAGTTCAATTTAGTTGAGCTGAGCTATCTTAGCTACTTAAACTAGTTAGGTCCTCCCCGAGAGCATCAGACCCAGCTCACCTCACCTCATTTTAGCAAAAGCTAGCTTGCTTTAGCTTGGCTAAGCAGCTAGCAAAGAACTAGCAAGCTAAGCCAGCTAAAGTACCTCCATGCCACCCTCTTCAGAAGCTGCCAGCCCCAGTTCAGCTCCAGACTTCTTCTGTCTAGGTCCTTCCCTCAAACCATAGCTCCAATTGCCACCTTCTCTACTCTATAACAAGATAAGAGAGCTTATCTTAGCTTAGCTTAGCTAAGTTCCAGTTCCCTTGGCCAACAATCAACCCAACATAACCCTAACTCCACCTACATAAGCTCCCACTTCAAGTCCACCTAGCTACCTACTCCTAATCCTAGTTGGCACCACCACCTTCCCCACCTTTCACCCCTCAACCAACCACGAAAAGACAACAAAAGTTGGTGCCAAACCTAACCCTAACCACCTCCCTCGTGGTGCCAACTTCATCCTCCATCTACATCCTACACCTACCCACTCCAAGCCATATCAACCATCCACCTCACCCCCATTCTAGAAGCCTTCCCTTTGGCGCAAAACCTAGGATCCCATTCATGGTTGGCGCCAACACCTTGCATCCCATAGCCACCATAACTACCAACTACAAGTCCCTTGAGTTGGCACCAAATGATCTCCACCATAGGATCCTTAACCACCATCCCTAATCCCATCCTAGCCATCCATTCCAAGAGCCACCTATACCCCCCTTCCTACTCCATAAAAAGACCCTTAACCAGCACCATTTTGATCATCCTCCCTTAGTTTTATTCCACCCTATACCCACTTATAGCCCACGGCCAAGAAGAAGAAGGAAGGAAGAAGATTAAGGAGGTTATCCCTTGCCTCCTTGGTACCTTCTTCCTCTCCATTCTTCTCCTTATGCCAGGCCAAGGAGGAGGAGCATTCCCCTAGGAGGATAGCCAGGAAATTGGAGGAAGGGTGGTGCATGCCCACCCTTGGAGAAGACTTCAAGGTGGTAGCTTCCACCTTGGAGGAGCCAAGGCACGCCCCCTTCCAGCACTTGCCAGGAGGAGACCAATTTGTGGTTCGAGAAGAAGGAGAAGGAGGAGCCCTTTTTAGTTGCGGAAGCAGCCGTACTTGGAGCAAGAGCTTCACTAACTTTACCATCATCAACCAGGATTTTTGTTTCATTTGCTTTTTAGTTTCATTTATTGTCATTAAAGCTTTCCTCTACAATTGTAGAACAAAAATCCATTTCCTAAAAAATTACCTTTTTAATGTACTGCATCTTCTTCTTGCTTTGATTTTGTTATAGCACTTTCACAGCCTCTTCCCAATTATCCTAAGCCCTCACTATCCAAGGGTGAGCTTGAGAAGAGGTCATTCTTGTCACCTAGTTGCTAAGTTAGAATTAGCCTTTTTTTCTGCCAACATTTCTTATTGCCTTGTTTATTTAAAAACCCTAAAAAATATTTATTAAAAAATATAAAAAGGAAAGTTGATTTCCATTTCCAAGTAAGCGACATATTTTGCAAACATTTGACCACCTTGGATGACCCTAAATACTTCCCTATCTACTTCTTATAAATTCAAAAGCGAAATGGTTTTACACGTTGTAATGACTCATAAAAACCTAATTTTACAAATCGAGTAAAATTCGTATCACTTTTTGGTGCCGTTGCCGGGGAGGCATGGCTTTGCATTCTTTTAGTCTCTTTCCTGATACGTGGATCTCATCCTATTATCGTTCTCTCTCTCATGTGTGTAGGAACTATAGGAATAAAGTGAGATTCTGGAAGGAAGAGCTTGCAATTCCTTGTCTTCCAGCGAAAATTTAGATTGGTTACTCTTTCTATTCACACATAGCCCTAAAAACTATCAAAATGCCTTAAACTTGGCTTTCAATATGTCAAACAATTAAGTTAAGTGGAGTGTTTTCAATTAAAATTCAATTGATTGCTTGTTTGCATTATTAAATACCACTCTACTTCAAGTGTTGGTTGTCTGATTTTCGGGTCCAAAGTTCTATCTGAAATTCAAAAATCAATTTCCAACACCACAGGACTCTACAAATCTTGAAATTTCACCCAATGATTTCAAATTAAGTGGGGAACATTTGTTTCAAATTTCAGAGAAATTGGATTCGTATAAGATTTTAGAAAATTCGTGGACTGCAGAGGAGTCATCCCCTTTATTCTTCTTATTTTGCTACTATTCATGAATTTTAAGAATTTTTATGAAATTTAGCTTTTTAAAATTCTTGTAAAATTCTACACATCATATAAAATCACAAAAATTTTATGAGGTTGGTGGTGGTACTGAAAAATACAAAATACACTTAGGTATCATTTCTAGACTTTAACATCAACACAAAAATTCTAAAATAATATCACACAAATTCCTAAAATCATAAAAAAATATTTTTTGGAATCCTTGTTTGATTTGCCTTACAGTAGTTATGTTGCTTGTATTATTTGGACCACTACTTAAACTGAAAGCCTGAAACAAACTCATTGGTAGTTAAATTTCTGCTTAGGATTTAATTGATTAGGATTTCTTTTCATTTCTAGAAAGCATCAAATTAAAGAAAACTTATCTTCACCAATACAACATGATTTCATTTTGTTTGTGGAATCTCAAACTTGTTTGAAACCTTAAAAGGAAAATCATAAAATACATTAAGTTAAATCACATTGTAAGAGCAAAAAAAGAAACAAAATTTGTGTGATAACTTGTTTACTATTGGAATCACTTTCCAATCTTGCACACACTAAAAAATTGAATTAACAAAGCATTACCCAAATCAACGCCCTCCACATTCCGTGTGTGCTCTAGTCTCCTAGATCTAACTAAAAATTATAGCAATTTGACCCCTAAGCTTTCATCAACTTAGGCTTGCTATATAGGTTTTAACTTTTCTCTAGTTAATGCCAATTCTGTCATATATATCTGGTGTCAGGCTAAGAGGCCATGTCAAACGACCAGGTGTGGGTTTGCACAAGCCCCTGGGGACTTTCCTGGGAAATGCTTGGGCCCAAACCTCCCCATATGCAACTTGGCCAGATTTGTTAATAGAACGGGTATTCACTATTGATTTCTTATTTCCTAGGTAGATCAAGTCTTAGGACAATTTTCCGGGAGTCACATTTAAGTTTGGTCCAGAATTTTCTTGTTTGAATTGCACACTTTCTCTCATCTATCTCTCTTCTCCTCTCCTGCAATTCTTCCAAAATAAAGTGCATGCACTGGTGAAGGTTCCATAACCCACATCTTGAGGGACCATCTGATTTTGCCCCCTGCAGCAGAAAACCTTTTTTTTCTTCTTCCTCTTCTAGAATATAGAAAACACAGGAAACTAACAAAAAATTCTGCTTCAACCTATAGCCCCTCAGTTGACCCACAAGCTGACTTCCCCATCCCTAACCTCCCTCATCTGGAGCAACAAGAAAATCCTGCAGGGCCAGGTGGCCCTCAAATCCAAACTCAAAATACAAACCCCTTTGCCTTTATGGTCGACCATCTAGTTCGACCACAACAAAACCAAGAAAATTTGGCTTGGACTGTGACAAACCTGCCACCCCATCAGCAGCATGTTCTTCCTCTTAAGGATTTTTATTTTTGAGAAAGAAAGGAATGCTATCGAATCACCGATAGCAAACCAGGAGAGCTATTATTGATAATAAAAAAAATTTACAAGTTTGACTCCCAATGCTGTATGAGACACCAGCAAAAATTTACAATATTTTCCACATACACTGGGGTCTCCTGAAAAACACGCTGATTTCTAGCCCTCCATACAGCCCATAACACAGCCACCATGTGTATATAAGGCTTATTCCCATCCACAAGGTAGCGCCACAAATTCCCCCAAGTGGGTAAGGACTCGTTGCATACTCTCCTCCATACATAATCAGTGATCGCACATGAAGAAAAGATGTGAACGCTAGAATCATTATGCAGCCCACATAAAAAACAAAACTGGGTGGGGGTCCCCATCCTTCTATGCCTCAGATCTCCAGTAATCAATCCATCCCTCCTGCAGAGCCATAAGAAAATTTGTAACTTTAGTGGTATTTTTAACTTCCATAGCTTTTTCCCCATTTCTTCATCTTCCGCCATCCTGGAGGACATTATCAACCTGTCATAGGCAACCACAGTAGAAAAATTACCTTCCCATTTGTATGTATCATATTCCTGAGGCATGGGTTTGAAAGCCGCAAGCTCTTGCATGAGACGTTCAGTCTCTACACAAGATCTTGTTTCATGATTATTCCACCCACCATTATTTAACAACCACTGCTCCAAATCCACATCCCAATAATCGGCTACCACTGCATTTTTATTTGCAGCCAGAGCATAAACAAGGGGGAACCTGTCTTTAAACGTTCCTCCATGTACCCAATTTTCCAGCCAAAACTTGAAGCTTTTTCCATCACCTAAAACTGATTTGAAAAAATTCCAATTATGTTTCAGGGCCCGCACCACAGAAGACCAAAAGGGTCCAACTACGAGGAAAGACCTGGGTTGTCATACCAAAAGGTGATTTTGAGATCAAACCACCTATTCCGAACCTAATCAAGCATTTCCATGGTCTTCCAAGAGAGGACCCCTTTTGTCATCTCGAGGAATTAACTATCCTCGCTCAAACTACTTGTTCCCCCAATGTGTAGGAAGGCATATGGTTAATGAGACTTTTTCCTCTCTCTTTAAAAGATAAAGCTTCACATTAGTTTAGAATGGTTGGGTACCCTATCACCACCTAGCCCTAATTAAAGAGCACCTTTCTTAAAAAATTTTTCCGATTAGTCGAACTAATGCTTTAAGAAGATCCATAGGGACCTTTCAACAAACAAATGGTGAACCCCTCCATGAATCTTGGGAAAGATTCCAAGAACATCTAAGAAGTTGTCTCGACCATGAAATTCCACAATAGCAGTTAGTGCAGATCTTCTATAATGGATTAGAAAATCAATTCAAGAGATTTGTGAAAACCTCATGTGGGTGCAATTTTCTTAACAAAGATGACCAAAGTGTCTAACTCCTTTTTGAAGAAATGAGCAAAAACTCATTTAACTTGACTTGAATTGACACTTTCGATAGAACCCAAAACCAAAGACATGGAGTCAATGAAATTGACTCCAAATCCACCTCTATCCTAGTCACTCAAGATGATTATATATGATAGGTCAACACTGGATCAGATGCAAATACACCAGAAAAAATGGAAGGACAGATGACTCACAAATGAGCTCCGCACCTTAACTCTCCAGAGCTGAATTCTCCACACTTTAACTCTCCACACACTAACGCCCAACTTCTCCAAAGAGAAAATCTGCACAACATTGATGCCACACCTGCTGGTCAATAGTTTTCTACTAATTTCACACTAGATTTGACAGGGAATTTTGATTATCTAAATCAGAATATTCTTGATCCATTACGGAAAATATTTATGCTCTCCAGGATCAATTTAGAAACCCCTCCAACACATACAATCAGAACTGGAGGACCAATCCAAATCACTCCTGGAAAGCTCCGAACCTGATTCTATTTTCCAAACAAAATCGATTTGTGAATTATGGGCAGCCCACATATCAACTTGGAATATCCCAGGAAGATAGCAATACCCAGGTCATGAAAACTCTACATGGTATGCATAATCAAATGACAGAAGTAACTCGCATGGTTACCAACTTGCAACATCAAGTTAAGGTTACTCGTGATCATCGACCTACTTGGAATTTACCTTCCCAACCCATGGCTAACCCTAATAATCAACGGAATTAGTTCCAAGGTGGATATCCCAGTTAGCCCATTCACCCAGCACATTAGCATCCCCTGGGTTTCAATAACAGTCAAACTTCCCGTCCTCATCCTAGAAGCAACCATACTACAAATGGAGTTACTTTGAGGAATGGGAAAACCACTCATGATTCCCTGCCTGTTAAAGAAACCTGTTCTAATGCAAAATAGATCAACTCTTCTCCCTCTTCCACTAACCTTGTTCAGGACCCTAATAATGCAAAACAGGAAAACCCTGCATCCTTTCCACAAGTCCTTCACTCTTCACACACCAAGAGGAAGAAATCCGAGCCCACTAATAAGGAATTAATGGATCTTTTTGGGCAAGTAGGGATTAATATCCCTCTCCTAGACATCATAAAATATATTCCTACCTATGAAAAATTTCTGAAAGATTTGTGTACTCCCAAAAGGTAGCCTCGAAGCCTAGGAAAGGTTATCCTTCTAGCGACAATTAACTCAGTTGTGCAGAGCAAACTGCCTCTTAAGAAGAAAGATCTAGGCACAACCTTGATTCAAGTTGTCATTAATGACACTTCTTTTGATTGCGCTTTACTGGATCTTAGTGCCACAATTAATCTTATCCCCACAATTATTTTTGAGGAATTTATGATAAGCAAATTAAAGCCTATTTAGGTTACTCTTCAATTAGTAGACCGATCTACAATTAAACCAAGGGGAATTATTAAGGATGTCCTTGTTCAGGTCAAAAGTTGTCTATTTGCAGTGGACTTTTTAGTCCTAGACATAGAGGTATCGGAAGCTTTAAAGTTTGCCCCTACATTTCTTGGATGACCATTCTAAGCCATCGCTCGCACTAATATTGATTGTGATTCTAGCAAGATGAAGATCATGTGTGGCGGTGAATCTGTTACCCTAGATAATTTCCAAGCATCTAGGTGATTCCAAGAACCTGATTTCTTTGATGACTCTGATTCATAAATGGAAAATATAGTGGAGGAAACATTGCAAATTTAACACTTGGGTTCATGTTTTGCCATTGACACAGTTCCTGAACAATCCACTTCAACACACCCTCCCACCCTAACCATGAATTCTTCAGCTAACACTCCAGCTGATTACTTCACTCTCACTTCACCACTAACTTCGAAGGAAGAAATTCTTTTACAGCTAGGCCCACAACTAGAGTTAAAACCCTTGCCCGAATCCCATAAATATGTTTTCCTGCGTCCAAATCAGACTTTGTCCCTAATCATAAATTCTAGACTTGCTGCAGCACAAGAGGAGAAATTTCCCCAGGTTTTAAGTAAAAATCGAAAAGCTATTGGCTAGACCCTTTCTGACCTTAAGGGTATTCATCTGTCCTATTACACTCATCGCATCTATCTAGAGGACGATTCTCGACCCTCCAGCCAACCATAGAGGCACTTGAACCCTCCTGTGTAGGAGGTGGTAAAAAAGGAGATTATCAAGTAGCTTGATGTTGATATCATCTACCCCATTTCTGATAGCTCCTAGGTTAGTCCCACTCAAGTCGTTCCTAAAAGGCTAGACTAAAGTTGTCACCAATGAGGTCATTTTCCGATCCCTCTTCTTCTTGGCACGTGTGTATTGATTACAGAAAATTAAACACCACCACCAAGAGGGGCCATTTTCCGATCCCTTTCATTGATCAAATCTTGGTGTAGTTAGCCAGATGCGAATACTATTGTTTCCTTGATGGGTATTCCATATATAATCCAGTAGCGATCCATCTTGGGGACCAATACAAAACTACATTCACGTGCTCCTTTAGAACCTTTTCTTTCCAAAGAATGCCCTCTGGTCTCTACAACAAATCAGCAACCTTTCAACGGTGTATGCATGCAGTATTTTCAGACTTGGTAGGTGAATGTCTGGAAGTCTTTATGGATGACTTCTTTATTTTTGGAGATTCTTTTGACATTTATCTTCGGAATCTTGAATGAACCCTCCAAAAATGCATAGAAGTTAATCTTATCCTCAGTTGGGCAAAAAGTCATTACATGGTCCAGGAAGGTATTGTCTTGGGCCATGTTATTTCTAAAAAAGGAATTGTGATAGATCGAGCTAAAACTGATGCCTTCTCTAAGGTCCCACCACCCACTACTGTGAAACAGATTCGCTCCATTTTAGGGCATGTGGGTTTCTACCACAGTTTCATTAAAAATTTTTCCCACATCTCCAAGCCCTTAAGTTAGTTACTTACTAAAGACTAGCCATTCGATTTCCATGCTAAATTTCTAAAGAGTTTTTGAGGTTGAAGAAGGATGTTACCGAGGCACAAATTTTACGAGGACCTAATTGGACTTGTCCCTTTGAACTTATGACTGATGCCTCGGATTTTGCTGTGGGGGCTGTTCTAGGGCAAAGAATTGACAAGAAGCCCATTGTGATCTATTATGCTAGCAAAACTCTTGATGATGCACAATGGACTTACACGGTTACTAAAAAGGAAGTTCATGCCATTGTATTTGCCCTAGAAAAATTTTGATCTTATCTTTTGGAGTCACTTGTCACTGTATATACCAACCACTCAGTGATCAAATATTTCTTGACCAAAAAAGATGCGAAAGCCTGCCTTATCCTTTGAATTTTGCTACTCCAGGAATTTGACATGGAAATTAAGGGTAATCTAGGATTGCAAAATATAGTGGCCGACCATCTCTCCCATCTTATGACGAATGACACAATGACCCCCCTGATCAATTCTCTAATGAAGCATTTTAGCTGCCGACACCCTCCCTTGGTTTTCACCCATTTCAAACTATCTTGCAATAGAATGAATCCCCTCTGATTGGCCAAAAATGAAAAGGGATATGTTCATTGCTGATCTTAAATACAATTTTGGGAAGAGCCTGACCTTTTTCGCATTTTGGCCGATCAGGTCATTAGACAATGGGTCCATGATTCATAAATCAATGACATTCTGACACATTGTCCTTCAACGACTTATGCCGAACATTTTTCGGACAAGAAAACTGCAGCTAAAATACTTAATTCTAGTTTCTTTTGGCCAAGCTTACACAAAGATACTCATTTTTCATTTGGTCTTGTGTCTATTGCTAGAGCATCGGCAACATGACTCGGAAGGGCATGGCGCCCTTTAATCCAATTTTAGAGGTTGAAATTTTCAATGTATCGGGAATAGACTTTGTGGGACCGTTCATCAACTCTGGTGGGTATTTGTATATACTAGTTGCAGTCGACTATGTATCTAAATGGATTGAAGCAATACCCACCCGCACCAATGATCACCGTGTGGTTGTCGAATTCATTAAGAAAAATATTTTCTCAAGACTCAGCATTCCAAAGGCCATTATTAGTAACGGAGGCTCACACTTCACTCACTCACAATTCTGTTACCTTCTTTCTCAATATTGGGTTAATCACAAAATTTTCACACCTTATCTCCCCCAAACAAATGGCCAAGTCGAAGTTTCTAACCTGGAAATCAAAAATATTTTACAAAAGACGGTTAGGTCCAATTCTAAAGACTGGTCAACCAAGTTGGATGATTCTTTATGGGCCTACCGTACCACTTTCAAAACCCCGATCGACATGTCTCCCTTTCATCTGATTTTTGGGAAGGCTTGCCATCTCTCGATAGAACTTCAAAATAGGGCTTTTAGGAAATAAAGTAATTAAATATGGATTTATCTAATGTCGGTATCCACAGAAAATTACAATTACCTGAATTGGTGGAATTACGTAATTTTTCTTATGAAAATTCATGGATTTATAAGGACCAAACAAAGAAATTTGATGATAAATACATTATTCGGAAACATTTTGACGTCAATCAATGCATTTAGCTTTTGGATGCAAGATTAGGTATTTTTCCTGGAAAGTTAAAATCCAAATGGACTGGCCCCTTTATTGCCCTAAAAACATATCCTTACGGCACTGTTGATCCTTTTGATCCAAAAATAAATACGAGTTTTCAAGTCAACGGCCAACATTTAAAGCCCTATTCGGATCATGCCTTGAATCTTCCTTTAAAATCTTTCACTTTTACCAACCTGACCACAGTTGATTAATGATGCACACTACACCTGGCTGAATGGCATAAAATATTGCACTAGCTGGGAGGTAACCCAACATTTTTCTTACTTTCTTTTTCTTGCTTTTCTCTAGGTTTTGACTATCATAAATCCGACCGCCTATTACTAACACGATCCCTCTTTCCCTCCTAATGCATGAGGACATCACATATCTTAAGCTTGGGGGGACGTTTTTAAAATTTTTATGATCGTTTTAGGATTTTCGAAACCTAAAAGTATGCATTTTTCTATTATCATTTTTTACTTTTTGCTTGCATACCCAAAAAAAATAAAAATGTTGAAAACATTTTGGGGAAAATTTTGAAATTGAAACTAAGGTTGAAAACTCACTTTTGGTACAATGGGATTTTATCTTTAACAAAGTAGGGATAAGGATACAGATCTAATCATTAGAATTTCAGGGTCTATCTTTAGACTATATTTGATATCCTTCTCCAAAATTCGACCTGAACTCATTATAGTTCAGGTGACTTGATCCTCTTTTGTAATATGGAAAGTACCTGGCTTATTTTCTGATTCAAATACTTGTATTTCACACAAAACATCCTGTGTCAAGTTTCACACACAAGCCAACACCTAAAAACTATTAAAATTTAGCAAAACCTCCCTTGTTTTGCCTTAGTAAAAGTCAAGCAGATCACTGTTTTTTGATGCAATTTCAACATGTTACCACCTCGACGCTGCTCCATATCTATCTTTAGATGGACCATTAAAGCTCATATTTGCAAATCAAGTGTCATGGACGATTCTCTACCTATAGTGTCGGAGCAAGAGCTTGAGTTTACTTGGTGCACCCCTTTATAGCGCATTGTGTTTTGGGGTTGTGAGCTCCTGGGAGGTGTCATGGATAGTGCTATCTCGAGGTACTGGCACCAGAGCCCCCTTGAGGATTGGTAAGGGGAATGATGATCCTGACACATCTGTTGTAAGACTAAGCTAGAAATAAGCATGGGGGAGAGAAAAAAAATGTTTTAAACCAAAAATATGCCCTTATAAATGTTGGCTTTTCACAAGCATAGACACAAGGTTTTAAAGGTTATTGCAAGTTGCAAATCAGATTCAAGTGCCAGAAAAATCCTAAAAGTAGAAATTTTAAATCATCTGAATTACTAAGGGGTTAATCTGTGAATTTTCTGGAGGATATATTGATCCCTTTTTGTTTAATTTTTGGATCTGAAAATAAATCCCGATGTTTATCTTTAACAAATCCTGTACCTCCTGTGTTTAGACCAACCAAGGTCCCGTAATATTTTTCTCCTCAAAAGGCAAAAAAATTAGATTTCCCCATAATTCCGTTTTGTAAAAATTAAACTTTTGCTAAGAGACTAGCCAAAGGTAAGCATGGTGGTGTGATAAATGCCAGTTTATCATAATTCTTATGCATTAAAACAAACCTAGCTCTTAGGATTTTGCTCTGCAAATAGATTTTTGGGTTGCATTTAGTCATCAATTAGGTTAAGCATGCATTGCATTTTTTATTGTGTTTGTGAGTGTTTTTTAATAGTATTAGGGATAAATAGATTTTATGAAGGGACTAATCTCTTCTTTGTTTTATTAGCACTTTTTGACATTTCTATCTCCTCCCTTTTTCTCCTTAAAATCTGATATGCCCTCAAAATTTCCTCTCTCATATTTTTGCTTTTCAAAAAAAAAATTATTTTTTTTGTACTTTTGGAATATGTGATTTTTTTGTTTTTTGTTGAAACCCTTTTCTTGTGAAGTGGTTTTTACGGCGTTTCGCACTTTAATACCCCGCCATGCCTACGATTTACAATGTCGTCAGTGTAAAATAGGAGGGTTCGAGTTCAGCTTAGATCATGCATTGGAATATGTGTTGAGTGGGTGAATGGGTCAGGGTGACTATTGCAGATGATTTCAAGCTCGGGTACGGGTATCGGAGATGGAGTCGACTGTTCCAATGGATGAACCCTAAAGTGCAATATGAGTTCAACATAAAATGTTTTAGGAAGGGTTTTGGATTTTTCAAAAGGATGGGTTGCCTCCCATTAAGCATTGAGTTTAACACCATCAGTCGGGCATAATGAGCTTAGAGGGATGTGATTGTTTTCATGAATGATATGTTCGTGATGGATGAGAATTGGATGACCATAGAAAAGTATCAAAGCATGGTGGAGAGTCACTTCAAAATGTCTCAGATGTACGTCAGGTAGATTTATTTCTGGATGATCTATCTTGAGTTTTGGCAGAGGAAACATATGGGAGGTATAATGATCATGGGTTTTTGTAGTTGGGTTATGGTGTTTCCAAGGCTCAATAGAGATGGGTCTAGTTAGGATACCCCAGATGTGTGGTTCCTCTCTTGCTCTATGACCTATCAAATTGATACCCGATGAGTCATTGTGATTCTTTTCTTTTGGGTTTGAGATTGTTTCCTTAGGAAATGGCTCATAGATTGGGTCTTCAAATGAATTTTCCCTCTAATCGTCATCCCAATTAAAAGTGAAATATTGCTGAGTGCATTTTAAATCATGAAACTTGAAATCTGTAAAGGATTCATATTCTAGGTGAACGCCACTCTCAGTATCATCCAATCTTGACTCCTGGTGGTCCTTAAGATAAAAAGTCTCCATATCCATGGACTCTAAATATGGTCATTCACCATGTTTCCCGACATTTCTAGGTATATCCTCAAGTTCAAAGTTGAAAGCCTCCATTGTACTTATGTTATTATGCTCGACTAGATTATCATCTCAAATGTGAAAGGTTTCAAATTCATGTTCAAGGTTTTCTATTAAGGATATGGTCATGAGGTCCTGTATAAAACCTAATTGTTCTCTCAAGCATTTACCTTTTGTTGCCTCAAAAATATTAATCTCAGTATGTTGATCTCCAGAGGCAATTGTCATATGCCCTGATTCACAATTGATTATGGCTCTTGCGGTGGGTAGGAATGGTCATCCTAAAATCACAGGCATATCCTGTATCTGTTGGGATGTCTCCATATCAAGAATTAGGAAATCTACTAGGTAGATGAAATCCTTAACGTTAATTACCACATCCTCTATCATCCCAATTGGTGTGATTAGGGTTTGGTTAGCTAGTTGCAAAGTGACATGAACGGGTTTTAGCTGTCTAATTGGTAATTTTTCAAATTGGTTGGTAGGGATGAGGTTGACTGAGGTGCCCAAGTCTAGCATAGCCCGCTTGAAGTTTGTATCACCGATATTGTAAGAAATTAGTGGGGTGCCTGGATCAAATTTCTTAAGAGGTAGACAGTTTTCGATTATGGTACTTATATTTTCAGATAGTACTACTTTTCCTAGTGTTTGTTCTTCCATCTCCTTTCTAGGTAAGTCAGGTGAGTTTGGGTTGAGAGTGAGGATATCAAGTAGTGGAATAGTGACTTGTGCATTCCTCAAAGGTCCCATTATATCAATTTCAGGCAATCCTTTAGTGTGATGGTGAGAAATGACCTGGGGTAAGGGAGTAGATGGGCTATCTTTAAGGGTGGGTTTCATAACATTGATCATAGCACAATCATGGCGGGGAGGCGGATGGGGAAAAGTTGGCCTTGCTGTTGGTAACCTGTATATGATGTCGAAGCCTCCATCCCATCGAGTGATGGAGTAGAAGGGGCCTAATAAATAAAGTGAGCTTGGTTTGGACTTGGGTTCATAATGCGCCTCTGGTTTGGCACGTTATTCGGATTAGGTAGAGGTTGTGGAGGAAGTGCACCAAGTTGGCGTGGATTTGCCATCTGGGCAACTTGATTGCAAACCTCTATGATCTCATGCTTGTGCTCTTTTTGCATAGCTGCATTCGTCTTTTGAATGTCAGCATGAGTCTAAAGGATAAGAGTCATTTGATCTGTATGAGTTGGCCCAGATTGATAAGTTGGGTTAGGCGGAGGCTGAGGTGGCTGATGAGGAGCTTGTGGTCGAGGCAGATATTGAGGTCTCTGATTTTGATTATTTCCTAGCAATGTGAAGTTGGGAAGATTATGCCATCTAGGGTTGTAGGTGTTTTAAAATCGATCATTCTAGATGGCTTTGAGGTCCTCACAGGTCTGAGGAACCTCGGGAAAATCAGAATATGAGGGTTCAGAGTTCTCCCAACTAGAGTAGGTGGATTCAGAGTTTCCTCCGTAGCGAGAATCAGATGGGGGTGGATAGGGGTCCTTCCCCTGAGAAGGTCGATGATAGATGTTGTGCACTGTCTCCCTACCAAAGGGTGGTTGTGTGAATGGGTTTTGCACAGAGGTGGCTCGCTGCAAATATCGAGTTAGCTCGTACACCTTCTTCTCAATAAGAGATACCTTGTTCAGATTACTGGCCATTAATTCCAAGTCGATGAAAGAGGACAGGCCTTACGTCTCATGTGCTCCCTTTGGATTCGTTAATGCATGGGCATTCATCTAGTCGAACATGCCCATGGATTCATTACTGATGGAGTTCTTACACATATTCTCGGGAATCTCCAACACGGTGTCTTCATGTTGGCCCATGGTGTTTCCTTCGCAGGTCGCATTGACGAATAATCAATGTCCTCACGGAGACCTTGGTAAAAAGACTAGACTTGTTCCCATTTAGGAACTCCGTGATGGGGGCACTTTCACATGAGATCCAAAAAATGATCCCATGCTTCATGAAGTGGTTCTCCTGTTTGTTGTGCGAAATGTGTCATCTGATGCTGTAAAGCATTTTTTGACCAATAGGGAAGAACTTTCTCAGATACTCAGATTGAAGTTCCAACCAGGTGTTGATTATTCGCGTTTGGGTTTGGTACTAGTGAGTAGTTTTATCCATGAAAGTGGAGAACATTTTCATGAGTAAAATATCCTGATTTTGAGCTTCTGACTCGAAGGTCTATGCTTGAGTTGTTTGATATGCTGGAAAGGATCTTCGGAATTACGCCAAAGGAATTTGGGAATGGCATGAATCATGTTGGGCTTTTGTTCAATGTCAGGACCACCAGCAGGGATTTGTACTCGAGGTTCGATTGCCGCCGCAGTGGGATTGTAGTGATCTCTTATCATTGGACACTACGGTGGGTTCATAAAGGCTTGGAATAGATCATTGGGGCACTGAAGTTGATTTTCGAGAATATTTTCTTCTACAGGTTGTGCCATGATGATGGTTGAAGGAGAATCGGGTTCAAATGAATCGGAAGAGTCATCAATTGGATTGGGTTGTTGCACAAAGAGGTCAAGGCTTCACTTAGACATGAAGGAGTGACTAAAGGAGACCTCAAGGATGGTCTTCGAGACCTCCTCCCAAACATGCACCGATGGAGTAGATGAGAGGTAGAATGTGATTGACCCAATCAAGACACCGAAAAATTTTGGATGACTATAGAGGTTCAACGTGGATGATACCCCTTAGTCAGAAAGCTATCCACCTGAGAATTTCCTGGGTAGCTAGTGAGGGAGACTCTCGCAAAGACCGCTACACGGTAGAGCATCCCGATGGGTAATAGGGTTTCCGCCACCCGACCTCTCTTGTCACTGATGTTCCATGTAGACCAGAATGGGGACTTGACCTCTTAAGTTTACAAGTTTTAGTTAATTGCAAGGGTGCTTAGAACTTCATTTGAACTTTAAGATTTGTTGAGTGCATAAGTGACCTAATTTGAAGATTGGTTCACTTAAACAAGGTGGGTGAACTTCATCTGTATTGTCCTTTTGAGAATCTTAGGTCCCTTTCTTAGTGTTCAAATGCCTTTAAGAGCCTGATTTTAGAGTTTTGCTTGAATAGATCAGTTCAATCAAGGTCTAGACAGACATTGTTTGGGAAGATGATTTCGTGATTAAGGAAGTGTGTCTCTAAAAACCCTAAACTGGAATCCTTAATTGTCTCTAATTTGGTCGAATTTAATGTGTCCAAATGTGGTACTTAGCGCTCAAATAAGAATGTGATAGCCCTCGATACCTTAGGCTTTAAGTGGGTGCACAAATCAGGATTTGTTGTCTAAATCAAATCAGGTAACTGGATGAATTATCTACGGATAGAATGCAAGTAGCCCTAATTGATTTTTTTTTTCCTTTTATCCTTTTCAAACTGAGGGGCTTAAGAGAGAGTGGTTAGAACTTACCTGCCCCTAGAGTATCTACTGTGCGGTGATCTTCCTTGAATGTATCCCTCCCTGAAACAACCACAGCAAAAGAGATATAACAAGTTAGACTCTGAATCTGGAATTGCAATTAAGAATTCCAAATTTCACATTGCTCCTGGCAACGGCGAAAAAATGCTCCCATTCTAAATTGATGTTTAAGATTGTCGTGTTGTAGTATAACCAAAATAGTGCTTAAACAAATAAATTTTATTACTCGAAAAGGTTCTGAGGTCGAACACAGGGAGCAATATAGAATTTAAAGCTCATGATCACTATTTAAATTAATAATAAATATTGCAATAAGAGTAATGAAAAAATCAATATGCAAAAAGAATGGAGTAAAATGGTGATTTAAATCACCAATTACTCCTCACAAACAACACTTAAAACAATGTCTCAAATATATGTAATTAAAGTATCAATATATGATGTTGTTGTTTTCTTCTCCTTCTGCTGGTTCCTCTTCTTCTTCTTCTTCTCTTCTTCTTCTTCTGTCTGTTGCTCAAGCCTTCTCCTTGTTCTTCTCTTTTGCGGCTCCCTCTCTTCTTCTTCTTTTCTTCTTCCTCTTTCTTTCTTATTTTCTTCTTCTTTCTCTTTCTTTCTTCTTCTTCTGTGTTTGACCACTTTACACAGGGAGGAGGGCTTCGAGAATTGGCTAAGTGTCACCAATACTCTCTACAGCAAAACCCTTCCCCTTCCCTACTCAAGCTCTCTCCTCTCTTTCTCTCCTTAGGTCATGCTCTCCCATAGCATTCAACAATAAAGGGTATACGGGTAATCGGACCTAGAGCATACCTAGGACTAGGGTTGCAGGAGTGGATCATAGCCGAGGAGTGCTTTAGGGTTAGGCGGGTTATCATGCGCACCAGGTCCACGGAGGAGAGGTCGCAGACGAGGCACGTGAGGGGTGTGAGGGACCTCACCCCTTGTGTCTGAGGTGATAAGCCTATGGTAGAAATTCAATTTATGTGTTCGCAAGCGCTCTTCCACGAACGATGAGGGACTAAATGTCCCTGCTTCCTTGATTGTGCCTGCAACTATAAGGATCTTCCAATTGGCATCGCAACTCTCCTGGAAGTCCTCGGTAGAGGACCTGGAGAGGGTCCTAGTGTAAAATCGTGTCACCCAGAGCTAAGACCTAGACCTCGCAGAGCTAGAAACCATGAACTCAGTCAGAGAAGACAACGCGACAGCAGAGCTCCAGCCTAGAACTTGAAATGGAGAATACGGCCTTTCAGCCGCATCAAAATACCTTAGAAGGTTCGTCGAACATTAACGAATGCAATGGTAGTGATTTCGTGTAGAATGAAGGTGCGTGGTGGTCGGACGAACTCGGAGAAGGTGGTCGGTGATGGGTTTGTTCAAGGGGTCCTTTGAGTGGAGGGAATGGGAAATAACGATGGGGGTTCGGTGTAGATGGATGAGGCGGAGCTCGTGGGAGTGCCGGCGAAGTGTATGGAGTGGTGTAGAAATGGGAGCACTTCGCTGGAGGAGTGGCTGGACGCAGAAGGGACGATGGTGAACGGGTGGTAGTGTGGTCAAAAGTGGGTGCGTTTAAGATGAAAAATAAAGTAGAGGAGGTAGGGGTCTTATCTAGGTAATTGGAGGACGGCGAGGATGAATGAGATAGGCGTGCCGGTCGGTGCTGCTTGGAGGGCAAGGAGGAAGAGTCTGCCACTGGTATTGCAGTCAGATAATGAGGGGAGGCTGGGAGATTCGTCGAAGCTTGAAGAGTAATTCGACTGGAGGAGGGACGAAAATTGGGGGTTTCTCTAGTCGAATTAGAGCTTGGAAGGATCGGCCAGGCCTTAGGAGTCTTTATATAGGTATCAGGGGCTCTATTAGAGCTTGTAAGACAAGATTTCAAGCTTGGAAGGTTGCCGGACATGGAAACCCAAATTTCTCATGCGTTCGCATGAGAAATTGGGAAACATTTGAAGCACATGAATCAGTCTGATTGAAAGAAGATTTCAAGAGGAATCTCCAGTTAAATTTTGAGGAGGTTTCATCAATCATTCAAGGAGAAATCCTTGATTGATTGTCACCATAGTTGTAGGATTAGGAGTTCTGTGCGGTGGGGACCTTTTTATGAGAATGAAGACAAAGTTTGGGGTCTATTTGAGAAGTTTTTGAAAGTTAAGGGTAGAAATGTAATTAGGCAGGACCAATTTGCAAACTTGGTCAATGAAAACTCTTCTTGGGTCCAAATTTTGCTACAAACATAATTTAGACCTAGGGAATCCAATGGTAAAGTTGGATTTTGGTTTTGACCATGCTTGACTGGGTAATTTATGAGAAAACCTAAATTAGGGCAAATATCTGTATGTGATTCTATTTTGGGTTAAAACGGATTCTGATGGTCAAATTGAAGGTTCCAAACCCTAGAGAATATTTTTATATGAATTTTATAGGGTTTAGGTGAATTTTATCTTGACCAGAACCTCAGTTCGTTAAGCGGGTCTATTTTTAGGGTTTCGAAAGTCATTTAATTCTCAAAACATGTGCAAACCCTTTTCTGATTGTTCTAACCCACTTGTTAGCTTTTTAAGACCAATTGACCTTCATTCAACCCTTGAGGAAACCCGTGGTTGCACTGCATCCATGATAAGCTGGTAAATTGTAGTTTTAACCCTAGTTTCTTATTTTTCCCTCAGAATGATTATGCAATGACTTGTGACTCTCTAGCGGTTATGTAGGAGCATTTACTAACTTAATTGGCTCAAAATGAGCTAGTTATGACTCATAATGGTATTCCCATCATACCCCCATGCCTACCATTTGCTAGTCCCTTAGCAAAATTTCAAGGTTTTAACTTTGATTCTAAACCATAAAACATTTTGATGCTTAAAACTTTGATGTGTGCTTTCTTTCGTAGATTAGGTTAAAATGTCGATGGTAGGCCTAGAGGCACTCAAGTACCAACCAAGATTCGAACCTAACCTTCTCTAGCCTCAGTCTACCATGAAGGCTTTTAAGGCCCACAGGAACTAACTTAAGGTTCGTTGAACTTCGCGATTAAAGCACCCGTGCTTGTAACATGTTTTAGCCTAGGTTCAGTTTGCAATGCATTTTTGTCAGAGGGAGAAAGAGAAATTTTTCTTTGTTTTTGGAGAGTTTTCTCTCTCTTTTCTTTTTATTTCTAGCTTCAGATTAGCTTTACAACATAGTTTGTATCAGATTCCTAGTCCCCACCATCAATCCTTGTAGGGTCCCTAGCAATCGAAGCTTCGAGATAACACCACCCACGGCAACCCCTAGAACCCTGACTTTCGAGATTTCGAGATAATCCCGCCCATCGCATTCTGTAGCTAAATCTTGACCTTGGCAATCGACATTTCGAGATAATGCCGCCCGTGGCATCTGAACTAGCACAAGGTGCTTACATGCCCTCGGTAGGATATGTAGATATCCTAGGAGACATGCATCGAGGAGATGATATGTTATTGTGCATCGTCTAGGGGATTTTCCCACCTCTCCGCGCTGGGAACTCTTCCAAATCAACTTGTGTTGATCAGCTGCTCCTAATCTAGGTAACTGTTTTTAGAACATACTTAACGCATTTTGTGTGATTTTGATACTTAAGCGCACTAAACCAGACTGTGTGTGGGTTGGGGTGCTTAGGTTATCGAGACCTGCATTCCAGAGGTCAGTTAATGAGGCCGAATAATCCTTAGGCCTTAGACCTAACACTTAAGATTCGTATTTTCCCAAACCTCTTAAGGACTATCTAAATCTTAGTGGGTACTTGAATTTTTAAGCCTAGGATTACAGCCCAAGAGGCCTAAAATCAGCGTTCCTACTAATCTCTTCTTTGTTTTATTAGCACTTTTTGCCTTTCATTTTCTTTCTTTTGATTTAATCTAGAACAAAGTCATTTACTTAACCTTTTACTAATGACTATCTCTTTTTCTTTCCTTTTCAAATTGTGCCCCTTTTATTGACATTTTTATCTCCTCCCTTTTTCTCCTCAAAATCTGATCTGCCATAAAAATTTCCTCTCCTCTCATATTTCTACTATTTTAAAAAAAAATTATTTTTTTTGGTATTTTTGGAATATGTGATTTCTTTTTTATGAAACCCTTTTCTTGTGAAGTGGTTCTCGCAGCGTTTTGCACTTTAATACTCCCCCATGCCTACGATTTGCAATGTACTCATTGTAAATTATTGTTGAACGTAAATGAATCGCTATGCTAATGTGTTTGGTTTTGGAAAACCTGTCGTTGTAGTTCGAAAGCAAAGAATTCATGTTCAACAAATAAAATTTATACCGAAAAGAATTCCGGGTTGAACATAGGGAGGCTATGTTGATCTATATTCGCAATTATATTTTTTTAGGATTTTTGATAAGCAAGGCGATATAATTACAATGGAGCTATCAGACTAAAAGAGAGAGAGAGAGAGAGAGAGAGAGAGAAAGAGAACATGCATTCAATATTTCAACTGTTTATATAATCAAACTAAATAAAAGTTACACTAGAAAGCGGAAAGTAATTACACTATAATGCAGCAAAATTCTACACTAGAAAAGCTGTAAATAAGAACGGGGGAGAGAAGTTATCCTCCTCGACGATTGCTTGGAGGACGAGCCGGACGGGACGACGCTTGGACGAAGGAGAACTAGGCAGGACGAAGGAGGATGAAGCAGAAGAACGGGAACGGAGCAGCACGCCGTCGTCGTCGCGAGATCCACTTCTGAAGGGGAATGAAAATTGGACTTTATCTCGCGAGAAGCATCCTGGGTGTGGCACAAGCTTCTCTTGAGCTTTGGAGGGGTAGAGAGTAGAAAGAAGGTATGAAAATTTTGTATGGACGGGGTCTCCTTTTATAGTTGCAAGGAGTGGAGGCAAAATGGACATTACAACTTCAAAACAATAAATGAGGGGTCTTTAGTGATGGATAAATCCGTCACTAAAGCCCCAACGTGGGCGTAGCTTCTGCGCCCACACGCGCCTCCTCGGCTGCCCGCTCATCAACGTACAGCACGTCCAGCGATCCTCTACCATTCAATCGCAAGATCGGACGGCTTAAGCGCGCCTTCTCCCGCTGCATTGCGCGCCTGCCCGCGTGTCCGATTGGGCATCCGCGCTGCGTGTTCAATCGCGCGTCGGCGCTATTGGGCGCGCGCGGCCGTCCGATCCCCATCTGTCGCTCCACACGCCTGATAGCTTGCTCCCAATTTGAGGCTTGAGGGACTCGATCCCTCTACCTCCGCTTCGCCTGCGGCTGCGTCTCCGCTGCGCTACGCTGTCGAGAAGGTCGCAAGGATGATTTTAAAGCATCGCGTCCACAGCCATTGGATCGAGATCCAACGGCGGAGAGGGGGCAGGTGCGCGGTCTTCATGGAATGTAGGTGGCCATTTGGGCAGCCGAGATGGCGCCACGTGGTGCCATCTTGGCCATCCATCTTCTGGAATTTGTAGATGGTGCCATGGTTGCCGGACTGACTCGATTTTTGTGTCATTGAGCTGTGATCGTTGATCCGAATTCATCTGTGCAGTCGGATTTTTCATCTGAAGTGCAGATTTTCACCATCCTGGCCCTTGATCTTCTAGGGTTCCCCAGTCACTATCTGATGCAACGGATGCCTGATTAGGGCGATCTTGGAGTCGTTGAACTCCAATCATCGCCCTGATCACTTCCATATAGTTGGATCTTTCATCCGAGGCCCCGATAAAATATTTGCCCTGTCCAAGCACATAAAAGGAGACAATTAAGCTCCATTTTATTCAAACTAACTCTAAATGCAAGATGATGCATGTTATGCAATATTTATATCATAAAATGCAATCCTATGCTTAAGAACATGCATAAATAGATATTTTAAGTAGTTTAAATGTGTTTACATCATACCCCCATGCCTATCTTTTGCTAGTCCATAGCAAAAACTATATGCTATTTATAAAAGAATTAGGTTGGATTATTTGGACCTGAGTTATTTTCAATCATTAAGAAATTGTCTACTTAGGAACTGAACTTTCAAAGACACAACAGCACCCAGGTATCAGCCAAAATGCAGACTGCCTCAAGCCCTCGCCTTATTCAAAGAAAAATTTCTTTTTCTCTTTTTACTCTTTTCTAGGTTTTTTTGGATTTTCAAATTTTAGGGTTTAAGAGTGGCTTTCTACGGCCATTCAACTCACCTAAGATTTTATGAGAACCCTAAGTTTTAAGCATCTTATTGTGATTGTGATAGACTCGTTGACCGGCAATTAAAACGAACTTCGAATTTCTATGCCTCTAGGTGACCTCAAAAAGACTTCTGCCTAAAGGTGTATCTTTACAACCGATAGCTTTCTCCCTACTTTTATTTTTTACGGGGTCAACACAAGGGTGAATCCAGTGTATATCTCCCCGATTTATTCTACTTCTTCACTTCTTTCTAAGTGTTTTGGGAAGTTTTAGTGCATTTTCTGAGCTAGGTTCTGAACAACCGGTCGATGAGCTGTTACCACCGACAACTTGCCAGCCATACTCGTGCGGCGAAGTGTGGCTTATTTCTTTTTGTTCTTTTCTCCGTTTCTTCTTTTTTTTTTTTTTTTTTAAGTAGGTGGCTTCCCTGGTCTAAGATTTACCTAAAGGCAGCAAACAGAGAAAGGTCCAGTGACTGGGCTCTGGACAACCTACCTATGGGCTGTTACCCACGATAACTTGCCAGCCATATCACCCTAGAAGGTTCATTTGCTACCCAATTTCCATTAGAATCGTCGAACAACTAGGTCGTGCAAAGAAAGTGTGTAGATGCTTAAAACTCAAAATTCCCTCAAATCAGAGGGCGGGTTGATAAGTCGTGCACTTATCACCCAAACTTATTTATTCCAATTATAATAGAACTAAGATGGCGAGGACTCAAAAACAAATCCACATTTTAGTGGATACACAGGCTAATTAAGTCCAAAGACCTGAGGGGTCTTTGTGTTCAGATCCTAATGTAAAATTTCTTAGGATTGAAAAGTCCTAATGTCCAACTAATCCTTCCTAAATTTTTTTTTTTTAAATAAGAAGAGAGACAATTTATATGGATTTCACAAAGCTGACCAAATAATTCAGGAATGAATCCACCCCCCCATGCCTAGCTGATGCAATGTCCTCAATGAAAAAGAGACATGAAAGAAAGGGTCGAATATGAAAGATGTCACCTGGATATGAAGCTCGTATCAGCCTTGTGTCATATGTACAACTGCTGAGTTTAATGCCATCAGCTTGGCGAAGTCCAGCCAAAGAAGTCACAGAATGGCTAGAGCAACAGAGTCTGAGACAGGTTCTGGAAGATTACGGTCAACAGCAGGCTTCAAACGTTGACCGTTGACTTTAAAGGTGTTACACGTCTTTGGGTCAAAAATCTGAACGGCACCATTAGGAAAAATCTGATCAATTATGAATGGGCCATTCCATTTAGATCTAAGTTTACCAAGAAAGAGCTTAAGTTTAGAATCAAATAACCAGACCTTCTGGTTTGGCTCAAAGCTCTTGCGGGAAATCAATTGATCATGTAGAGCTTTGGTTCGAGTCTTGTAAATCTTGGCATTCTCATAAGCATCATTTCTAAGCTCCTCCAACTCAGATAGTTGGAGTTTCCCGGTCTTTCCAGCAAGATTCAGATCTAAATTGCATTGTTTGATTGCCCAGAATGCCCTGTGTTCAATCTCTACAGGTAGATGGCACGCCTTTCCATACACCAAACGGAATGGAGACATGCCGATGGGCGTTTTATACGCTGTACCGTAGGCCCAAAGAGCGTCCTCAAGCTTTTGAGTCCAATCCTTGCGATCAGGCCTAACCATCTTTTGCAGAATGTTCTTGATCTCTCGATTGGAGATCTCGGCTTGTCCATTCGTTTGGGGATGGTAAGGTGTGGAAATTTGATGATTAACCCCATATTTGGCCAATAAATTCCAAAATTGGGCATTAGTAAAATGAGTGCCACCATCACTGATGATAGCCCTCGGAATCCCGAACCTACTGAAGATATTTTTTTTGACAAAATTGATGACCACCTTGTGGTCTTTGGTTCGGGTGGGAATTGCCTGAATCCATTTGGACACATAATCAACAGCAACAAGAATGTACTGATGTCCAAATGAAGGGATAAAGGGTCCCATGAAATCGATGCCCCAAACATCGAAAATTTCTATAGGAAGAATAGGGTTTAGGGGCATCATGTCTCTCTTAGTTATGTTCCCGAGTGACTGACATCGAGAACATGACCTTGAGAAGTCCTGGGCATCCTTGAATAAAGACGGCCAATAGAAGCCAGATTGCAAGATTTTTGCAGCCGTCTTTCTCCCGGAGAGATGGCCACCACACCTAGATGCATGGCAGAACTCGAGTATACTGTTGAATTCATTCTCCGGTATGCATCGGCGAATAATCTGATTAGAGCCAATGCGATACAGTTCAAGGTCCTCCCAAAAGTAATATTTGGCCTCAGATTTGAGTCTATCCCATTGTTGCTTGATCCAATCCTGGGGGATTTGACCAACGGCCAAATAGTTAACAATGTCAGCAAACCATGGGGTGTGGACACCTAAAACTGTAAGAATGGTTTCGTCCGGAAAAGTGTCAGCAATCGGAATGTTCGGACAAGAAGAATCACCTATGAGTCTCGACAAATGATCCGCTACCACATTTTGCACCCCGGCTTTATCCTTGATTTCAAGATCAAATTCTTAAAGAAGAAGAATCCAACGAATAAGCTGGGGTTTAGCATCCTTTTTAGCCAAGAGATGTCTCAAGGCCAAGTGGTCGGTATAAACAATAACATGAGACCCAAGAGATAAGCCCTGAATTTTTCCAACGCAAATACTACAGCTAGTAATTCCTTTTTAGTAACAGTGTAATTCCTCTGGGCTTCATCCAGAGTTTCACTAGCATAGTAAATGACAGAGGGCTTTCGGTCAAATTTCTGACCCAGGACAGCCCCGTCCGCATAATCAGAAGTGTTGGTCATGATAAAAAATGGGGCTGTCCAAATTGGTGGTTGCAAAATTGGAGCACAGGTGACTGCCGTTTTCAGAAAATCAAATGCCTTTCGGCATGATTTGTCAAAAACAAACGGCGTTTCTTTGGTAAGAAGATTGCTCAAAGGACGGGCAACCTTCGAGAAATCCTTGATGAATCTTAGATAAAATCCCACATGGCCAAGAAATGATCTGATTTGTTTAATAGATGTGGGAGGAGGAAGTTTAGCGATAGCATCAACCTTAGCTTTGTCCACTTCAATTCCCCGTTCAGAGATTACATGACCCAAAACGATGGTCGCTTGGGTCATGAAATGACTCTTTTCCCAGCTAAGGACCAGTCGTGTCTTGATACATCGCTTAAGAATCATTTCTAAATTAGCCAAACAAGAGTCAAATGATTCTCTAAAAATAGAGAAATCATCCATGAAGACTTCCATAAACTCTCCCACCATGTCGGAAAATATGGCTAGCATACACCTTTGAAAAGTTGTAGGTGCATTGCATAACCCAAAAGGCATCCTACGAAAAGCAAAGGTTCCATAGGGACAGGTGAAAGTAGTTTTTTCCTTATCCTCGGGATGGATAGGAACTTGGTTGTATCCCGAGTAGCCATCAAGAAAATAGAAGTACTTCTGCCCAGCTAATTTTTCCAAGATTTGATCAATGAAGGGCAGGGGAAAATGATCCTTTTTAGTGGTTGTGTTCAACTTCCTGTAATCAGTACAAACTCTCTAAGAGGAAGTTGAACGAGTTGTGATAGATTCTCCTCTCTCATTAGTCACAACAGTAATCCCGGCTTTCTTTGGAACAATCTGAATGAGACTTACCCAGGGGCTGTCAGAGATTGGATAAATAATTCCTGCATCGAGCCACTTGGTGATTTCTTTTTTGACCACTTCTCGCATATTTCGATTCAATCTCCTCTGCATCTGGCGAGAAGGGCGGGATCCATCTTCCAAAAATATTCTATGATTACAGTAAGATGGCTCGATCCCCCTGAGGTCATGAATGGTCCAACCAATTGCCTCCTTATATTCCTTTAGGACCTTAATCAATTTAATCTCTTTCTCCTTTGTCAATTTAGCACTAATAATCACAGGGAGCGTATTCTGCAGTCCTAAAAATTGATATTTTAAATTCTCGTGCAATGGTTTCAATTCAAGCTGGGGTGGGGTAATGATTGATGGTAGGGTAGACGCTGAAGATTCAACAAGAGAAAGAGGTTTTGAGTTAACAAAATTAGTAACCTCTTCGGAAGATGTCAGGTCAGAGGGTTGCGGGTCAAATTCATCAACCAAAGAGGAACTTTCAATTGAAGAAACTGTCAAACAAGTTTCAATATTAACATTATCCTCATCAAGTTCCTTAATAAATCAACAATCCTCAAATTTGTTGATCACCCTAAAAATATCCAATTTCATTCGTTGGTCCCCAAAGGCGATTTCCATGCTACCGCTTTCACAATTAATGTTGGCCTTTGCGGTAGCCAGGAACGGATGCCCCAGAATGATGGGCGTGTTCCTCAGATTATCTGGTACATCCATGTCAAGGACAAGGAAATCTACAGGAAAATAGAAATCCTTGACCTTAACTATAACATCTTCAATAACGCCTCGCGAGTTTGTGATCGAACGGTCTGCTAACTGTAGCGTTACTGAAGTTGGCCGAAGTTCACCTAACCCAAACTTCTCGTAAAGAGAAGTTGGAATTAGGTTGATGGATGCACCGAGATCCAAAAGTTCTCTATCAAATGTGTAATCTCCGATAACGCAAGAAATCAAAGGAGCACCAGGATCTCTCTTTTTCTGAGGGAGGTAGTGCAGGATAACAGAACTAGCCTGCTCTGAGTGTACCACCTTCCTCGGAACAGATTCTCTCAACTTACGCCTTTGTGTACATAATTCCTTTAAAAATCTTGTGTAAGCCGGTATGTGCTTGATAGCATCAAGGAGCGGGATATTGATCTCAACATTCTTAAATAAATTCAGAAGCTCCACATTACTATCAACAAACTTCTTCTTCTTTGCTTTGGTTAAGGCTTTAGGAAAAGGAACATGAGTCAGATCCTTGGAATCAGGTTCCTGAGCCTTGATTTCTCCTCTAGAATTCTCCTCTCTCACCTCAGATTCGTCAGGATTCAAAAGATCAGAATAGTGAGGTTGTGGATCCTGAGTCTTCTTACCACTCCTTGAAGTTACAGAATTTGCAGAAGCGTAAGAATTTGGGTCTTGGGGAGGATTAGGAAAGATTGGAGGGGCTTGATTGACCATGAATTGTTGATTTGCAGAAGAAGAAGACGAGGAACCCTACTCAACCACCTAAGCATGTGCGTGCGGGTCCCTCTGATTTCCATACCCTTGGGCTTGATTGCCCAAATTTATAATGTTTCGCGGGTTGGGTACGGGTTGGGATGGTAGAGATCCGGGTTGACGAGAGTTAGCAATGAGCCTGGATTGCAAGTTGTCCAGCGAGTTTTTCAATTGCTGCATGAGCTGGAGCATAGATCCTTGCATCTCGACCATTTGACGGTTCAAATCAGCCTGCCCTACGGGTTGACGGGCATTCCAAGCTCGCTGATTGACCTGATTTGGAGGCAACTGAGTATATACTTGACCCTGACCCATTGGTCGTTGCGGAGCATAGTTGCCGGGTCAGAATTGGGTCTGTTGCCCCGGATTTTTCCAAGGGAAGTTAGGGTGGTTTCTCCAACGTGGATTATAGGCATTCGAGTAGGGGTTGGATCTAACATTCTCTTGTATAGCACAGACGTCCTCATAGGGTGAGGATGGAGAGAAATAAAGGGAAGGATCAGAAAAACTGGGATCAAAGGCCCCAGTTGGGAACCCATGGGATTCCGAAAAATGCTGACTCATAGGTTGAGTCGCATTGAGTTGATTCACGAACTCCCGTCTAGAAGGAGCTCGTGAGGAATGGAATCCTGAATTTTGGGATTGAGTGGATTGAGAGTTGTTCATAGAATTGCCAGCCATCCACTCGTCCATTCTTTTAGCAACCAAGTCCACCTTATCATGTTCATTACAAATCAATTCCATATCAAATGAATGAGAGTCATGGACTTCATTGACATTTGATCTGGGTTGCTGGGATCGGTTAAAAGTATCCATGGAGGCATGATTAATTGAATTCTCACTCATTTCCTCAAATAAATCATGTGCACTATCTGCATCTTTATTGAGGAAATTGCCTCCGCAAGAAGCATCCACATGGTTTATGAGTTGCTCATTCAACCCATGATAGAAGATCTGCACGAGTTGCCATTTCCGCACCTCGTGGTGTGGACACCTCCGCAATAAGTCCTGGAATGCTCCTAGGCCACATGAAACTGCTCCCTCGGCCACTGGGTAAAGGTAGTGATTTCCCGTCTCAAAGCATTCGTACGATCGACTGGGAAGAATTTCTTCAGAAAGGCCGATTTCAACTCATTCCAAGTTGTAATTGGTCTTCCTATTGTCATATACCAATGCACGACTTTATCCCTAAGAGAGTGGGGGAAGAGCCTCGTGATCATTTGCTCCTCGTTAACGTTTGGAGCCTTGGTGGTCTAGACCAAAGTGGTCAAATCTTCCAAGTGCTGAAACAGATCTTCGGAGCCAAGCCCATGATAATGTTTAATCAGGCTTAACACTTGGGGCTTGATTTCTATGTCACCGGCTGGAATCTGGATGTCGGGACGTTCCTCATAATTTGAAGGATCATAAAAATCCTTCAAGGGCTGAGCTCCCTGCATTCTCTGGAACCATTCTTGCATTCTCTGCATTTGTTCCAACTGCCTAAGAAATTCTTCCTGTGGATTTTCAAGCAGAGGAGGCTGTTGTTCGGCCATGGGATGAAATTGACCAAAATCTAACTTGCACCTCCTAGAATGTTCTAACGGTCCTTCCAATCGGGGATTCAATGACTGTCTTCCCAGCATAAACTAGGAGAAGGTCGGAAGGACTGGGGGTAGGAACCTTGCAGCACAACAAAACAAGACTATCCTTAAATGGGGTAGCCTAAGGATCTACTGACTCCCAAAGCCAGCCTTAAGACTGTAAGTGATTTCTCTACTTGCGTCTGCTTAAGCCAACCAGTTAGAAGGAGGGACTGGGGAGAAGGTTCTTCCTTTGGCTTTCGCCTCCGGTTCCTAGTGTACACCCCAACCACGGTCGTTTGATGCTACTCCCCTAGCTAGACATCAGATTAATCAGTATAAGTAGGTTAATCAAAAACAATCTCAGACTAGGCCCTGAAGAGCGAATCAAACCTTAAGGCCAACGTCTACTCAATTTTATTAAAGCCTGGGATTGTGGTGCTTATGGAATGTGATGGGCCCTTACAATGGGTTGTGCCCTTAATGATTGATTGAGATTTGTGTAAGTGCATGCACAACCAGGGTTTTCAAGCAAGATTATTGATAATGCGTGAATTTTAGTGTTCAAATCTTGCTTAAGTAGCTTTTAGGGTTTCAAATTAGATGAATTGCAATCAAGTTTCTAGGCAAACCAAGTTGTAAAACACGGGTGAAGATTGTTTTTCTTTAAAAGCAAAAAGAAAGTGGAGTGCTTGGAATATACCTAGATTGAAAGCCCTAAGGAGGAGCTACTTGATGAGTTGGTTTTAAATAAAGTGGTGTGGCCCAAACAATTCAAACAATTGGCCACAATTGCACCTATAAGTTAGGCACTCAAAGATGGTTAACCTAGAATAATTTCTACCCTGTTATGTGTTGCTTTGTGTGTACCGGTTCCACAGATCAGAACCTGGTTGAGTAGAAAACAAATTGAGTTGATCAAGTGCCTTGAATGTGGGTGTTTGTTGTGTGTTTGTTGGAAATTACCCCACAAGATTATATTTTTGTTATTTTTTTATGAATGAGGGTGGAATGAATGTGAGTGGAAATCCAAACAACCAAACTATTCCAAGGATTTATGCAAACACCTAGGTTAATTGGGATTTGGATTTAATGTGGTGAATGAAATCTATGGAGGGGGAAAGAATGGGGAAACACTTACAGTTCTCTTCAACTGGACTTTACTCCAGTCTACCGCTTGTTGATTCCTTGATGGAGGTCTCTGCAAAACAATAGACAAAAGAAAAAGCTAGTTAGAAAACAAATAAAGTGCAAGAAATGCGAAGAAAAGATCGGAAATCGTTGCCTCCCCGACAACGGCGCCAAAATGTTGAACGTAAACGAATCGCTATGCTAACGTGTTTGGTTTTGGAAAACCTGTCGTTGTAGTTTGAAAGCGAAGAATTCATGTTCAACAAATAAAATTTATACCGAAAAGAATTCTGTGTCGAACACAGGGAGGCTATGTTGATCTATATTCGCAATTATATTTTTTTAGGATTTTTGATAAGCAAGGCGATATAATTACAATGGAGCTATCAGACTAAAAGAGAGAGAGAGAGAGAGAGAAAGAGAACATGCATTCAATATTTCAACTGTTTATATAATCAAAGTAAATAAAAGTTACACTAGAAAGCGGAAAGTCAATTACACTATAAAGTAGGAAAATTCTACACTAGAAAAGCTGTAAATAAGAATGGGAGAGAGAAGTTATCCTCCTCAATGATTGCTTGGAGGACGAGCCAGACGGGACGACGCCTGAACAAAGGAGAACGAAGCAGGACGAAGGAGGACGAAGCAGAAGAACGGGACCGAAGCAGCACGCCGTCGTCGTTGCGGGATCCACTTTCGAAGGGGAACGTAAATTGGACTTTATCTTGCAAGAAGCATCCCGGGTGTGGGACAAGCTTCTCTAGAGCTTTGGAGGGGTAGAGAGGAGAAAGAAGGGATGAAAATTTCATATGGACGGGGTCTCCTTTTATAGTTGCAAGGAGTGGGGGCAAAATGGACATTACAACTTCAAAACAATAAATGAGGGGTCTTTAGTGATGGATAAATCCGTCACTAAAGCCCCAACGTGGGTGTAGCTTCCGCGCCCACGCGCGCCTCCTCGGCTGCCCGCTCATCAATGTACATGCACATCCAGCAATCCTCAGCCGTCCGATCGTGAGATCAGACGGCTTAAGTAGCGCCTTCTCCCGCTACATTGCGCGCCCACCTGCGCGTCCGATTGCGCGTCCGCGCCCCGCGTTCAATCGCGTGTTGGCGGTATTGGGGGCGTGTGGCTGTCTGATCTCCATCTGACGCTACACGCGCTCGATAGCTTGCGCCCAATTTGAGGGTCACGGGACTCGATCGCGCGACCTCCGCTTCGCCCGCGGCTGCGTCTCCACTGCGCTACGCTGTCGAGAAGGTCGCAAGGATGATTTTAAAGCACCGCATCCACAGCCGTTGGATTGAGATCCAACGACGGAGAGGGGGCGGGTGCGCGGTCTTCATGGAATGTAGGTGGACGTTTGGGCAGCCGAGATGGCACCACGTGGTGCCATCTTGGCCGTCCATCTTCTGGAAGTTGTAGATGGTGCCACGGATGCCAGATTGACTGGATTTTTGTGTCGTTGAGCTGCGATCGTGGACCCGAATTCATCCATGTTGTTGGATTTGTCATCTGAAGTGATGATTTTCACCATCCTAGCCCTTGATCTTCTAGGGTTCCCCGATCACTATCTGATGCTACGGATGCCTGATTAGGGCGATCTTGGAGTCGTTGAACTCCAATCGTCGCCCTGATCACGTCCATACGGTTGGATCTTTTATCCGAGGCCCCGATAAAATGTTTGCCCTGTCCAAGCACATAAAAGGAGACAATTAACCTCCATTTTATTCAAACTACTCTAAATGCAAGATCATGCATGTTATGCAATATTTATATCATGAAATGCAATCCTATGCTTAAGAACATGCATAAATAGACATTTTAAGTAGTGTAAATGTGCTAAAATCAATTATGTGGATTGGAGTTCAGCTTAGATCAAGCATTAGAATACGTGTTGGGTGGGTGAATGGGCCGAGGTGACTATTGCAGACGATTTCAAACTCGAGTTTGGGTACCAGTGGTGGAGTCAGTTGTTCTAATGGATGAACCCTAGAGTGCAATATGAGTTCAGCATAAAATGTGTCAGGAAGGGTTTTGGGTTTTTTAAAAGGACGGGTTGACTCCCGTTAAATGCTGATCTTAACGCCATCAGCCAGGTGCAATGAGCTTAGAGAGATGTGATTGTTTTCATGAATGATATGATCGTGATGGATGAGAACTGGATGATCACAGATAAGTATCAAAGCATGGTGGAAAATCATTCCAGAATGTCTCAGATGTAAGTCAGGTAGATTTATTTCTGGATGATCTATCTTGAGTTTTGGTGGAGGGAACATTTGGAAGGTATAATTATCACGGGTTCTCGTAGTAGGGTAATGGTGTTTCCAAGGCTCAATAGAGATGGGTCTAGTTAGGATACCCAAGATGTGTGGTTCCTCCCGTGCTCTGTTACCTATGAAATTGATACCCGATGAGTCATTATGATTCTTTTCTTTTGGGTTTGAGATTGTTTCCTCAAGAAATGACTTATAGATTGGGTCTTCAAAAGAATTTTCCGTATAATTGTCATCGCAATTAAAAGTGAATGCTTAGAGAGTGCCTTTTAAAACGTGAAACTTGAAATATGTAAAGGATTCATATTCTGGGTGAAGGCCACTTTCAGTATTGTTTAATCTTGACTGCTAGTGGTCCTCGAGACAAAAAGTCTACATATCCATGGACTCTAAATCTGGCCTGTCACCATGTTTCCTGACATTGCTACATATACTCTCAAGTTTAAAGGTGAAGTCCTTCACTGTACTTATGTCATTATGCTCAACTAGATCATCATCTCGGATGTGAAAGGTTTCTAATTCAAGTTCTTGGTTTTCTATTAAGGATATGGTCGCGAGGTCTTCCATAAAACTTAGTTGTTCTATCAAGCATTTTTCGTTTGTTGCCTCAAAAATATTAATCTCAGTATGTTGATCTCCTGAGGCAATTGTCATATGCCCTGATTCACAATTGATTATGGCTATTGCTGTGGCTACGAATGGTCTTCCTAAAATCTCAGGCATATCCTGTATCTGTTGTGATGTCTCCATATCAAGAATTAGGAAATATGCCAGGTAGCTGAAATCCTTAACTTTAATTACCACATCCTCTATCATCCCAATTGGTGTGATTAGGGTTCAGTCAGCTAGTTGCAAAGTGACATGAATGGGTTTTAGCTATCCAATAGAAAATTTTTCAAATAGGTTGGTAGGTATGAGGTTGACTGAGGTGCCCAAGTCTAGCATAGCCTGCTTGAAGTTTGTATCACCGATATTGCAAACATAGTCCGGATCAGATTTCTTAAGAGGTAGACTATTTTGGATTTTGGCACGTATTATTTCAGACAGTACCACTTTTCCTGGTGTTTGTTCTTCCATCTCCTTCCAAGGTAAGTCAAGTGACTTTGGGTTGAGAGTGAGGATATCAAGTAGTTGAATAGTGATTTATGCATTCCTCAAAGGTCCCATTATATGAATTTTTGACAATCCTTTAGTGTGAAGGTGAGAAATGACCTAGGGTAAGGGAGTAGATGGGTTTCATAACAATGATCATAGCACAATCATGGTGGGGAGGTGGATGGGGAAAAGTCAGGTCTTGCAATTGGTAACCTATATATGATGTTGAAGCCTCCATCCCGTCGGGTGATGGAGTAGAAGGGGCCTGATAAACAAAGTGAGCTTTGCCTATATTTGGGTTCATAACACGCCTCGAGTTTGGCACATTATTCGGATTAGGCACAGGTTGTGAAGGAAGTGCACCAGGTTAGCGTGGATTGCCATCTAGGCAAGTTGATTGCGAACCTCTATGATCTTGTCCCTGTGCTACTTTTGCATAGCCTCATTTGTCTTCTGAATGTCAGCTGGAGTTTGAAGGATAAGAGTCATTTGATCTATATGAGTCAGCCTAGATTGATAAGTTGGGTTAGGTCGAGGCTGAGGTGGCTGATTAGGAGCTTGTGGTCTGGGTGGATATTGAGGTCTCTGATTTTGATTATTGCCTAACCACGTGAAGTTGGGATGATTATGCCATTTAGGGTTGTAGGTGCTTGAGAATGGATCATTCTGACTGGTGTTGAGGTCCTCGTAGGTCTAAGGAAGCTTGGGAAAATAAGAATATGAGGGTTCAGAGTTCCCCCAACTAGAGTAGGTGGATTCAGAGTTTCCTCCATAGCTAGAATTAGATGAGGGTGGATAGGGGTCCATCCCATGAGAATGTTGGTGATAGATGTTGTTCACGGCCTCCCTACCAGAGGGTGGTTGCGTGAACGGGTTTCATAAAGAGGTGGCTCGCTTCAAATGTAGAGTTAGCTCATCCACGTTCTTCTCTAAAATAGAGTCCTTGTCCAAATGACTGGCCATCAACTCCAAGTCGACGGAAGAGGACAGGCCCTGCGTCTCATGTGCTCTACTTGGATTCATCAATGCACGGGCATTTGTCTGGTCGAACATGCCCATGGATTCATGATTGATGGAGTTCTCACATATATTCTTGAGAATCTCCCACACGGTGTCTTCGTGTTGACCCATGATGTTTCCTTCGCAGGTCGCATTGACGAATAATCTATTATCCTCATGGAGTCCCTGGTAAAATGATTGGACTTGTTCACATTTAGGAACTCTGTGATTGGGGCACTTTCACATGGGATCCGGAAAATGATCTCATGCTTCGTGAAGTGGTTCTCCTGTTCGTTGTGTGAAATGTGTAATCTGATGCTATAAAGCATTTGTCGGACCAACAGGGAAGACCTTTCTTAGAAACTCTGATTGAAGTTTCGCCAAGGTGTTGATTGGATGTGTTTGGGTTTGGTACCAGTGAGCAGCTTTGTCCATGAGAGAGAAGGAGAACATTTTCATGAGTAGAATATCCCAATTTTGAGCTTCTGACCCAAAGGTCTGGGCCAGATGCTTGAGTTGTTTGATATGCTGGAAAGGATCTTCGGAATTACGCCCATGGAATTTGGGGATGGCATGAATCATGTTGGGCTTGAGTTCATTGTCACGACCTGCAGCGGGGATTTATAGTCAAGGATTGATTGCGACCGCAGTAGAATTGTAGTGATCTCGCATCATTGGATGTTGCAGTGGGTTCACAAAGGCTTGGAATGGATCATTGAGGAGCTGAAGTTGATTTTCGAGATTATTTTCTTCTACTGGTTGTGCCATGATGATGGATGAAGGAGAATTAGGTTCAGATGAATCAGAAGAGATATTAATAGAATTGGGTTGTTGCACAAAAAAAGAGGTCGATGCTTCGCTTCGACGTGAATGAGTGACTAAAGGAGGCCTCATGGATGGTCATATAGACCTCCTCCCAAACATGCACCGATGGAGTAGATGAGAGGTAGAATGTGATGGACCCAATCACGACACACAAAAATTTTGGATGACTATACAAGTTCGGGGCAAATGATATCCCTTAGTCAGAAAGTCATCCACCTAAAAATTACCTGGGTACCCAGAGAGGGAGAGTCTTGCAATGACCCCTACACGGTAGAGCGACCCCACGGGTACAAGGTTTCCCCCACCAAACCTCTCTTGTCACAGATGTTCCAAGTAGACCAGAATGGGGACTTCACCTCTTAAGTCTACCAGTTTTAATTAAGAGTAAGGGTGCTTAGAATTTCATTTGAACTTTAAGATGTGTTGAGTGCAAAAGTGACCAAACTGATGACTAGTTGGTGGGTCAACTTCACCTGTATTGTCCTTTTGAGAATCTTAGATCCTTTTTTTAGTGTTCAAATGACTTTATGAGCCTGATTTTAGGGTTTTGCTTGAATAGATCAGTTCAATCAAGGTCTTGGCACACATTATTTGGGAAGATGATTTCTTGATTAAGCAAGTGTGTCTCTAAAAGCCCTAAACTAGAATACTTAATTGGCTCTAATTTGGTCCAATTTAATGTGTCCAAATGTGGTACCTATTGCTCGAACATGAATGTGATAGCACTCGATACCTTAAGCCTTAAGTGGGTGCACAAATCAGGATTTGTTTCCTAAATCAAATCAGGCAACTTGATTAATTATCTACTGATAGAATGCAAGTAGCCCTAATTGATTTTTTTTTCTTTTATCCTTTTAAGAATGAGGGGCATAAGAGAGAGTGGTTAGAACTTACCTGCCCCTGGCATGTTTACTGTGCAGCTGATCTTCCATGAATGATCCCTCCCTGAAACAACCACAGCAAAAGAGATATAGAAAGTTAAAATCTGAATCAAGAATTGCAATCAAGAGTTCTAAATTTCCCATTGCTCCCTGGCGACAGCACCAAAATGCTCGCATGCTAAATTGGTGTTTAGATTGTAGTGTTGTAGTATAGCCAAAATGGCTCTTAAACAAATAAATTTTACTACTCGAAAAGGTTCCGAGGTCAAACACAAGGAGCAATGTGGAATTTAAAGCTCAAGATCACAATTTAAATCAAGAATAAATATTGCAATAAGAGTAATGTTAGATTCAACATGCAAAAAGAATTGAGTAAAATGGTAATTTAAATCACCATTTACTCCTCACAAATAACACTTAAATCAATGTCTCAAATATATGCAATTAAAGTATCAATATATGATGTTGTTGCTTTTCTTCTCCTTCTGTTGGCTCTTCTTCTTCTTCTTCTTCTTCTCCTCTTCTACTGTCTGTTGCTCAAGCCTTCTCCTTCTTCCCTTTTGCGGCTCCCTCTCTTCTTCTTCTTCTTTTGTTCTTCTTCCTCTTTCTTTCTTCTTTTATTCTCCTTTCTCTTTCTTTCTTCTTCTTCTCTATTCATCCTCTTCACACAGGGAGGGGGGCTTCGAGAATTGGCTAAGTGTTGCGAATACTCTCTGCAGCAAAATGCCCCCCTTCCATATGCAAGCTCTCTCCTCTCTCTCTCCTTAGGTCACACTCTCCCAGAGCCTTCAATAGTATCGGGTATACAGGTAATCAAACCTAGAGTGTACCAGGGACTAGGGTTGAGAGTGTGGATCATAGCTGAGGAGTGCTTTAGGGTTAGGCAGGTTATTGGTCGCACCAGGTCGATGGAGGAGAGGTCGCGGACGAGGCATGTGAGGTGTGTGACGGACCTCACCCCTTGTGTCTGAGGTGATAAGCCTATAGTAGAAATTTAATTTATGCTCTAGCGGGTGCTCTTCAACGAATGATGTGGGATTAAATGTCCCTGCTTCTTTGCGTGCGCCTGCACCAGTGAGGATCTTCCAATTGGCATTGCAACTCTCTTGGAAGTCCCGATTGTGGAACTGGAGAGGGTCCTAGAGTAAAACCGTGTCTCCTGGAGCTAAGACATAGACCTCACGGAGCTAGAACACCATGAACTCGGTCAGAGAAGACAATACGGCGATGGTGCTTCGGATAGAAACTGCTCTGATGAGAGGTTGATGGCAAGGATGAATGAGATAGGGGCATCGGCTGGTGCTTCTCGACGCGGAAGAATGCAAGGAGGAAGAGTCTGCTGCTGGTATTCCGGTCAGACAATGAGGGGGGGCAGGGAGAGTCGCTGGAGCTTGAAGAGAAATTCGACCAGAGGAGGAGGGATGAAAATTGGGTGTTTCTCTGGTCGAGTTAAAGCTTGGAAGGATCGAGTAGGCCTTAGGAGTGTTTATATAGGTATTAGGGGTTCGATTAGAGATTGTATGACAAGCTTTCAAGCTTAGAAGGTCACCAAACTTGGAAACCCAAATTTCTCATGCGTTCAAATGAAAAATTGGGAAAGATTTGAAGCATAAGAATCGGCCTAATTGAAATAGGATTTCAAAAGGAATCTCCAGTTTAATTTTGATGAGGTTTCATCAATCAATCAAGGAGAAATTCTTGATTGATTGTCGTTGGAGTTGTAGGATTAGTAGTTTTGTGTGGTGGGGACCTTTTTGTGAGAACGACGACAAAGTTAGCGGCTTATTTGAAAAGTTTTTGAAAGTTAAGGGCAGAAATGTAATTAAATAGGACTAGTTTATAAACTAGGTCATGATGAACTCATCTTGGGTCCAAATTTTGGTACAAACCTAATTTGGACCTAAGGAATCTAATGGTGATGTTGGATTTTAGTTTTGACTACGCTTGGCCAGGTAATTTATGTAAAAACCCAAATTAGGGGAAATGTCTGTCTGCGATTTTGTTTTGGGTTAAAATGGATTTTGTTGGTCAAATTGAAGGTTCCAAACCATAAAGAATATTTTTCTACGAATTTTAGAGGTTTTAGGTGAAGTTTATCCTAATCAGAACCTCAGTTCATTTAGCAGGCCTGTTTTTAGGATTTCAAAAGTCATTTAATTCTCAAAACACGTGAAAACACGTTTCTAATTGTTCTAACCCAGTTGTTATGTTTTTAAGACCAATTGACCTTCATTAAACCCATGAGAAAACCCATGGTTATGTTGTATTCATGATAAATTGGTAAAATTATAGTTTCAACCCTAGTTTCTTATTTTTGCTTCAAAATGATTATGTAATGATTTGTGACTCTTTGGAGGTTATGTAAGAGCATTTACTCACTTAATTTGGTCAAAATGAGCTAGTTATGGCTCACGATGGTGTTCTCATCACCTACGACCGAGAAGAAGATGGAAGGAAGAAGATTAAGAAGGCTATCCCTTGCCTCCTTGGTGCCTTCTTCCTCTCCATTCTTCTCCTTGTGCCATCCAAGGTGGGTGAGCATTCCGCTAAGTGGACGGCAAGGCAATTGGAGGAGGAAGGGTGGCGCATGCCCACCCTTGGAGAAGATTTGAAGGTGGTAGCTTCCACCTTGGAGGAGCCGAGGCATGTCCCCCTTCTAAGGCTTGCCAGGAGGAGACCACATCTTGGTTCAAGAAGAAGGAGAAGGAGGGGCCCTTTTTAACTGTGGAAGCAGCCACAGTTGGAGCAAGATCTTCACCATCTACACCATCATCATCAAGGATTTTTATTTCATTTGCTTTTTAGTTTGATATTTTGTCATAAAAGCTTTCCTCTGCAATTGTAGAACAAAAATCCATTTCCTATAAAATTGCCATTTAAATGTGGTCCATCTTCTTCTTGCTTTGATTTTGTTCCAGCACTTTCACAGCCTCTTCCCAATTATCCTAATCCTCACTTGCATAGAGTGAGCTTGGGAAGAGGTCATTCTTGTCACTTAGTTGCTAACATTTTGCATTGCCTTGTTTATTCGAAAACACTAAAAAATATATATTGAAAAAAATATCAAAAAGGAAGTTTATTTTCATTTCCAAGTAAGAGACATATCTTGCAAACATTTGGCCTCCTTGGATGACCCTAGGTACTTCTCTATCTAGGTCTTATAAATTCAAAAGGGAAATGATTTTACGCATTGCAATGACTCATAAGAATCTAATTTTATGAACCACGTAAAATCTGTATCACTTTTTGGTGCCATTGTTGCGGAGGATGGAGAGGTGTATTCATCAAATACAGGCCTTAAATCATATTCTAGATTCAAAATCTAATTCTCATCACATTGGGCCTCATAATTATCCCAAATAGGCTCGAATCCAGATTCTAGTTTAAGGGTAAGGATTGGATTACTAGAATCCAAGCTGGGCTCTATTGGGTTGTCAGAATCATTCTTAAGAATCACCCTAATAGGATAAGGCTCGTGATTTACATTCTCAAGAAGTTCTGTTTTAAGCTCATCATTACAGGTGTTTGGGAAATCTACGCTTGGTGGGCCAGATTCAAGATTTTCTAAGGCCGGTTCAAAATCAGGAACACCTGCAATTGGATCATCCCAACCTTAATCAAGATTTGGTATGTCAATTGGTATGATGTTTGAATCTGAATTTACTTGGGTTGGGGGTCCACAACAATTCTGAGTGTCTAACCCAGGCTATGGGGAGGCTTTAGAATCACTCCATGATGTCTCATAAATGGGTTCTAGTAAAAGATTTAGAATATCTGCATGTTGCTCAATGAGATATAGGTGTATCTCCTAGAGTGATGGATTTGCAAAGCTATGTAAACCCTCTGTTATATGTAATTCGCAAACTTCATTAAATTTTGGTAAGAGGGTCTCCTAGGTTGAACCATTTCTTAATTGAGTAAGAAGTAGTTTAACATGGTTCATAATGAATTTTGTTGTTTCTGGGACATTAACCTGAATAATGCTAGCTGGATAATCTTCAAAAATATCTAAGGGCAACCTTAATCACTTTGTCTTTTATGATCATTTTGGGATTCAGGTTTCCTAATTGGTCTTCCTAGATATCCAGGTTGTAATTTCAAATTGGGTGGTGGAATTAAGATGTAGAATCAAACTCAAGATCAGAGTGGAGTTGATCAGATCAGAATAGAAATTCTTGAGAAGATCTAATGAGGTCTCTTAGGTTAGAAACCTAATGACCTTGTGTATGTTCTCTATAGAAAAGATGAAGTACTAGATATTATTTGGACCCAATCAAGGCACCCAAAGATTTTTGGATGACTAAGGCTGTTTCGAGGTGGATGATACCTCTGAATCAAAAATCCACACACCCGAGAAAAACCTGGTTAGCTAGAAAGGGAGAGCCTCACAAAGACCCCTACATGGTAGAGTGTCCCAATAGGTTACAGGGTTTCCCCCACCTGACCTTGTCAATGTAGTTCCAAAGAGACCAAAATGTATGAACTTAAGACCTTGATAAATGCTAGTTTATCATCATTCTTATGCATTAAACCAAACCAAGCACTTAGGATTTTTCTCCCCAGACAATTTTTTGGGTTGAATTTAGGCATAAATAATGTTAGGCATGCATCTTACTTTTTATTGAGTTTTTGATGTGTTTCTTGGAGTGTTAGGGTTAAATAGATTGACAGATCCCTAAAACCCTAACACTCTTGAAGGCAACTAGTGAAGAGGAAGCTCAATTAGGCTAGGACTCAGCTAATTCCAACTCATCATGGCTGGATACCAGCACCTTTGGATTAGTGTTATCTCCATTCAGCTCATCTTAGCTGAATTGCAGCTCAGGACAACTCATCTCAGCTCAACCCGGCTCTGAGTAACTCATCTCAACTCAAGCCAGCTCTGATCTAGCTCAACTTAGTTGAGTCTAACCCATCTCAGCTCCCATCAGTTCACAGGGAACTCTATCTAGCTCAACTGAGTTGACAGCAGTTCATCACAACTCAGGCCCTGCTCAATCCAACTCCACCCAACTCATGGCAGCTGGACTCCATGCTAGCTGAGCTACTGCATGTCAACTAGTACCATAACTAGCTCTAGTGTTCTCATTTGAGGCAGTTCCAGCTCAACCTAGCTCCAGCTTGGTTGAGGCCAGCTCAACTTAGCTCAAGTACCCAAGCCTAGCTACTAGCATAAGAACTAGATACCTTAGCTTGGTAGTTGAGCTCCCTATGAAGCTGCCTCAGCAGGTTCAGGTCCAAGTACAAGAGCCACTAGCTTTAGATTATCTTCTCCAGCACCTCCATCTTGAAACCCTAGCTCCACCACCTCTACTCTACTAGTTAAGCTAGCTTAGCTAGATTAGCTAAGTTCAAAACTAGCTCCACTTCCATGGCCATCCATCTAAACCCTAACCTAAATTCCCCTAACCACTACTCCAAGTCCACCACCTAAACTAGCTAACTAGTCCACTCGTAGTTGGCACCACTAACCCTCATGACTCTTCACACCACCACCATCAAAGGCCACCTAATTTTCCCTCCAAAACCACCCATAACCACCACCTTAACCCAGTTCAAGTTGGCGCCAAATGAGCCTCCACATCCCTTCAATGTGGTGCTAGCTTGAAGCCCATCATCGACCCTACACAACCCCATTAAACTATCTCCACCATCCATATAGTGGTGACACCTTTAACCCTCTTACACTTGGTGCCAACTCCACTTAACCCACCATAACTACCCCCTACATATCCCTACACTTGGAGCCAATTACCCTCAACCATCCACCACATAACCACCACCTTATAAGGCCAACCCTACCCTACACCTACCCACCTTCTAGAACCTTTGAGTTGGCACCACCTAACCAACACTTAACCACAACCATTTTGGCGCCAACTCAATGTAACCTACTCCTAAACACCTTCTCATATGGTGCCAAATAAAACCCACCATAGATTCCAACGACCACTACCTGCAACTCCATCTCAACCCTACAACACACTAACCTAAACCTAACCCAAGCTCTGACCGAGGGTTGGCGCCAACCATCAAGCACCCATCCATTTTGGCGTTACCCCTCTCAACCCTAGGATCCTATAACCACCCTCTACAACCGATCCTAGCCCACCATCCATTAACTTCCCCTACCCCATCACCACTTATATATAAACCCCTACCACCACCATTAAGGATCACCTTTGGCTACATATTTTCTACTTATACTTCCACCTACATAGAAGGCCAAGAGAAGAAGAAGAAGAAGAAGAAGATTAAGGGGACACTCTATCCCCTTGGTGCCTTCCCCTCTTCTCTTCTCTCTTGAGCCCACACCAGCCAAGGGAAGAGGCCAGGCATTGGAAGGAGACCAAGGGTACAGGCATACCCTAGGGGAATGATTTGAGCATGATACACAGCCACTCTTGGAGGAGGAATTAAAGGTGGTCCATGCCACCTTTGGAGGAGATTTCGAAGGTGGAATTCCATCCACCATGGATTAGATGAAGCACGCCCTCCCGTAGGCTTACCAGGAGACCACACCATTGGAGGAGCTTTGCAAGAGAAAGGAGCTCTTTTTGATTATGGGAGCAGCTACAGTTGGAGTAAGAGCATCTCTTCTTCACCATTAAGAGGATTAGTGTTTTGCATTCTCTTTATTTCTTCTTATTTTCTGGTAGTAGAAACATTCCTCTACTAGGTTTTTTGTAAAGCATTTTTTTCCATCAATTGAAGTTGCCTTTTTCCCAATTTGTCTTTGTTGCAATTGTTGTTACTTCCCCTTTAGTATATTTTCACTCTTTCTTTCTAAATGCCCTAGGCTTCCACATGCCTAGGGTGAGCTTAGAAAGAAATCAATTCTTGCCACTTAGATTTTACCTATTAGGTGTTAGTCTTTTCCGCAATCAAAACCACACCACCTTGTTATTAAAAAATTCAAAAGAAAAATTATATATTCAAAAATTAAAAAGAAAGTTGATTTCAATTTTTAAGTAAGTGATTAGATTTTTGCAAACATCGCCTCCTTGCACAACCGTAGATACTCTCCCTATCTAGGTTTATAAAATTCAAAAGCGTTTGCAAATTCGCGTGTTATGACGATTTGAAAATCTTAATTACAAATCACATGTATTTTCACGACACATTTTGGTGCCATTGTCGAGGAGGCACGGCTTTGCTTTATCATCTTTCTCTTGCTTGTAGTGGATCTCATCCCTTTATCTCTCTTCTCTCTTTTGTGTGCAGGAACTATAGTAGGAAAGCAGGAATTTGGAAGTAAGAGCTCAAAGTTTTTTTTCTTCTAACAATTTCAGGTTGGTTTCTCTTTCCATGTCACATAAACCTTCAAAAAACTACCAAATATACATTAAACTTGGATTTCAGGATCTTAAACATTAAAATTAGGTAGAGTGGTGCCATTTAAAATTCATTGTTTGCTTTACTGCTCCATTAAACAACACTTTACCCTAAGTGCGGGTGCTCAAATTTTTAGGTCAAGACTTTTGTTCAGAAGTTTAAAATCAATTCCTAGCACCACAAGCCTCCTAAAATCTTGAAATTTCACCCAGTGATTTCAATTCAAGCAAGGAACATTTTGCTACTGTCTATGAATTTTAGGAATTTTTAAACTCATTCAATTTATGTGAAATTTAGCTTTCTGGAATCCTTGAAAAATTCTACACATCATATAAATTTATAAAATTTTCTGTGTTCAGTGGTGGTTCTAAAAGGTCCAAAATATTCTTGGGTATCATTTATGGACTTTGACACTAGCATAAAGAAAAATATGTAAAAATATCAAACAAATTCCTAAAATCCTAAACAAATATTTTTTTGATTCCTTGTTTGATTTACCATATATTAGTGGTTTTTTTGCCTTGTTTGGACTACTACTTTAAAAGAAAAATCTTGAAGCAATTCACTGGTAGTTAACTTTTCTGTTTTAGGGCCAAATTTAATTAGGATTTCTTTCTTTCTTAGTCCCACAATATAAAGGAAATATAACATCACGAACACAACCTATTTTTCCATTTTTTGTGGAATATCAAACTTCTTTGAATACTTAAAGTGAAAGATCCCAAAATGCGCTCAGCTAAATCAAATTCTAAAAGCAGAAAAAAAAAACAAAAATTATGTGACAACTTGATTACTAATTGGAATTACCTTCCAATTCTTGCATACACCATAAAAATTGAAATAGTAGGGCAATACCCCAATCAACACTCTCCACATTCCACGTGCACTATAGTTGCCTAGACCTAATTAAAAATTGTAGCAATTTGAACCGTAGGGATTCATCAACTTAGGCTTGCTATATAGGTCTTACGTTTTCCCTAGTTAATACCAATTCTATCATCTATTTCTGGTGTCAGGCTAAGGGGCCATGTCAGACAACCCGTGGGTTTGCACAAGCCCCAGGGGCTTTCCCTTGGAAATGCTTGGGCCCAAACCTCTCCTTATGCAACTCAGCCAAATTTATTGGTAGAACGGGTATTCACTATTGATTTCTTATTTCCTAAGTAGATCAAGTCTTAGGCTATTCTTTTAGGGAGTCACATTTAAGTTAGGTGTAGAATTTTTGTTGTTTGAATTGCACACTTTCTCCCATCTCTCCCTCTTCTCCTCCCCTCCAATTCTTCCAAAAAAGGTGCATGCACAGGCAAAGGTCCCAGAACACACAACTTGAGGGTCCATCTGATTCCCCCCCCCACCCAAAAATCTTTGTTTTCTTCTTCTTCCTCTTCTAACAATATGGAAAACCTGGGAAACCGACAAAAAAATTTTGCTTCCACCTCTAACCAGTCAGCCGACCCACAAGCTGACTTCCCCATCCCTAACTTCCCTAATCTGAAGCAACTAGAAAATCCTACAGGGCCAGGTGGCCCTCAAATCCAAACTCAAAATATAAACCCCTTTGCCTTTATGGTCGACCATTTGGTTCGACTACAACAAAACCAAGAAAATTTGGCTAGGACTGTGACAAACCTAGCCAACCAAGGGCAAAACCCACCACCCTGTCAGCAGCCTGTCGTTCCTCTTAAGGATTTTTACAATCCTTCCAACTATGAGGAATGACCTGGGGTGGTCACACCATAAGGGTATTTTGAGATCAAACCAGCTATTCTGAACCTAATCAACCATTTCCATGGTCTTCTGAGAGAGGGCCCTTTTTGTCATCTCGAGGAATTAACTGTCCTCGCTCAAACCACTCGTTCCCACAATGTGCAAAAAGATGTGTGATTAATGAGAATTTTTCTTCTCTCTTTAAAAGATAAAGCTTTACATTGGTTTAGAATGGTTGGATGCCCTATCACCACCTGGCCCCAATTAAAGAGTGCTATTCTTTAGAAAAAAATTTCGTTTGGTCAAACTAATGCTTTAAGAAGATCCATAACGACCTTTAAATAAAAAATTGGTGAACCCCTCCATGAATCATGGGAAAGATTCCAAAAACTTTTAAGAAGTTGTCCCCACCATGAAATTCCATAATGGCAATTAGTGTAGATCTTCTATCATGGATTAAAAGATCAATTGAAGAGATTTGTGGATGCCTCATGGGGGCTAATTTCCTTAATAAAGATGATAAAAGTGCCTACCTCCTTTTTGAACAGATGAGTGAAAACTCATTTAATATGAGTTCAATGGACAATTTCGATAGAACTCAAAACCATTGACATGGAGTCAATGAAATTGATTCCAAACCACCTCTGTTCTAGTGACTAAGGATGATCTATATATGTTAGCTCAACGACTAGACCAGATGCAAATTCAACAGAAAAGGATGGAAGAAGCTCACTCACAAACATGCTCCACACCTTAATTCCCCACAGTTCAACTCTCCACACACTAACGCTCCACAACTTCTCCGAAGGGAAAATCTACAGAACATTGATGCGACACTTGCTCGATAGTAGTTTTCTACTGATTTTACACAAGATTTGACTAGGAATTTTGATTATCTGAATCAGAATATTCTTGATCCCACCATGGAAAATATTTATGCTCTCCAAGAGCAATTTAGAAACCCCTCCAACACTTACAATCAATACTGAAGGACCAACCCGAATCACTACTAAAAAGCCCCGAACTCGATTCTGTTTCCCAAACAAAATAAATTTGGGAATTATGGGCAATCTACATATCAACCTATACCATCCTAGGAAGATATTAATATCTACGTTATGAAGACTCTGCAAGGTATGTAGAATCAAATGACAGAAGTAACCCGTATGATAACTAACTTATAACATCAAGTTAAGGTTACTCATGAACATCGACCTACTTGGAATTTACCTTCCCAAACTATGCGCAACCCAAATAATCAAAGGAATCAGTTCCAAGGTGGATATCCCAGTCAACCCATCCACCTAGCACCTCAACATCCCTCGAGTTTATTAACAGTCAGGCTTCCTATCCGAATCCTAGAAACAACCATACTGCAAATGCAATTACTTTGAGGAATGGGAAAATTACTCAAGATCCCTGCTTGTTAAAGAAACCCATTTTAATGAAAAATAGATCAACTCTTCTCCCTCTTCGTCTAACCCTATTCTTGAACCTAATAATGGCAAGCAGGAAAACCCTGCACCTTTTCCACAAGCCCTTCACTCTTCACACACCAAAAAGAAGAAATACGAGCCCACTGATAAGGAATTAATATCCCTCTCTTAGACACCATAAAATATATTCTTGCCTATGCAAAATTTTTAAAAGATTTGTGTACTCCCAAAAGGTAGCCCCGAAACCTAAGAAAGATAATCCTTCCAAAGACAGTTAGATCAATTGTGCAGAGCAAACTGCCTCTTAAGAAGAAAGATCCAGGTGCACCCCCGATTGAAGTTGTCATTAATGACACTTCTTTTAATCGTGCTTTACTGGATCTTGGTGCCTTGATTAATCTTATCCCCACAGTTATTTTTAAGGAATTTAAGATCGGAGAATTAAAGCTTCTTGAGCTTACTCTTCAATTAGCACACCGATCTACAATTAAACCAAGGGGAAATGTTGGGAATGTTCTTATCCGAGTCATCAATTTTCTATTTGCAGTAGAAGTTTTAGTCCTGGACATAGAGGTACTGGAAGCTGTAATGTTTGCCCTGATAATTCTTGGAAGACCATTCTTAGTCACTGCCCACGGTAATATTGATTGTGATTCTGGAAAGATGAAGATCATGTATGGTGATGAATCTATTACCCTTGATACTTTCCAAGCATCTAAGCTATTCCAAGAACCTGATTTCTTTAATGATTAGGAATCAGAAATGGAAAATATAGTGGAGGAAACTTTGCAGATTTCACACTTAGGTTCTTGTTTTGCCATTAACATGGTTCCTGAACAATCCACTTCATCCCACCCTCCTACCCTAACCACACATTCTTCAGCTAACACTTTAGCTGACCCCTTCACTCTCGCTTCACCACTAACTCCTAAAGTAGAAATTCCTTCAGAGCCGAGCCCACAACTGGAGTTTAAACCCTTGCCTGACTCCCTTAAATATGTTTTCTAGGTCCAAATCAGACCCTACCCCTGATCATAAATTCTAGACTTACTAGGGTACAAGAGGAAAAGCTTCTCCAAGTTTTAAGTAAAAATTGAAAAGTTATTGGCTAGACCCTTTCTAGCCTTAAGGGTATTCATCCATCCTATTGCACTCATCGCATCTATCTTGAGGACGACTCTCGCCTCTCCTACCAATCACAAAGGCACCTTAACTTTACTATCCAGGAGGTGGTAAAAAAGGTGATTATAAAGTGGCTTGATGTTGATATCATCTACCCCATTTTTGACAGCTCCTGGGTTAATCCCAGTCAAGTGGTTCCTAAAAAGGTTGGACTAATAGTTGTCCCGAATGAAAGTGGGGAAAACATAGCCACTATGACCACTTCTTCTAGGCACATGTGCATTGATTACAAAAAATTAAACACCGCCACCAAGAAGGACCATTTTCCACTCCCTTTTATTGATCAAATCTTGGAGCGGTTAGCCAGATGAGAATACTATTATTTTCTTTATGGGTACTCCAGTTATAATCAACTAGCAGTCCACCCTGAGGGCCAAGACAAAACTACGTTCACCTACCCCTTCGAAACCTTTCCTTTCCAAAGAATGCCCTTCAATCTCTGCCATGCACTGGAGACTTTTCAAATGTGTATGCTTGCAGTATTTTCGGACTTGGTAGGTTAATGTTTGGAAGTCTTTTTGGATGACTTCTCTATTTTTGGAGAATCTTTTGACCTTTGTCTTTGGAATCTTGAAAGAACCCTCCAAAAATGCATAGAAGTTAATCTCGTCCTCAGTTGGGAAAAAAGTCTTCTCTTGGTCCAGGAAGGTATTGTCCTGGGCCATGTTATTTCTAAAAAAGGAATTGCGGTAGATCAAGCTAAAACTGATGCCATCTCTATGCTCCCACCGCCCACTACTATGAAGCAGATTCTCTCCTTTTCAGGGCATGTGGGTTTCCACCATCGTTTCATTAAAAATTTTTCCCATGTCTCCAAGCCCTTAAGACAATTACTTACTAAAGACCAGCCATTCGATTTCAATGATAAATGCTTGGAGAATTTTTTGAGGTTGCAGAAGGATGTTACCGAGGCACCAATTTTACAGGGACCTAATTGGAATTGTCTTTTTGAACTTATGACTGATGCCTCGGATTTTGCTCTGGGGGCTATTCTAGGGCAAAGAATTGACAAGAAGCCCGTTGTGATCTACTATGCTAGCAAAACTATTGATGATGCACAACGGATTTACACGGTTACTGAAAAAGAGCTTCTTGCCATTGTATTTGCCCTAGAAAACTTTAGATCTTGTCCTTTGGGGTCACATTTCACTGTATATACCGATCACTCAGCACTTAAATATTTGTTGACAAAAGAAGATGCAATGCCCCGCCTTATCCATTGGATCCTGCTGCTCTAGGAATTTGACCTGGAAATCAGGGATAAGACAGGATCACAAAATGTTGTGGCCGATCATCTCTCTCATCTTATGATGAATGACATGATGACCCCCCTGATCAATTCCCTGATGAAAGCATTTTAGCTACCAATACCCTCCCTTGTTTTGTACCCATTTCAAACTATTTAGCAATTGAACGAATCCCCCCTGATTGGCCAAAAACCAAAAGGGATAAGTTCTTTGCTGATATTAAATACTATTTTTGAGAGGAGCCTGACCTTTTCGGCATTTGTGCCGATCAGGTCATTAGACGATGTGTCCTTGATTCATAAATCCATGATATTCTGACACATTGTCATTCAATGGCCTATGGCGAACATTTTTCGAGCAAAAAAACTATAGCTAAGATCCTTAATTCTGGATTCTTTTGGCCCAGCTTGCACAAAGATGCTCATTCTTTTATTCAGTCCTGTGTGCGTTGCCAAAGCATCGGGAACATGACTCAGAAGGATATGATGCCCCTTAATCCAAATCTAGAGGTTGAAATTTTTTATATATGGGGCATTGACTTCATGGGACCGTTCATCAACTCTGGTGGATATTTGTATAGACTAGTCGCAGTTGACTATGTTTCTAAATGGATTGAAGCAATACCCACCTGCACCACGGATCACTACGTGGATGTCAAATTTATTAAGAAAAATATTTTCTCAAGATTCGGCAATCCAAAGGCCATTATCAGTGATGGAGGCTCACACTTCACTCACTCACAATTCTGTCACTTCTTTCTAAATATGGGGTTAATCACAAAATTTCCTCACCTTATCGCCCCTAAATAAATGGCCAAGCAGAAGTTTCTAACTAGGAAATCAAAAATAATTTACAAAAGATGGTTTGGCTCGATCGTAAAGACTGGTCCACCAAGTTGGACAATACTTTATGGGCCTACCGTACTACCTTCAAAACCCTACTCTGCATGTCTCCCTTTCATCTGATTTTTGGGAAGGCATGCCATCTCTTGGTAGAACATGAACATAGGGCTTTCTAGGAATGAAGTAATTAAATATGGATTTATTTGACACCAGTATCCATAGAAAATTATAATTGACCAAACTAGAAGAATTACGTAATGACAAATGCATTGTTCAGAAACATTTTGACGTCAATCTACGCATTTGGGTTTTTGATGCAAGATTATGTATTTTTCCTGCAGAGCTAAAATCAAAATGAACCGGCCCCTTTATTGTCCTAAAAACTTATCCTTACGTTGCTGTTGATCTTTTTGATCCCAAAACTAATATGAGTTTTCAACTCAATGACCAACGTTTAAAGCCTTATTTTCATCATGCTCCGAATCTTCCTCCAGAATCTTTTGATTTAACCAAATCGACCACAGTTGATCACTGATGCACACTACGTCCTACTGAATGGCATAAAAGATAGCACTGGATGGGAGGTAACTCATCATTTTCCCTACTTTCCTTTTTCTTTATTTTCCTCAAGTTCTGACTTTCCTAAATCTGACTACCTTTTACTTTGGTAACACCTTTTCCCCTCCTAATGCATGTGGACTGATGATGGCAGATTCGCTTGCAAATGGGATTGGATTTGGAAAACTCATCGTCGTAGTTCGATTTGTGAGAAAATCTATCAATCAGATAAAATATATAACCAAAACTTGAAAAGTGAGTCCTGGGTCAAACACGGGAAGGCAAATGTTTGGTTTTGAAACCCACATTTGGCTTGTTTTTGTCATTTTTGCCTTATCTATTTTTTTTTTTGGTATTTTTAGCAAGCAAGAGATTAGGTTGATGAATTCTTATCTAACTAATCTACCTGCAAAATATAAGAGAGAGAGCGACAATCACATATATCTCAACAAGTGTTTCTACAACTATGAAAGTGGGAAAAACTACTTTAGAAAGCTATAAAGATAGATGAAGATGAGAAGAATCCCCCTCAATGGTTGCTCGGAGGATGACTCGCTCTGATGTCGCCTGGAGGAATGTGGTGTGGAGTGGGATGAACGAGGACGAAGTCGGAGGATGGAGGGTGGGGTAGGACGATGTCATGGAAAGGATCTTCCCCCCGAAGGGATGTAAGAAGATGGCCATGGGATGCTCCATGAGAAAAACCAAAGAGCGTTGCCTCCCCAGCCACAGTGCTAAAATGATTACGGTGAATTCACACAAGGAATGGCTCGGATTTTGGAAAACCCATCGTCGTAGGTTGATTCGCGAGAAAATCCATCGATCAGATAAAATTTATAGCTGAAACTCAAAATGTGAGTCCCAGGTCGAACAAGGGGAGGTGTTCGGCACGTGATCACGATCAAAAGTTGTTTAGTTGTAGTATATCACAAAAACATGATGACAAATAATATTTATAAAACTGGTGAGCATCAAGTTGTTCACAGGGAGGCAATCTCGATTTTTAATGGAAGCTTTTCAATGAAACTAGTTCTAACAAGATATCTATCTATGTATATATGTATAGAGACACATCAAGTATTCATAAGATCAGATTTTATTACATTGATAAAGAGTTTTTTCATAATAGAAATTGCTATGCAAAAAGTAAAGATAGATAGAGGAAAGGAGAGAGAGAGATAGAAGAAAGTGGTAGAGAAACGACGCCACTTGCGGGATGCTTGTGCAAGATGCGACAGCACGTCAAATCCAGAGCACCAGGACGAAGTTGGAGCGGAGTTGCAAAGGGACAGAGAGTTGCAGAGAAGATAGAATATGTCTGGTGTTGATGGAAGGGAGAGGTTCTAAGTGGATGCCTTCAACTGGGGGTCTTGGGCCTTCTTTTATAGCTTTTATGGAAGGCAAAAAGGGTATTTCAACACTTAATCATGTGCAACAACCCTTGGATAATCAGATCCATTGATCGGGAGATCAACGTCTCTGATTTGGCCTAAAAATAGCCCTCAAAAGGCCTTCTATGCTCGGATTCGTTCTGGTGGCAACACGTCGCACGCCGTGCGTCGTCGGATGATGATCGCACGTCTTTAGATCCCCCTCGCCTGCACCTTCATCTTTTCCCTCTCGCTGCTCAAACCTTAATCCCGCCTCAACATCAGCTGTTTGATCTTTTGATTGGATGGCTTAACGCATGCGTCTCGCTACGTACATTTGAAAAATGCGTGGGATCGCGCATTATACGCACGTTCGGCCATGGCGCGCTTTGATCGTGCCCCGTGGCCTCACAAACACACCATCACGCCTGCATATGGCCGCGCGCAACTGCTTCAATTTCACATAGCAGATAGGCTCGATCTCGCATGCTGCACCAACACGCACGTGCATGAGGCAACACGTTGTGCAAAGCTCTTGTTATACATTTGCGTTTGTTTCTCTTTATTTTGACAGGCCTGGGCGGGCGATGTGGCATGCTCGTGGCCGTTGGATGAAGATCCAACAGCCCACAGCGTGCGGTGCAGCCTTCATAGATGGGGCGGTGGTGAGGCCTAAATCTTCTTAGTCCCTAGCAAATTCAAGACAAAATGCAAAGTAGTCCTACATAACAAATTTCTATCAAGAGTTTGACTAGAGATTTATGTCTTTTGTTTTCATCTAACATTTAGTAATCCAGATAATCATGAATGTGTTTTGCTGTAGTCTATGCAGCGGATAAAAGTCAAAGCCAATCTTCATCTAAAGCTCGTACTTGACCCATAGTAAAAATCTTATTGGGATAGGCAAACTTCTTCCTTTGGGGTTATGAAGTAATCTGTGAATTCAGCCCGAGATATTGGGTCAGGTAGAAGATTTTTGAGTCAAGTGGATTTATTTTTGGTGGGTCACACTCATCTGGTGCTACATATAGACTAGTACTTTAGAACATAGATTTCTAGATTATTAAATAATTCAACTTAGAGAGAGGCAGAGAAACTATGCTCTCTTTAGTTCCTTTGTATGCATTTTCTCTCTTTGTTTCTCTCTTATTTTCTTTTCTTCCTTTCTGAGCTCACAATCTCACCAGATTTATTAGTTTATTTGGTGGTCTCTCCTGGCACTAAAACTTTGATTAGGTTCTGATAACTTTACAACTAAGTCAGCATTCCTCAGCCCGAATTCAGGTGGCCAGAAATACAAAAAAGTAGGTCAAGGCTATTTTTCGTGGATCGCGAGGGTGATCGGTGTTGTTGCCTCAATACACTTGAAATAAACTCTAAAAACACTTATAAAGTCCTTTAATTACCCCTAATTAACTAGTCTTCCTAGTTAATTAGCTAAAAATATGTTAAATATGGGTTAATTATTAAATAAGGGATAAATAGTAAAGGATCTTAAAATAAGTTTAAAATGCTATATTATAATCCAATTAGTATTATTAATAATTTAATTAATAATTGGACTCGAAATATTATCAATAATTCATCTAATTAATGTGTTAACTAACTTAAGTATAATTTATACCTAAGTATGTAATAACTTAAGTAACATTACTTAATTAAATAAATTAATTTACAAAGGTCAAAATGTAAATTCAAGGTCAAAATATAATAATTTTCTTATTTATAATCATATATAAAAAGTTGAAAAAGATTTAAATTAAAATAAATCTTTAGAACCTGAGTTTACATTTTAGTCCTTAAATTTTATTTCAATCAGGTCCTTATTTTCCACTTAGGTCCTTAGGTTTCACTACGAACAAGTCTTTGGACTTCTTTTCTTCTTCAACTGTCTGGACGGCTGACGACTGAAGGTGCATCCAATGCCTGATCACAGCCAATCTGACGTCATCCCTTCTTCTCTGAGCTCTTGGAGCTTACGCTCACCATCCCCTTCTCATCCACCAGTTTGGATGATACCAAAATCCTATTTTAGGGTTGGAGATAACCTCACCGGCGTCGGAGAAGACGCCGATGGTTAGTATCCTCCTAGCCACTTCTCCATCCAGATTCCACCTCCTTCTCAGTTGCCGTCAACTATAAATAGCCCTTCACACCCTCGATTTCCAATAAGTTGGCTCCCTTCCCTTTTCTTCATTGAAGCTGACTTCGATAGGCTATTCTCTCCAAAACTCTGGTGAATTTCCTCTGCCTCATCCAACTTCCTCCATTCATCTTCAATAGCTCTGGATCTCCGTCGAAGTCAGCTACGTTTTAACAAGTGCTTACTAGGAGCTCTCCTCTACTTCACCTCACAACCGCCTGCCAGAGATCTTTCGAACACCCTCTGATTTCCTCCTCCATTATGAGCCGTTGATGGAGATCCTCTATCCCCTTCATCCATGTAATAGTAGACTAGGTAGGTAGATTTGTTAAGTTAGTTAGTTAGGTAGGTTAGGTAGCTGTAATGTTAGAATTAGCACTCGTCTTTCTCAACTCCGGTGAGCTCCTTAAGCTTGTCAGGAGGGAACATTTTGTCATTTTAAGTCACTGTTCACCTTCTTACACTTTCCATGAACATTTTGATAATAATTAATTACTGAATTGATTGCTTAATCTCCTAAACCATCTCCACCAACTACTTCTGCTGTCCATGGCAGTAGTAGTTGAGCTATTTTCCACCTTCACTGGGTCCTCCACCATCTATCCATCGTCTAAGGACCCTAAACTTCACTTTAATTTGAGTAATTACCATCTATAATGTAAATGCACAATTTTAATTAAGCTCCTGAGCTCGCTATCTATGGCAGCTCAGGAGTAGTTGAATCATTAATTATATATATATAGTATTGCAATTATCTGTTGACTTATTTTCTCCACTCAATTGAGTAGGAAAACAAGTCCTGAGCCTAATCCAACTCAGATTCTTTATAAAATGAATTCACTGTTAAATCTTTACTTTAATGAACAATTGAAGGAATTTACTTGTTCTTAAGGTTCCTTATGACCTCAGGAAGCCTTATAAATCTTTAATGGCAAAATCTCTCATTCTGTACAAAATTTCACCTTTTTCTGGACTCACCAGAGCTCCGACAAGCTCCGATGTGTCAAAATAAGTTCTTTAGCCTATTAAGCTTGGTGTGAAGCTCCAGAACTATTAAATGAGAATTACTTATTATGCTGAGGTATTTTAATTGAGATTTTAGTGTCTGGAGCTTATGATAGGTATTCATCTTCTCCAGCTTCAGTAGAGCTGGAGAAGTCTGACAGTTAGGTTAAAGTTGCATTTAGGAGGTCTAGAAGCACCATTTCTATACCCTGAGTTCACTTCCATGATTAAACCACTGTAACAACCTTTAGTTTATCCTAATGAACAAACACCTTTTGAATCTCAGGCGATGAGCCTAAAACCCTAGAAACCTTAGTTGAAAAGGGTCTGAACTTGTTCCTGAGATTGTAGAGATGTTGTTTAAGGTGTTAATTCCTTGTGAAAAGGTTTAACTTAGAAAGTCAAAATTCAAGGTTCTACAGTCAAACTTGAGTTTGATTCTTTGATTCTGGATTCAATCTAACAAATTAAGGAGTTCAAATTATTTCTGAGAAGATTGTGAATGATTTAGAAGAGATTTGAGTGAGCTCTGATGGACTTTGATTTAGAATTCGAATTCTGTTCAGTTTGGGTTATTTTTGAACCCAAACTGATGACAGTAGTTGTTTGATGAGATTTGAATGCAAACTCTACTTAGATGGATTTGTAACAACCTCAATAAGTTGTTTAATCTGATTAATTAGGTCTTCTGTTGTCTGTTAGGACTTTTCAGAGTTTGAAACTTAGTTCTGAAGCTTCCAGAGAAGCTTTGAGCTTCTGCACCTTTCCCGAAGCTTCTAAGAGCTCAAAACCTCCACTAGCAACTGCGGAATTCATCGCCTAATCCTTTAACACTTCATCTGGAAGTTTAAGTCCAGAATGTGGACTTAGAACTGAAACTTCACTTTCCAGGCCATTTTAACTATTAAAAGCACAGAACCTTTGCTCGTCAAATCGAAGGGCTTAACTTCCCCTTTGAATTAAATTGACACTACAATCCTGCAGAGTAACTCAAGAGCTTTCCAACAAGCTTTTATTCACTTGGAATAGAGCCCTGAGCTAGGAGAAATCATTGCTTGAAGTTCGGTCTGGGAGGAGGTAACTTAGTCCCACCTTGGAAATATCTGAGCGGCCGGTTGGGAATAAAATGATTTTGTGATATACGCTCCTCAGTCGACAGCGCATAGCACATGATTACAAACGAGCATATGGGTGTGTGTGTGGGCGCGTATGTGCTTGGGTGTGTGTGCACCTGAGGGCGTGCGAGTGTGGACCCGTGAGGGCGTAAGCATGGGCTTGGGAGGCTGTGAGACAGATTGGCACGAGACTATGAACCGAAAATAAACTGAGGCTTAATGAAACAGGCTTGGACCTAGTAGGGTTTGGTCCCATCCTAATAGGGGTGCTATGCACCCCCGATCAGTCCAAGCTGCCAATAAAAAAAACCTACTTTTTGGTTAAAAAGAGAAGAAAATCCTATTTAGTTCAGAAAAGAAAGAAGGTCTGAAAGCTCAGAAGGAAGAAATGCGAAGGAAAGATGCTAAGGAAGAGAAGGAAGAGAGAGTTCATAGAAGAGAAAAGAAGATTAGCAGGCACTGAAGAGAAAAGGCAGAGAAGGAAAAGAAAGAAAAGAAAGAGAGCTCGAGAAAGATAAGGAAAAGATTAAGAAGAAGAATAAGAAATAAATAAAAAGAAAAGAGAAAGAATGAGAAAGGTAAAAGAAGAAGAAGAAAAAGGGAGAGGCTGAAGATACAAAGAGAAAAGAAGAGAATGATTCAATTTCTTGCGTTATTTTTAATTCCTTTTGATTTTAATGTTGCAATAAGGCACATTTTGATTAGTAATACTCTCTATTAAATTAATCTCTTAGAAATAAAAAGAAATAAACAAGTTTACTTGTTGTTAAAGAAGATCATTTGTGTAAATGTGTTTTCTTATGGAATTTTGCATATTTTTTAAATTTGAAATCATTAAACAAAGTTCATGTTCTTAAAGTAAACTTAATTGTACTCCCCTATAAGTAGCTTAGATTAATTGTTGAATTCTAAATAAGCTATGCCTCCCAGTGAACGACCTGGACTCAACCAGCTAAAAGAAATAAAATCTAAAATGTTAGGTTAACTTGACCCTATACTACTCAACCGACACAAATTCAAGTTCAGCTAAGTTACTTTCTTCTACATGTAATTAAGTACAATTATCTTAATTAATTATGTTGAGGAGAGGATGCATCATTTTAATGGCACCGTTGATGGGGAGGTAATATTTTGCTCAATTTTAATTCACCAAAACATTCCCTTCCATTAGCTTTGTCTAATCAACATTTTAATGGCACCAAGGGAGGTATATTCGCTATTATTACTATTTTGTGTTTTGTTTTAACTAGTTTTGTTTTTGTTTTGTTTTCTGTCTTCTTTTCAGGTTTACCTCTGCGGGTAATCTCAGGAAAGAAGGCGGGTTTCCTTTGTTTAGTTTTCCATTATAAATACCATTGTAAGTATTCTTTCCTTAGTCTTTAGTTTTGTTTGAATTGTTGCATTTAGTTAAAAAAATTAAAAAATAAAAAAGTACATATCATTTTGACTAGCAGCAGCATGATATAAGCATACACTCTTAGGAGTGCATTTACCTGCTAGATTCTTTACGATCTAACTTAGGAAAATTTCTACAATTTTTCTCAGGAAAATACACTCCGGAAAATTTCTACTATGTTGAGGAGAGGACGCATCTGTGGTATAGGATCTGGATTGAAATCATGATTTAGAATTAAATCTGGTTTTGGGTCAGAGTAATAAGGATCTTCATAATGGTAGTTGATATAAAAAATCATGACTTCTCTAGGCTCTAGGTCATATGAGGACAAAGATGGAGTTGTGTTGAATTCATCAAAATCCTCACCAAATATTCTCTCTTCCTCATCCGAAGTCGTTTCTCCCTTTGATTCAAGCCATCCATTTGAACCAGTTGGCTTATAAGTTCTTCCCTAGTCCATTATGTGTTGAACTTCTTCTGGGGTAGTTTCTTGGTTGATGTCCCTAGAGTGTCCATTTTCTTTAACTCCATCGAAATTTAATAGCTCTTGTATTTCAGGGTGGATGTATTTAGGATTCTTAATATCATCATCTAATTCGTCATAAGTTAGTTGATGAGTCCATTTTAATAGACTATCGTTACGCCTAAGTTAACTCTATTCTTACATTTTATGTTTGTTAATAACCACATTAGGTCATAAAATGATTGCATGCATCATTACTTAAGTTTACATTTATTCTATTGCATTCTATAACTTATTATGTAATTATTTTATATTTCATGCAGGTCTCGCACACAGCGCACCCTATGCATCTCCTCCACTTAATCCACTCCATCAGGCTAATTTAAGAGTTAACAATTAATCGAGAAAGTGGGAGAGGAAGAGGATCAATTTTGCGAAAGACCAGGGGGTGAAATGAATTCCCCCTCCCTCAATAGCTGGCCGACCTCAACAAAGCCTCCCTCAACCTTCGGCTGGCCTCAACAAACCCAAAATAGCTGCTGACCAATTTTAGTAAGGGATTTGAAAATCCCTTGACTTGCATCGGGGAGGAGATAAAAGAGAGGATCTGAGGGGCTTGGCAAGAGACGACTGGAAAAGATCCTGTGTGCACCGTCAAGAAGGCATGCACTGTGGACCCCTTCACCATCTCCAACCAGCATGCACCTCCACTAGCAGCGGCGCTTTCATCTTCTCCCTTGTGCTGCAACCGTGCCTTTGTGCACAGCCGCAGGCCTTGTGCACACCTCCATCCTCTCCAGCCTGCCCCATCGCAGACACTGCAAGAGCGCGCCTTATCTTCTCCCACCGCATGCCCTGCAAGCGGGCATTCCATCTTCTCCCACCTCACGTGCATGCCCTACAAGCGCACCTCCAGCCTGCCCCACCGCACACCCGCAGACACCGCACATGCATGCCTGTCCGTCTCCTTCTTCCTCTGCTTCTCTGCAGCAACCAACGTACGCCACCGCCACAGCCTCCGCATGCCCTGCAAGCGTTTCTCCAGCCTGCCCAACCTCTCTATGCGTGGCACACCCCTCCGTGCAACCTCGCCGGCCACGCTTGCTGTAGCCGTGCCCTTGTGCGTGTGTAGCAGACCGCACGCCTTCAACCGGCCACTCCTCTCCCCCGGCGTCAAGCTTCCGGTTGACCACCACCGGCCACCTCCGGCTATGCCTCCACCACCATCACGATCACCTCTCTCCCATGCATCGTCACTAGGCCTCGATCTGCCAGCCACCAAGCCCTCACGCACGTAAAGGAGAGAGAGGAAGTTTCCTTTGCTTTTGCTGACATTAAAAATTAGATTGCATGCCATTGTCGCTGTAATATTGATTATTTTATTCAGGTAACATTGCATGGGTGCACTTATAATTTCGTGAATTTACTTAAGTTGTGTCATGTGCACCATTCAACATTGAAATTCAACTTAGATTTGCATGCAATTCAAGCTTACATGATATGCCACTAGACATGCATCATATACATACTTTTGGGAGCTTGATTCCTGATATGAAAATTACATAAATATCCTTGAAATTTTAATGAAATTGCAAGTTCCATTTAGAGTAGCATATTCACCAAATTGAAGTTGTGAAGGCGTCTACAAACATTATATTCCTCTACTCATGAATTTATTGGTCCTATTCCTCCCAGTGGATATGACATCCTTTTCATGGTTTAAATTGATATTTATTTTAATCTTTGATTGAGAGATTTCCACTACATAAATTATATTGGCACGTCATTCTATTGCTATTTTAATTAAGTAAAATCTGTCGATCAAATGGCACCGTTGCTGGGGAGGCAACAGGCACAATAGATTCAATTTAATCTTTTTGAGTATTCTGAGTTGCACAATTATCTGATCATTCTTTATCTTATTGTGTAAGGAATCTGACGGGGCGACAGGCGCAACAGAGCGGTGACATCAACCTTGAGCTAAGCCACACGAGGAAAAGACACAGAGACCTGGATCCTGCTTTCATAGGGGATTCTCTGTCGTCACCAATTTTATTTCTATCTTCTCGCCCTTGTAGTAATCAGGGTTGAATTTTTGGGTGTCTGTCCCTACATTCTTTAGCTACTAGGCTTTACATTTTTTTGCATGCGTGATTCCATTTTCTGCTTGCTTGCCTTTGAAACCAACAAAAGAAAATATCGAGCTGCCTGTTTAGGAGTTGCAAGCCCTTTGGTGCGTGCATTTAGGGGTGATTGAACAGCACATTCGATTTCATTGTTGCATTGCAAGCATATTGGCATGAAGATTGCTGGAGATAGGTACACCTTTCTAACTTTTGCATCCAGCTCCTGTTCATGCATTTGCCCTCAAATTGAAGACCACAAAGTTGATTGAATTTACTAATTCAATGGTCGCCTAACTAAAAGTGGGACTAATAATTAGATTCGACCTTAAAATCAATTCACATTTGATCTGATTCAAAGGGACTTGTGTGCGTTTTCAAAAATATTAAAAAAAAAGATTTGTGATGTGATGCACACTTCTGACACTGAGCACACACATTAGGCACCACACTAAGGCTCGATCCCTTAAGGCTATAGGCACCGATTACTTTTTCGGTGCAAACCCTCCTATCATGCTTTGTGGTGGTGATGGCACTATCTTTTGACCAAGTGTTTTGATACTTCATGGAGGGGGACACCCCTTAAAGGAACAAAAGAGTAGTTAAGGGGCACCGCATACTCATTGCCTCAAAGGAAGGGTTTACCCTACTTGCACCCCTTTGTTCGTCCTTGGAGTAACTTCTCACTTGATCACTTGGGGGTATCATCTAAGCAAAGTATAGGTCCTAGGGTACTCAAAGGTTGAATTAAGTTAAGTAATTGCAGTGAATAACTTGTTTAGCCATCAACCAATTCTACCTCTGCAAGAAATTCTACCTCCTCAACAAAGAAGGTTAAGATTTCAAGTCATCACCCCTCTTATACCACTTACGTGGGAACAGAGGGGTAAGCCTTGACCTTTTGAGTTATCTTTGGAGTGGAGTTTTCACTTTCTCAATAAATAAGAACTTGAATTGTGATTGATATTGTATGCTTGGTAGACGCTCACTTGAGGGTAGTCTAGTGTTTGATCCTAAGCCCAAGAGAATTCTTAGGAGAGCTCACCTACGAGAGAAAAGAGAAGGCATGGTTGATTAAGGAGCAAATCAACAAAGGACCCTGAGGGACTATTTTATTCCAACTAACCAACCCGCACAAGCACTGAGACGATTGGCAAGGGATAATCCACAAGAGCAGTACCATATCTTTGTTGCCCTCCTTTTATGGTACTACTAGGGAGGACCCCTACCGGCATTTGGAGGAATTCACTGAGGTCTATTCCACTGTGAAGCTCCAGGGATTTACTGATGAAGCCCTGATAAGGACTCTATTTCCATTCTCCGTAAAGGATAAGGCCAAGCACTGGTATCATACCCTTGATGCAAGGGTAAATGATTGGGCCACCCTTAAGGGAGAATTTTTGAAAAAGTATTTTCCTATGAGTAAGACCAGCCATTACAGAAGAGAGATTATGGGTTTTACTCAATAGGATGGGGAGCAATTTCATGAGACTTGGGTGTGCCTTAATGACATTCTTAGGTTATGCCCCCACCATCAGGTGCCAAGATGGCTATTGGTCAAAAGGTTCTATAACGGATTATCTGAAAGGCATGGGCAAACCATTGATGCAGCTTGTGTAGGAACCTTCATGACCAGAACTGAGGATGAGGCTTGGCCATTATTTGAAACATTAAGTGACAACTCCATACATTTATCCTCTGCCTATCAAGAAAGAATGCCATCAATCTTGCAGAGGAAGGTAGAGGCCCATGAATCCGGGTCTTCTTAGGATTTGGCTTATCAGATTCAATTAGTGAATAAAAACTTTGATAGGATTTTAGCGAACCCCTTCATGAACCCACGAGTAGCCTCTATCTTTCAGGCTTCAAGAGAATTCTCCATTTGCCAAAGCACAACGCACACCACTGCGGAGTGCCATCAGGAAAATCAATTCCCAGAGTTGATTTAGGCCGACTTGAATGCAGCACAACGTTTCTGTCCTCCTCCTTGCAATAACCCTTATTCCAATACCTATAATCTGGGGTGGCAGAACCCTCCAAACTTCTCTTGGAAGCAAGGTGATGCTTCTAACTCAGGGAATACAAGACCCTTACCTCCCCAACCCTTATATCAACCATCTTATGAAAACCCTCCTCAGAATAAGGCCTCTGAGATGGATGAACTTAAAGCCATGATGAAAGAGATGCAAGAGCATCGGAATATGGTCATCCAATCTCAGAATAAGATGATTACCGATATGCAATCCCATCTTACTGACACAATTAGGCAACATGATCCAGGGAATCTACGTAGCTCTTCTAAGGAGAACCATAAGGGCAACGGGTTCGTATTTAGGGAGTAGGCCCAAGCGGTGACCATGCTAAGGAGTGGAAAGAAGATTGACAAGCATGATAACACTCCTATGGTTACGTCTCAAAATTCCCCCTCTACACTTGACTCGACTTCCATCTCCACCGAGGAAGGGCCACACTGCTCTCCCTCACTCAAAATCACCCACAATGAGGATGTCATCCTTCCACCACCCCTCTCCCGCCATGACGACCCCTCTACCTAGAAGCTGAGGGTGCCCTATCCAGTAAGCCTATCTGCTCCTGGGGAATCTTCTATTGGCTCGCCTAGATTCAAGGATAGGATGGAGGAGATTATGGACACTTTAAGGCAAGTCCAAATTAGCTTACCTCTATCCGAAGCTATAAAACAGATCCTATCCTATGCCAAGTTTCTGAAGGACCTGTGCACCCAAAGCATCGATCTAGGAAACAGGTCCAAACCAATGTCAACTTGCCTAACTATGTTAGCTCGATTCTACAACATGGAACACCCCCCAAAATGAAAGAACTAGGGGCCCCGTATATTTTATTGGTTATAGGTAACCAATACATTGACGAGGCTCTACTCCATCTGGGTGCAGGGGTGATCATTTTACCAAGCTCTGTCGATGATCTTTTGGGAGGAGGCAAGTTAAAGGCTAGTCCAGTCATCCTCCAGGCCGTAGACAGATCACTTAAGACACCACGGGGATTGCTGGAGGATGTCCTTGTGCGAGTGGACTTCTTCTTCTTTGTTGATTTTCTGGTGCTTAATACTAACCCATCTAATAATCCCACAAAGCCATCCATTATTCTGGGGTGCCCCTTCTTGGCCATAGCCAATGCCTCTATCAATTGTAGATTAGGGGCACTTAAAATGGGCTTTGGGAACAAGAAGATCCGATTGAATGCTTTTGATACTTACAAGCAATCTAGATTTGAAGATTGTTCTCAGATTGAGGTCATTGATGAAATAATTGAAGAGACTACTCTAGCACTCCTATGTAGAGATCCCCTTCAAAAGGTCATATCTAAGGACCATCCTCCAATTATTAAAGAAGCTGAAAGGGAAATGCCCAAATTAGAAGAGTTGCTGGGATACACATAGTCTCTGTTCCCACCTTATACCGTGAAGGTAGATCAGCTACCTGAGGTGGGGACATCTCAACTTAAATCCTCAATCCAAAAGGCTCCTGAGTTGGAGTTAAAACCACTCCCGAGCACATTGAAATATGCTTTCCTTGGCCCTAATGACATGCTCCCCATTATTATCTCGTCTGCATTATCTGAATTGCAGGAGGGAGCTCTGCTTGAGTGTTTACAAAGGCACAAGGAAGCAGTTGCCTGGTCAATTACTGATATTAAGGGTGTTGATCCCTCTCTTTGCATGCATCATATATACACGGACGAGCTCGTGAAACCTTTCCAAGACATGTAAAGAAGGCTCAACCCAAATATGCAGGAGGTTGTTAAAAAGGAGATTCTGAAATGATTGGATGCAGGGATTATCTATCCCATTTCAGATAGTAAATGGGTCAGTCCTATTCATGTAGTACCCAAAACAGCAGGAACCACTGTGGGGGAGAATGACCAAGGAGAGCTGGTGACCACTAGACCCTCAACTTGTTGGAGGGTCTGCATTGATTACCGCCATTTGAAGACAGCTACCCAGAAAGACCATTTCCCCTTACCGTTTATCGATCAAATTTTGGAATGATTGGTGGGGAACAAGTACTCCTGTTTTCTTGACGGGTACTCTGGATATAATCAGATGGCCATTTTTCCTGACGATCAGGAGCGTACCACCTTCACGAGTCCGTATGGCACATTTGCATTCCACTGAATGCCATTCGGGTTATGTAATGCTCCTGCCACTTTCTAATGTTGTATGATGGCTATCTTTTCTGTTATGATCGATGAGTTCATTGAAATTTTCATGGATGACTTCTCCATTTATGGCTCGTCGTTTGACCTATGCCTTTCGCACCTTGATAAAGTCTTAACCCATTGCGAAGATGCAAAGCTAGTGCTTAGCTGGGAGAAAAGCCACTTTATGGTTTAGCAGGGCATTGTGTTAGGGCATATAGTTTCTAAGAGAGGATTAGAGGTGGATACCGCAAAAATTGATTCCATCTCTAAACTTCCATTACCCGCCAATGTTCGTCAAGTTAGATCTTTCCTTGGCCATGCTGGATTTTATTGGTGCTTCATTGGGGATTTCAATAAAATCTCTAAGCCACTCTACGACCTGTTAGCGAAGGATGTCTCCTATTTTGATGATAGATGTGGTGAGGCTTTCCAAGTCATGAAGAAAGCCCTTATTACCACATTGATTCTCCAAGCACCAGATTGGACCCTCTCGTTTGAGCTAATGTGCGATGCTTTTGATTTTGCAGTGGGAGTAGTCTTAGGTCAAAGGGTTGATGGCAAACCTCATGTGCTGCATTATGCCAACAAGACCCTTACGGATCCTTAGCAAAACTACATGGTCACTAAAAAGGAACTTCTTGCTGTAGTATTTGCTTTGGAAAAGTTTCGATCTTATCTTTTGGGATCCAAGGTTGCAGTGTTCACTGATCATTCTTCCTTAAAGCATCTTCTTGCTAAAAAGGACACTAAACCTCACCTAATTCGTTTGATTCTGCTACTCTACGAGTTTGACCAGGAAATTAAAGGTAAGAAAGGAGTTGAGAATGTGGTAGTAGATCATCTGTCTAGGATCCCTATTGAGGCATCAAACCCTACTGGCAGTATTCAAGAGACTTTCCCTGATGAGTCTCTGATGGTCGTGGAGGCTAAAACTCCTCAGTTTGCTGACATAGTGAACTATCTGGTCACGGGCATTACTTGCAGTACTTCGAACAAGCAGAAGCGAGTTAGGTTTCTTGCTAACGCTAAAATTTATCACTGGGAGGAACCCGAGCTTTTTAGAGTAGGCCCTGATGAGCTTTTTCGCCGTCGCATCCCTGATGAAGAACAAGGAAGTGTTCTGAGTTTCTGCCTTGACGTCCATTGTGGGGGACATTTTAGTGGGAAGAAGACTACCCATAAGTTCTTCAGTCTGGCTTTTGGTGGCCCACATTATTCCGAGATGCACATACGTATGTGGGTGCATGTCTTCGTTGCCAGCAGACGGGAACCATTGGAAAAATGGATGAGATGCCCCAGCAACCTATCCTCCCTGTTGGTATCTTTGATATTTGGGGCATCAATTTCATGGGTTCCTTTCTTGTGTCCTTCGAATATGAGTACATCCTTGTGGCTGTAGACTATGTATCGAAATGGATAGAAGCCATACCCATGCAAACCAATGACCATTTCATCGTCTTGGGCTTTGTTAAGGCTAATATCATTTCTCGGTACGGGTGCCCAAGGATGATCATAAGTGATGGAGGACCTCACTTCAAGAACGTACAGTTCATAAGAGTACTCCAAAATTTAGGAGTCAACTACATGATAGCCACACCTTACCATCCCCAAATGAGTGGACAAGTTGAAGTGCCTAATAGGGAGATTAAGCGAATTTTAGAAAAAACTGTCAGGCCCGGTTGTAAGGATTGATCTAAAAAACTAAGTGATGCTCTTTGGGCCTATAGAACCACGTAGAAGACTCCCTTGGGCATGTCTCCTTTCCGTCTTGTCTATGGAAAAGCGTGCCACCTTCCTGTTGAAATCCAACATAAAGCCTATTGGGCTATTGAAAATGTTAACTTGAATCTAGATAAAGCGGGAAAGGCATGTATGTTAGAGTTAAGTGAGCATAAGGAGCTTCTTAATGAACCCTATGAATCTTCTCAAGCTTACAAGCAACATATAAAGGTCTTCCATGATAAGCACATCATTAGAAAGACTTTTGAGCCCAACTAGTGGGTCTAGCTTTTCAATTCCAGACTTAAAATATTTCCAGGAAAGCTCAAGTCTTGCTGGGATGGGCCATATGTTGTTATCAATACCTTCCCTTATGGAGTTGTAGAAATTCGGAACCCTACTTCAGGTGCGAGCTTCCAGGTAAATGGCCAGCGACTTAAACCTTATATTACTCTTTCAGATGGCCAGGTTTTGGATGTACTTCAGCTTGAGGAGCCTTAGCTCTTGCCACTCTACTCCTCAGGTGATATTCTTCTATGTCTGCATTTTTCCAATGAGGACATGTCAGTCTTAGGCAAGGGGCGGTATAACCTGAGAATGTTTATAGCATTTATAAATATTTGCATACATTTAGGACAAAAAAAAAACTCTTATTTTCTTGAGCTGAATTGGTTAGCCCTAGCAAAACATCTTTGTCATGGAGGTGTCATTAAAGAATTTTCTTCTTAAATTGTTCCTTAAGTTTAGAATTCAGTCCATTTACTTCACTTGCATGTAGACTGGGTAATGGATCCTTGAAGAAAACTAATAAGCATTTTTAGTCTACTGAACCCTTGGACAGTTAATAGGGAGTTAAGCATACTATCTTCTAGTAGATCCACCTCATACTGGTGAGAAGAAAGTAGAGAGATTATTGGTGTGCTAAGTCTAGTGTGAGGACTCTTAAGCTTTGGACAATTAGATGATGATACCTCAAAGTTAGGCATAATTTTTGCTCTCTGTTCCTGTGTGCATACATTGTGTGAATTCCTGAGAGTCACCAAATAAGGCAGATACACAGAGATTGAGTCTTAATAAAGCTATGACTATGGTTGTTGGTTACGATCATCCTTCATAGAGTCCTCGACTGAAGGAGGGTAATAGTGTCAAAGGTAAAAAACATGCCTTTCCTATCCATTCCTTCCCAGTGCAGAGAATAGGTACTTCCACCAAATATGCCACACAATATCCTCTTGACCATCATCATCCCTAATAATACCTCATATATAAAGTCTATGTTGTGTTATGTTGATTTATAAAGAAAGAAAAAAAAATATATATATTTATATATATAAAAGAAAAAGGGAAAAGAGAAAGAAAAGAAAAAGAAAAAAGTCCAAGTTTACAGTTTTATCTTGGTGACGATGTTTCTGAGGCAACAAAAACACCCATCGTGATCCACCAAATTTTACCCATACCTACCTTTCAGTATTTCTTATCGTCCGAATACTGGCTGAGGACTCTAACTTAGTTGTAGAGTTATTAGGACTTTAATTGAAGTGTGAATGCCATGCGAGGCCACCAAACAGTGAGTACACTTACTAAATCTTGTGAGATTTGTGATCTCAGAAAAAAAAGAGTGAGCACCAAGGAACATCAAGAGAGCACAGTTGTTTAGCCTCTCTTTGAGTGGACTTGTTTAATAGTCTAGAGATCAACAGTCTGTAGTACTAGATTACATGTAGCACCGGATGAGTGTGTGCCACCAAATACATATCCATTAGCCTCAGTTTCTCCTACCTAAGCCAAAAAGCCGAGGTCAATTAACATATTATTTTCTGCTTTATCCCCGAAGGAAGTAGCTGCCGATCCTAATAGAAATATTTAGTAAGAGATAAGTATGAATTGTAAATGTAAGTTGGCTATTTTCACTTGGATCCGTTACCTAGGCTATTATCACTTCACATTTGTCTAGATCTCTAAAGTTTTGAAATAGGAAAACAAGAAATCTTCTGATTACTTCTATTATTCTTCATTTTTGCTAGGGAATAGCAAATCTTAGGCATGGGCGTATTTGATGAGTCCATTTTAATGGAATATTGTTATGCCTAAGTAAACTCTATTCTTACATTTTATGTTTATTAATTAACACATTAGGTCATAAAATGATTTCATACATCAATACTTAAGTTTACATTTATTATATTGCATTCTATAACTTATTATGTAATCATTTTATATTTCATGCAGGTCTCGCACACAGTGCACCCTATGCATCTCCTCCACATAATCCACTCCATCAGGCTAATTTAAGAGTTAACAAATAATCATGAAAGTGAGAGAGGAGGAGGATCAATTTTGCAAAAGACTAGGGGGGTGAAATGAATTTCCCTCGACTCCAACAGTCGATCGGCCTCAACAAAGCCTCCCTCAACCTCTGGCCAGCCTCAACAAACCCAAAACAGCTGCCGGCCAATTTTAGTAGGGGATTTGAAAATCCCTTGACTTGCATTGAGGAGGAGATAAAAGAGAAGATTTGAGGGCTTGGCAAGAGACGACTGGAAAAGATCCTGCATGCACCATGAATAAGGTGTACACTGTGGACCCTTTCACCCTCTCCAACCAACGTGGGCCTCCACCAGTAGCGACACTTCCATCTTCTCCCTTGTGTGTAGCTACAGCCTTTGTGCGTGCCTCCATCCTCTCCAGCCTGCCCCACCGCAGACACTGCAAGAGCGCACCTTATCTTCTCCCACTATGTGCCCTGCAAGCATGCGTTCCATCTTCTCCCACAGCACGCACATGCCCTGCAAGTGCGCTTCCATCCTGTCCCACCGCGTGCACGTAGACATCGCACGCGCGCACCTATCTGTCTCCTTGTTCCTCTGCTTCTCCGCAGCAAACATCACACGCCACCGCCACAGCCTCCGTGTGCCCTGCAAGCGCGCCTCCAGCCTACCCAACCTCTCTATGCAAGGTGCAGCCCCCCACACAACCTCGTCGGCCATGCTTACTGCAGCCGCGCCCTTGTGCACGTGCAGCAGACCGCACACCTTCAGCCCGTTGCTCCTCTCAGCCGGCGTCAAGCATTCGACTGACCGCCACCGGCCACCTCCGGCCGTGCCTCCACCGCCGTCACGATCACCTCCCTCCCACACATCGCCTCTGGGCCTTGGTCGGTCGGCCACCAAGCCCTCGGGCCCACAAAGAAGAGAGAGGAAGTTTCCTCTATTTTTGCTCACATTAAAAATTACATTGCATGCCATTGTCACTTTAACATTGATTATTTTATTCAGGCAACATTGCATGGGTGCACTTATAATTTCGTGAATTTACTTAACTTGTGTTACGTGCACCATTCAACATTGAGATTCAATTCAGATTTGCATGCAATTCAAACTTACATGATATGCCACTACACATGCATCATATACATACTTTTGGGAGCTTGATTCGTGACATGAAAATTACATAAATAGCCTTGAACTTTTAATGAAATTGCAAGTTCCATTTAGTGTAGCATATTCACCGAATTAAAGTCGCAAAGCCATCTACAAACATTATAGTCCTCTACTCGTGAATTTATTGGTCCTATTCCACCCTATTGATATGACATCCTTTTCATGGTTTAAATTGATATTTATTTTAATCTTTGATTGAGAGATTTCCACCACATAAATTACAATGGCACATCATTCTATTGCTATTTTAATTAAGCGAAACTCTCTAGATCATTACTCCCAGGAGTTTCTCTATCTCACTAATGTCCTTTTCAATTTGATTTTCAATGGGAGGTGGTAGATCACAATTATCCTCAAGTACATCCCCTTTTTTGTTTTCATGTTGGTCTTTAGCTTTGATAGGATTTGGATCATCTTTAGTGTGAATTACCAAAACTTGTCTAGTCATTATGCAATTAGCTCTAAATCAACCAAGTTTAAATTGTTGTTAACTTCATAAACTCCACTTCTTGGTTGATTAGCTCTGTTTAGGGCAGACATTGAGGCATAGTTGAGGGAATTTTCACTTATATTCTCAAACAGTTGTAAGGCTCTCTCAGCATCTCGACTCAAGAAATTGCCCCCACATGCCACGTCAACAAAATTCTTTAGATTGTCACTCAACCCATAATAGAAAATATGGGCCAAGTGCCACTTCAGAATCCTATGATGAGGGCATTTCCTAGCTAAATCACTGAACCTCTCCCAATCCTCAAGTAGTTGTTCCCCAGGGTTCTACTTAAAGGTTGTTATGGCACATCTAAGGGCATTAGTTTTTCCTACAGGGAAGAATTTCTTTAGGAATGTGCTTCATAGGTCTTCCCAAATTAGGATTGGTCTACCAATTATTCTCAACCAATGTGCAGCTCTATCCTTCAAGGAGAATGGGAACATCTTCATCATTAGGGTACCTTCATTCATGTTCCTAGGGCCAAAGGTTATTCCTATGTTCTTCAAGGTTGTAGAAGGGGTCATTTGATTCATGGTCATGGAAGTAAGGAATCAAGTTAGTGATCTGAGGTTTGAGTTCAAAATCTTCCCCATCCTGAGGTACTCTAACAAAAAGTTCAGGTTAGGCACTAAGAGGGTTATAGAAGTCATGGAGGGGCTGGTCTGCCCTTCCATTTTGGACTCGAGTGATGGCCTGCACTATGACTTCCATCTGTCAGTCATGATGCTGGCCCTGCTTAGTGATCTGCCTTTGTAAGAGAGTTAGGGGATCCAGATTTTGTTCATCAATCTCTTCTTCGTCATGATGACTAGCCATTGCAAAGGGTTTCTTTTCAAGTAGATCCTGGATAAATATGTCTTCTCCTAGGTTTTCTTTCTAATGGTGGTAGCAAATCAGAATTTTGAGATCTTCTACCTTGCATGTATCAGAAGAATGTCTGTAGATGACAAAGAAGGCAGATGAGAGAAAACCCTGCCCAGTCAATGCAAGCAATCAAACTGGTCCTTAGAGTGTCAACCCTAATTAGACTTTATCTTGGCTCCCTAAAACACAGTTGGGTTAGATCAACCCTTGAATTACTTGGTTGGTTAGAAGGGTGGGACCCCTTAAGACATCCTGCATGGCTGGACCCCACTAAAGTTTAACGCTGTTATCGCAACAACCTTTCTTATCACCAGTGTAGACAAGGCCTTAACCTTAGCCCAATATAGTTTCAGCTCCCCAAGTCTATTAATCCTACCTAGGGCACGTCTACTCAATTTTAGGTTTAGGTTTGATGTGCTTTTAGAATATAATGGGTGTTAGGGGGTGTCTGCCCTTAAAATTGATTTCAGAGATGTGAAGAGCGCAGGCAAAGGGTTCACAAGAAAATTTTTATGATGAAGTATCTTTTAAGATTCAAATGCTTGTGCTAGTGTGTTTTAGGGTTCACTTGATTAAATATTTTCAAACAGGGTTCTAATGAGGCACACAAAAGCTTTGCAAATCCTAATTTGTTTGGTAGATTTCATTTAAGTATGGAAATGCAGGGGTGCTCTATCATTAGAGTGAAACCCTATGCACTCATATTTCTAAATGATTCTTTTGAGTTTAAAATGATGAGTGGTGCGACCCAAGAAGAAAAATCAATTAGTCCTTATGGCACCACTAACTAGCCACTCAAAAAGTATTTTCAAGAATTTTCATGCACGTTTTCTATTTGTTTCTGATTTAATGTGTACTGAGGGTTTTGCAGTCTGTTTTGACCCCCAGTTGGTGATTAAATAATCCATGCAATCAAGCTTGTAAGAAATATTTTTCTTAGATTTTTCTAAAATTTTTTACTTTCTCCAAAATTTAGTGCCACAAACAGCAAGTCAATCGAAATTGCATAAAAATTCCTCTGATATTTTGAACTCTGAAAAATCAAGAGCAAAAATGGTAATGATAATAGATCAGTGTACGAATTTTTAAAAATTTTCTATAACTCCAATTTATGCAAATTTTGGATATGTTGTTCCTGGCTTTGAAATCCACGTCCAGTAAAAACTTGAGAATTTTTGGACATGAAAATCTTCAAGAATTGAAAATCAAGAGATTTTTTTTTTCACACAAGCAAATTCTAACTAAACCTAGGGTTTAAGAAAATCCTAAACTTTCTAAATCTAACAAATCTAACCTACAGGTACTTACCAAAATTCAAAGTTGCACTTTCTCCACTATCGTGTTTGGTTCAGATTTCTTCATTTCCTGCACACATGAAATCAACAAAAAATGTAGTGAGTTAGAAATCTCAGATGCATACCGAAAAGTCTCAAAAATTTTCGTTGCCTCCCCAGCAACGGTGCCAACTTATTCGGAGCATGATCGTGATTAAAACTTGTTTAATTGCAGTATAGCGTGAAAACACGACGACAAATAATATTTATAAAACTAGTGAGTACCGGGTCGTTCATAGGGAGGCAATCTCAATTTTAATGGAAGCTTTTCAATGAAAGTAGTTCTAAAAAGATATCTATATATGTAAATATGTATAGACATGCATCAAACATTCATAAGATCAGATTTCATTGCATTGATAAAGAGTTTTTTCATAATAGAAATTAGTATGCAAAAAGTAACGATAGATAGAGAGAAAGGGTGAGAGGGAGAGAGAGAGAGATAGAAGAAAGTGGTAGAGAAACAATGCCACTTGCGGGATGCTTGTGCGAGATGCAGCAGCACCTCAGATCCAGAGCGTCAAGACGAAGTTGGAGTGGAGTTGCAGAGGGATGGAGATTTGTCAAGAAGGTGGAATATGTCTGGAGTTGATGGAAGAGAGGTTCTAAGTGGATGCCATCAACTAAGGGGCCCTGGGCCTTCTTTTATAGCTTTTGTGGAGGGCAAAAAGGGTATTTCAGCCCTTAATCTTGTGCAACAACCACTTGGATAATAAAATCCGTTGATCGGGAGATCAATAGCTCTAATTTGGCTTGAAAATAGCCTTCAAAATGCCTTCTATGCTTGGATTTGTTCTGGTGGCAACATGTGGCACGGTGTGCATCGTCGGATGATAATCGCACATCTCTAGATACCCTTCGCCCGCACTTTCATCTTTTCCTTCTCACTGCTCAAGCCTTAATCTCGCCTCAACATCAGCCGTCTGATCTTCTGATCGGACGGCATAATGCATGCATCTCACTGCGTTTGTCTGAAAAACGTGTGGAATCGCGTGTTATACACACGTTCGGCCGCAGCGTGCTCTGATCACGCCACGTGGCCTCACAATCACCCCATCGTGCCTGTGCGCTCCCGTACGTAGCTGCTTCAATTTCGCATAGCGCATGGGCTCGGTCTCGCATCCCGCGCCTACATGCGCGTGCGTGAGCCAACACACTATGCGAAACTCTTATTATATATATTCGTTTGTTTATCTTTATTCTGATTTGGCCTAGGCGGGTGACGTGGTGCGCTCGTGGCCATTGGATGAATATCCAATGGCCCATAGCATTCGATGTGGCCTTCCTAGATGGGGTGGTGGTGAGGGGGCGGCTGTGATGGTGCCACGTGGCATCATCATGGTCATCCATCTTCTTTTCCTTGTATCTGGTGATGTAGACCTTCGATCGAGTTGATTTTTGCATCGTTGGACTGCGATCGTCAATCTAGATCCATCCGCGTGGTTGAATTCTTCATCTAAGGCTTGGATATTTGTCCTTTGGCTCCATGATCTCCGTTCTTTTATGCACTTCACACGATGCTCTTGTTGTCTGACCGGGATGATTTCAGAAGTGTTGGACTTCCGTCGCCATTCTAATCAGATCTGTCTTGTCTGATCTGACATCTACGGCTTCAGACCATTTGCGATTAAAATCATCTCTCTTTTAGGCCATAAAATGATGATATTATCTATATGACTAATAAACTACCTAGTATGTGAATTACGATGCTTATGCACGCATTGACTCAAAGTTATGCTTGAATCTAGCTCAATTAATGTGTTTTAGGTTGCATGATTGATGTGGAATCAGGAGGCGAATGTTTGGTTTTATGAAATCCGCATTTCACTTTATTTCTTTTTTTTTTGTCATTTTTATCTTTTATAATTTTTTTTAGAATTTTTTAAAAAGAAATAGATTATATTAAAAATTATTTATCTAGCTAATCTACATGCAATATATAAGAGAGAGAGAATCACATATATTTTTGAATCAAGTGTTTGCTACAACTAGGAAAGTAGGAAGGATTACACTATGAAAGCAATAAAGATAGAAAGGGGTGAGAGAATCCCCCTCGACGGTCGATCGGACGATCACTTACTCTGACATCGCCTAGCCGAAGGTGGTGAGGAATAGGATGAACGATGACGGAGCCTCAGGATAGAGGATGGGGCAGGATGGTGTTGCAGCGAGGATCTTCTTCCTGAAGGGCGGTGAGAGGACGATCACGGGATGCTCCATGAATCGGGATGAGAGGTGAGAAAAGTATTTTCTTTTCTACTCTAGTGGAGCATCCAGGGCTTGGGACAAGCTCTCTCTGGAGCCTTTGAGGTGGTGAGAGGAAAAAAGGAAGAGATGAAGAAAATGGGAGGGGAAGGGGTCCTTTCATAGTGGAGGAAAGAATCAAATTCGTACACAGGACATTTAGTGATGGTCAAAAATGTCGCTGGAGATCTACCGCAAATGTTACTGAAGACAGCCTACACACCCACGTTGTCACTGCGCTGGCATGCGAAGCTCGTGTGCCTCCGTGCGCTATGTGGACGCATGCGCTGTCGCTGCTATGTGTGCATTAGTGTGCATGGGCATCTTGGGTTGCACCACGTGGCACGATTTGGGCCATCCAGCTTCTTTCTATTGTAGGGGTTACTACAGAGGTCGAATTGAGTCGATTTTTGCGTCATTAGGCTGCGATCGTCGACTCGAATCCATCTACGTGGTCAGATTTATCATTTGAAGCTCCAAATTACATCCCTTAGTCCGTTGACTGTTGATTATCCTCGGACTACTTATGGTGCTATGGGACTCCGATTAAGGCGATTTCGATGGCGTTGGACTTCGATGGTCGTCCTCATTAGATCCGTATGGTCAGATCATCAATCCGAGGCTCCAAAATAAATCTCCTCTCCTGACCATGGAAAGGACGCAATTAACCAAAACTATACATAAGTACTCTAAATGTAGAATGATGCATGCCATGCAATATTTATAATATGGAATGAAAATCTAAGCCTAGGAACATGCATAAATATGTATTTTAATCTAAATGGATGTGTCTACATCAAGGACATTGCATATCTTAGCATGGGGGGTGTTTTTAAAATTTTGATGATCGTTATAGGATTTTCAAAACCTAAAAATAGGATTTATTTCTTTCTTTATCTTATTCTTTTGTCACGCATACCCAAAAAAATAAAAATGTCGAAAACTTTTTGAGGAAAATTTTGAAATCGGGACTAAGGTTGAAAACTCACTTTTGGCATAATGGGATTTAAACTTTAACAAACTAGGGATAAGTATACAGATCTGATCATTAGAATTTTAGGGTCCATCTTTAGACTAGATCAAATATCCTTCCCAAAAATTCCACCTGAACTCATGATAGTTTAGGTGACTTGATCCTCTTTTATAATATGGAAAACTATCTGGCTTAGTTTCTGATTCAAAATCATGAATCTCGTGCAAAACTTCTTGTGTCAAATTTCACACATAAGCCAACACCTAAAAACAACTAAAAATTAGAAAAACCCCTTTGTTTGGCCTTAGAAAAGTTTGAAGCAGATCATTGGTTTGAGTTCCCACCGTCAAGGAGAAAAATGCCTCCTTTGATGATGCGATGTCAACATGTTACTGCCTCGGCGCTGCTCCATATCTATATTTCATATCTTTAAACGCAACAATAAAGTGTATTTTTGCAACTCAAGTGTCTTGGATGGTACTCTACCTATAGTGTCGGAGCAAGAGCTTGAGTTTGCTTGGAGCGCCCCTTTACACCGCATTGTGTTATGGGGTTGTGAGCTCCTGGGTGGTGTCATGGATAGTGCTATCCTGAATTACTGGTGCCAGAGCCCCCTCGAGGATTGGTAACAGGAATGATGATGCCAACACATCTGTTGTAAGACTAAACTAAAAATATGCATTTGGGAGAAAAGAAAAGTTTTAAACCAAAAGCACACCCTTTTAAACGTTAGCTTTTCACAAGCACAGACACAAGGTTTTAAAAGTTACTACAAGTTGCGAATTGGATTCAAGAGCCAAAAAAATCGTAAAAACAAAACTGTCAAGTCATCTAAATTAAGAAAGGGTTAATCTATGAATTTTTTGGAAGATAATTGATCCCGTTTTTGCCCAATTTTTGGATTCGAAAGCAAATGTCGATGTTTATCCTTAACAAATCCCGTACCTCCTGTGTTTGGATCAACCTATGTCCCATAATCTCTTTCTCCTCAAAAGTCAAAAAAAATAGATTTCCATAAAATTTTGTTTTGTAAATAATTAAAGTTTTGCTAAGAGACTAGCCAAAGGTAAGCATGGGAGTGTGATAAACATCAGTTTATCATCATTCTTATGCATTAAAACAAACCTACCTCTTAAGATTTTGCTCTGCTAATGGGTTTTGGGTTGCATTTAGGCGTAAATTGGGGTAGGTATGCATTTTACTTTTCATTGTGTTTCTTGGAGTGTTAGGGATAAACAAATTGACAGAACCTTAAACCCTTACGCTCTTGAAGGCAACTAGTGAAGAGGAAGCTCAATCAGGCTAGGACTCAGCTAATTCCAGCCTATCATGGGTGGATACGATCTCCTTTGAATTAGAGTTAGATCCATTCAGCTCTTCTTAGCTGAATGGCAGCTCAAAACAGCTCATCTCATCTCAACCCAACTTTGACCAGCTCATCTCAGCTCAAGCCAGCTCTGGTCCAACTCAACTTAGTTGACTCTAGCTCATCTCAACTCCTATCAGTTCATTAGGAACTCTAGCTAGCTCAAATAAGTTGACAAGTGTTCATTTCAGCTCAGGCCCAACTCAATCCAACTCTACCCAGCTTATGGCAGTTGGACTCCAAGCTAGCTGAGCTACTACTTGTCGACTAGTACCTTAGCTACCTCTAGAGTTCACATTTGAGGCAGTTCCAATACAACGTAACTCCAGCTACTTTGAGGCCACCTCAACTTTGCTCAACTACCCAAGTCTAGCTACTAGTAGAAGAACTAGATAGGTTAGCTTAGTAGTTGAGCTCCCCATGAAGCTACCTCAGCAGATTCAGCTCCAAGTACAACAACCACAAGCTCCAGATTATCTTCTCTAGCTCCTCCTTCATGAAACCCTAGCTCCACCACCTCTACTCTACTAGCTAAGCTAGCTAGGCTACCTTAGCTAAGTTAAAAGCTAGCTCCACCTCCATGGCCATCCATCTAAACCCTAGCCTAACTTCACCCTAGCCACTACTCCAAACCCACCACCAAAACAAGCTAACTCGTCCACTCCTAGTTGGCGTCACAAACCCTCATGACTCTTCACACCACCACCACCAAAGACAACCTAATTTTCCCTCGAAAACAACCCATAACCACCACCTTAACCCACTTCAAGTTGGTGCCAAAAGAGCCTCCACATCCCTTCAATGTGGCACCAACTTGAAGCCCCATCATCCACCCTACACTTCCCCCCTTAACCTATCTCCACCATCCATCTAGTGGCACCACCTTTAACCCTCCTACACCTGGTGCCCACTCCACTTAACCCACCATAACTACCCCCTACACTTGGTGCCAATTACCCTCAACCATCAACCACATAATGTTGGGAGAAATCGTAGCTCGCATTTTTGAAAGAAAAGGAATGCGCTGTAGTATAGTTGCGAAGTACTATCCAACAAAGATATTGTTTTGTAAAAATAACGAGACTTGAGTCCCGGTCATTCGTCTCTGGGAGGCATTGCTTTTACTTTTGAAATCGATCTTACACTACTTTGTTTAGAATCGCATGCCAGTTCTTGATCATTATGTATTTAGGAATGACATGCTTAGTTGCAAGAATATTAGGAATCGAAAACAGGCAACTTGAATCACACAAAAAGAATGACAATTATTAAGCTCATGGTGATTTCAAACATATAGAGACAAATATATATATAAAAGCATTTTTCATTCATTCAGTGGGAGAGTCGTTTGCAACATAAAATGTAAAGGAAAGCTTGTAAATAAATGCTTGAAGATTAAACCTAGCTACCAGAAAATGATCGCATACAAGAATAAACGGGGGGATTCGCATGCATCGTTGGGGGAGAAATAAGACTACACTATTAAGTAGCAAATAAAAGTAGTAAATATACGAAAAGCTAAGCTACTAATCTAGTAGAAGGAAGGGCATTCGGAGGTGGTCTCCGATGGCCTTTGAGTGGCTGAGAGAAGGAGGGGCGGCCAATGGAGCTTAGGCCAACCCTTGAAGAGAGGTTGGGGAGCTGATCCAGCTTCCTGGCAAGGAGATGGTGGCCTCCATGTTGGTGCTCAACTCTTGGAGGTGGAGTGGAGATGGAAGTGGCTAGCCTAAGTGGAATGAATGCCAAGGAAGTGAATGGGTGCAAATGGCCACCCATTGGGTCTTTTTATAGACCTAAGGGAAGCTCTCTAGAGAATTATGGAACTCTCTAGAGAGGCCTATTGTGGGAGCTCGTGGGAGAGTGAGAGAGAGAGGGTGGATGGTGGTTTTTAGATCCACCAAATGTGGATCTAAAAATTGAATGGCTCTTGGTTGCTATTTTTGGAAACCAAGGCAACTGCACATGGTAGAGAGTTCTAGAGAACTCTAGGCTAGGTATTTTTGTGTGGATGGTGTCTGTGGGTGTGTGTGGGTCGAAACTTAGGTGGCTAGGTTGATTAGGTTAGGTTTTAGTGGGTTTACGTCAAGGTATGTCTCAAATTAGGGTTATAAACCCTAATTCACTAAGGTAAAGTGCAATTAAACTTAATACAAGTTTAATTAGGTGTGTGAAAACTTAATTGAGAGTAAAACAACTCAATTAATTTAGGTCTTGGTCAATTGGACTCTCACTGAGTCCAATTGGACAGTGTGTGCTGAGATCAGGGATCTGTTCGAATTGACTAAGATCCAAGTCAATTAGGTTTAGTGAGGACCTAATTAGGTCATTAGGGAGGTCTGGAGGTGATGTATTAGGGTTAGGGCACCTTAATTTAGGTTCCTATGGGGTTGGAATTGGGTTTAGGGACCTAGAGATCCAAGATCAAGGCTTAAATCTCAAAATAGGAATTGGAGAGCAATATCGTACGTCTAATAATGGTGTCAGACGTCTTATACTAAAAAATCAGAAGTCCAGACTTGTTGTCTAGATGTCCAATCAGTGTCAGGAAGGATTTCGGGTTCTGTTTTGAGTATTCTGCAGAAATTGGACGTCTGACAAAGTGTCTGGATGTCCAATAAAACTGCAGAAGTGGGTTTGAAGTGTGTGGGAGATGGCTAAGGGTCCTTCACGTCCTATAACTTATCTGGACGTCTAGATAAGGGTAGGAACTAGGCTTTTAGGGCTTCCTAGGATGTTGTGACCTAATCTAAGGGTGGCTAAGGCTTGGGGAGGTCTCTAGGCTATCCTAGGGCAAGGATGGACCTAAGCTCTTCAAATTTTACTGCTTTATTTCTACTTAGTAGAATAGAAAACCTTTAACCCCGTTACATTATTATTCCTGCAGCTAAACTAGGCCTTCCGCTCCAGCTCTGCTACAGCTCCCGTTATTCCTAGTCCAGCTTCAGATCCTGCTCCAGATCCAGCTCTAGATCTGCTTATTGCCTGCAATCAACATAATGCACTTAATCAGCACATTGTAACATTATTTTATGCATAGCTAAAGTGAAGCAATAAAGATGCAAATAATGCTTATGCAAGCATGAATTTCCCTAACTTATGCTAAGTTTTAGCGTAATCTAGGTCAATGAAGACCTATGATTACTGCTCAATCATACCCCCATGCCTAAATCTTGCTAGTCCCTAGCCAATGCAAGACTAAATTATTTACAGCAAGGGTCCCTATGGGACTGATTATTTTATCAAGTGTATGCCTCGAGGTTTTTCTCCTTTTTATTTTCATCCTATGCTCTAGAAATCCTGACAATCGTGAAAGTGCGGCTATGTAGCTTTTGCAACGAATTCGAATGAAAACTAATACACCTCTAAAGCCTGTACTTGACTCCTAGTAAAAATTCTAGCAGGATAGGCAGACTTCTTCCCTAGAGGTATTCAAGATATTCTATGAATTCCACCTCGGCTTTAGGCTTAGGTAGAGAATCTTTGAGGGAAAGGATTATATATTTGGTGGCTCACTCTCACTTGGTGCTACATAGAGACTAGTACTATAGAATCTAGATTCCCAGACTACTAAGTAACTAAACTTAGAGAAAGACGAGAAAAACTATGCTCCCTTTTGATTCCTTTATATTCATTCTCTCCTCTTTTTCTTTTTCTTTTCTTTCTTTTTCTTAGAGCTCACAATCTCACCAGATTCACACATATGTTATGTATTTGGTGGTCTCACTTGGCATTAACACTTTAATTGAGTTTCCATAATCCTAACACTTAGTCGGGATTCTTCAGCCAGTATTCAGGCAGTCAGAAACACAATAAAAATAGGTTAAGGCCATATTTCGTGGAGCTCAATTTTATTTGGTGGTATTGCCTCGATGAAATACACTAAATATTCATTCTTTTCTTTGCTTTTTCTTCTTTTTCTTCTTTTTTTTTTTAGTTTTGCTTTTCTTTTCATCATTCTTTTTCTTTATCTTTTTCTGTTTTTTTTTTCAGCATAACACAACTGGCATACATCCATGAACTTTATTGACGAGGCATTCTTAGGGATTGGTGGAACTGAAGAGATATTGGGTGGCTTATTTGGTGGAAGTGCCTACTCACGGCACTGGGAGAGATGGATAGGACGGTGTATTTCTGACCTTGAAATCAATACCCTCCTTCAGCCGAGGATTCCGTAAAGAATGGTCGTAACCATCCACCTTAGCCCTAGTTTTATGAAAGCTCACTCTCTGCATATTTACCTTATTCGGTGGCTCCCACAATTTCGCACAAAAATGTATATGCAGGAACTGAGAGCGAAAAATATGTCTAATCTCAGAGTATCATCACCTAATTATCTAGGATTCCAGATTCCTCGCGCTAATTTTAGAGCACCAATACACTCTACTCTCATCTTACACTATTTGGTGGATTTTTAGAGGAAAATCTGCCTAACTCCCAAAACACGATCCAGGGGTTCAGGAAAAGAAGCACTGCTTCTTCTCGGCAAACTGAAGATGTTTATCAGCCTTCACCGTAAATCCATTGCAAATTCTACGTGTGTGTGAAAAGTTGTACTGGATTCTAGATTACAGGAATCAACTAATCGATAAAATCTCTAATGCATTCTCTTAATAAAATAATCTTATTCATGAGTGCAATATGTATATATGCTATGACCAAGTAACCTCGTATAATTTGTACTTCGTGAAATTCCCGTATCAGGTTACAAACAGCTTGACCCTAAAATTAGAACAAAAGGTGAGCGGGTGAGTCGGAAGTGGCTGTTGCAAACGATTTCTAGCTCCAATGTGAGCATTGGAGGTGAAGTGGTTGTTCCTTTTATTTAAGGTCCTAAAGTACGGTTTACATGCGGCTCCGAGGTTTTCCTAAGTGTTGGCATAATTTTTTTTTTTTTCAATTTTTCTATATCTACCCCCCCATGCCTAAGTTCTTGCATGTCCTCATGCATGAATATAAAAGAAATAAATATGACAGAGGATGAGTGGGTAGAAGTCACTTGGAATTGCTCCTGAAACTATACATTCAGCACTTGCCAACCTATTAGCATGCAATATACAAAAGGGAAAAATGGTAAAAGAAAAATATGCTATGTATAAAAATGGTTATGTATAGATGACGGTGAAATAAGGGATGTATGCTATCTATATGTGCTGAGTTTAACGCCTCCAGCTGGGCGAAAACTAAATCAGATGTGTCATTTCTAGCATAGGAGCCAGCTAAGATTAAGAGAAAGATATGCTCGTATTCTCCCAGAATCAGTGGTCCGGAGATGCGAACCAGCTGATTGTGCACCCCTACTCCAAAAAGTCTAGCTATAACAAAGTGTGGAGTGGTGGTGGAAAATAGAGGATAATTAGGAGGGGGATCATGATGTTGATTCAGTTGATTTATCATGTCCCACAATTCAGTAGGAAGTTGCTGAGGGAGTATATCGAAGTGTATCTCAAAACCAGAATCTGAGTCATAGGGATCCACATAATGATAATTGACATCAAAGATCATTCCTTCTCCAGGCTCTGGGTCATACAGGGGTATCCGTGAAAGTAGATCTGTGTGGAGGTCACTGAAATCCTTGTCAGAAATTACTTCTTCCTTATCAGTATTCATCTCTGATTCATCGGAGGCTGTCTCTTCAGGCTCAGAGTCGAGCCATCTATTAGATTGACTAAGATGATAGGTGCATCCCCAGCTCATTCTGCTCGAAGCTTCACCCTTATATGCATTGGGCTCCTCAGTAATTCCTACCTCAGGTAGCATATTTATTTCTTCGTTCGAGTTATCCATAGCTACCTCTGGTCTTCGGATGTCAGGATCAGGGATAGAAAGTGTCATCTCAAAATCTCTAACATCCGAATTAGGGATGTAGGTGAAAGAAGAGTGCAGATCAAAAGATGTTGTCTCCAGCACAGGTTCACCTACAACAAGAAGTGGCTTAGGCTGATTAGTAGTGTCGCATGTAATGCTTGCCTCAAGATCCATATCCTCAATTGGATCTACTTCCCTTGTCTCGAGTGGGTTATCTAACTCGAGAGATGTCTCCCAGGATTCAGGATGATCTGATTGCAACTCAATCCTGGAGATATCGGTCCTTTCCTCCTCAATTTCAGATGAACCCCTTCGGCATACTTCCTGATCCTATCTCATATCCACGCTAGATTCTTTTTCCCCTGAGTGATCTTCCAGTATCTACTCTCGAGAATCTTCTGTGTACCCTCCAACGTAGTCATTTCAGATTCCTCGAGGTCTCCAAGGCTATTTTCCACTTGATATCTCAAAAGTAGTAGTTCTTGAGTTTCCCGATTTTGTCTCATTAGCCTTGTTATCTCTATTGTTTCCCAAAGAAGCTCCACCACAACTTGTTGATGCGGAATCCAGCTTTGTCTTTGGTTTGGCTCAATGATAGCCTAGATTCCGTGTAGATAGGATGCGGCCTTTTTCTTAGCTCTCGCTATAGCTTTGTGTATTCTATAATGCGGTCGCATATGCACCGGTAGCTCTTCAGGGGTTCCAAGAGGTGAATCAGGTCTACCCATGTTCCATGGGTGAGAAGCAGGAGTATGAAATCCATATCCTAGGTTATAAGATGCGGTCCATTGAGGGACCAACTGGTCTGGGTCATAATATCCAAGGTTAGGATATGGGATAACCATTTTGGTAACCCGAGGACAAGGATCAGGCGAAGTGAAAAGTCATCTTCACCACCTTGGGCTCTGATCCCAAGGTTGTGTTGATTTAGTGACCTGGGCTATCAGATAAGCTCGTGGGTCCAGCTCTCTTGGATCCTGATTTGGTCCAGATGCAAGGTTAGCCATTGCGGCTATGCAGATAGAAGAAATAGGGGGAGAAGATGGTCCGGGCAAGGTGACTTGCCTCCTTGGGAGTGGCTCCCAAGGTCCAACCAATTGAGGTAGAAGTGACCTCCTTCCATGCATACATCGCCCAACCCCTTGGTTGGTATAGCCATGTAGGACAAGGCTAAAGACCTGTCAATCAAATGGTCCTTATAGATCAGGTGACTAAATTTTTCGTTATGGATTTAAATTACTGAAGATAAGTTCATCGTACAACCGACTGAAAGTGAATCCCGCCTCTCAAGTTAACCCAGCCAGTCTAGTTACTAGGGGACTAAGGGGAAGGTTCTTCCTTTGGCTTATGCCTCCGGTTCCGTTGACCCCCAAGCCGTGGTCATTTGACACTACCCCACAAACTTAGTCACCAGGATTGGCAAGAGAGATTAAAATCACCCAGTAGTATGACAATGAACTCGGGTTGATTTCATATTTTAAAGTAAATTTTAACCTGTTTTGTTCAATGGGGTTTGAGGTTAGTGGCCCACAAGGTGACCAAGCTCACTGGTTAACTAGACATGATTAAGTCTAAGTTAGCCCAATGTGTGTTCTCTAGTTGTAATCCTAAAGATTTAACCTAAGTTGCATGCACTTCTAGGGTTTTTCTCTATTTCAGCAGACCACAAAAATAATGTTGATTTTCTGATAATAATTGGAATCAAACTAATTTAAAATTTTGCTAGTAGATTCCTTTTTCAATTAGTTTTTCATAGAATATTTTTTTTGGAATTTTTACTATTTCAACCAAATTTTGAGGGAGTTTTCAATGTCAGGGGGTCAGATTTGGAGCTTTGACCCCTGGTCGATATTTCGCTTTGAAACAGTATCAAATGATCTTCAAAAATTCACAAAAAATATGGAAAATAAAGCTAATGAGATCAGCTTTCAAACCCCACAAATTTTAGTCAAAATAGATTTGCAGATTGCTCGGAATCATTTTCTAAAATTTGAAAAATTTCGAATCTGGGTCAGTTTGACCCCCGTGCACTTCATGAATTTTTAAAAATTTTATACTTGGAATTTTTTTAAATTAATGGTGACATTTTAAAGATGCTTTGAAAATGAAGTTCAAATCGAATTTCAGAATTTTTCGCTAACGAAATTTTTGGCATTAGAATTTTTAGGTGAGATTTGAAATCTGGCCGAAAATCAGAACATGGTGGAAAAGCTTTTAAAGCGGTTTGAATTCGAAATTCAAGCCTTCCACCAAAAAGATTATTTTTTTTACTTTTTCAAAACTTTTGCACTTTTTTTTTTTCAAACGAATTTTTCAAAAGATTCGTAGAAAATATCCCCTTTTTTTCTCTTTTTTTTTCAAACAAACCTAAGCTCGAAAGGAAATCTAATTTAGATTTTTTTTTCAAAATTTTTCTTTTTGATTTTTTTTCACGAAAATGAGTAATTTTCTTTTTCTTTTTTTTCTTTTTCACAAAAAAATTGCAAGAAGTAGATATAATCCTAAGGTCCAAAAAAAAAAAAGTAAACATAATGTAAGATAGATGATGGGCACCTGATTTTTCTTCGCCGCACTCAATGTGTGCTCAGATTCTATTTTCCTTCCGTGCTGTCATGCACATCAAAAACAAAGTAGAGGCAGATTCCTCAGTGATAGATTAAAAGATCGAACTCAAGAAAAATGATGTTGCCTCCCCGGCAATGGCGCCATTCTGTTAGGAGAAATCATAGCTCACATTTTTGATAGAAAAGGAATGCATCATAGTATCGTCGCGAAGTACGATCCAACAAAGATATTGTTTTGTAAAAATAACGAGACTTGAGTCCTAATCATTCGTCTCTGGGAGGCATTGCTTTTACTTTTGAAATCAATCTTACTCTACTTTGTTTAGAATCGCATGCCAGTTCATGATCATTACGTATTTAGTTATGACATGCTTACCTGCAAGAATATTAGGAATCGGAAACAGGCAACTTGAATCACACAAAAAGAATGACAATTAATAAGCTCATGGTGTTTTCAAACATATAGAGACAAATATATATATAAAAGCATTTTTCATTCATTTAGTGGGAGAGTCGTTTGCAAAAAAAACATAGAGGAAAGCTTGTACATAAATTCTTGAAAATTAAACCTAGCTACCAAAAAATGATCGCATACAAGAATCAACGGGGGGATTTCCCATGCATCATTGGGGGAGAAATAAGAATACACTATTAAGTAGTAAATAAAAGTGGTAAATATACGAAAAGCTAATCTACTAATCTAGCAGAAGGAGGGGAATTCGGAGGTGGTTTCCGATGGTCTTTGAGTGCCTGAGAGAAGAAGGAGCGGCGGCCAATGGAGCATAGGCTGACCCTTGGAGAGAGGTTGGGGAGCTGATCCAGCTTCCTGGCATGGAGATGGTGGCCTCCATGGTGGTGCTCAACTCGTGGAGGTGGAGTGGAGATGGAAGTGGCTAGCCTAAGTGGAATGAATGCCAAAGAAGGGAATGGGTGCAATTGGCCACCCATTGGGTCTTTTTATAGACCTATGGGAAGCTCTCTAGAGAATTATGGAATTCTCTAGAGAGGCCTATGGTGGGAGATCGTGGGAGAGTGAGAGAGAGAGGGTGGACGGTGGTTTTCATATCCACCAAATGTGGATCTAAAAATTGAATGGCTCTTGGTTCCTATTTTTGGAAACCAAGGCAACCACACATGGTAGAGAGTTCTAGAGAACTCTAGGCTAGGTATTTTCGTGTGGATGGTGTGTGTGGGTGTGCGTGGGTCAAAACATAGGTGGCTAGGTTGATTAGGTTAGGTTCTAGTGGGTTTAGGTCAAGGTATGTCTCAAATTAGGGTTATAAACCCTAATTCACTAAGGTAAAGTGAAATTAAACTTAATACAAGTTTAATTGGGTGTATGAAAACTTAATTGAGAGTAAAACAACTCAATTAATTTAGGTCTACGTCAATTGAAATCTCACTGAGTCCAATTGGACAGTGTTTGCTGAGATCAGGGCTCAATTGGATTCAATGAGTCCAATTGAATAGGCTGATGGAATTGACTATGATCCAAGTAAATTAGGTTTAGTGAGGACCTAATTAGGTTGTTAGGGAGGTCTAGAGGTGATGTATTAGGGTTAGGGCACCTTAATTTTGGTTCCTATGGGGTTGGAATTGGGTTTAGGGACCTAGAGGTCCAAGATCAAGGCTTGAATCTCAAAACAGGAATTGGAGAGCAGTATCGGACATCTAATAATAGCGTCAGACATCTTATACTAAAAATTAGAAGTCCAGACTTGTTGTCTAGATATCCAATCAGAGTCAGGAAGGATTTCGGGTTCTGTTTTGGGTATTCTGTAGAAATTGGACGTCTGACAAAGTGTCTAGACGTCCAACAACACTGCAGAAGTGGGTTTGAAGTGTGTGGGAGATGGCTAAGGGTCCTGCACGTCCTATAACTTATCTGGACGTCCAGATAAGGGTTGGAACTAGGGTTTTAGGGCATACTAGGGTGTTGTGACCTAATCTAAGGGTGGCTAAGGCTTGGGGAGGTCTCTAGGCTATCCTATGGCTAGGATGGACCTAAGCTCTTCACATTTTACTACTTTATTTCTACTTAATAGAATAGAAAATCTTTAACCCCCTTACATTATTATTCCTACATCTAAACTATGCCTTCTGCTCCAGCTCTACTACAACTCCCATTATTCCTGATCCAGCTTCAGATCCTGCTCCAGATCTGCTTATTGCCTGGAATCAACATAATGCACTTAATCAGCACATTATAACATTATTTTATGCGTAGCTAAAGTAAAGCAGTAAAGATACAGATAATGCTTATGCATGCATGAATTTACCTAACTTATGCTAAGTTCTAGCTTAATCTAGGTCAATTAAGACCTATGATTGTTGCGCAATCACATAACCACCATCTTATAAGGACATCCCTACGCTACACCTACCCACCTTCAAGAACCTTTGAGTTGGCACCACCTAACCAACCCTTATCCACACCCATTTTGGTGCCAACTAAACCTAACCTATGCCTAAACACCTTCTCATATGGCACCAAATAAAACCCTCCATAGATTCCAACAACCCCCTCCTACAACTCCATCTCAACCCTACAGCACACCAACCTAATCCTAACCCAAGCTCTCAGCTAAGGTTGGTGCCAGCCATCAAGCACCCATCCATTTTGGCACCACCCCTCCCAACCCAAGGATCCTATAACTATCCTCTACAACCAATCCTAGCCCTCCACCCATTAACTACCCCTTCCCCATCACCACTTCTATATAAACCCCCTACCAACACCATTAAGGATCACCTTTGGCTACGTATTTTCTACCTATGCTTCCACCTACATAGAAGGCCAAGAGAAGAAGTAGAAGAAGATTAATGGGACACTCTATCCCCTTGGTAACTTCCCCTCTTCTCTTCCCTCTTGAGCCCACGCCAGCCAAGGGAAGAAGCTAGGCATTGGAAGGAGACCTAGGGTACACGCCTACCCTAGGTGGAGGATTTGAGGGTGATACATAACCACCCTTGGAGGAGGAATTAAAGGTGCTCCATGCCACCTTTGGATGAGCTTTTGAAGGTGGAATTCCATCCACCTTGTAGGAGATGAAGCATGCCCCCCCGTGTGCTTGCCTAGAGGCCACACCATTTGAGGAGCTTTGCAAGAAGAAGGAGCTCTTTTTGACTGTGGAAGCAGCTTCAATTGGAGCAAGTGCATCTCTTCTTCACCATTGAAAGGATTAGTGTTTTGCATTCTCTTTATTTCTTTTTATTTTCTAGTAATAGAAGCATTCCACTACTAGGTTTTGTGTAGAACATTTTTTTTCGATCAATTGAAGTTGCCTTTGTCCAAATTAGTCTTTGTTACAATTTTTGCTACTTCTCCTTTAGTACATTTTCACTCTTTCTTTCTAATTACCCTAGGCCTCCACGTGCCTAGGGTCAGCTTTGAAAGAAATCAATTTTTGCCACTTAGATTTTACCTATTAAGTGTTAGTCATTTTTGCAATCAAAACCGCATCACCTTGTTATTCAAAAATCCAAAAAAAAAGTTACATATTCAAAAATTAAAAAGAATGTTGATTTCCATTTTATAGTAAGAGAATAGAATTTTGCAAACATCGCCTCCTTGGATAACCCTAGATACTCTCTTTGTCTAGGTTTACAAAATTTAAAAGCAATTGCAAATTTACATTTTAGGATGATTTGAAAACCCTAACTACCAATCACACGTATTTTCGCAACAGACCTTAAGTCTACTAATTTTATTTCTAATTAGTGCCCTGAGTTTCACTTGAATAGAAGTTCATTTGACTTGTGGTCTAATTTGGGTTTTGATTGGCCCACAATGTGGACCATTTCACCTGACCTACCCTAAAGGAAGCAAAATGAAATCTAGGTTAAGACCCAGAAATCACCCCGAATTGACTCTGGAGTTATTAAGTCCAAGATTTTTAAGGTTCAAGTGAAATTAGAGCTTGATTTTTAGGGCTTTTCTTGCTTAGATCTTTTCAAAGAAGGGTATGGGTAGCACACAAGTTTGAGACAGTTTATTCTCTTTAATGCAGACAAATGTGAGCTAGCACTTCAAACCTTAATGTTGGAAAGCCTAATTGGCTCTATTTCAAGTCCAATTTGATCTTAAAAATGTTCACCTTGGACTTTAAAGATGAAGCGCGTGGTCCAAGGCAATCAGGAATTAAGTGTAATCCCTAATAGCTATAGGAAATAGGGTAGGGATCTTTAATGAAAATCGTCTCAAGCTTCAATCAGATATGAAAATTTTTCACAAATTAGGAAAACTTGCCTTTTAAATGATGATTTACTAAGGAAATAAGGCAGGTAGTTCATAATTGAATATTTCCTTTTTATATTCCCAATATTAGAAGGTTGATTAGGAAAGAATCGCTATTTTGCACTGATGTTTGCCTCATGAAGTACCTAGCAAAATCACAAGTGACAAACAGGGCTACTTAGTGCACAGATATGATCAAATAGAATAGGAATAGCGGTGAATTGCGCATTTTTCCCCGGCAACGGTGCCAAAATGTTGAAGTGAGTTACCTAGGAGTTTAAGTATGCTTTGTTGTAGTAAATCTCCTAAATAGATCTCTAAACAAATAAAATTTACAACTTGAATATCTAAAATGAAGTCCAAGGTCGAACATAGGGGGCAAGTGTTGTAATTCATGCACTAGTCAAGATAAATATGCAAATGAGCATAAGAAATCGAACACAATAATGATATTCAATGAATACTAATCTGTCACATTAAATATGCAATGAAGTTCAATGTATTGCAAGAATATGAGGACAAAAAGAAAAGAGGATAATGAACAATGGTGTTTTGAATCACCACTTATATCCTCCTTAAGTTAAGCATGCATCCAACTATCAATAATATCAAATAAACCAACAGTAGCTTGAATGCTACAGTAATCAGACATCTCTCTAGCAAATCAGATGACTTAAATGTCACTTGGTACAGCATTTTTCATCTTCTTCACATCTTCTTCTGCTCTCTTTAGCCTCTTCCTCTTCTCTAGCATGGCTCTTCTACTTTTCTTTTCATTCCTTTCCTATGATTAAGTGTCGCACAATACTCAGTGGAGCAAAGTCTCCCCTCCCCCGCTGTCTCTCTCTTTCCTTCCTTCCCCTCCTTTTCTTTCAAATATCTGGGTCAATCGGGTATTCGGGTATGAGCAGTATCGGATCCAGGGCTACCGATAGTGGGTAGTAGCTGAGGAGTGTATACGTTAGGTCAGTCGGGTCATGTTCTGGTGAAGGGACCTCACCCTCAAGTGTCTGAGGCAACACAGCAATATCAAAAAAATAATATACGCATGCTCAGCGGCTCTTCTCCCCCTGATGTGGGACTAAACTTCCCACGTCCTGTGAGTGTGTAGCTGCAGAAGTTTTCCACATTCAATTGGAGATGAAGAGGAGGTGGTCTCTTCCAATTAATAGCCTAGGCATATTCTTGGACTGATTGCACACCACCTAGAGCAAAGCCCTAGAGTTCTCGTAGCTTGATGCTTGGAGAACAAGGCGGCGATGATGATGGTGGTAGAGCTTCGGTAGAAGACCTAGAAAGCATGAGTACGGCCTTGCGGCCAAGTTAAACTAGCTTAGGTCCTTCATCAGGCCACAACGAACGTGTAGGTGGTTGTGGCATGCCGTGAGAGGGAGTATGGTGGTCAGACGGAGTCAGGGACGATGTTCGAAGGATGGGTTGTTCGGTGGTGGTCTTGAGGGGTGGATAGCACTAAATAGGAGAGGGATTTTGTTTGGGTTGATAAGGCGAAGGTTGTGGACTTGTCGGTAAGGTGTTTGGAGCTATATATCGTCTGGATGACCATGTCAGAGAGGTGGTCGGAGCGAAGGGAGATGACGGTGAACGGTGTGTCAAGGGTTATTTTTGGGTTTTGGATAAAGAAAATGATAAGAGAGGAAGAAAGAAACCTAGCTACCTATTCTAATTGGTCGAAGGGGGTAGGATGGCACTAGTTATTGTATGGCCGGCATCGGAGAAGGGAATACCTCCAATGAGGGAGAACAACGAGGAAGAGAGGGGAAGACGAACCTTGCTGGTATTGTGAGTGGTGGAGGAGCTTGTGGAAGAGAAATCGGTTAGCTATTATCTGTGACGGCCGACAAAGAAGGGTGTTGACGGAGCTCACCGGAGCCTGTAGAGGAATTGGCTAGAGAGAGGAGAAGAATGTGGAGAATCGGTCCAAACCGAGCTAAGGAGAATGGCCTTGCACTATGGGTCCTTTTATAGGGCTCAAGGGGTCGATTCAAGCTTGGAATCCAAGCTTGAAAGCTTCAAGCTTTTGCAAGAATAGGAAACCTGAATCATTGAAAGGTTTGCACGACCTTTCGAGTAGGAATTAGAGCCTAATGTGCGACTCAGATTGTAGGGAAACTCTTCATGAATCTTCCTTCCAAATTTGGAAGAGTTTGGCCGTGAAATCATGGAGTAATCCCTGATTAAAGGTCGTCATTTATGGGATTAGGAGTTTGAAGGTGGTGGGGACCTATTGGTGGAGAAGATGATGAGGTTAGGGGGTATTTGCAAGGATTTCAAAAGTTAGGGGCATATATGTGAGAGAAAAGAGTCAGACTAGACTAGAGTGCAAACTTGGTCAAGATGATCTTTTGTTGAGCCCAAATTTTGATACAAACTTAATTTTGACACAAGGAATCTAATAGTGAAGTTGTATTTATATTTTGATCAAGTTTGATTGGGTAATTTGCGTACAAACCCAAATTAGGGCAATTATCTGTCTGAGACTGTATTTTTGGTCAAATTAGGTTCTAATGGTCAAATCAAAGGTACAAAACCATAGAGAATGTATTTCCATGTTTTTTAGAAGGTTTAGGTGAATTTTATCCTAACTAGAACCTCAGTTAATTAAGCAGGTCTCTTTTTAGGGTTTTAGACGTCCTTTGATTCTCGAAACTCATGAAAACCCATTTTTGTCTCCATGAACCCACTTATTAGACATTTATGAACATTTGACCTCTAATTAACCTCTAGGAAACCTCGTGATTATTCTGTGTTTAGGATATTATGTTAAAACTACAAATTTAACCCTATTTTAATGTTTATATCCTAGAAAGGATATGCAGTAAATTATGATCTTCTGGCGGTTATGTGGGAGCATTTATTAATGGATTCTGAATAATTAAAGCTAGATATGGCTGATGATGACACTATCATCATGCAATATGAATTCAGCAAAAGGATATGTCAGGAAGGTTTTGGAATTTTCGAAAGATGATGGGTTACATCCCGTTAAGTGCTAAGTTTAATGCCATCAGCTGGGCACAATGAGCTCAAAAGGTTATGTCAACTGACACATTACGATGATTGCAAGGGGAAAATATGTGATCGTGGTGAATGAGAATCAAATGACCACAAGTAAGTATCAAATTATGATGAAGGATCATTCCAGAAGATCTATGATATGGGTAAGCTTGATTCATTTCTGGATGGCTCTTATGGAGTTTCTACAGAGGAATTTCTCTAAAGATGTATTGATCATGGAGTTCTGAAGTAAGATCATTGTGGGTCTAGAATCCGAAAGAGGTGAATCTAATCAGCATATCCCAGGTGTGTTGTTCCTCTTGTGCAATGTGGCCTAACGGATCAATATCCAATTAGTCATCTTGATTCTTTTCTGCTGAATGTAAGATCATCTCCTCAAGAAATGACTGGAATATTGGGTCTTCCAATGAATCTTCACTATGATTTTCATCCCAATCAAAAGTGAATGTTTGGAGAGTGCCTTTTCGATTATCTATCTCGAATTCTGTAAAGGATTCATACTGTAGGTGGAGTTCACTCTTAATATCTGTCAAGCTCGATTCCTAGAGATCCTCAAAACAGCAAAATGTCTCCAAATCCATGGAATAAAAATCTGAACCTGATGTGTCATCATTTTCCCCAAAATCCCTTGGTATGTCCTCAAGATAAAAGGTGAAAGTCTTCACAATTCTTAGGTTATTTGAATCATGCTCGGTCAAATTGGGATTATCCATTATGTGAAAAGCTTCCAATTCTAACCCAAGGTTTTCTAGTAATGAAACAGTCATGAGGTCTTGAATAAAACCAAGTTGTTCTACTGAGCATTTTCCTTTTCCTTTTTCTAGCTCAAAAAAATTGATCTCAGTTCGTTCATCTTCAAAGGTAATTATCATGTGCCTTGATTCACAATTGATTATGTCTTCTACAGTTGCCAAGAATGGTCTACCCAAAATCAAAGGCATTTCTTGTACCTGTTGTGGCATCTCCATATCAAGAACTAGGAAATCGGCTAGGTAGCTGAAGTCCTTAACTCGAACTACCACATCCTCTACCAACCCAATCAGGGTGGTTATGGTTCAATCAGCTAATTGCAGAGTAAGATCAGTAGGTTTTAGCTATCCAATCCGTAGTTTTTCAAATAGGGAGGTTGGGATTAGGTTGACTGAACCACCAAGATCCAGTACTGCCTGCTTGAAATTTGTACCACCGATCTTGCAAGGGATCAGCAGGGTGCCTGGATCAGATTTCCTAGGAGGTAGACTACTTTGTATTATGGCACTTACACTTTCAGATAGTACTACCTTCCCTTGTGATGGTTCTTCCACCTCTTTTTTGGATAAGTCAGGTGAGGTGGGATTGAAAGTGAGGATATCAATGGAATAGTGACTTGTGCATTCCTTAATGGTCGCATTACATCAGATTTCAACAGTTGTCTAGTGTGGAGGTGGGATAAGATTTGGGATAAAGGAATGGATTGGCTATCTTTAGGGATGGGTTTCTGTTTCCACCTCTTGGTTTTGTCCTCGACTTTTGCAATAAGTTGGGTGAGATTTGGGAGATGGGCCTTAGGGCTTGGGTTTGTGATCTTTTCACATGCCCACAATATTGATCATAGCACAATCATGATGCGGAGGTGGTTGAGAGAGAATTGGTCCTTGTTACTAAATAGTAGGATAGGTCATGGTGTGATTCGGATCAGCTGAGGTGGATGAGGTAAAAACGTAGGTATGAGTGGATGGGCCTAGATGAGTGTAGCTTGTTTGACCTTGGATTTGATTCACTACATTTTTTTGAGTTGACATGTTGCTTGGATTTAGCGGAGCTTAGGAGGAAAGTGCCCCAGGCTGGCAAGCACTTGCCAGTTGGGCCAGTTGATTGCAAACCTGAATGATCTCTTCATTGTGTTGTTTTTGTATGTCAACTAGAGTTTGAAGAATTAGAGACATTTGGTCTTCCTTAGGTGGCCTAGATTGGAAATTTGGATTAGGCCTTGGTTGGGTGATTGCGCAGCAATCATAAGTCTTAATTGGCCTAGATTAAGCTAGGACTTAGATAAGTAAGGGTTATTCATGCATGCATACGCATTATCTGCATCTTTACTACTTTCCTTTAGCTATGCATAAAATAATGTTATAATGTGCTGATTAAGTGCATTATGTCGATTGCAGGGAATAAGCTGATTAGGAGCTGGATGTGAAGTTGGATCAGGAATAACAGGAGTTGTAGCAGAGCTGGAGCAGAAGGCCTAGCTTAGATGCAGGAATAATAATGTAAGGGGGTTAAAAGTTTGCTATTCTATTAAGTAGGAATAAAGCAATAAAATGTGAAGTGCTTAGGTCCATCATAGCCCTAGGATAGCCTAGAGACTTCCCCAAGCCTTAGCCACCCTTAGATTAGATCACAACACCATAGGAAGCCCTAAAGCCCTAGTTCCAACCCTTCTCTAGATGTCCAGATAAGTTTTAAGATGTCCAGGACCCTTAGCCAACTCCCGCACACTTCAAACCCACTTCTGCAGTGTTATTGGACGTCCAAACACTTTGTCAGACGTCTAATTTCTGCAGAATACCCAAAACAGAACACGAAATCCTTCCTGACTCTGATTGGACATCCAGACAACAAGTCTGGGCTTCTATTTTTGAGTATAAGACATCTGATACTGCTCTCCAATTCCTGTTTTGAGATTTAAGCCTTGATCTTGGATCTCTAGGTCCCTAAACCCAATTCCAACCCCATAGGAACCTAAATTAAGGTGCCCTAACCCTAGTACACCACCTCTAGACCTCCCTAAGGACCTAATTAGGTCCTCACTAAACCTAATTGACTTGGATCTTAGTCAATTCCATCATCATATTCAATTGGACTCATTGAGTCCAATTGAGCCCTGATCTCAGCACACACTGTCCAATTGGACTCAGTGAGAGTCCAATTGACCTATACCTGACTTAATTGAGTTGTTTTACTCTCAATTAAGTTTCCACCCACCCAATTAAACTTGTATTAAGTTTAATTGCACTTTACCTTAGTGAATTGGGGTTTATAACCCTAATTTGAGACCTACCTTGACCTAAACCCACTAGAACCCAACCTAATCAACCTAGCCACCTATGTTTCGACCCACACACACCTACACACACCCACACACACCATCCACACGAAAATATCTAGCCTAGAGTTCTCTAGAACTCTCTACCCTGTGTGGTTGCCTTGGTTGCCAAAAATAGCAACCAAGAGCCATTCAATTTTTAGATCCACATTTGGTGGATCTAAAAACCACCAACCACCCTCTCTCTCTCACTTTGCCACGAGCTCCCACCATAGGCCACTCTAGAGAATTCCATAATTCTCTAGAGAGCTTCCCTTAGGTCTATAAAATGACCCCTTGGGTGGCCATTTGCACCCATTCACTTCTTTGGCAATTGCACTCCATTGGTGCCATTCACGCCACCTCCATAGTCACTCCACCTCCATGAGCTCACTACCACCACCATGGAGGACACCATGCTAGGATATTGGATCAACCCTACCTCTCTCCAAGGGCCGGCCTAAGTTCCATTGGCTGCCCCTCCTTCTCTCAACCACTCCAAGGCCATCGGGGACCACCCCTGAATGCCCTCTATTCTTCTAGCTTTAAATCATGCTCTTCATAATCTTTATTGCTTTCATTTACTGCTTAGTAGTGTAGTCTTACTTCTCCCCCAATGATGCATGCGAAATCCCCCCGTTGATTCTTGTATGCAATCCTTTTCTGGTAGTTAGGTTTAATTTTTAAGCATTCATGTATAAGCTTTCCTCTAGATTTCCTTATGCAACAACTCTCCAATGATGAATGAAATTGCATTATATATATATATCTCCTATGTGTTTGAAATCACCACGAGCTGAATGATTATCATATTTGCATGATTTAAGTGCCTGTTCTTTAACTGCCTATATATATTACGCACTAGCATGTCATTTAAATAAAGTAGAGCGGCTTTAAGATCGATTTCAAAAGCAAAAACAACGCCTCCCAGAGACGAACGATCGGGACTCAAAGTCTCATTATTTTTTACAAAACAATATCTTTGTTGGATCGTATTTCGCAACTATACTACGACGCTTTTATCAAAAATGCGATCTACGACTTTCCAACATTGGGCAGGCTGATAAGGTCATGGAGCTTGTGGTTGGGGTTGGAATTGAGATCTTGAGTTGGGTTATTTCCTGAGCACACAAAATTGGGATGATTACGCCATCCAAGGTTATAAGTGTTTGAGAATGGATTATTCTGGATGGCATGGAGATCCTTATAGGTCTGAGGAACTCTAGAAAAATCATTCGAGGAGGGTTCAGAGTTCCCCCAACTAGAGTAGGCTGGCCTAGAGTTTCCTCCAAGACCGTAATCAGACGAGGGTGAATATAGGTCCATCCCCTAAGAAGACTGGTGATAGATGTTATGCACAACCTCCCTACCATAGGGCGGTTGCGCAAATGGGCTTTTCTGTATTGAGGTGGCTTGCTGCTAGTGTCGACTGGCTATCAACTCTAGATGAGTGGATGTGAAAAGGCCTCAGGTCTTGTGTACCGCTCAATTATTTGTTCACGCACGGGTGTTCATCTGATCGTACACACTTAATGACTCTTTGGTCAGGGAGTTCCCGCACTTGTTCTTGAGAATCTCCCAAATCGTGTCTTCATGTTGACCCATGATGTTGCCACCATAGGTTGTATTGACAAAGAGCTTGATATCATCATGGAGTCCATGGTAAAAGGTCTGGACTTGTTCCCATTTTGAAACTACAAGATGTGGGCACATGCACATGAGATCAAAAAAATGATCCCATGCCTCAGGAAGAGGTTCTCCCACTCCTTGTGAGAAGTGTGTCATCTGATGCCTCATAGCATTTGTCTAACCAATGGGAAAGAATTTTTGCAAGAATTTGGTCTGAAGTTCTCCCCAAGTAGTGATCGAATGAGTCAAAGTTTAAAACCAATTGATGGCATTATCCAAGAGATAGAAGAAGAAGATTTTCATGAGTAAGCCATCCCAATTTTGTATAGATGGCCCGAAGTTTAGGCCAGATGCTTCAGATGCTAGATGTGCTAGAAGGGATCCTCGGAGTTCAAGCCATGGAAATTCAGGATTGTGTCAAACATACATGGCTTGAGCTCCACCTCAGGTCCATCCACAGGGATTTGCACTCTAGGCTCGATTTCCACCACAGCAGGATTGTAGTGATCTCGCATTTGAGGATGCTGTGGTGGGTTGATGTATGCATGGACTAGGTCTCTGAGGTCATCGACTTGATATTGAAGGTTGGGTTCTTCCTCATGGTGTTCAATGGCTATGACTGGAGATTTAGGCTCAGAAATGGAAGAGTCGGAGGAGATATCGATCTGATCGGGAAGTTGCACAAATAAATTAGTCGAGGCTTGGCCTCGACGAGAGTGGAAAGCTAACGGAGGCCTTAAGGGTGGTCATAATGGTCTCCTCCTGAACATGCACTAAATGGAATAGATGAGGGAAAGAATGTCTAATGGACCCAATTAAGGTACCCAAATAAGCTTGGATGACTATGGAGGTTTAAGGCAAACGATACCTAATTGCACAATAGTCATGAAACCTAAAACACTTAAATTGAGCTAGATTCTAGCATAACTTTGAGTCAATGCATGCATAAGCATCGTAATTTGCATACTAGTTAGTTTATTACTCATACATATAATATCATCATTTTATGATCTAAAAGTGATGTTTTTAATCACAGATGATTCAAAGCCGTAGATGTCAAATTAGACCAGACATATCCGATTAGAATGACAACGGAAGTCCAATGATTTTGAAATCATCTCGATCAGACAGCCAGAGCATCGTGTGCAGTCCATAAAAGAATGGAGATGATGGAGCCAAAGGATAAAGATCTAAGCCTTAGATGAAGAATCCAACTGCACAGATGAATTTTGGTCGACGATCGCAGTCCAATGGCGCAAAAATCAACTCGATCGGAGGTTTACAACACCAAATACAAAGAAAAAAAAGATGGATGGCCATGATGGTGCCAAGTGGCACGATCACAGCCGCTCCCTCACCATCGCCCCATCTAGGAAGGCTGCATCGCACGCTGTGGGCCGTTGGATCTTCATAAAGTGGCCACGAGCATGCCACATCTCCTGCCCAAATTGGATAAGCATAAATACAAATAAACAAGCATATATAACAAAAGGTTTGCATAGGACATTGGCTCACGCACGCGTGAGCATGCCCGTGGTGCGGGCTCCAGCCCTATGCTGCGCGAAATTGAAGCGGGTGCAATTGCACGCGATTGTAAGGTGTAGGCGTGCTGATGTGGTGCGATCAGAGTGCGTAGCTAGTATGCATGATCTCATGTTGTTGCTTCACGATAACGAAGCAGGGCCGTGCGATCTTTGATCCAATGCTTCAATGGCTACCATGTGTTGCCACCAGAGCAAATCCGAGCATAGAAGGCCTTTTGAAGTCTATTTTGAGGCCAAATTAGAGCCATTGATCTCCTTATCGAGGAATCTGATTAGCCAAAGGGTTGTTGCACGAGATTAAGGGTTAAAATACCCTTTTTGCCCTCCATCAAAACTATAAAAGAAGAACTAGGGCCCCCTAGTTGAAGGATGAACTTAGAATCTCTCTCTCCCATCAACTCCAAATCTCTTCTACTGTCTTCTTTGCAATTCTCCATCCTAGCGCACTGCATCTAAGGCACTATCTTGATGTGGGCGTGCTTCGCGAATTAAAATCGAGGTTCGGAGAACCTGTCGTCGTGGCTCGCAAAATGCATCTATCAGATAAAATTTATAATCGAAACTTGAAAAGTGAGTCTTGGGTCGAACATAGGGAGGCGAATGTTTGGTTTTGAAAATCTGCATTTCTCTTTTATTTGTTTTTGGTTGTTTTTATCTTTTTTATTTTTTTTTTGTATTTTTAGCAAGCAAAAGATTTGATCGATGAAAACTTTATCCACTTGCAAAAAATAAAAGAGAAAGGGTGAAAGAGAGAGAGAGAATCAATCATCTATTCATGAAGAATTGTTTGTTACTCCATGAAAGTGGAAAATCTACACTACGAAAGCGTAAAAAGATAAAATGAGGTGAGAGAAATCCCCCTTGACGATTGCCCGTAGGACAATTCACTTTGATGTCGCCTAAAGGAAGATGGTGAGGAGTGGGAAAAAGGAGGACGGAGCCGGAGGATGGGGCAGGACGGCATCGCAGCGAGGATCTTGTTCATGAAGGGCGGTGAGAGGACGACCAAAGGATGTTCCATGAATGGGGATGAGAGGTGGAAAACTATTTGATTTTCTACTCTAGATGAGCATCCCGGGCTTGGGACAAGCTCTCTATAGAACCTTGGAGGTGGTGAGAGGAAGAAAGGAAGAGATGGTTTGGAATGGTGGTGGGTAGGTCCTTTTATAGTGGAGGACGAAGAACGAATTCGCATCTGGGTCATTACTGACGTCCATAAACATCACTGCAGCTGTCGCTGAAGATCCGCCCTTCACTTCCTCCTGCTGGCGTGCGAAGACCATTAGTGACAGCTGCAAGCATCAATGAAGGCACATCACTAAAGATCCACTCCCACCGTACTGGCGTGCGCATTGTGATCTGCGCGCTTTACGGGCCCTTGCTCCCCGCGTCGTGCACACATGTACACGCTGGCAGGTGCTGCATGTGGCTACGCTATGCGCGGTGCACTGTGATGGCTATGGTTGGGCGCAGTGTGCTGCGCACGGCGATGGCTATGGCCGTGCGCTATTGCTTGACAGAGTTGGGTGGCCTGGATGGCGCCACCTGGGCCATCCATTCCTCTTTCTTTTGTAGAGGGTGCCACGGTTCTCAGATCGAGATGATTCCTGCATTGCTAGACTGTGATCGTCACTCTAAATCCATCCATATGGTCAGATTTTCCATCCAAAACCCTTATGGATGTTGCATTGCCCCCTGGCTGTTGATCTTCCTTGGACTTCGTATGATGCTACGGTTCTCCGATCTAGACGATTTCAGAGGCGTTATACTCCGATCATCATCTTAATTAGATTCGTACGATCCAATTATCCATCTGAGGCCTTGAAATAAGTCTTCATCTCTCCTGACCATAAAAAGGACCTAATTGACCTAAAATATATACTACTCTAGATGCAAAATGATGCATGCTATGCAATATTTATAACATGAAATACAAATCTTAGCCTAGGAACATGCATGAATAGGCATTTTGACCTAAATAGTTGTGTCTATATCATACCCCCATTCCTACCTTTTGCTAGTCCCTAGCAAAATTAAACTATATGCTATGTATAGAAGCAGAATTAGGATTAGATCGCTCAGGCCTAAGTTATTTAGTAATAATAGAAAATTTAAACTAAGGTCCTAGACAACGAAAACTCAACAGTACCTGGGTCCCAACAGGAATGCAGATCGCCCAAGTCCTCGTCTTATTTGAAAAGGAAATATATATACTTTTTTTATTTTTCTTCTTTTCTAATTTTTTGTACTTTTGGAGTTTGAGCGTTCTAGGATAACTTTTTACGACCACCAAACCCGCCCAAGACTCGAAAAGGACTCTAAGTGCTAGGTATATTGTGAAAATAGTGAAAGACTCACTGAGCAGCCATTGAAATGGGCTTCAGGTTTCTACAACCCTAGGTGACCTTGCCTAGAGGTTTATCTTTTCAAACAGGAGCATTCTCCCTATTTTCTTTATTTATGGAGTCAACACGAGGGTGAACCCAGTGTATATCTCCTCGGTTTATTCTACTTCCCCGCTTCTTCCCTAAGTTTTTTGTAAATTATTATGCATTTTTTTGTGAGCTGGGTTTTGAATAACCGGCCGATGACCTATTACCACTGACAACTTGCCTGCCATACACGTGCGGTGGAGTGTGGTTTTATTTTTTATTTTTCCTCCTTTTTCTATTCCTTTTCTTTTCTTCTTTTTTTTTTAAGTTGGTGGCTTTATTGTTCTAAGATTTACCTAAAGCAGTACACTGAAAGTGGTCTTGTGACTGGGCTCCGGACAACCAACTGATGAGCTGTTACCACCAACAACTTGCCAGTCATACCACCCTAGATAGTTCATTAGCTACCCAATTTCCAAAGAAACTGTTGAAAGATGAGTCAATGCAGAAAGAATGTGTACAGATGCTTATACTTAAAGTCCCCTCAAATCAGAGGGCAGGTTGATAAGTCGTATATTTATCACCCCAATTTATTTACTGAATTAAAATAAGATTGGCTTGGTGAGGACTCGAGACTAAGTACACATTCAAGTGGACACCTAAGCTAATTAAGCCTAAAGACCTAAAGAGTATAAGTTTCCAGGTCCTATCGTATCATTTTCAAAGGTTAATAACTTCCAAATGCCTAGGTTCTCTTCTCGTAAATTCTTTCTTTTTTTATCTTTTTCAAATTTTCAATTTTTTTTAATTTTATAAGAAACTAAAAGAAATTCTATGGAGTTAACAAAATGATTTCAGGAATTGATTATCCACCTCCCATGCCTAAATGATGCAATGTCCTCATTGTAAAAATGAAGACATGAAAAGGGCAGAGTAAATAGAATATCACCTGAATTTCATGACAACCCGGTTAGCTCTGTAGAGAGAAGAGATTATGCACGTGCACTAAGTTTAATTCCTTCAGCTAGGCATAATATACACACAAAGAAGAAATTTAGAATTCACAAGTGTGGGACAGAATCAAAATAAAAATACTGATCCTGAAACCCACCAGCAGAAGATGTCCATTGACATGGACCAGATTATTGTGCGGACCCATGCCTTAGGGTCGAGTAGTTCTTAGGTTCTGGATGAAAATCACCTAGAACCGAAGGTTGTTGTGTTTGCGGGGTCGGGCCTCCGATTTTGTGGTGTGCAACCCAAGACCAAAATGGCGGACAATCGGTAGATCTGGTTCACTAGTTTCAGATGTCCAATTAACATTCATCTTAGAAAAATAATCAGTTATTTCGAGCTTAGGTTGCACATGAAAGATATCGTAAGGGTCTTGGTAGAAAGTAGGTGGTTTCAGGTCCATAGGTACCCTTAGATCCAAAATCAAAGTTCCCTTAGAATTAACCTCCCAAATTTTATTTCAACAATTATATCCTCCAACATCAAGAACTTACGCTCCAGGACCTCTAGCATATGATTCACCCCATATGATTCACCCAAGTCCAGGAATCGTGGCTGAACCAAGAATGACTTGGGCACAATGATCTCAGAAGTCAGCTCTTCGAGGTGCGGATGAGGAATGGGTTCACTAATTAAATCATCAAGATTTGGGTCCTCCAAGTTAACCCCAACCGAATCAAATTCCTCTATTATCGGGATGTCAAATGGTTCATCAGATTCCTCATGCCCGTTTGTATCACTTAAATCATTTTCTTATTGCTCAAGTGAGACTTCACTAAGAGATTCTTCACCCTAAGGAATTCATGATCCTTATTTATATATGTCTTAAAAATTGATTATCATTTTCTGGTTCAAAGAGACATATTTTTCCTCACTCCCTGGCCTGGGGATCTCGGGTGAATCAATCGGTTCATCCTCAATGGGTTGCTCTAGCCCAACCTGGTCATCCCCAGTTTCAGAAAATGTATCCCCTCCGAAAGGTGCCTGAGCAGGTTCTGACATTGGCTCTCCTGAAGGGGTTTCATCCTGAGAATCATCCCAGGATTTGACTAGGGCAACCATAAATTTCATCCTCAACCTTGATAATTTCCTGAGTAGAAACTCACCCGGGTCCCTATCCCTAACATTTTGGAGCAAATCCAATAAAGAGCTATTGACCGTTCGATCTTTCGCTTTTAAGTTGTTTGTAGTTTAATGTGGTGGAAAAATCGACTAATCAATTTTTAATAAGAAATAACCACTCGCAGAGGAGCGGGTCGTATCCACAGGGAGGCAATAACGTATTAAAATTCGCGCCACTTAAAAATGTTTGTTCGGAGTCAATTTGGACAAGAACCAAGCCAAGATTGCCTTTAGATTAAGGTTTAAGTAAGAAACAATGCTGAAATGGCAATTATGAGAAACTACAGGATATTTTCCGCAATGCTGAGTGAATAGAATATGATTAAAATGTGGCAATGGCAGAAAATGTAAACTTTAATTAACATTTTACTGTAGCAAAACAGGGGAATTTTTCCCCGTTGTCTTGCACGACGAGGAGCCGATGGCAGGGCGCGGGAAGCTCGGAGGAGGTCCCTTGGATCAAGGGCTTCGAATCGGTGGTGGCGGCGAGTCACGTGGCGGTCAGAGGTGGCCGGACGAGCTCCGGCGGAGGTGCTGCAGCCGGCAGCTTGCGCAGCCTGTTGGCGTGAAGTCCGCCACCTGCTGCTGCTGCGGGGGTGGCTGCTGCCGCTGCCGTGGGCACTGCTGCAGCTGGCGTGTGCGGCTGGCGTGCGCGGTGGTCGGTTGGGCAGTCTGCAGGCGGTTGTGCGTGGGCGCGCGGAGGGTCTGCAGGAGGGCGCTGGCGCGGTTATGCGTGGGCGGTGGTCTGCAGGAGGGCGCTTGCGTGGTGGTCTGCAGGCGGTTGGCGTGTGCGGTGGAAGCTGGCGTGGGCGGAGGGTCTGCGGAGGGCGCTGGCGCGGTGGAAGCTGCAGGCGGTTGGCGTGTGCGGTGGAAGCTGCAGGCGGCTGTTGGAGGATGCTGCAGGCTAGTCTGTAGGCGTTGGAGGAGAGCGCGGGCTGATCTGCAGGCGTGCGCAAGTCTGCACCCGGTGAGCGGTGGAGGGTGCAGGCTGATCTGCAGGCGTGCGCAGGTCTGCAGCCGGTGAGCGGTGGAGGGTGCAGGCGGTTGTGCATGGGTGCGCGGGGGGTCTACAGGAGGGCGCTGGCGCGGTTGTGCATGGGCGGTGGTCTGCAGGAGGGCGCTTGCGCGGTGGTCTGCAGGCGGTTGGCGTGTGCGGTGGAAGCTGCAGGCGGCTGTTGGAGGATGCTGCAGGCTGGTCTGCAGGCATTGGAGGAGAGCGCGGGCTGATCTGCAGGCGTGCGCAGGTCTGCAGCCAGTGAGCAGTGGAGGGCGCAGGCGGTCTGCTGGCCGGTTGGAGAGTGCAGGCTGAGGAAGTGGAGGTGAGCGGGTAACTTCAGACGTCTGGGAAATTTCCCAGACGTCTTAAGTTACTGAGAGGGTGGCTGATCAGTAGCTAGGTGGTGGTGGTCTGCGACGACGGCGAGGAAGATGCACGCTAGGGTGCTCACGGTGATGCGGCGAGCTCCGGATGGCGGTGTGGCCTGTCACACCACACGCCCACGGTGGTGGAGACTCGCCGCCACGGTAGAGGCCGACAGTGTGGAGTGGAAGAGAGAGGTTCTCTCTGCACAGTGGTGGGTCGGTGGCGGAGGCCTTCTGATCTCGGCTGCCTCCATGCTCCTTTTGTAGTGGCCTGAACAAATTTGAAATCAGCGGCCGACCAGATCCACCGTATCCGCTCCCCCTTGAATGGCTCCTTCACTGCATCACCCGAGCGTTGGAGCGGCAGCCAGCCGTTCTGAAAGAAGACGAATAAAGAAAATATTATTAAAATATTAGGGTTATTTATGTATAGACCCTCAACTTCTATGTTAATAAAAACAATATACCTAATTGGTTATCTAATTAGATGAATGCTATTTTAAGCTAATTCTAAATGCACTTAAGATATGAATGCAATGTATGGATTATGTAATTAGATTAAAACTATGAATTAATCTATTTACATCCTAATTTATACTAAATAAATGTTAGAATTAACCTAATGTGTAGGCACTTAAATACTTAAATAGCCCACAACTATGGGCTAATCAGCTATTCAGCTCATCAATCATTTTTATCATAGGTTTCAATGCTTCAATGCAAGGTGCTGGCTGAGCTTCTAAGGATTGTATAGTGTTCCTCAAATTAACCAACACCCTATCTTCGATTTGGTTCACCTAAACTGACTGGTTCGATTCAAGTTTGGGTGCATTTGGGTTAAATCTAGGGGTGCCAAGATGTCGAGGTTCTTGGGTCCCTCCCTGAAAGTAGGTCGTTCTAGGTTGTTCAAAGGATGATGGCGATCTATATTCAGTGGAATACTGGGGAGGGTAGGTGTTGTAATAATTATATCCTTCCTAATTGTAGATCGAGTTGGTTTGGTCATCAAAGGATGGAGATCCATAATCATTGTAGGTTTAGGAGTGATAGTAATCATAGTCTTGTTGTCTAGAGTTAGGCCCTGGACATTGAGGTCCATATTCATATCCCAAATCAAAGTCATCCCAACTAGTGGATGGGTAATTACAAGTCAAATCAGGATAGTAATCATCTTGGGGATAAGTGGTGGTAGGAGGATAGGATGTGAAATGTGTGTAGGATGTGGAAGGGTACATGGCAGAAAAGGAGGGAAAATGGAGAAGAGAAAAGGTGCCCTACAATACAATCAACCAAACCTGTCCTTATGTGGATAGCCTCAAGACTTATAGACTCCCAGGACACGTCTTGAGATTATAAATGATTTAGTATACTTTTATCCGATCAATCCAACCAGTTAGAATAATGGACTAGGGAGAAGGTTCTTCCTTTGGCTTACGCCTCCGGTTCCTAGTGTACTCCCCAATCGGGGTTGTTTGATGCTACTCCCCTAGTTAGACACCAGATGGACCAGCAAAAGCAGATTAAAAGAAAAAAAATCAATTTGAGCCCCGAAGAGCGAATCAATCCTTAAGGCCAACGTCTACTTAGTTTTAGTTAGGCTTGGGATGATTGTGCTCTTGGAATGTGATGGGCCCTTTAGATGGGTTATGACCCTAATGATCAGTTAAAATGTGTGTGCGTGCACAACTAGGGTTCTCAAACAAGGTTATTTGATGATGTGTCTTTTAGGATTTAACCTTGTTTAGTAGCTTTTAGGGTATAATTCTTAGGTTGGTTCAATCAAGGTTTAGTAGAACACTCCAAGTTTTGAAAACACGGGTGATGATATGTTCCTTTAAAAGTAAAAAATAATCTGGAGTGCCTAGTTCAGCCCTAAGAATCAACCCAAAGTGGCAAGCTACTTGATGGATCAGTTTTAGATTGAGTGGTGCAGCCGAAACCTCTCAATCAATTGGCCTGCTGCACCACTTAGTTAAGGCACACAAGAATGTTTAACCTATTTAGATTTCTACTCACTTATGTGTATTGGTTGAAGTGTACCGGGTCCATAGGTCAGATCCCGATTAAGTGGTAGAATCAAAGTGATTGTTTGCCTTATGATAAGAAGTTATGGGTGTAAAGTGTGCAGCTTTCAGTAAAATCCCACGAGAGAAGAATATTTTTTTTGTTTTTCTTATATATGTGGGTGGGTGAGGTGAGTGGAGTGACAACTAAACAACCAAAATCTACCCTAGGGCTTATGCAAAGCACCTAAGTTGACTTGGGTTTTATTTATTAGGTTATGGAATGAAAATTAAGGTGGGAGTGGTGTGGGGGACACTTACAAAATACTCTACCCACACTTTACTTCGGTCTACCGCACTTGGATATCCATGCTAGGGTACCTACAAGGCAACAGATCAGAGATAAGTGGGGTTAGTGTTTTGTAAATGCAGAGAAGCATAGAAAATAGAAAAGTAAATTTCGTTGCCTCCCCGTCAACGATGCCAAAATGATGTGGGTGCGCTTTGTGAATTAAAATTGAGGCTCGGAGAACTCGTCGTCGTAGCTCTCAAAACGTGTCTATCAGATAAAATTTATGACCGAAACTCGAAAAGCGAGTCCTAGGTCAAACACGGGGAGGCAAACATTGGTTTTGAAAATCCGCATTTCTCTTTTATTTGTTTTTGGTTGTTTTTATCTTTTCTAATTTTTTTGTATTTTTAGCAAGCAGGAGATTCGATCAATGAAAACTTTATCTAATTGCAAAAATAAGAGAGAGGGAGAAAGAGGGACAGAGAGAAATAATCATCTATTCACGAAGAATTGTTTGTTACGCTATGAAAGTGGAAAATCTACACAACAAAAGCATAAAAAGATAGAATGAGGTGGGAGAAATCCCCCTCGATAGTTGCTCAAAGGATGACTCACTCTAACGTCCCCTGGGGGAAGGTGGTGAGGGGTGGGACGAAGGAGGACGGAGCCAGAGAATGGAGGATGGGGTAGGATGACGTCACGGTGAAGATCTTCTTCCCAAAGGGCAATGAGAGGACGGCCATGGGATGCTCCACGAATGGGGATGAGAGGCAAGAAAACTATTTGATTTTCTACACTAGATGAGCATCCCAGGCTTGGGACAAGCTCTCTCTAGAGCCTTGGATGTGGTGAGAGAAAGAATGGAAGAGATGGTTCGGAATGGTAGTGGGTAGGTCCTTTTATAGTGGAGGAGGAAGAATAAATTTGCATCTGGGTCAATACTGAGGTCAATAAACGTTGCTGCAATAGTCACTGAAGATCCGACCATCAATTCCTCCTACTGGCACATGCAAACCATTAGTGACAGCTGCAAGCATCACTAAAGGCGTGCATCGCTGAAAATCCACGCCTGCCCCGTTAGTATGCTCCACTGGCACGTGCATCGCACATTGCTCGCTTCACGCACCCTTGCTCCCCATGCTGTGTGTGCACGCATGTGCTGGCAAGCGCTGCATAGCTGTTGTGCGTGGCTACGCTATTCGTGGTGCACTGCTGCTGCTGTGGCTATGCGAGCTGCACTACACGTGGCTGCAGCTGTGTGCATGCGCTGCTGCTGGCCTACGTTGGGCGGCCTGGATGGCGCCACATCGTGCTACCTAGGTCGTCTGTTCTTCTTTCTTTTGTAAAGGGTGCCAGGGTGCTCGGATCGAGATGATTCCCACGATGCTGGACTGCAATCGTCACTCTAGATCCATCCGTACAGTCAGATTTTCCATCCGAAACACATATGGATGTTGCATTGCCCCCTATCCGTTGATCTTCCTTAGACTTCGTATGATGGTACGATTCTCTGATTAGGACATTTTCAGAGGTGTTAGACTAAAATCATCATCTTAATCAGATCTGTACGATCTGATCATCCATCTGCGTCCCTGAAATATGTCTTCTTCTCTCCTGACCATAAAAAGGACATAATTGACCTAAAATATATACAACTACTCTAAATGCACAATGATGCATGCTATGTAATATTTATAACTTGAAATGCAATTATAAGGCTAGGAACATGCATGAATAGGCATTTTAACCTAAATAGATGTGTCTATATCATGCCACCTCTCGCACAAGCATCCCACAAGCGACATCATTTCTCTACCACTTTCTTCTCTTTCTCTCTCTTTATATCTCCCCATCTGTCTCTATTAGCATTTTCTATTATGAAAAACTTTATCTCATTGTAATAAAATTCTTATTCTCTGAATATCTACTTTATTCATATATAGATATATATATATCTAGTTAGAAATAGTTTTATTGAAACACTTCTGCAAAAATCGCGATTGCCTCCCTACCAACGATTTGGTACTCACCGAAGTTTTATAAATTTATTTGTCGACATGTTTTCGCACTATACTACAACTAAACAGCATTTAAAGTGCGAATTACGCTTCGAACAATACCTCTTGATCAGAAAGTCGTTCATTCGAGAGTTACCTAGCCAGCCAGGAGGAAGAGCCCCGCGAAGGCTCCTACATGGCAGAACATCCCCACGGGTTACAAGGTTTCCCTCACCCAACCTTCCTCATCACCGTGGATCCAGATAGACTGCAATGAACCACTTGATCCCTTAAGTCATCCACTTTTAATCTTGAATTGGGATGCTTAGAATTTCACTTGACTCTAGATTTGATTTGTGCTTGGGTGACCTAATTTAAAGATTGGTTGACCCACAAGGTGGATCAACTTCACCTGACCTATCCTTGTTATTAAGTCCCAATTTTGAGATTCAAGTGGATGATTAGAGCATGATTTTAGGGTCACCATGATAAGGTAACTTCAAGCGAGGACTTAGGTAGCACACAATGCAGGAAAGTCAATTCTTACTATTTCAGGCACGTGTGTTTCTCAACCCTAAGATGAAAACCTTAATTTGGCACTCTCTGGACCACTCAATTTCTTCCAAATTTGGCACCTAGGGCTCAATCAAGAAAGTGAGTAGCCCTAAGTACCTTAAATGGCTATTAGGTACTGGAATCTGGAGAGGGGTTTCTAAATAGATCAAGTTAGGCAACTTAGAAGTGATTAATTTTAAATAACGAGTGGAAGTTGGCCTAGTTGATTTTCCCTTTCTTAATCCTTCAAAAAATAAGGTTTTACGAAGAAGGAAACGAGGTTACCTACCCTAGAGTGGCTGTCGTGCGGCTGATCTTCTCTTGTGTACCTTGGAACGACAGCAAATCAGATAAAGCAAATTAGATTCAAATCAGAAAATGTAATCAGTGAAATCAAATTGCACGTTCATCGTAGAAATGTTAATGAGCGAAATCAATGTTTTAAGAGATACAATCATCGTAGAAAGTGAAAATTGCTCAAACAAAAGTTAAAATTTATAACTCACAATTATGAGGTCGTTCAGTGGGAGTAGTAATGGCAATTCATTCTCACATATTACAATTACAAGCAAAATATGAGCAAATGGGGTCAGAAGAACAATTCAGAATAATATATCAATAGATCCAAATACCAATGTGCAAAATGATTAGGGTGAAATGATGATTTGAATCAAGAAATTACCCTTTAAGTTTAAACCTCACAAATACTCAAATATATGAATAGTAAGCTCAACCATAGAATCAAATGCCTCAGAAATTAGACGATAGAAATAAGCCCCGGATGGCTTAAATGAAGCCTGCTACAATGCCTTCAAGAAGCTTAAGGGCCTCTTCCTTCCTTCCTTCAAGCCTCGAGAAAGAGACACAATACAACACTAATCAGAGGCACGAAAGCCTCTTAGCAGCTAAGTATAGAGCGGGCAAGAGCAAGGGCAAAAACCCCCTCTCTCCCTCCTCTTATCTTCATGCCTGCCTAACTAGATCAGTATGTACGTTAACAATTGGGTAATTGAGTCGAGAGCAGGGACCAAGGCTACCAAGTGTGGGGGGTAGCCGAGGAGTGAGTGTGAGTGAAAAGGGACCTGACCTCTCGTGACTGGGCGAGGGATGTAAGGAATTCCTTTTATCTCACATCACGAGCTCCGAATCCCCGGATGTGGTACTAAGTTTCAAGGTGCTTTCTCACAACAGCAGTAGGCAATGGTTCTTCCAATCATGAGTGGAGTTGAGGCTGTTTGCTTCAATTGATTGCCTAGGCATGCACCTGGAGCAAGATTGTGTCACCTAGAACTGATTGCAATCAAGAACAGAGCCAGAGAGCTGCAACCGAGGTTGGAGAAGAAAGTTGTAGTGGCAGAGCGATGGTGAGGATCTAAAACAAGTAATACAACCTGATGGCCAAATCAAAGTAGCTCAGGAGCTTCGCCACAGCACGACGAATGTGGTAGTGGTAGTTGCTTGCAATGAGAGTGGTCGTGGAGGTCTAGCGAAGGTGAAATGTGAGTACGGAGGCGGAGGTGTTCAAGGAGGTGATGGGCATAGTAATCCCCTAACTTTTTTGAGGGTTTTTCTTGTGTGGACATGGTGGAGGTGTAGCGGTTGATGCCAGGCCAATCGGTGACGTGTATAGGGTTGTAGAGGTCACCGGAGGTGTGTCGGAGATGGGGGACATGAGGGTGGGATTCATGAGCGAACCCAAAGTCTAATGATGCTGGGAGGATCAATGGGTGAAGAGGAGTTGATGTGGGTAGCTAACGAATGAAGGGGAGTCAGAGAAAGTGTCGGCCGTGGTAAGCCGATGCTGGAGATGGTGAATACTCTGGGAGGGAGAACAGCGATGGGGAGGAGGTCGGAGAGCACCACACTGGTATTTCACGATAAGGAATGAGGAGGGGAAGAAGATCCAACCTCCTATTGTACGTGGCTGCTGGTGAAGCAAATGGAGGAAGGGGTCGCCGGAGAAATGCATGGAGCAGGCTGGAGATGGAGAAGGGAAGAGGTTTGTGGCCCAAAAACTTGGTAAGGTGGTGAGGGAGTCCATTAGGGCCTTTTATAGGGCTTCAAGCAATCCCCCAAGCTTGGAAACAATCTTGAAAGGCTCTGCTTTTTGGAAGAAGATTCTTGGAAATCAAGGATTCACATGAGCTTCTTAGGCGAATTTGGGATCTAGAATTAGGCCTAGTTGTTTAGGGATGACCTCAAGATCATCCCTTCAAACTTTGGAAGGGATTGATCGGGAAATCAGGGAGGTATCCCTGATTGAATCTTGACACCTTTGGGTTCACAACTGCAATGGTAGAAGGGACCCATTTGAAGAAAATAAAGAGAAGTTAGGGGGAGTTTTGTAAGGATTTCAAAAGTTGGGGGTATGAATGAAAGTTGGGGGTGAAGATGAACTCTGATTAGGCCCAAATTTTGGTATAAACCTAATATGGACCCAACCAATATGATGGTCAAGTCAGAATTTGGTTTTGACCAAGTTTTACTAGGAAATTTATGTAAAAACCCAAATTAAATCAACTTTTTTTTTGAGACTCTATTTGAAGTTAAAATGGGTTCCAATGGTTGAATCAAGGACACCAAAACCTTATGGAATATTTTTCTATGACTTTTAGAAGATTTATATGAAATTTATCTTGACCAGGACCTCTTTTACTTAAGCGGGTCAAAAATTAAGGTTTTTGGTTACTACTAATTCTTGAAATGCATGGAAACCCATTTTTGTCTGCATGGACGCACTCATTAAACTTTAATGCTCATTTCACCTTTAATTCACCCTTAGCCAACCACTTGGTCATTTTGTGTTCATGATTTGCTGTTAAAATTCCAGAATTAGCCCTAGTTTCCTATTCTGTTCTCAAAACTCAACATCATGCATATAGGACCCTCCAATGGTGATGTAGGAGCTTTTATCACCTTTTTCATACCAAAACAAGCTAGTTAGGGATCATGATGATGTTCCCATCAATGCCTCTTTGGAGATGATGCAGGTAGCATAGATTACTTAGTCAATGGATGATGATTAAATGGCCCACATCTTGTGTTGGGTGTGCCCTGATGATGAACGGGGGACATTAGATGGTTGTGATGGTGCTACTCAGTGCCATCATGGCCATCCACCTTCCTTTCATTGTAGGGGATGCTATAGTTTTCTAATTAAGGTGATCTTTAGTTGATGGACTGCAATCGTTGCCCCGAATCCATTCGTATAGTCAGATTTGTTGTTTAAAGCTTGGATTCATGTCACTCTTTCCATTGGCCATTGATCTTCTTTGGATTGTGAAGGATGGTACAGAAGTCTGGTTGGGGCGATTTCGAAGGTATTGGACTTCAGTCGTAACCTTGATCACATCCATATAGTTAGATCTTCCATCTACGGCCCTAAAGTGTGTTGCCTTGTTCCCTGTTCATTAAAATAAGGAAATTAGTATATAATTTATACAGATTAATCTAAATACACGATGATGCATGTTATGCAATATTTTTAATGTTGAATGGTTCTATAAGCCTAGGAACATGCATAAATAGGCATTTTATGAGAAATAGACGTGTTTACATTAGTGTAGTGCTATATGGGTGTTGGTTAGGGTGTCTACTTTAGGGAAAATTGGTTGCCCAACAATCATAGGTCCTAATCTTCCTAAATTAAGTTAGACCCTAGCTTAACTTGCGAATAATGCATGCATGAGCACCATATTTTGCATCATAGTTGATTTGTTAGCTTTATGAATAATAATGCTATATCATGTTCGAATTGAGAGGAAAAAATAATTGCAGGTAATTTGGGCCAGCAGGTGATAAATCCAACCATACAAATCTATTCAAAACGATGACAGGAGTCTAATGCTTCTAAGATCATCCTGATCGGACTCTCATAGCATCTTATGAAGATTGCAGAAGAGTAAAGGCCAAGAAGAAAGGTGATGAAAATTCAAACCTTAGACACCAAATCCGACCACATGGATGGATCCGATTCAATGATTGCAGTCCAACAGCACAAAAATCAACTCGATCCGAGCCCTACAGCACCATCTACAAAGCAAAGAAGATGGACAACCATGATGGTGCTATGTGGTGCCATCATAGCCACCCAAGGACACCGGCCCTATCACTGAAGGACTTGCTGCACGCTCCTGTGGGCCGTTGGGTCGCCATCCAACGGCCACAAGAGTGCCACACCTATCGACCCCCATGCTCGACATCAAGAGGATCCATCCTAGTCGTTGGATGTTCATCCAATGGCTGAGGTAGCATGCACGGAAAGCTAAAGCGAGTCAATCCACATGCATAGCGCATTGGTTAGTGCTCTCACGCAAGAGCGAGAGACATGCTCTTGAATTGCATGATGTGTGAACTTGAAGAGGTTGTGTGCGCGGATGAAATTGAGCTGCGTGACCTCAATACAAGCGATGCGCATAATTGAGCTTTAGATGAGGCTGTGCGGCATACATGCAGATGAATGCACTTGTCCATGCGCTATTGTTCAGGTCTTAAGGGCAATGCAGGCATGTGTTTAAGCCTTCCAATCATAAGATTGGAGGGTTGAGGTGAATTGCACGTGATGAAGATTCGAAAAGCTTCAGGTGGTGGAATGCGTGGGCGCATAGCCGCATGATCATGATCGGAGGGATAAGAGCATGCTACATAGCACAATCAGAGAAAGTTTGTGCGTATCAGGAGTGTGGGAGGCTATTTTGGGACACGATCTAATCCATTGATCTCTTGAATGACGAATGTGATTGCTCCATGGTTGTTGCACGAGTTGGGGCTCCAAATACCAACTCTACCTCTCATTTTGGCTATACAAAGGACCTCAGAGACGCCATCTGAAGGCATCTCTTCCTCTATCTCTCCCTTCAGACATCTGTAGACACCTTCTGGCGTCCTCTTCCTCTGAGGCATCCATCAAGACCACTTTAGTGCACTGTTGCTGCTCTTCCAAACCTCTCCAAAGGTCACGAAGGACCACCTTGGTGCCCTTGTTCATGTAGAACTAGATGACTATTTTTATTTCAAGTAATTCTTGTAATTTCTTTTTGTTCTAGTTCTAGTTATTCTTATATCTAAACCTATCTGAACAAATTTTCTTCATATATATATATATATATGATTATTCTAGCTCTTATTGGTTCTAAATTGGTATTTAAATCAAGTCATTTTTCTGCCTCCCTATGTTCGACCTGGACTCACAATCTCATTATATTTTATTTGTTTGGATGTATTTTCATGCTATATTATGAGTTAACTATCCTTATATGGCATTCTTACGTTGAAAAAATTGGCACCGTTGCCGAGGAGGCTTGGTGATTCTTGATTTAAGATTTGATTTAGTGTATTTTTCTTTGATGTGAAGGCATGAAACATGGATCTACACACGCATTTAGTGAAGGTGAAGAAAATCAAGTGCACATCAATTGGAATTAAGATTAGGATTTGATTTCATATTAAAATAGTAGTTATATTTTTTTAAAAGATTAGGAATTTATTTGTTAGGTAGCTAGGATTTGCTTTGCTTTAGAAAAAAAGAAAAAAAAAATAGGATTGAAAAAAAATTGCTACTACTATTTTTAGAAACTCTACAAGAAATCTGATACGAGTTTAAAATTCATTTTCCATGTTTCTAGTAATCCAAAAAACTTGAAATTCAAGCAGAAATTAAATTTTCATAGTATCTTTTCAATGCTACCATTCCTAAGAAAAACTTCAATTTGTGGATATTTTTAATATTTTGTGGAGTGCACGGGGGTCAGGTAAACTAAAATCTAAATTTCTTTGAACTTCAAAAATCAATTTCAAATAGTACAAAAATTTGATTGACCTAGAAATGGTTGAGTTTGAAAGATACTCAAGTTACCTTTCATTCACTTATTTTTTTCATAATTTTTGGATCACATTCGATACTATTTCAAAAGAAAAACCAACTTAGGGTCAAAATCTCAAATTCGATTCCTTGCTAGTTAAAAATTTATATATATTTATTTGAGATAGTAAAAATTCTAAAAAAATATTCTTTGAACAGATTATTGATAAGTAAATCTTTCTGCAAATTATCCTATCATTTGAATTCCAATTATAGTTCACCATAGGTTTACCCTTTTGGGTAACATTTTGAGACCACGTTGGACTAACTTGGACTAATCGGTGAGTCAAGTCAACTTGTGGATCACTCACCACACACAAAATGAAGAAAAGGTTAAAAAAAAATCATAAAGAATATCTTAATAACTCGCATTTGTCTTTTGACTACTAGGTGGTCTCAACCTCTTTTTCCAAAGATTGTGACCAAGCTTACGAGGTAGTGTCAAACAACTGCATCTAAGGTGTACAAAGGAACCAGAGGTGAAATCCAAAGGAAGAAATTTCCTCTTAGTTTCCACGTAAACAAACTGTCCAGGTTGGCTTAAGAGGCAGGGATCATTTTCAGTCGGTTTCTCAACAAATTTTCTTCAATAATTTTTTTTTGGAAATAAAAAGAAAGGCTATTGAGTCACCAATAGCAATCCAGGAAAGCTTTTATTTACTATAAAAAAGACATCATTACAAGATTGATCTCCACATGTGTATGAGAGACTAACAATTATTTACAATACATTCCACAAATACAGGCCTCTCCTGAAATAAATGCTCATTTCTTGCTCTCCACACACACCATAACACAGCCACCATAGACACGTGGCTTATTATATAATAAAAATGAATCCCATAAGTTTTACCAAATAGTCCTCCAGACATAATCTATTACCATGCATGAGGAAAAAATGTCTTGACTACTATCATTACGTAATCCACATAGTTTTCTTCAATAATTTAAACCTAAATGAAAAATTTGGTCATCTGATTCTAAAGGACCAATCTGATTAACAAGGCCTTAGCCTTGTTTGGCTTGGTTACATCAACCCTTGTTGGTATATGCAAGGAAGAAGGTCTTTAAGACCAAAACTTGTTGGACCTTGGGAACCAAACCCGAGGCAGCAAAGGTGACTTTTGCATGACTCTTCCTCCTAAACCCCATCTTCCTCTCGAGTAGGTAAGATGGCTAATCCTGGTCCTGGGCCTGGTCAGGGTCCCAAAAATCTAGACTCAATGGCTCGTCCGGAAGCTAGGGTCACAGAATCTAAACAAAGATATGAGTAGAGCATTGATGGGATTCTCACCACATTGGACAGGATGTAGCATCCATCGCTCAGAGAACAACTGTAGGACTTCTATGATATGGCAGCTACGATCATGGCACCTCAAATCCACATTCCCACAGGTGGAGATGCATTTGAGTTGAAGCAAAACATAATAAGTCTAATCTAGATTCATTTTCATGGAAACTCGAATAAGGATCCCTTCCAGCACATTGAGGTTCTGAGTCCAATCGTAGAATCAGTTAGACCTAGAAATATTGATATAGGGATTGTTCTCATGAAGCTTTTTCCTTTCTCTCAAGCATAAAGCTTCTCATTGGTTCAACACCATCAGGAGGGCAATTGGAACCTGGGCAAAATTGTGTCGTGAATTCTTCCAAAAGTTCCTCCCGATTGGTTGAAAAAATGTTATGAGGCATGCAATTACGACTTTCTCCCAAGGACCAGGGGAGAAATTGCATGATGCCTGGGATAGATTTCATGACCTTCTCAAGAAATGGCCGCACCATGGTGTACCCAGATGGCACCTGGCACAAGTCCTTTACCATGGGCTAGATAATAGACATCGCTACCTCACCGATGTATCTAGTGGTGGGAATTTCGTCGTAAAGAATGAGAAAAGCGCATTCGAACTATTCGAGTCCTTAGCAGAGAACTCATTAATTGATGCATCAATGAACTAATTCCAGTGACCTGGATAGCAACGAGTTAGTGTCCATGAAGCTCAAGCTAAATCTGCCAGAGTTGATATGGACATTATCACAGAGAAGCTAGATAAGGTGGATCTGCTCGACAACAAGCTCAGCGTATTGAATTGATTAAGACCTAGATTTCTTGGCAATTTAGCTACATCCGACTCTTTGGTTGTATCCCGATTCCCTCCGGCTTGAGTAGTTCTACTCACTCGGGATGTATCATCTCAATCATTATGGGATCCTGCATATCAGGAACCTGTGAATAATATGGATAGGTACCATATAGTCAGGGTTACACACCCCATGACGATTCTAGTGTGTATTCCTTTCATGAATATGCGCCTTAGGCATCTTTGACCAATGAGGATGTCAGCGCTTGTTGAAGAGGAGAAAATCGTTTGAAATAGATTTGAGTTTTGAAACCCCGTCATTGCAGTGCAATTTGCGAGAAAAACCACCAACAGATAAATTTTACCGAAACTCGAAAAGAATTCCGGGTCTAACACAGGGAGGTGGACGTTTGATTAAAAATTATATTTGTTTTATTTGTCAAGAAGTAGATTAGCTAGTCAAATTGAATCTAAACAAGCTGTCTACTTAAATAATAATGAATAGAAGTGAGAGAGAGAATATTACAAATAGAGACAAAATAGAGATAGAATAAACATGGATTTCACAATCATCAGGTAATGTTCATTACAACTAATCATTACACTAGAAAGCTGGAAAGATTACAACTAGGAAGCATTAAATCTACCATAGAATGCGATAAAAAGAAGGTGGAGAGAAGTTATCCTCCTCGACGATTGCTTAGAGGACGAGCCGCATTGACGAAGCACCCGGAGGAAGGTGGTGAGAATGGCATTGGATGGCATAGAATGAGGTAGGGTGATGTCACAATGGGATCCTCTTCCCAAACCGTGGTGAGAGGACAACCACGGGATGCTCCACGAAAGAGGTGAGAAGGTGGAAAAATTATATTTTTTACTCTAGACGAGCATTACTTGTTTGGGACAAGCTCTTAAAGCTTTGGAGGGGGTGAGAGAAGAGACGAAGGGATGTTGAAAGTGTAGGGGCCATAAGCCTATTTATAGGTGAAGTTTGAATGGGAAAATAGGTCATTTTATCCTAAAACATTAAATAGGGGGTCTTTCGTGATGGATTTAAGCATCACTAAAGACCCCACGTTGCTGATGGATGTGCACACAACCCTGCCTGCTGTCCTTCTGCACACAAAATGCCTATGCATGGACACAATAATAGCCATCCGATCGCGAGATCGGATGGTTTAAAATCAATCTCACGTGTGCCTTCGTCTTGTGCCCACGCATGAGATCGGGCATGCACGTCGAGCGTTGAGTCACGCGTTCATCTGTTCTGAAGATCTAGGCATTGGTCTCTGATCAAGTGGCTAGATCTCATGCCTACGTGCGAGAAGGAGAGCACAGCACTGTGAATCAAACGCGTGCTCTCTGCTCACACAACGCCTCAACCGCTACGCTACGCATGCATTTGAGGGGCGCAGAAGCTTTTGTGCATAGCCGATCTCGACCGTTGGATCTTCATCCAACGGTCGAGATCAAGCATTGATGTTTGCTTGGAGAGGTGGAGTAGGAGGCTTTAGTGTTCGTTTAGCGACTGGGATGGCACCACGTGGTGCCATCTTGGCCATCCATCTTCTGTGAGTTGTAGATAGTGCCACGGATGTCGAATTGGACAATTTTCACTCCATTGGGCTGCGATTGTTGATCTGAACCCTTTCGTGTGGTTGAATTTGTCATATGATGTACGGATTTACACCATCTTGGCCCCTTGAACTCTGATCTTACTTAGACTGCATCTAATTTAATGGAAGTCCAAGCAAGGTGACATTGGAGTCGTTGAACTCCGATTGTTGCCCTGATCAGATCCGTACGGTTGGATCTTCAATCAGAAGCCCCAATAAGATATTTTCCTATTTTCTGACCACATAAATAAAAAATTAACCTAAAATTTATACAACCTAACCTAATTGCATGATGATGCATGTTATGCAATATTTATATTGTATAATGCAACTATATGGCAAAGAATGCGCAAAACAGACATTTTATGTGATATAAACTTGTTTACATCACACTCCCATGCCTATCTTTTCCTAGTCTCTAGCAAAACTACATGCAATTTATAAGCGAATTAGGGCAGATTTCTTGGGCAATAGTTATTTTTGAACACTTAGAGATTTCAACTAAGACTTCAACTACAGAGACACCACAACGCCTGGGTGTCTGCCAAAATGCAGACTGCCTCAAGCCATTGCCTTATTCAAAGAAGGATCTTTTTCTTCTTTTCTTTTCTAATTTCTTCGGATTTATGAGTTTAGGTTTTCGGAGCAACTTTGTACTGCCACTCAACCCATCCAAGACTCGAAGAGAACCCTAAGTTCTATGCATCATTATGTGTGAAATGTGATAGACTCACTGATCAACAATTAGAATGGACTTCAGGTTTCTACGCCCCTAGGTGACCTTGAAAAGAAATTTCGCCTAAAGGTGTATCTATTCGACTAGTAGCTTTCTCCCTACTTTTCTTTTTATGGGATCAACAAAAGGATGAACTCAGTGTATATCTCCCCAGCTTATTCTACTTATCCACTTCTTCCTAAGTGTTTAGAAATTATACATGCATTTCTTGAGCTGGGATCATGACAACCTAATAATGGGTTGCTACCCATGATAACTTGTCAGCCATACTCGTGCGGTGAAGTGTGGCTTATTTATTTATTTTTTTTCTTTTCTTTTCTCCTTTTCTATATATTTTTTTCTTTTTGCATAGTTTCCTTTTTTTTTTCTATGTTGGTGTCTTCCCTGATATAAGATTTACCTAAAGGCAGTAGGAAAAAAATGGTCGTGTGACTGGGCTCTGAACAACCTACCAATAGGCTGTTACCCATGATAACTTGCAAGCCATACCACCCTAAAAGGTTCATTAGCTACCCAATTTCCGGTAAAATCACCAAAAACCAAGTCAATGCAAATAGTATGTATATGCTTAGATTTAAAATCCCCTTAAATCAGAGGGTGGGTTGATAAGTCGTGTACTTATCACCCCAACTTATTTAACCAATTAAAATATGAATTTAGAATGGCGAGGACTCAAGAAACAAGTCCACATTTTAGTGGACACCCGGGCTGATTAAGCCTGAAGACCTGAAGGGTCCTAGTGTTCAAATCATACAATATTATTCTGAAAGATTGAAAATTTTCTAAAGCACAAGTTCTCTTTCCTAATTCCGCAATTTCTTTTTTTTATAAATAAAGAGAAAACAAAAATAACCTACGGTGCTAACGAAATAATTCAGAGATGAATATTGGTTGGGCATGTTTCGCGTGTTAGAAATCAAGGTTACAAGTAACTTGTTGTAGTTGCAAAACATGTTGATCAGATAAAATTTATACAGAAACTCCAAGGGAGTCCCGAGTCGAACACAGGGAAGCGACGTTTACTTTAACTGAAAATCATGCTTCGATTTGTTTCCTTTTGGCATTTTAGGGTTTTGTTATTTTTCTGGTATTTTTGTAAGAAGAAAACAAGCAAATGAATCTCAAGATATAGATGGAATGAAAATGGTATAAATATCACTTCAATGTCTTTTACAACCAACTATGAAGCATAAAAAGAAAGGGGGGTGAGAAGAAATCTCCTGAATCTGCTGTTCGATGAGACGACGGTGCCTAACGGAAGCTCGGACGAAGTAGGTGAGGAGTGTGATGATGGAGGTGAGATGCAGGAGGATGTTAGGTAGACGGAAGCTTTGGCATGGTTCTGGAATGAAGGTGAGAAGATGGAGGCGATCTGCTACCAGAATGGAGGTTGGAGGATAGCTCTAAGGCAACCTATGAAGGGGGATGGGAAGTTGGAGGAATATTTGGTGGGGTTGAGGTTCACTACACTAATAGGTGCCTTGGGAGCTTGAGAACGAGCTCTAATGGAGTGTTGGTAGGCTTGCTAGAGCTTGGGAGTAGATGAGAGTGGAGTAGGTAGAGATGGGTTGGAAGGGAAGGGTTGTAGGTCCTTTTATAGTGGAGGATAAGAGGCAAAAATAGGCTTGGGACCATTAATGACATCTAGGTTGTCGCTGGAAGCGTCGCTGTAGGCAGCTCATGCCCGCTTACGCCCACAGCTGGCTTTGCTGGCACACGAAGAATTAGCGACGACTGTAAGCATCGCTATAGGTCCAGCTGATGCATCGCTGTAGACCAGCTCATGCGTCGCTGGCTCACGCCATCCCCGCCTTTGCCGCACATGGTTACACGGTGGCGCTGCGCTGCGCGCACGCATGCACCCGCACTGCTGTGCACATGTGAGGGCACATGCATGCGCCTGGGCGGCCTTGGCTGAGCCACAGGGCACAATCTAGGCCGTCCATCTTCTTTTTGTTGTAAGGGTAGCTATAAGGGTCAAACTGAGTTGTCTTTCGTGTCGTTAGGCTACGATCATGTACATGAATCCATCCACATGGTCGGATTTGTCATTTGAAGCTCTGAATTATGTCACCTAGTCCCTTAGCCATTGATTTTCCTTGGATTGTGTATGCTGCTATAAGACTCCGGTCGAGGCAGTTTTGGAGGCATTGGACTCCGATCGTCATGTTGATCATATCTGTATGGTCAGATATCAATTCGAGGCCCAAAATAAATATCCTTCTCTGCTAACCACAAAAATAGCACAATTAACCTAAATTATATACAACTACTCTAAATGTAGAATGATGCAAGCTATGCAACATTTATAACATGAAATGCAAATCTAAGCCTACTAACATGCATGAATAGACATTTTACCCTCAATAATTGTGTCTACATCATGCCCCCATGCCTATCTTTTGTTAGTCCCAAGCAAAATTAAACTATATGCTATGCATAAAAGTAGAATTAGGATTAAATCGCTTAGGCCTAAGTCATTTACTAACAATAGAAAATTTCAACTAAGGTCCTAAACTACGAAAACTTAACAGTACTTGGGTACCTGCCATAGTGCAGATCGCCAAAGTCATTGCCTTGTTTGAAAAGGGAAGATACATTTTTTATTGTTTTTCTTAGTTTCTAATTTTTTTGTACTTTTGAAGTTTGAGAGTTCCAGGATAACTTTTTATGGCTACCCAACCAGCCCAAGACTCGGAAAGGATTCTAAGTGCTAAGCATCTTGTGAAAATAGTGAAAGACTCACTAGACGGCCGTTAAAACGGATTTCGGGTTTCTAAGACCTTAGGTGACCTTCCCTAGAGGTTTATCTTTTCGATTGGTAGCTTTCCCTCTACTTCTTTAATTTATGGGGTCAACACATGGGTGAACCCAATGTATATCTCCCCGGTTTACTCTACTTCCCCACTTCTTCCCAAAGTGTTTTGGGAATTATTGTGCATTTTTTATGAGTTGGGTTTTGGACAACTAGCCAATGAGTTGTTACCCACGACCACTTGCTAGCCATACTCATGTGGTGAAGTGTGACTTTATTATTTTCTCCTTTTTCTTTTGCTTTTTTTTTTTTTCTTTTTGAGTGTTTCTTTCTTTTTTCTTCTTTTTTTCTAAGTAGGTGTCTTCCTTGATCTAAGATTTACCAAAAGCAATACAACAAAAATGGTCTTGTGGCTAGGCTCTGGACAATCGGTAGATAAGCTGTTACCACTGACAACTTGCCAGCAATACTCGTGCGGTGAAGTGTGGCTTTATTTGTTTTTAATTTTCTCCTTTTTCTATTTTTTTATATTTTAGTTTTTTTTAAGTAGGTGGCTTTCCTGATCTAAGATTTACCTAAAGGTAGTACAATGAAAATGGTCTTGTCACTGAGCTCTAGACAACCAGCCGATGAGCTATTACCACCGACAACTTGCCAACCACACCACCGTAAATAGTTCATTAGCTACACAATTTCAAAAGAAATTTCTGAAAAGTGAGTCAGTGCAAAAAAATGTGTGTAGATGCTTAGGCTCAAAGTCCCCCCAAATCAGAGGTTGCGTTGATAAGTTGCATACTTATCATCCCAATTTATTAGCCAAATTAAAAATGAATTTGAATTGGCAAGGACTCGGGACTAAGACCACATTCAAGTGGACACCCAAGCTAATTAAGATCGAAGGCTTAAAGAGTCTAAGTGTTTAGGTCCTTTCGTATCATTTCCTAAATATAATAACTTCTGAATGCCTAAGTTCTCTTTTCCTAATTTCTTTCTTTTTATATCGCTTTCAAATTTTCAATTTTTTTTTTAATTTTATAAGAAACTAAAAGAAATTCTATAGAGTTAACATAATGATTTCAGGAATTGATTATCCACCCCCTATGCTTAAATGATGCAATGTCCTCATTGTAAAAATAAAGACATGAAAAGGGCGGAGTAAATAGAATATCACCTAAGTGTCATGAAAAATTGATCAGCTTCGCAAAGAGAAGAATGTATACACATGCGCTACGTTTAATACCTTCAGCTAGGCATAACATACATACAAAGAAGAAATTGAGAATTCACAAGTGTGGGTCAGAATCAAAATCAAAAGGTTGATCCTGAAACTCGTTTGCAGAAGATGTCCATAGATGTGGACCAGATTAGGGTGCAGACCCATGACTCAGGGTCTAGTGGTTCTCAGATTTTGGATGAAAATCACACAGAATCGAAGGTTGTTAAGCTTGAAGGGTCGGGCTTGCGATTTTGTGGTGTGCAACCCAAGACCAAAATGGTAGATAATAGGTAGATTTGGTTCACTAGTTTCATATGTCCACTTAACATTCAGCTCAGAAAATAATCAGTTATTCCATGCTTGGGTCGCACATGAAAGATATCTTAAGGGTCCTTATAGAAGATAGGTGGTTTCAAGTCAATAGGTACCCTTATATCCAAAATCATAGTTCCCTCAGAATTAGCCTCCTAGATTTTTAATGCCAAATTCCTATCCTCTAAAATCAAGTTCTCGAGCTTCAGGACCACCAAATCATTGTATACCCCATCTAAAGTGCCGAACTTCAACAATTGCCGCTGAATCAGGATTGACTTGGGCATAATGATCTCAGAACTCATCTCTTTGGGGTGCAGATGAGGACTGGGGTTACTGATTGAATCATCAAGATTCAAATCCACCAAGTTAACCCCAACCGAATCCAAATCTTCAATGAACAGGCTATCAAATGGTTCATCAGATTCCTCATGCCCATTTGTCACACTATAATCATTTCCCTTATGCTCAAGTGAGACCTCAAGTAAAGATTCTTCACCCTTAGAGTCAAAGAATTGATGATCCTCATTTATATATGCCTCAAAATCATAAATCATTTTATGATCCAAGGAGACAAAATTTTCTTCATTTCCTAACTTGGAAATCTCGGGTGAATCAATCGGTTCATCCTCAAAGGGTTGCTCTAGACTAATCTGGTCATCTCCAATCTCCGAATATGTATCCCCCCTGATAGGCGCCTAAGCGGGTTTAGACATTGGTTCTCCTAAAGAGGGCTCATCTTGAGAATCATCCCAGGATTTGACTAGTGCAACCACAAATTTCACCCTCAACCTCGATAATTTCCCAAGAAGAAACTCACCCAAGTCCCTATCCCTAATACTTTGGAGCAAATCCAATAAAGAACTATTAAGTTCATCAACATTTTGATCATAGTCTCCAGTGCTTCAGTGCATGGTGTTGGCTGAGCTTCTAAAGTTTGTATAGTGTTCATCAAACTAGCCAACACCCTATCCTGGATTTGGTTCACCTGAATCGACTGGTTTAATTCAGCTTTGGGTGCATTTGGGTTAAATCTAAGGGAGTCAAGACGTCGAGGTTCTTGCGTCCCTCCCTGAAAGTAGGCTGTTCTAGGTTGTTTAAAGGATGGTGGCAACCTATATTCAATGGAATACTGGGGAGGGTAGGTGTTATAATCATTATATCCTTCTTGATTGTAGATCGAGTTTGTTTGGTGATCAAAGGATGAAGATCTATAATCATTGTAGCATTGGAAAGGGTAATAATTGTACTCTTGTTGTGCAGGGTTAGGCCCTAGACATTGAGGTCCAGATTCGTATCCCCAGTCAAAGTTATCTTGGCTAGTGGATGGATAATTACAAGTCAAGTAAGAATAGTAATCATCTTGGGGATAAATGGTGGTACGAGGATAGGATGTGGAAGGGTACATGGTGAAGTAAGGAGGGAAATCAGAAGAGAGAAAGGTGCCCTGTAGTACAAGCAATCAATCCTATCCTTAGGTGGGTTAGCCTAAAGACCAATAGACTCCCAAGACCTATCTTGAGATTATGAACAATTTAGTCCACTTTCATCAGGTCAATCCAATTAGTTAGAAGGAGGGACTGGGGAGAAGGTTCTTCCTTTGGCTTGCGCCTCCAATTCCTAGTGTAACCCCCAGCCGTGGTCATTTGAAGCTAGTCACCTAGCTAGACATCAGATGGATCAGCAGAAGTAGATTAATTGAAAAAAATCTCAGTCTAAGCCTCGAAGAGTGAGTCAATCCATAAGGCCAACGTCTACTCAATTTTAGTTAGGCTTGGGATGATCGTGCTCTTGGAATGTGATGGGCCCTTAAGATGGGTTGTGCCCTTAATGATCAGTTGAAATGTGTGTGCGTGCACAACCAAGGTTTGGCAAACAAGGTTATTTGATGATGTGTCTTTTAGGGTTTAACCCTGTTTAGTAGCTTTTAGGGCTTAATTCTTAGGTTGGTTCAACCAAGGTTTAGTAAATCACTCCAAGTATTGAAAACACGGGTGATGATATGTTCCTTTAAAAATAAAAAATAATGTGGAGTGCCTGGTTCAACCCTAAGAAACAACCCAAAGTGGCAAGCTACTGATGAATTGCTTTTAATTTAAGTGGTGCGGCCTAAATAAAAGAATCAATTGGCCTATTCGTACCACAAATTAAAGCACACAATGTCATTGCCTAATCAGAATTCTACTCACTTATGTGTATTGAGTTTAAGTGTACCAGGTCCACAGATCAGATCCTGGTTAAGTGGTAGAATCAAAGTGATTGTGCGCCTTATGATAAGAAGTTGTAGGTGTTAAGTGTGTAGCTTTCAGTCAAATCCCACAAGAGAAGAATATTTTTGTTATTTTTTTTATATATGCGAGTGGGTGAGGTGAGTGGAGTGACAATCAAACAACCAAAATCTACCCTAGGATTTATGCAAAGCCCCTTAGTTGATTTGGGTTTGAGTTATTAGGTTATTGAATGAAAACTAAGGTGGGGGTAGTGCAGGGGACACTTACAAAATACTCTACCCGCACTTCACTCCAGTCTACCACATTTGGATCTCCATGCTAGGGTACCTACAAGATAATAGATCAAAGATAAGCAGACTTAGTGTTATGTAAATGCAAAGAAGCATAGAAAACAATAAAGTAAATTCCGTTGCCTCCTCAACAACGGTGCCAAAATGTTCGGTCACGTTTCACACGTTAGAAATCAGGGTTACAATTAACCCATTGTCGTAGTTGCAAAACATGTCAATCAGATAAAATTTATACGGAAACTCCAAGGAAGTCCCGAATCGAACACAGGGAGGTGATGTTTACTTCAACTAAAAATCTTGCCTCGATTTGTTTTTTGTGGTATTTTAGGGTTTTGTTATTGTTTTGGTATTTTTGTAGGTAGAAAACAAGCAAACAAATCAAAAGATAGGGATGGAATGAAAATGGTATAAATATCACTTCAATGTCCATTACAATCAACTATAAAAGCATAAAAAGAAAGAGGGGTGAGAAGAAATCTCATGAATCGATTCTTCGACAGGACGACGGTGCCTGACAGAAGCTTGGACGAAGGTGGTGAGGAGCATAATGACGGAGGTGAGATGTAGGAGGATGTCAGGTAGACGATAGCTTCGATGTGGCTCCGAAATCAAGGTGAGAAGATGGAGGCAATCTGCTACTAGAATGGAGGTGGGAGGACAACTCCAAGGTGACCTACGAAGGGGGATGGGAAGTTGGAAGAATATTTGGTGGGGCAGAGGCTCACTACACTAATAGGTGCCTTGGGAGCTTGAGAATAAGCTCTAATGGAGTGTTGGTAGGCTTGCTAAAGCTTAGGAGTAGGTGGGAGTAGAGTAGGCAGAGATGGCTTGGAAGGGAGGGGGTGTAGGTCCTTTTATAGTGGAGGAGAAGAGGAAAAAATAGGTATGGGACCATTAGTGACATCCAAGCCATCACTTGAAGCGTCACTGTAGTCAACTCATGCTCGCTCACGCCCACAGTTGGCATTGCTGGCGCATGAAGAATTAGAGATGGCTGTTAGCGTCGTTGTAGGCCTAGCTCATGCGTCGCATGTTGTCCCCACCTTTGCTGCGTGCGCACATGCTTGCACATTGGCGCTGCACTACGAGCATGCATGCCTGTGTGCGTGCGGTGGCACGTGCATGCACCTGGGCACCCTGGGCTACGCCACGTGGCATAGGCTGGGCCGTCCATCTTCTTTTTGTTGTAAGGGCTGCTACAGTGGTCGGATTGAGTTGATTTTCACGCCGTTAGGTTGCGATCTCAACCCAAATCCATCCACGCAGTTGGATTTGTCATTTGAAGCTCTGAATTATGTCACCTAGTCCCTTGGCAGTTGATCTTCCTCAGACTAAATATGGTGCTACGAAACTCCGATTGAGGCGATTCCAAAGGCATTGGACTCTGATTGTCGTCTTGATTATATCCGTACGGTCGGATTGTCAATTTAAGGCTCTGAAATAAATATCCTTCTCTCTTGACCACAAAAAGGACGCAATTAACTAAAATTATTTACAACTACTCTAATTGTAGAATGATGCTTGCTATGCAATATTTATAACATGAAATGCAAATCTAAGCCAACGAACATGCATGAATAGACATTTTACTCTCAATAATTGTGTCTACATTGAATATCCACCCCCCATGCCTATCTAATGCAAAGTCCTCATTGTATTAAAAAGACATGAACTGATTGGAGCAGAGTAGAAAGCACCTGAATTACGTGAATAACAGGTCAGCTCTAAGATGAAATGAAACTATATATGTGCTAAATTTAGTGCCTTCAGCTAGGCACACTATATGAAGATGAAGGAATTCATAGGTGCAGGTCAAAATTAGAATAAGAAAATTTAGCTTTACGCCTGCCAGGAGAAGATGTCCACAGATGTGGACCAGATTGTGATGCAGACCAATGCTCGATGATCGAGTATATCTAAGGTTCTGAATAAAAATTATCCAAAACCTGAGATCCATATGCAAGTGGGGTCGGGCCTGCAATTTGTGATGATGTAACCCAAGTTCAAAAAGTTGAGTTATGGAGAAATCAAGCTCAAAAGGATAATCAAAGAATGTGCACTTGGGTTGGACATCCTCTAAATCAAAGTGTCATAACGGTCTTGGTAGAAGGTTGGTAGTTTCAAACAAATAGGCACCCTTAGACCTGGTCTTTTACTTCCTCTGGAATTGGCTTCCCAAATCATCATTTCCCAATTCCATTCCACCTCATTCAGAATTTGGAAATCCGAGACCTCCTACATATTAATCACCCTATCTAAAATGTCCAAGTACAAGATTTGTTGCAGAATCAAAATTGACTTGGGTCTAGTGATCTCAAAATCAAACTTGTCAGTATGCTCAATGGGGTGTGATTGAGGATCAGGGCTTTGAATTGAATCCTCCATGCAATCAGTACCTGAATCAACCTTGTGAGCCCCAATAGGATCAAATTCGTCAATTTTAAGGCCATCAAATGATTTATCAAACTCCTCAGGCCTAGTTATCTCACTAAAATAGTGTTCTGTAAACTCATGTGAGACTTCATATAATGATTCTTCATCTTCAGAATCAAAGAATTCTAAATCCGCATTAATGTATGTCTCAAAATCATCAATCACTTTTTGTTCCATGGAGGCATATGTTTCCTCGTACCCCAGCTCAAGGATCTCAGGTGAAGAAATCAATTCATCCTTATTTGATTGCTCAAGAACAACTTGGTCAAACCTAGTCATGTAAAACATTTCTTGCCCTATAGGTGCCAGAGAGGATTCTGATATCGGCTCTTCTATCAGGAGTTCATCCTGTGAATCCTCCCAAGATTAGACTAAAGCAATCACAAAATCTCATCCTCAATTTTGATAACTTCCCAAGTAAAAACTCACCTATGCCTTTATCCTTAACATCCTAGAGCCAATCAAACAAATACTTGTTAAGATCGTCAATCATTTTCATAAGGGGCTCCAATTCCTTTGTGCAAGGTGTTGGCTGAGCTTCTAAAGATTGTATGGTATTCCCTAAGTTAGCCAACACCTTATCTTGGACTTGGTTAACCTGAACCAAATGGTTTGGTTAAGGGTTGGGTGGGTTTGGGTTCAATCAGGGGAAGTCAAGGCATTGAGGTTCTTGATACCCTCCCGGATAATAGGTTACTTCTGGTTGCCCATAAGGAGGTGATGACCTATAAGTAGTGTAATCTGGGGAAGGGTAAGGATTAGCATAACCTTCTTGATTATAGATCATGTTAGGTTGTCCAAATGATGGTAGTGACCTATAATCGATGTAGCTCGGAGTAGGATAAGAATCAAGAATATGGTGTCCAAGGTTAGACCCTGAGCATAGAGGTCCGAAACTGCATCTCCAATCAAGATTATCCTGATAAGAAGATGGATGAGAATAAGTCTGGTTGGAATAATAATCATTTTGGGAATAAGTAGTGGTAGGAGGATAGGAGTGGAAGAGCGAATAGGATGTGGAAGGATCCATGATAGATGGGAGGAAGAAAGGCACCCTGCAATACAAGCAAACAAACCTATCCTTAAGTTTGCTAGCATAAAGACCTGCAGACTCCCAGAACCCATCTTGAGATGAAGAAATGATTTGATCTACTTCTTTCCGGTCAATCCAACTAGTTAGAGGGAGGGACTGGGGAGAATGTTCTTCCTTTGGCTTGCGCCTCCAGTTTCTAGTGTACCTCAAACCATGATTGTTTGATTATGCTCCCATAGCTAGACATTAGATTCAATGGTAGAAACAGACTAATTGAAAATAATCTCAATTTGGGCTTTGAAGAGCGAGTCCAATCCTTAAGGCCAACATCTACTTTGTTTTAATTAGGGTTAGATTTGAATGTACTTTGGAATGTGATGGGCCCTTTACCTGGGTTATGCCCTTAATGATTGATTGATTTGTGTGTGCGTGTAAAACCAATGGTTTTCAGGCATGATTATTTGGATGAGTGAATTTTATAGTTTAAATCTTGCTTAGTAGCTTTTAGGATTCAAATTTAGGTGTGTTCAATTAAGTTTAGTTGGCACACTAGCTATTGAATGCACAAGTTTAGATGTTTTCCTTTAAATCTTAAAGGAATGTGGAGTGCCTAGTGACGAATTGACTTTCCGCTTTGCATTGTAGTATTTAAGTGGTGGAAAAATCGACTAATCAAAAAAATGAAAATAACCACTCGTGGAAGAGCGAGTCGTGTCCACAGGGAGGCAATTATGCAATAAACTCTCAATTATTTTATATTCTTTCGGTAAAGTGTGAAATCTCTATTCAAATTGGACATAAAATGAGATGGAAAGTAGATTCACAATAACTTAGAAAGATAAGGGTATATGTGCAATTTTCCCTCACTGAAATCTTCAATAAATATATGATGCTTTTATGTAATTTTCACTTGACATATACTAGAGAAAATTAGCGCACAGGTTAAGCCCAAAACCAATCTTGAAATAGTTGAATATAAATAACGTGTAATTATCAGAAAATATGAGTGTGCATGCGCAATTTCGCCACAATAAAATAATAATAAATAAAAATCAAATTCTGGTGGCAATAGTAGTGAATGTAAATTTTAATATCAGAGGAAACAGAGCATTTGCCCTGTCTCCTCGCGAGAGAGAGAGAGCACCGATGGGTTGTGGAGATGCTGTGGCGAGGTGTGCGCCTGCAGTAGGGGGCGCGCCTGCGGGGAGGCGCTGGAGGGTGGACGAGCCTGCGGGCATGGGTGGAGGATGAGGCACGCGTGCTTGCTAGTGCAAGTGGCAGTGCGGTGCTTGCAGGAGGGGGGGCGCTGTGGTGTGCGCGGTGCTAGCGCCTGCAGGAGGGCTGGAGCAGGGAGAGGTGAGGGCGCAAGCAGTGCTTGCACCTGCAGGAGGTGGGTTGTGGTGCGCTTGGTGCTGGAGATGGGCGCTTGGTGGTGTGCCTGAAGGTGGTGGAGGCTGAGGCGCGCGGTTGCGGTGCAGGCTGCGGAGAGGCTTGCTAGGGCGCAATTGCAGGCACACAGTGGTGATGAAGGTGCGGTGCCTGTAGGGGCAGGCTTGGTGTCGTGAGCGCCTGCAACATTGAAGGGGATCCAGGTCCACAGTGCATGCTAGAGTTGTTCCCTCTCTCTGGATGATCCTCCCTCCCCTTTCTCCGCCTCTTCTTTTAACTCCTCTCCTTTGCGCATGCGTGAGTTAAGGGATTTAAAAATCCCTTAACTATTTCTGGCCAGCGGCTGTTGAGGGTGCCCAGAGGGTGGGGAAAAGAATAGTCGTCGGTTATTTAAAAGGGTAATTTACCCTTTCCTCCTCAATCTTTTGCCAATTATTTTTCCTGCACAGAAAATGAACATAGATGTAAACCTAAATCATGATGCATGCAAACATTCTATAACTTAATATAGTTATTAACAAACCCAAAAGATACAACTAAAGTTACTTAGGCGTAATATTAGTCCATTAAAATGGACTCATCAAATACCCCCATGCCTAAGATTTGCTAGCCCCTAGCAAAAATAATTGAAGTAAAAAGAATATTTCTTCGCTTATTTTACTTCAAAACCTTAGAAATCCAGGCAAATGTGAAGTGTTGATAGCCTAGGTAACAGATACAAGTGAAAAAGCCAATTCACACTAGTAGTTCATACTTCACCCTTGATAAATATTTATGCCGGGATAGGCAACTACTTCCCTTGGGGATAAAGCAGATGATAATTTGTTATTTGACCCCGACGTTTGGCTTAGGTAGGAGATATCGAGTTGAATGGATTTGTATTTGGTGGCACACACTCATCTGGTGCTACAAATAGTCTGGTACTGTAGACTCTAGATCTCTAGACTATTAGACAAGTCAACTCTAAGAGAGGCTACACAATTGTGCTCTCCTGATGCTCCTGGGCACTCTCTCTTTTCTTTCTTTCTGAGATCACGAATCTTGCCAGATATAGAAATTGTACTCACTATTTGGTGGCCTCACATGGCATACACATTTCAATTAAAATCTTAATAACTCTACAACTAAGTTAGAGTCCTCAACAAGTGTTCGGGCGATCAGAAATACTAGAAGGTAGGTATGGGTCATATTTGGTGGAACGTGATAGGTGTTTTGTTGCCTCAGAAACAGTGTTACATCATAAACTTGGACCCTCTTTTTTTTCAATATAAATCAACATAATACGACACAAACTTTTATTTATGAGCATTATTCGGGATGATGATGGTCAAGAGGATATTATGTGGCTTATTTGGTGGAAGTGCCTATTCTTGGCACCGGGAACGAATGGATAGGACAGGCGTATTTCTGACCATTGACACTATTACCCTCCTTCAGCCGAGGACTCTATGAAGGAAGGTCGTAACCATCCACCATAGTTATAGCTTTATTAAGACCCCATCTCCATGTATCTGCCTTATTTGATGACTCTCAAGAATTCACACAAAGTACATACATAGGAACAGAGAGCGAAAAACCTTGCCTAACGTTGAAGTATCATCATCTAATTGTCCAAAACTTAAGAGTCCTTGCACTAGACGTAGTGCACCAGTAATCTCTCTACTTTCTTCTCACAAATATGTGGTGGATCTACTACAAGATAGTATGCCTGACTCCAAATGAACTGTCCATGAGTTTAGTAGACCTCAAATGCTTGTTGGTTTTCTTCAAGGATCTATTACCAAGTCTACGTGCACGTGAAATACATGTACTGGATTCTAAACTTAAGAAATAATTTTAAGAAGAAAAACCTCCAATGGCAAAGGTATTCTACTAGGGACTAACCTATTCAGCTCAAGAAAAGAGAACTTTATATATATATATATATATGTATGCAAATATTTATAAATGCTATAAACATTCTCAGGTTATATCCCCCCATGCTTAAGACTGACAATGTCCTCATTGGAAAAATACAGACATAGAAGAATATCACCTGAGGAGGAGAGTGGGAGGAGCTAAGGCTCCTCAAGATGAAGTGCATCCAAAATCTGGCCATCTGAAAGAGTAATATACGGTTTAAGTCGCTGGCCATTTACATTAAAGCTCTCACTTGAAATAGGGTTCCTAATCTCTACAGCTCCATGAGAGAAAGTATTGATAACAACGTATGGCCCCACCCAGCGGGACTTGAGCTTTCTAGGAAATAATTTAAGTCTAGAAATGAAAAGGCAGAGCCACTGGTTGGGCTCAAAAGTCTTTCTAATGATGTGCTTGTCATGGAAGACTTTTGTACGTTGCTTGTAAGCTTGAGAAGTTTCATAAGCTTCATTACGAAGCTCCTCAAGCTCACTTAATTCTAACATACGTGCTTTTCCTACTTTATCCAGATTCAAGTTAACGTTTTTAATAGCCCAATAAGCTTTATGTTGGATTTCAATGGGAAGGTGGCATGCTTTTTCGTAGACAAGATGGAAAGGTGACAATACCAAGGGAGTCTTATATGCAGTTCTATAGCCCCAAAGAGCATCATTTAGTTTTTTAGACCAATCCTTCCGATCAGGCCTGACAATTTTTTCTAAAATTCACTTAATCTCCCTATTGGACACTTCAACTTGTCCACTCGTTTGAGGATGATAAGGTGTGGCTATCATGTGGTTGACTCCCAAATTTTGGAGTAGTCTTGTGAAGTGTACATTCTTAAAGTGAGGTCCTCCATCACTTATGATCATCCTTGGGCACCCATATCGAGAAATGATATTAGCCTTAACAAAGCCCAAGACTACGGAATGGTCATTGGTTCACGTGGGTATGGCTTCCATCCATTTTGATACATAGTCAACAGCCACAAGGATGTATTCATATCCGAAGGACACAAGAAAGGGACCCATGAAGTCAATGCCTAAAATATCAAAGATTTGAACAGGGAGGATAGGTTGTTGGGGCATGTCATCCCTTTTTCCAATGGTTCCGATCTGTTGGCAACGTAGACATGCGCCCACATATGTATGTGCTTCTCGAAATAATGTGGGCCACCAAAAGCTAGACTAAAGAACCTTATGGGCAGTCATCTTCCAACTAAAATGTCCCCCACAGTGGAGGTCTTGGCAGAAACTCAGAACACTTCTTTGTTCTCCATCAGGGACGCATCGGCGAAACAGCTAGTCAGGGCCTATTCTAAAAAGCTCAGGTTCCTCCCAGTGATAAAATTTAGCATTGGTGAGAAACCTGTCCCGCTTCTACTTGTCCCAAGTACTAGGGGTATTGCCTGTGACCAGATAGTTCACTATGTTAGCGAACCAAGGAGTTTTAGCTTCCAAGGTAATTAGAGACTCATCAGGGAAAGTCTTTTGAATACTGCTAGTAGGGTTTGATACTTCAATAAGGATCCTAGATAAATGGTCTACTACTACATTCTCAACTCCTTTCTTGTCTTTAATTTCCAGGTCAAATTCTTGGAGTAGCAGAATCCAACGAATGATCAGTGAACACCACAACCTTGGATCCCGAAAGATAAGACCGAAACTTTTCCAAAGCAAATACTACAGCAAGTAATTCCTTTTCAGTGACCGTGTAGTTTTATTGAGGATCCGTAATGGTCTTACTGGCATAATGCAGCACATGAGGTTTGCCATCAACCCTTTAACCTAAGATCACTCCCACTGCAAAATCAGAAGCATTGCACATAAGCTCAAGCGAGAGGGTCCAATCTGGTGCTTGGAGAACTAGCACGGTAATGAGGGATTTCTTCAAAACATGGAAGGCCTCACCACATCTATCATCAAAATCGAAGGAGACATCCTTCGCTAACAGGTCGCTGAGTGGCTTAGAGATTTTACTGAAATCTCTAATGAAGCGCCTATAAAATCTAGCATGGCCAAGGAAAGATCTAACCTGATGAACACTGGCAGGCAATGGAAGCTTAGAGATGGAATCAATTTTTGCGGTGTCCACCTCTAATCCTCTCTCGAAAATTATATGCCCAAACACAATGCCCTGCTAGACCATAAAGTGGCTTTTCTCCCAGCTAAGCACCAGCTTTGCATCTTCGCAATGGGTTAAGACTTTATCAAGGTGCAAAAGGCTTAGGTCAAACGACTAGCCATAAATGGAGAAGTCATCCATGAAAATTTCAACGAACTCATCGATCATATCAGAAAAGATAGCCATCATACAATGTTGAAAAGTGGCAGGAGCGTTACATAACCCGAATGGCATTCGGTGGAATGAAAAAGTGCCACACGGAATCGTGAAGGTGGCATGCTCCTGATCATCAGGAAAAATGGCTATCTGATTGTACCTAGAGTACCCGTCAAGAAAACAAAAGTACTTGTTCCCCGCCAATCGTTCCAGAATTTGATCGATAAAAGGTAAGGGGAAATGATCTTTCTGGGTAGCCGCGTTTAAACGGCGGTAATCAATGCAGACCCTCCAACCAGTTGAGGGTCTAGTGGTCACCAGTTCCCCTTGGTCATTCTCCTCCACAGTGATTCATGCCTTTTTCGAACCTACGCGAATGGGACTGACCCATTTACTATCTGAAATGGGATAGATAATCCCTGCATCCAGCCATTTCAGAATCTCCTTTTTAACAACCTCCCACATATTTGGATTGAGCCTTCCCTACATATCTCAGAAAGGTTTCACGGACTTGTCCGTGTATATATGATGCATGCAAAGAGATGGATCAACACCCTTATTATCAGCAATTTTCCAAGCAATTGCTTCCTTGTGCCTTTGTAAACACTCAAGCAGAGCTCCCTCCTACAATTCAGATAATGCAGATGAGATAATAATAGGTAGCATGTTATTAGGGCCAAGGAAAGCATATTTCAATGTGCTCGGGAGGGGTTTCAACTCCAATTAAGGAGCCTTTTGGATTGAGGGTTTTAGTTGAGATGTCCCCGCCTCGGGCAGCAGATCTACCATCACAGTCTAGGGTGGGGCTAGAGACTCAGTGTGTATCCCTAGCAACTCTTCTAGTTCGGGCATTTTCCTTTCAATTTCTTTAATAATCGAGGGATGGTCCTGAGATATGACCTTCTGAAGGGGATCTCTACATAAGAGTGCTGGAGTAGTCTCTTCAATTATTTCATCAACGACCTTAATCTGAGAATAATCTTCAAATCCGTGTTACTTGTAAGTATAAAAAACATTCAACCGGATCATCTTGTTCCCAAAGCCCATTTTAAGTGCCCCAGATCTACAATTTATAGAGGCATTGGCAGTGGCCAAGAAGGGGCATCCCAGAATAATGGACGACTTTGTGGGCTTATTAGATGGGTCAGTATCAAGTACCAGAAAGTCAACGGGGAAGAAGAAATCCTCCACTCTCACAAGGACATCTTCCAACAATCCCTGCAATGTCTTAAGTGATCTGTCTACAACATGGAGGATTGTTGGACTAGGCTTCAGCTTTCCTCCTCCCAAAAGTTCGTAGACAGATCTCGGTAGAATGTTTACCCCCGCACCCAGATCGAGCAGAGCCTCGTCAATGTGTTGGTTACCTATAACCACTAAAATATACAGGGCCCCTGGTTGTTTCATTTTGGGGGGTGTTCCATGCTGAAGAACCGAGCTAACATGGTCAGGCAGGATGACCTTGGTTTGGACCTGTTTCCTAGATTGGTGCTTCTGGATGCACAGGTCCTTCATAAACTTGGCATAGGATAGAATCTGTTTAATCACTTCCAACAGAGGCAAGTTAATCTGGAATTGCATAAAAGTATCCATAATCTCTTCCATCCTATCCTTGGCTCCAGACGAGCCAACAGAAGATTCCCTAGGAATAGATAGGCGCTCTGGATAGGGCACCCTTAGCTTCTAGGAGAGGGGTCATCATGGCGGGAAAGGGGTGGTGGAAGGACGACATCCTCATTGTGGGTGATTTTGTGTGAGGGAGAGCGGTGTGGCTCTTCCTCAGGTGAGATGGAAGTTGAGTCAGGTGTGGAAGGGGAATTCTGAGATGTAACCGTAGGAGTGTTATCAGGCTTGTCAATCTTTTTTCCACTCCTCAACACTGTCACTGCTTGGGCGTGCTCCCTGAATACATCGCCCTTGGTCTTAGGGTTCTCCTCAGAAGAGTTAGGCAGCTTCCCCGGATCACGTTACCTAACTGCCTCAGTAAGATGACAAATTTAGGATTGCATATCAGTAATCATCTTATTCTGAGATTGGATGACCATATTCTGATGCTCTTGCATTGCTTTCATCATGGCCTTCAGTTCATCCATCTCAGAGGGCTTATTTGGAGGAGGTTTTTCATAAGAAGGTTGGTATGTGGGCTGGGGAGGTATGGGTCTTATATTCCTTGAGTTAGAAGCATCACCTTGCTTCCAAGAGAAGTTTGGATGGTTTCGCCACCCTGGATTATAAGTGTTGGAGTAAGGGTTATTGTGAGGGGGCGAAAACCTTGGGCCGCGTTCAAGTCGACCTGAATCAACTCAGGGAATTGGTTTGCATGATGGCACTCCGCAGTGGTGTGCATTGTGCTTTGGCAAATGGAGGATTCTCTTGAAGCCTAAAAAATAGAGGCTACTTGCGGGTTCTTGCTGGGGTTTGCTAAAAGCCTATCAAAGTTTTTATTCAATAGTTGAATCTGATAAGGCAAATCCTGAGAAGCCCCAGCTTCATGGGCCTCTATCTTCCTGTAAAAGATTGATGGATTTCTTTCTTGATATGCAGAGGACAGATGTATGGAGTTGTCGCTTAATGTTTCAAATAATGTCCAGGCTTCATCCTCAGTTCTGGTCATGAAGGTTCCTACATAAGCTGCATCAATGGTTTGCCTATGCCTTTTAGATAATCCGTTACAAAACCTTTCGACCAACTGCATCTTGGCACTTGATGGTGGGGGCATAACCTAAGAAGGTCATTAAAGCACTCCCAAGTCTCATGAAATTGCTCCCCTTCCTGTTAACTAAAACCCATAATCTCTCTTCCGTAATGGTTCGTTTTACTCATAGGAAAATACTTTTTTAAAAATTCTCCCTTAAGGGTGGCCCAATCATTTACCCTTGCATCGAGGGTATGATACCAGTGCTTGGCCTTATCCTTTAGGTAGAAAGGAAATAGAGTCCTCATCAGGGCTTCATCAGTAAAGCCCTGAAGCTTCACCGTGGAACAGACCTTGGTGAATTCCTCCAAATGTCGGTAGGGGTCCTCCCTAATAGTACCATAAAAAGAGGGCAATAAAGAAATGGTACTACTCTTGATCTCATAGGGATTATCCTCTGCCGATCATCTTAGTGCTTGTGCAGGTTGGTTAGTAGGAGTAAAATAGTCCCTTAGGGTCCTTTGTTGATTTGCACATTGCTCAGCCATTCCTTCTTTTTCTTCTCCTAGGTGAGCTCTCCTAAGAATTCTCTCAGGCTCAGGATCAAACACTAGACTACCCTCAAGAGAGCGTCTACCAAGCATAAAACACAATTCAGGCTTTTTATTGAGTAAGTTAAACCCCCACTCCAAAGATAAGTCAAAAGATCAAGACTTATCCCTCTGTTCCCACATAAGTGGTATGAGAGGGGTGTGGACTTGATATCTTAACCTTCTTTATTGCGGAGGTCGAATTAGTTAATATAAATGGCCAAACAAGTTTTTCACTGCAATTACGTGCCTTAAATCAACCTTCGAGTGCCCTAGGACCTATACTTTGCTTGGATGATGCTCCCAGGTGATCAAGTGAGAAGTTACTCCAAGGACGAACAAAGGGATGCAATTAGGGTGAATCCTTCCTTTTAGGCAATGCATATGTGGTACCCCTTAACTACCCTTTTGTTCCTTTAAGGGGTGTCCCCCTCTATGGAGTATCGAAACACTTGGTCAAAAGATATTATCACCACCACCACAAAGCACAATAGGAGGGTCGACGCCGATAAAGAGATCGGTGCCTATAGCCTTAAGGGATCGAGCCTTAGTGGTGCCTAATGTGCATGCTCAGTGTCAGAAGTGTGCAACACACCGCAAATCTTTGTAATTTCTTTTGAAATTGCAGATAAGCCCCTTAGAATCAGATCAAATGTGAATTGCTTTTAGGGTTGAATCCAATTATTAGTTCCACTTTTAGTTATCTGACCACTGAATTAGTAAATTCAAACAACTTGGTGGTTTTGAATTTAAATTTGAATGCAAATGCGTGAACAGGAGCTGGATGCAAAAGTTAGAAAGATGTACCTGTCTCCAGTAATCTTTGTGCTAATATGCTTGCGATGCAATAATAAGATCAAATGTGCTACTCAATTACCCCTAAATGCGTGCACCTAAGGGCATGCAACTTCTAAATAGCCACCTCGATATTTTCTTTGTTGGTTTTAAAAGTAGGCAAGTAGAAAATAGAATCATGCATGTACCAAAAATATTGTAAGCCCTGGTAGCTAAAGAATGCGGGGACAAACCCCCAAAAATTCAGCCCCAATCACTACAAGGGCGAAAAGACAGAAATAAATTTATGACGATGGAGAATCCTTTGCGAAAGCAGGATCTTGGTCTCCTTCGTCTTTTCCTTGTGTGGCTTAACTCGTGGTTGCTATAGCCGGACTGTTGCCCCTCATCGCCTCATCAGATTCCTCGCACAGAAAATTGATCAGATAATTTCGCAACTCAGAATATTTTAAAAAACAATGAAGTAAATCTATTGCGTCTGTTGGCTCCCAGGCAATGGCGCCAATTTGACGTATCGACTTTCCGCTTTGTGTTGTAGTATTTAAGTGGTGGAAAATTTGACTAATCAAAAAATAAAAATAACCACTCATAGAAGAGCGGGTCATGTCCACAGGGAGGCAATTATGCAATAAACTCTTAAATATTTTATATTCTTTCGGTAAAGTGCGAAATCTTCATTCAAATCTGACATAAAATGCGATGGAAAGTAGATTCACAATAACTTAAAAGGATAAGGGTATATGTGCAGTTTTCCCTCACTAAAATCTTCAACAAATATGTGATGATTTTATGTAAATTTCACTTGACATATACTAGACAACATTAGTGCACAGGTTAAGCCCAAAACCAATCTTGAAACAGTTGAATACCAATAATGTGTAATTATCAGAAAATATAAGTGTGCATGCATAATTTTGCCACAATAAAAAAGTAATAAATAGAAATCGAATTCTGGTGGCAATGGCAGTGAATGTAAATTTTAATATAAAAGGAAACAGAGCATTTGCTCTCTCTCCTCGCTAGAGAGAGAGAGCACCGGCGGGCTGTGGAGACGTTGCGGCAAGGTGTGTGCCTGCGGTAGGGGGCGCGCTTGCGGGGAGGCGCTGGAGGGTGGACGAGCCTGCTGGTGTGGGTGGAGGATGAGGCGCACGTGCTTGCAGGCGCAGGTGGCGGTGTAGTGCCTGCATGAGCGGGGGTGCTATGGTGTGTGCGGTGCTAGTGCCTGTAGGAGGGCTGGAACAGGGAGAGGTGAGGACGCGAGCGGTGCTTGCACCTGCAAGGAGGGGGGTTGTGGTGTGCTTGGTGCTGGAGATGGGCGCCTGGTGGTGTGCCCGAAGGTGGTGGAGGCTGAGGCGCGCTGTTGCGGTGCAGGCTGCAGAGAGGCTTTCTAGGGCGCGGTTGCGGGCACGTGGTGGTGATGATGGTGCGGTGCCTGTAGGGGTAGGCTTGGTGGCGTGAGCGCCTACAACATTGAAGGGGATCCTGGTCCATAGTGCATGCTGGAGTTGTTCCCTTTCTCTCTGGATGATCCTCCCTCCCCTTTCTCCGCCTCTTCTTTTAACTCCTCTCCTTTGCGCGTGCGTGAGTTAAGGGATTTTCAAATCCCTTTACTATTTCTGGTCGGCAGCTGTTGAGGGTGCCCAGAGGATGGGGAAAAGAACAGCCGCTATTTATTTGAAAGGGTAATTTACCCTTTCCTCCTCATTGTTTTGCCAATTATTTTTCCAGCGCAAAGAAAAAACATAGATGTAAACCTAAATCATGATGCATGCAAACATTCTATTACTTAATATAGTTATTAACAAACCTAAAAGATACAATTAAAGTTACTAAGGCATAATATTAGTCCATTAAAATGAACTCATCACCTGGTAAATCCCTAAAAGTTGAACCTATGTGGCAACTACTTAATGAGCTATTTTTAGTTGAAATGGTGCAGCCCAAACAACTCAAACAATTGGACTGATGCATCACTTAATCAGGCACACAAGTGATTACCTAATCTGATTTCTAATCAATTATGTGTTGATGAGTGTATTGGTGCCAAAGATTGGGTTACCGGTTGAGTACGAAGAATCAGAAGGGGTTGTGTACCTTTGTGAGATTTTTTTAATTTTTCTTTATATACGGAGGGTGAGGCGGGTGGAGGTGACAAACAAACAATCAAAGCTGACCATAGTGTTTAGGCAAGCTCCTAAGCTAATTAGGGTTTATGTTATTTGGTGATGGAATGAAAGCTAGTGGGTGCGGAGGTGGGGGTAAACTTACAAACCCTTTAACTGCACTTTACTCCAATCTACCACTTTTACACGTCTCGAGAGAGTACCTGCAATCACAATACGAAAGGAGAGAAGTGAGGTAAAAGATAAGTAAGGTGGGAGAACATGAAAAATCAAAGAGCGTTGCCTACCTGGCAATGATGCCAAAATGTTGATGCAGAGAAAATCGTCGCAAATAGATTTGAGTTTTGAAAACCAGTCACTGTATTGTGATTTGTGAGAAAAACCGTCAACAGAAAAATTTTACCAAAACTCAAAGAATTCTAGGTCGAACATAGGTAGGCAGACGTTTGATTAAAAATAACATTTATCTTATTTATCACGAACTAGATTAGCTAGTCGAATTGAATCTAAACTAGCTAAATAATAATGAGTAGAAGAGAGAGAGAATAATACAAATAAAGACAAAATAGAGAAAGAATAAACATGGATTTCGCAATCACCAAGTGATGTTCATTACAACTAACCATTACACTAGAAAGCTAGAAAGATTACAACTAGAAAGTGGTAACTCTACTCTAGAAAACGGTAAAAAGAAGGTGGAGAGAAGTTATCCTCCTCGACGGCTACTTGGAGGATGAGTCACATTGACGGAGCTCCCAGATGAAGGTGGTGAGATGTGGGACGAAGGAGAATGACGACGGATGACGGAGAACAGGGCTGGGTGACATCATAGCGGGATCCGCTTCCCAAACGGTAATGAGAGGACAACCGCAAGATTCTCCACGAAGGAGGTGAGAAGGTGGAAAAATTATATTTTTAACCCTAGAGGTGCATCCTGGGTTTGGGACAAGCTCTTAGAGCTTTGGATGGGGTGAGTGAAGTGAGGAAGGGATAATGAAAGTGTGGGGGTCATAGGGCTATTTATAGTTGAAGTTTGAATGGGAAAATAGGTAATTTTATCTTAAAACATTAAATGGGGGGTCTTAAGTGAAAGATTTAAGCATCACTAAAGACCCCACGTTGCTGAAGGACGTGCGCACACCCCCGCCTCCTCTCCTTCTGCGTACAAAACACCTACGTATGAACAAGCAACAATCGGATGGCTTAAAATCAATCTTGCTCGCGCCTTCGTCTCATGCCTATGCATAAGATCAGACGTGATCGTTGAGCGTCAAATCACACATTTGTCTGATCTAAAGATCTGGGCCGTTGATATCTAATCGAGTGGCTTAACTGCTGCGCTACGCATGTGTTTGAGGTGCTCGGAGGCTTTTATGCACACCGATCTCGACCATTGGATCTTTATCGAATGGTTGAGATGAAGTGTTGATGTTCGCCTGGAGGGGTAAAGCAGGAGGCCTTGGCATGCGTTTGGCGGCTGGGATGGTGCCACATGACTCAATCTTGGCCATCCATCTTTTGTGAGTTGTAGATGGTGTCGCAGGTGTCAGACTGGATCAATTTTCACATCGTTGGGCAGTGATTGTCGATCCGAACCCATTCGTGCGGTCGTATTTGTCATATGATGTATGGATTTACACCATCTTGGCCCCTTGACCTCTAATCTTTCTCGGACTGCATTTGATGCTATAGAAGTCTAATCGGGGAAACCTTAGAGTCGTTGAACTCCAATCATTGCCCTGATCAGATTTATACAGTTGAACCGTCAATTTGAGGCCCCGATAAGATATTGCCCTATGTCCTAACCACAAAAAGAGAAAATTAATCTAAAATTTGTACAACCTAACCTAAAAGCAAGATGATGCATGTTATGCAATATTTATAGTGTATAATGCAACTATATGGCTAAGAATGTGCAAAAATAGACGGTTTATGTGATATAAACTTGTTTACATTAGCTCTATCCAAGGTTACGGGTGTAAAAGCCCATATTCAAAGACTTATAATCTTGGTTGGTGCCAACACCCTAACTTTTCCTTGTCTGGTAACCCAAAAAGACCAAATCAAGATCCTCACTACCATACCGGACAATATTGGAATGCGTAAAACACAACCTTAGGTGACGTCGGAAAATGCATTAGATTAATTCGTTCGTTATAGCATGTGTTAATGACATCAATTGTAAAAGAAGAATCGAACGTGAGTACGAGTGTCGAGCATGAGGAGGCAAGAAATTGAATCTGCTAATCACTTAATGTCACAAGTTACTTTATTCTGTTTGCTTGAGAAAAGAGAAGAAAGAGAGAGAGAGAGAGACAGAGAGAGTCAAAATCCTTGGTGGAATACTAGTTCCAATTCTATATCCAAGAAGATGAGTATCTAGGTAAAACTATTGCAACATAAGCATATAGAATATAACCCAAATTTGAGATGAAACGAACACCAAACATAAGGGAGATGATTACTACTAATAATTGTAACAATCATTTTGCAAACAACATAGAGACATGCTTGAATGCCACAAAATATAAGCTAATGAAAACTTGAAACTAATTACTAAAAGGTGAGCATCGAGACAGCCACGGTGCTGGGGGGGTTTTCGTCATTGGCTCGATAGCTCTGAGACCTTACTTTGAAGCTCTATGGAGGTGGGGACGTGCTTGGTAGAAGCTAAACATAGATGCCCTTACAATGGTGGTCCATAGGTGTCTTTATAGTGGAAGAAAGAGAGCTAGAATAGGCATCGTAGCAATAGCGACAGTAAGGATGTTGCTGTAGGCCAGCTACAATCGTCGCTGTAGGCTGCTCACCCACTGGCACATGCGTGCGCTGAGCTGTCAGGTGCCATCCACATGCTAGCATTGCCCACCATTGGATTAGAGCTACAGATCACCATCGGACGATTGAGGCAGCGCTCAGATGTCCACTATTTAGATCTGATCACGCAGTCCACACTCGTGCTAGCGCTGGTTGGGTGAGTTGATCTATGTGTTATCACGCACGTTCGATGCGTGCTTCATTCGTGCATTCATGTAGCCGTGATCTCAGTCTCACATAGATGATCGGGTGGTCGAATTTCACGCCAAACCTTCGCTCAGCTAATTTAAGGCTCTCAAATTCTCTATCTCACGCCACTTGTCTGCGAACGCCTCGCCCACCCGCTACGCTAAGCTTCGTGATTGGTTGCAAGGATGACGAGACACGTGCGTGTGGGTGACCGTTGGATGCAAACCTGACGATGGATGTCAAGGGATGAAGGAGCCATTGCTGGTACGTGATGGAGATCGGAGCAAGTGCCACATAGCAGGACGAGGATCGTTGATCTGTTGATTACCAGATCAATGATCATTGATGAGTCCATTTTAATGGACTAATATTACGCCTAAGTAACTTTAATCTTACCTTTTAGGTGTGTTAATAACTACAATTAAGTTGTAGAATATTTGTATGCATCATGATTTAAATTTATGACATTTTATAACTTAATATGTAATGATTTTGTTGTTTTTATATGCAGGAATGATATTTAGAAAGAACAAGGGTTGGGGTGTAAATTTCCCCAACAACCGATGCCATCTTTTCCCTTTCCTCCGGCCAGCCGAAACTCTCCCATCAACGCCCGCCGGCCTTAAATGGAAAAGGGATTTGGAAAATCCCTTAACTCACGCACACGGGGAGAGAGGAGTAAAGAGGAGGCGGAGAAAGGATAGGGTTGGGGCATCATGGAGATCTTCCTCCCCCTTGAGGGGATCCACCTCCCTAGCCACTTCTCAACTGTGGTCAGAGCATACACTGTGAACCAAGCACCATCACCGTGCCCTTCCAACGTTCACACCACCATGCACCTTGCGCTACCGCAGGCGATGCCTTCACGTAGGCGCTAAGCACCCTCAAGCGCCCATCCACCAGCCTGCAGCCACCTCAGGCGCACCATCTCTCACCCTTGCAAGCGCTTCCCCCGCCAGTGCCTTCAACCCTCTGCAGTGCCTCCCTGCAGCGCCCACTCAATCACTCGCACAGCAAAGCTCACGCAACCGCCATCGCCAGCAGGCCTGTTCAGGCGTGCCTGCTCCACCCCACCAGCCGGCGCTACCCCTTTGCAGGGCCTACCTTGAGCCCTGCCAGGCTTGCGCCCCTTCACTACAGGCGCAGCCCTGCTCTGCCCCACCTGCAGGCGCTACCCCCTTCCATCGCTCACACCCCCTCCAGTGCCCGCCTTCAGCCCTACCAGGCCCACGCCCCTTCAATGCTGGCATTGGCCCACTTCGCCCTCTCCACCCACGCTCGCAAGCGCTTCCCCTGCACTTGCCAGACCTGCACAAACATAGTGCAACCACCTTGCGCGCCCGCCATCACCGCAAGCCTATTCAGGTGCCAAACCTCTGCTTCTCCCAATGCCGCACCTCCACGCGTGCCTGCGCACGGAAGAGGCCTAGGTGCCATCAGCTGTCGACCTAGCCTCGCGCAGGGAAGAGAGAGGCAAAAGCCTCTGTTTTTCACTCAATTACTAATTACGGAAAATGTCATTGCCCAAGCTACTATTCATTAATTTTCTGAATTAATATATTGCAGCAAATTTGCATGGACACCCCTTGCTTAATTTGGAATTACATTTAATTGATTTCTCCTTATGAATGACATACAACATGAGATATTGGTTATAGTACATTGGTGACATTAGTTAGGGGATTAATATTAACATTGTTTACTATTACCAAGGTCATTATTAGAATATTATATTGTGGTAATTTTGCATGTGCGCTCTCATCTTCTTGATTAATTATCTATATTGAGAATTTATGCTGGAAATGAGAGCACTAGTTAGCATGTACCTCTTTTAATATTCCCGATTTCTTGATGCATTATTACTCATTATTAGTAGGCTAATTCCTCCCTATGGAGATGACATAACTCTTCGTGGTTAGTTTTGAGAATTTAAATGTTTTGAAAAGTGATTTTCTACCACTCGATTAAATATAATGACACATCATTTTATATTAAAGTTTTCAACGAAAATGAAGATCACTCTTCAAATGGCAGCATTACTGGGGAGGAAAGATGCCTATTAACTTTTTGGGAATTTTATGTTATTTTTATGATATTTTGAAAGATTTTCTGAATTACTAACTGTGGATTTTCTTCTGTGCAAAAACACGCGACGAACGCGATGGGCGTGCACAGCGGAGATAATCTTTTTGGTGAACCTTGACTCCACCTGGAGGCCAGAAACAGGAACACGTGGGCCTTGATCCCATGCACATAGTCTTACAGAGAAGCCTATTTCTTATTTAGTCAGTAGATGTTAGCTAGATTTAGTTAGATAGACATTAGAATTTAAATTCTGTCTTTCGGACCCTTGTCGGGTATTTTGGGGAACGTGTTCCCAGTGCCACTTTATTTCTTATCGCACTTGTATGCGGGAGCATATTTTCGGGAGCGTGTTCCCATTTATTTATATTATAAGATTATTTAAACTATTTGAACTGCATTTCGGTTAGTTAGTTAGATTAGGTCCATTTGTTATTATTATTAAAAAAAAATATATATTCGAACTGCCTGCTAGAAGCTGCACATCTATAGGATGACCATCTAGGACTAAATAAGCAGCATCTAGTTTATTTTTATTGCATTGCATTCATACATTGTACAAAGAAAGCTGGAGTAAGGTACGTCTTCTCTTGAGCATCAATTACCTGTCATGCATATGCATTGAACCTAAATCTAAGACCACTAAAGTTCTTGAATCAAATTAATTCATTGGTCACTTTAAAAATTAGGACTGCTAAGAGGTTGGACCTTAAAATCTGTGACTGAAAATTCTATGCAAAAGTATCCTGTTTGCGAAATTTCAAAAATCAAAACATGATTGTATGTTTGCAAACTTGAGACACTGTGCACCTCACACATAAGGTCACTAGATAAATTTCTACCTCTCCTCTTTTGCACCACAAGGGAAGTTAGTCAGAAATCAACAAGCCTATCGACCAAGTTACTTCGGTTCCTCGTGTGTGGGCATGATTCGAGATTTCCATCCCATGCGAGTAGGTTATAGGCACTAGTGAAGGTTGGCCTAGGAAGCGTAATTTTTTGCAAAACTTATTTGGCCACCAATTGAATATTTAATTCTAAGACCTTCAATCTACTGAAAACACGATCCCACTGAATTTGCATTTGCTTTGACAGTAGAACTCTCTAGGAAGTTTCTGCTTGTATTCTGAATTTTGCTAAATCCTAAGAGAGTTAAAATTGTTTTGCTTAAAGAAATGGATTGCCCTTACTCCTATCATTTAGATTATCAGAGTCAATACTTCCCATCTTTTAATCAGGATCCCATGCCCCGAGCGTATCCATTCTTTGATGGTACATTGACAATTCATGGGATCATTCTTATTCTTATCCTTGGAGTACTGGCTTGATAACTCCCACTTTTGAGTAGAGCCTAGGAGCGGGATTTCCCAACCATGAAATCCCTACTTCCATGCAAACACCCAACCCTCCCACCCTTCATGATTTTTCGTATCAAGGTTGGACCGATACCCCTAGGCAACCAGAGCCTGAAATTGACTATCCTCCCCAATCTGATAATAGTAGCCTCTCGTCTTTTATGATAGAAATGCAAAAATAGCAAAAGGAAATGATGGAATCAATGGGAGAGATGTTGAGGAATAGTCAACAGTTAAATGAAGAAATAAGACAACTTAGCTACACGCTTCCCAATAATCCCGATCCCTACCCATACTATCATGATCATGAAAATAATTCTGTGGAACCTAATGACAATAGGGATCCAATTTTATGTAGCTATCACTTAGACTCTCCCAATGAGACACGACCACTAGAGGACAACGATCATAGTGATTATCCACCTGAACTATATTGGAGTCAAAAGCAAGGTAAGATGGTACCTCTTGAGGACCTTGACCCCAATGACAGTATTCTCCTTACCCCTACCAACCCAGGTCACAGTTTTATTGTTCCTATCACTTCCCCTATTGATTATTTGGTGGAATCTCATTCTACCCATAGTGAGCCTACTCCTGACCCTCCACTTCGGGAATGAACACCTATCATTCAATATCCTGAGGATTTAAATGCACTCAATGAAAGTGACCTTAACGGAATGGAGGATGAATTAGATCAATTTTGGTCTCGGGGATATGAAGAGTCTATTTCAGAGGATGGGGATGCCCCAATAGAGGAACCTGGACTGAAAATCTGGAGTGAACCACAGGGGAATTATTTATCATTTGAGGATTTACCTCTAGAGGATAGAAATAATATGATTGAATCCAGATTCCTCCCTTCTTTTGAGAGTCATCCTCCATCAAAACAGGAGTTGCTATTAAAGGAGGAAAAACAAAATAGTGAGAAGTCTATGGTAGACTCTCGGGGACAAAACATGTCAATAGAGGATTTATAGCCCTAGAAGAATAACAAATTCAGTAATATATGCTTGTTTCAAAACATTAAGACTGATCCTTCTTTGGAAATAAGTGAGGATACTAATCCAACTCCTAATGAATCACATATACACCCCGAAGAAAATTTGATTGAACTAAACGAATCTGGGGATGAGCTGAATGTTAATGATTCTTACATTTTGGCCCTGCCATCAAAGAGTTCTAATTTGGAGTCTACCCTTGATTCAAATATGACTCCGATCATTAATGCTAGGCAGGGCAATATGCAGTTGTCTACAATAGTTAGGGAGTCTACACAATCTGAATCATTGTTGGAATTAGACCTAACACCGACTAAGCCCCCATTGGACTTTACCATTACCTTCCAACACTACAAACAACCCTTATACTCCCTAACCAATTCTTGGCTCAGATCTCTGCTCATGTACATTGTTTCTAGAGAACATATCAGGCCAGTACATCCTCGGGTAGAATGGCGAGTGTGAATTCATGCTTGTACTTTTACTCTCGCCATTCAAGGGTTTGAACTAATAATGTGTATATCTTTTGAAACCCGTACTGTTCTGGAGGATCCTTGTTATCCTCCACTTATTCCATTTCGGGAGGTCCCTTTTTATATTCCGTTTATTATTCCTAGACCTCCCAATGTAGCCAATGAGGTTCTTCGCTTTCAAATCTTCTGGCAAGCATTTGGTATTACGTTGCATCATCAGCTCACCGACATCCACGGCTACCTGTTTTCTAGGCCTACGCTGTTACGCATATTCTTAGGGCCTAACCTTTTCTGTTTGGAACAAGACTTATAGGTTTCTTCTAAGTCTGGCTGCTGGCAGAAAATGCAGTGCTTGTTGGGAGGCAACCCAGCGGTCAGAATAACGCCATGTCAGGTGATGTTTTCCCTTTCTCCTATCATTTTAATTTTACAATGGGGACATTGTAGGATTTAGGCAGGGGGGTGCATTTGCATGTTAGGAAGTATTCATGCATTTAGGTTAGCATATAAGGAAAAAGAAAAAATTCTTTTCTTTAGCTGATTGGGTTAGCCCTAGCAAAGTACCTTTGTGATTGGAGGTTTTTCTTCTGGAATTATTTCTTAAGTTTAGAATCCAGTACATTTATTTCAAGGCACATAGAATGGGTAATGGATCCTTGAGGAAAACTAATATGCATTTGTAGTCCACTGAACCCTTGGATAGTTCATATGGAGTCAGGCATACTATCTTCTAGTAGATCCACCTCACATTTGTGAGAAGAAAGTAGAGAGATTACTGGTGCTCTAAGTCTAGTGCAAAGACTCTTAAGTTTTGGATAATTAGATGATGATACTTCAGAGTTAGGCGTAGTTTTCACTCTATGTTCCTGTGTGCGTACTTTGTATGAATTCTTCAGAGTCACCAAATAAGGCAAATACATATAGATGGAGTCTTAATAAAGCTATGACTATGGTGGATGGTTACGACCATCCTTCGTAGAGTCCTCGGCTGAAGGAGAGTAATAGTGTCAAAGGTCAAAAATATGCCTGTCCTATCCATTCCTTCTTGGTGCCGAGAAGAGGCACTTCCACCAAATAAGGCACACAATATCCTCTTGACCATCATCATCCCGAATAATGTCTCATAAATAAAAGTCTGTGTCGTATTATATTATATAAGAAAAAGATAAAAGAAAAGAAGAAAAAAAGAAGAAATAGAAAAAGAAGAAATATTTATATTACAAAAAAAAAAGGTCCAAGTTATATTGTAACATTGTTTCTAAGGCAACGTAACACTTTTTGCGTTCCACCAAATATGACCCATACCTACCTTTTAGTATTTCTGATCGCTCGAATACTGGTTCAGTACTCTAACTTAGTTGTAGAGTTATTAGGACTTCAATTGAAGTGTGGATGTCATGTGAGGCCACCAAATAGTGAGTACAATTTCTAAATTTGGAGAGATTTATGATCTCAGAAGGAAAAATAAGTGGGAGTGCCTAGGAACATCAAGAGAGCATAGTTGCATAGCCTCTCTCAGAGTTGACTTGTCTAATAGTCTGGAGATCTAGAGTCTACAGTACTAGACTATATGTAGCACCAGATGAGTGTGCGCCACCAAATGCAAATCTATTCAACTCAATATCTCCTACCTAAGCCAAACGTCGGGGTCAAATTACAGATTATCGTTTGCTCTATCCCCGAGGGAAGTAGTTGCCTATCCCGGCAGAGATATTTACCAAGGGTGAAGTATGAACTCCTAGTGCGAATTGGCTTTTTAACTTGGATCTGTTACCTAGGCTATCAGCACTTCACATTTGTCTGGATTTCTAAAGTTTTGAAGTAAGAAAAGAAGAAATCTTCTAATTACTTCTATTATTTTCCATATTTGCTAGAGACTAGAAAATCTTAGGCATGCGGGTATTTGATGAGTTCATTTTAATGGACAAATATTACGCCTAAGTAACTTTAATCTTACCTTTTAGGTGTGTTAATAACTACAATTAAGTTGTAGAATATTTGTATGCATCATTATTTAAGTTTATAACATTCTACAACTTAATATGTAATAATTTTGTTGTTTTTATAAGCAGGAATGATATTTAGAAAGAACAAGGGTTGGGGAGTAAATTTCCCCAACAACCGGCGGCATCGTTTCCCTTTCCTCCGACCAGCTGTAACGCTCCCCTCAATGCCCGCCAGCCAAAAACAGCAAAGGGATTTGGAAAATCCCTTAACTCAAGCACGTGGGGAGAGAGGAGTAAAAGAGGAGGTGGAGAAAGGAGACAGGTAGGGGCATTGTGAAGATCTTCCTCCCCCTTGTGAGGATCCACCTTCTCCCTAGCCACCTTCTCAACTGTGGTCAGAGCATACACTGTGAACCAAGCACCATCACCATGCGCTTCCAGCATTCACACTGCCATGCACCTTGCACCACCGCAGGCGATGCCTTCACGCAGGCGCTAAGCGCCCTCAAGTGTCCATCCACCAGCCTGCAGCCACCTCAGGCACACCCGCCGGCACCCGCATAGGAGCTTCCCCCGCCAGCGCCTTCAACCCTCTGCAGCACCTCCCTCTAACACCCGCTCACACACCCGCACAGCAAAGCTTATGCATCCGGCCATCACTTGTAGGTCTGTTCAGGTGTGCCAGCTCCGCCCCACCCGCAGGTGCTACCCCCTTACAACGTCCGCCTTCAGCCCTACCAGGCCCGTGCTCCTTCACTGCAGGCGTTGCCCTGCTTTGCCCCACCCGTAGGCGTTACCCTGTTCCAGTGCTCACACCCCCTCCAGCACCCGCCTTCGGCCCTGCCAGGCCCACGCCCCTTCACTGCAGGCACTGCCCCACTCTGCCCTCACCACCCGCGCCCGCAGGTGCTCCCCCTGCACTTGCCTGACCCGCACCAACACAACGCAACCACCTTGCACACCCGCCATCATCGCAGGTCTGTTCAGGTGCCTCACCACCGCTTCACCCAGTGCCTACAACGTCACACTTCCACACACGCCTACGTGCTCCGCAGAGCACCTGCACGCCAATGCCTTCGCATCTCCGCACATCTGCAGCACGCGTAGTAGCAGTAGCCTCTCCACTGCCGCCACTCCTCTCTGCCAGCGAGCTGCCACCGACCTCCTCATAACGTGCCGCTGTCGCCATTGTGACGAACTCGTTGAGACGCATCTCTACGTGCGACCTCGCCATCAGTCGTCGACCCAGGCTCGCACACAGAAGAGAGAGGCAAAAACCATTGTTTTTCACTCAATTAGTAATTACAGAAAATGCCATTGTCAAAGCTACTATTCATTTATATTTTGAATTAATTTATTGCAGCAAATTTGCATGGACACCCCTTGCTTAATTTGGAATTACATATAATTGATTTCTCCTTATGAATGACATGCAACACGAGATATTGATTATAGTACATTGGTGTCATTAGCTAGGAGATTAATATTAACATTGTTTACTATTACCATGGTCATTATTTATAATATTATATTATGGTAATTTTGCATGTGCACCCTCATCTTCTTGATTAATTATCTATATTGAGAATTTATGCTGGAAATGAGAGCACTAGTCAGCTTGCACCTCTATTAATATTCCTGATTTCTTGATGCATTATTACTCATTTTTAATATGCTAATTCCTCCCTGTGGAGACGACCTAACTCTTCGTGGTTAGTTTCGAGAATTTAAATGTTTTGAAAAGTGATTTCTACCATGCGATTAAATACAACGACACATCATTTTATATTAAAGTTTCCAACGAAAACGAAGATTGCTCTTTCAATCATAACATCTTGAACTTGTTGTGGGAGCTACGGAAGTAGGATTGAGGTGATTTTAGTTTGTTTGACTTCATTCGTTGATCCAGATCCATTTGTATGGTCTGATTGCTCATTTGAGACTTGTTTCATTATGCACTTGTACAATAGGCCATTAAACCTTAATTCTAAGCAATCATATCATTAAATACTATAGAATGCATGCAATGCTCCTAAACCCACTAAAGCGTGATATTAATGCACATGTGCTGTCGAGATTGACTATAATTGAGGTAATTAATGTTATTATTTGTAGACTCATCATACCCCCATTCCTACCCCTTGCTAGTCCCTATCAAGGTTAATCTAAATGTTATTTACAACTAGAATTAGGAATTAATCTCTCAAGCACAAGTTACTTGCAAACAACAGGAAATTTCTACTAAGAACCTAACCTACAGAGACTTAACAACGTCCGAGTGCCTACCAAAATGCAGACCACCCAAGTCCTCACCTTATTCTATATAGAAGCAAATATATCTTTTTTCTTTTTCATCCTTTGTAAAATTTTTTGAATTTTGGAGTTGAGAGTTTGGAGGTAACTTTTTCCAGCTACCCAATGCACCCAAGACTCTAAAAGGACTCTAACTGCCAAGCATCTTATCGTGAAAATTGTGATAGACACACTCATCGGCAATTAAAATGGGCTTCAAGTTTCTACTCCTTTAGTTGATTGATAAACACCAGTTTATCATCATTCTTATGCAACAAAACAAACCTAGCTCTTAGGTTATTACTCTGCAAATGGGTTTTTGGGCTGCATTTAGGCATTAGCTTGCTTAGGAATGGATTGCATTTTCTTTTGTTGTTTTAATGTGTTTTTGTGAGCGTTAGGGATGAACAGATATAGAGATCCCAAAAACCCTAGCACTCAAGAAGGCAAATTGGTGAAGGAGGAGCTCAGACAAGCTGGAACTCAGCTTGATCCATCTCACCACAGCTGGAACCTAGCTCACTTGAACTAGGGTTGGCTCATCCCAACTCCATTCAGCTAATCTCAACTGAATGGAAGCTCAAGAGAGTTCATTTTAGCTCACCCTAGCTAAAGTCAGCTCAGATCCAGCTCAACCAAGTTGAGTCTAGCTCATTTTAGCTCCCACTAGTCCTCAAGGAGCTCTAGCTAACTCAGCTGAGTTGACTGGAGTTCACCGCAGCTCAGATCCAGCTACATCCTGCTCCATTCAACTCCAGCCAGCTGAAGAAGAACTCATCCTAGCTTAGGAAGCTCAAGTCCAGCTCCTGGGGAATCAGCTTAGCCAAAGCTAATTGAGCTAAGCTACCTTAGCTGTCTCAACCAGCTCAATCCTCCCCGGGAGCACCAGACCCAGCTCACCTCAGCTCCATTCAATAGAAACTAGCTCACTTTAGCTCAGCTTAGTAGCTAGCAAAGAACAAGCAAACTAGGCCAGTTGGAGTAGCCCCATGTTGACCTCTTCAGCAGCTGCCAGCTCCTCTTCAGCTCCGAACTCTTCAGAACCTGCTCCTCCCTTCAAACACTAGCTCCAACACCTCCTCCTCTACTCCACCATTAGATAAGCTAGCTCATCTTAGCTTAGCTATGCTCCAGCTTCCTTGGCTTGTACCACCCAAAAACCCTACCTAACAACTCCACTAACTAGCTCCACCTAAGCTCGACATAAGCTAAACTTACTTGGTGCCAACCTAGCCTGCCCGCCACCTACAAAAGACACCAAAAGGTGGCAAAAAAACCACCTTAACTACCCCCTTGTTGGTGCCACTTTTCTCTCCAAAGATCCCCTTCATCTCCACCACACATCTCCCCTTAAACCCATCTCCACCCTCCACATAATCCCACCTTCTAGAAACCTCAAAGTTGGCTCCAACCCATGGCACCTCTCCATGGTTGGCGCCACTTTTAGGTGCCTCTTGACCAACCCTAACTACCCCCTTTACACCCCTTAGCTGGTGCCAACATCCCTTAATCCTTGGATCATCTAACCACCTCCATCCTCCTTTCTTAGCCCTCCATTTCAAGAGGCACCTTGACCCCTCATCCTACCCTATAAAAAGACCACTACCCACCCCCATTCAAACCATCCTTGGCTAGAAAATTCACTCTCATGTTCTACCTAGAGCCCACGCCCAAGAGAGAAGAAGAAGAAGAAGATTAAGGGGATATTCTGTCCCCTTGGTGCCTTCTCCTCTTCCCTTCTCTCTTGAGCCGCGCTAGCCAAAGGAGAAGGCAAGCAAGGAAGATCTTTAAAGGAGATCTTGAAGGTTGTCCATGCCACATTGGAGGAGCGTTTGACGGTGGTGCACACCCACCCCTTGGAGGGGAGCATTGAAGGTGGTAGCATCCACTTTGGAGGAGCTCTCAAGGAAGGAGAAGGAGGCCCTCTTTTCAAGCCAAGGAGCAGCTAGGCTTGGAGCAAGAAGACTCCCTTCTTCACCAATTTTTACAAGAGGATTTGCGTTTCTTTTATTGCTTTCAGATTTTTTCATTTCTAGTAGAAGCATTCCTCTACTTGTCCTGGAAAAAGAACACAAATTCTAGTTAATCAAATTGCCTTCTTTTTACTCTCTATTGCAATTGTTACTGTTGTTCTGGCACTTATTCTACTTCCACTCCCTAATTACTCTAGGCCTCCACTTGCCTAGAGTGAGCTTAGGTAGTGGACATTTTAATCTCTTAAGTTTCAGCTTAGCATTTTAAGTGTTAGCACTCTTTCACCACAATTTGCACTTTGCTCGTATTATTTCAAAACACAAAAAGAAGATATATATATATATATATTTAAAATACCAAAAACAAAGTTGGGATTTATTTTTAGGAAGAGAATTTAATTGCAATTTTTGCCTCCTAGGACGACCCTGGATGCTCCCCTATCTAGAATATAAATTTAAAAGCGTATGCGAATTCCCGTGTTAGAATGACATTAAAAACATGCTTTTACAAATCACGCGATATTTCTCACCACTTTTTGGCGCCGTTACCGGGGAGGCACGGCTTTGCATTTTTCTCTTGCCTGAAGTGGATCTCATCCCCTTCTCTTTCTTTTCTCTTGTGTGTGTGGGAACTATTGCAGGAAGAAAGCGGGAATCTGGAAGCGAGAGCCCAAAGTTCCTTTTCTTCCCACGAAATTCAGGTTGGTTCCCCTTTCTTGTCACATTTAGGCTAAAAGACTACCAAAAAAAATATTAAGCTTGGCTTTCAGGACCTTAAACATTTTAATTAAGTGGAGTGGTGCCCATAAAAATTCATTGTTTTCTTGAATGCTTCATTAACACCACTCCATTGCAAGTATTGGTGTTCTATTTTTCGTGTCCAGATTTCTATTTGGACATGAAAAGCAATTCCTAACACCATAAGCCTCTTAAAATCCTAAAATTTCATACAGTGGTTCCAAATTGAGTTAGGAACATCTGTTACAAAATTCAGATCAATTGGCTTTGTATTTTAAAAATTCATGGAATGTAGAGGGGTCACACCCTCTAATCTTCCTGTTTTGCTACTGTCAGAGAATTTTTAGAATGTTTATACTCATCCAATTTTTGTAAAATTTAGCTTTCTGGAATCCTTGTGAAATTTTACACATCATATAAAATCACAAAAATTTTCTAAGGTCAGTGGTAAGAAAAAAAGTTCAAAATACCCACAGGTATCATTTCTAGACTTTGACACCAGTATAATTAAAAATTCAACACAATTATCAAACAAATTCCTAAAATCTTACAAAAATCTTTTCTGGAATCCTTGTTTGATTCTCTTCAAAGTAGTGGTATTGTTTGAATTGTTAGGACCACTACTTAATATAGAAAGCCTCAAAACAACTCATTGGTAGTTAAATTTTTGTCCTAGGACCAATTGGATTGGGGTTTCTTTTTTTCATTGTTAGAAACAAACAAAAGGAAACATATCTTCACCCATACAACTTGATTTCCTCTTGTTTGTGGAATCTCAAACTTGTTTGAAAACTTAAAAAGAAAACCTTAGAAATACACTAAGTTAAATCCAATCCTAAAAGATAGAAATACAATAATTGTGTGACAACTTGCTTTTCATTGGAGCCACTCTCCAATTCTTGCACACACACAAAAAAAAAATTGAAATAACAGGGCAACAACCCAATAAACGTCCTCCACATTTCGTGTGCACTGTAGTATCCTAGACCTTACTAAAACTTGTAGCAATGTGACACCTAAGGCTTCATCAACTTAGGCTTGCTATCTAGGTCTTAAGTTTTCTTTAGTTAATACCAATTCTGTCGTCTATATCTGGTGTTCAGGCTGAGAGGCCATGTCAAACTACTAGGCGCGGGTTTGTACAAGCACCTGGGGTTTTCCCTGGGAAGCGTTTGGGCCCAAACCTCCCCTTAAGCAACTTGGCTAGATTTGTTGACAGAACGGGTATTCACTGTTGACTACTTATTTCCTACATTGACCAAGTCTTAGGTTTCCTATTAGGGAGTCGCACTTAAGTTAGGTCTAGCTTTGTTTGTTTGAATTGCACACTTTCTCTCATCTCTTTCTCTTCTCCTCCCCTCCAATTCTTCCCAAATAGTGCATGCACGGGCGATGGTCCCAAAAACCACACCTTGAGGGACCATCTGGTTTCGCCCCCCGTAGCAGAAAATCATTATTTTCTTCCCCCTCCTCATCTAAAAAAATGGAAAACCCAGGAAGTCGACAAAAAAATTCTGCTTCCACTTCTAACTTGTCAACCGACCCGTAAGTTGACTTCACCCTCCCTCACCTCCCTAACTTGGAGCAACCAGAAATACCAGCAGGGCCAGGTGGCCCTACAATTATAACTCAAAATCAAAATCCCTTTGCATTAATGGTCGACCATTTGGTTCGACTACAACAAAATCAAGAAGATTTAGCTAGGACTATCACGAACCTAGCTAATCAAGGACAAAATCCAGCACCCTGCCAACAGCCTGTTATTCCTCCTAAGGATTTCTATGATCCTTCCAATTATGAGGAAAGACTAGGGGTGGTCATACCACAAGGGGATTTTGAGATCAAATTAGCCATTCAAAACCTTATTAAACATTTTCATGGTCTTCCAAGAGAGGACCCTTTTTGTCATCTCGAGGAATTAACTGTCCTCACTCAAACCACTCGTTACCGCAATGTGTAGGAAGACATGTGGTTAATGAAACATTTTCCTCTCTCTCTTAAACATAAAGCATCTCATTTGTTTAGAACGGTTGGTCACCCTATTACCACCTAGCGCCAATTAAAAAGTGCTTTTCTTAAAAAAAAATTTCTGATCGGTCGAACGAATGCATTAAGAAGATCCGTAACAACCTTTCAACAGAAAATTGGTGAACCCCTCCACGAAGCCTCGGAATGATTTTAGGAACTTCTAAGTTGTTCCCACCATGAAATTCCACAATGGCAGTTAGTGCAGATCTTTTATCATGGATTAGAAGATCAATTGAAACGATTTGTGGATGCCTCCTATGGGGGCAATTTTCTTAACAAAGACGCCGAAAGTGTCTATCTCCTCTTTGAAGAAATGAGTGAAAACTCATTTAACATGACTTCAATGGACACTTTTGGTAGATCAGAAAACCCCAGACACGGAGTCCACGAAATTGACTCCAAATCCACCTCTATACCAGTCACTCAAGATGATCTATATATGTTAGCTCAACGACTGGACTAGATGCAAATTCACCAAAAGAAAATGGAGGAAAAGCTCATAAATAGCCAAGCTCCACACGCTCACTCTCCACACACTAACCCCCCACACATTCTCCGAAGAGAAAATCTACGCAACATTGATGCCACATTTGCTAGCCAGCAATTTTCGGCTAATTTCCCACAAGATTTGACTAAAAATTTTGATCTAAATATTTTTGATCCCACCTCGAAAAATATTTATGCTCTCCAGGAGCAATTTAGAAACCCCTCCAACACTTCCAATCAAAACTGGAGGACTAACCTGAATCCCTCCTGGAAAAATCGAAAACCGATTCCTTTTCCCAAACAAAACTATTTTGGGAATTATGGGCAACCTATGTATCAACCTGGACCACCCCAGGATGATATTAATAATTAGGTCATGAAAACCCTGCAAGGAATGTAGACTCAAATGACAAAAGTAACCCGCATGATTGCTAACTTGCAACACGAAGTTAAGGTTACTCCTGATCATCGACCTATTGGGAATTTACCTTCCCAACTAATCAAAGGAATCAGCTCCATGGTGGATATCCCAGTCAACCCATTCAACCAGCACCTCAGCATCCACTGGGTTTCAAAAATAGTCTGGCTTCCCGTCCTCATCCTAGAAACAACCAGACTGTAAATGCAGTTACCTTGAGGAATGGGAAAACCACTCACAATCCCCTGCCTGTTAAAGAAACATGCTTTATTGAAACACATATTAATTCTTCCTCATCTCCCCCTCCTATTGTTTAGTAACCAATTAATGCAAAACAAGGAAACCCTACTCCATTTCCACAAGCCCTCCACTCTTCAAATAAAAAAAGAGGAAATCCGAGCCCACTGAGAAGGAATTAATGGATTTATTTGGGCAAGTAGAAATTAATATCCCTCTCCTCGATGCCATTAAATACATTCCTACATATGCAAAATTCCAAAAAGAATTGTGTACTCCAAAAAACAACCCCAAAATTTAGGAAAGGTGATCTTTCCAAAGACAGTCAGCTTAGTTTTGCAGAGTCAACTGCCTCTTAAGGGAAAAGATCCCGGCACCCCCCTAATTCAAGTTATCATTAATGATACCTCATTTGATCGCGCTTTGTTGGATCTTGGTGCCTCAATTAATCTTATCCCCACAGTTGTTTTTGAGGAATTTAAGATCGGTGAATTAAATCCTGTTGAGGTTACTCTCCAATTAGCCGACCGATCTACAATAAACCAAGGGGAATTGTTGAGGATGTTCTTGTCTGGGTAAAAAATTGTCTATTCGTAGTAGACTTTTTAGTCCTGGACATAGAGGTACCAGTAGCACTAAAGTTTGCCCCCATTATTCTTGGAAGACCCTTCTTAGCCACTGCCCGCGCAAATATTGATTGTGATTCTGGAAATATGAAGATCATATGTGGCTGTGAATCTGTAACCCTAGACATTTTTCAAGCTTCTAGGCAGTTACAAAAACTAAATTTCTTTGATGATTTGAATTCGAAAATAGAAAACATTGTGGAGGAAAATTTGCAGATTTCCCATCTAGGTTCCTGTTTTCCCATCAATACAGTTCTTGAACAATCCACTTCTTCTCACCCTTCCACCCTAACCACATGTCCAACTAACCTTCCAGCTGACCCTTTCACTCACACTTCACCACTAACCCACAAAGCAGAAACTCTTTCGGAGCTAGGCCCACAATTGGAATTAAAACCTTTGCCCGACTACCTTAAATATGTCTTCCTAGGTCCTAATTAGATCCTGCCCCTGATTATAAATTCTGGACTTACCGGGGCACAAGAGCACAAACTTCTCCAGGTTTTGAGTAAATATCGAAAAGCTATTGGCTGGACCCTTTCTGATCTTAAGGGTATTCATCCGTCCTATTGTACACATCGTATATTTTTAGAGGACTATTCTGGCCCTTCCCGCCAACCACAAAGGTGCTTAAACCCTATTATGCAGGAGGTGGTAAAAAAGGAGATTATTAAGTGGCTAGATGCTGATATCATCTACCCCATTTCTGACAGCTCCTGGGTTAGTCCAACACAAGTTGTGCCCAAAAAGGCTGGACTAACAGTTGTCACTAAAGATAATGGGGAGAATGTAGCCACTCGAACCGCTTCTTCTTGGCTCGTGTGTATTGATTACCGAAAATTAAACATCGCCACCAAGAAGGACCATTTCCCACTCCCCTTTATTGATCAAATCTTGGAGCGATTAGCCAGATGGGATTTTTACTATTTTCTGGATGGTTATTCTGGCTATAATCAGGTAGCAGTTCATCCTGAGGACCAGGACAAAACAACTTTCACCTGCCCCTTCGAAACTTTTGCTTTTCGAAGGATGCCCTTCGATCTTTGCAATGCACCTGCAACTTTTCAAAGTTGTATGCTTGCAATATTTTCAGACTTGGTAGGTGAATGTTTAGAAGTCTTTGTGGATGACTTCTCTATTTTTGGAGATTCTTTTGACCATTGTCTCAAAAATCATGAAAGAACTCTCCAAAAATGCATAGAAGTCAATCTGGTCCTCAGTTGGGAAAAAAATCATTTCATGGTCCAGGAAGGTATTATCTAGGGCCATGTTATTTCAAAACAAGGAATCATGGTAGATAAGGCAAAAATTGATGCTATATCTAAGCTCCCACCGCCCACTACTGTCAAATAGATTAGATCATTTTTGGGTCATGTGGGTTTCTACAGTCGATTTATACAAAATTTTTCCCAAATCTCCAAGCCCTTAAGTCAGCTTCTCACTAAAGACCAGCCATTTGATTTTAATGATAACTGTCTATAGAGTTTTTTTAGATTGAAGAAAGAGGTTACTGAGGCACCAATATTGCAGGGACCTGATTGGAATAGTCCCTTTGAATTAATGACAGATGACTAAGATTTTGTTGTAGGGGCCGTTCTAGGGCAAAGAATTGGCAAGAAGCCCGTTGTGATCTACTATACTAGCAAAACTCTTGATGATGCACAACAAAATTACATGGTTACTGAAAAGGAACTTCTTGCCACTATATTTGCCTTAGAAAAGTTTAGATCTTATCTGTTGGGGTCACATGTCACTGTATATACCAACCACTCAGCAATTAAATATTTGCTGACAAAGAAAGATGCGAAACCCCACCTTATTCGTTGGATTCTGCTGCTCCAGGAATTCGACCTGGAAATCAAGGATAAGGCGAGATTGCACAATGTAGTGGCCGACCATCTCTCTCATCTTATGACAAATGACATAATGACCCCGCCAGATCAGTTCCCCGATGAAAGCATTTTAACTGCTACAACCCTCCCTTGGTTTTCATCCATCGCAAACTATTTAGCAACAGAATCAATCCCCGCTGATTGGCCAAAAACAAAATGGGATAAGTTCTTTGCTGATATTAAATATTATTTTTGGGAGGAGCCCTACCTTTTCCGCATTTGTGCTGATCAGGTCAATTGACAATGTGTACCCGATTATGAAATCCATGATATTTTGCACATTGTCACTCAATGGCATGTGGCAGACATTTTTCTAGTAAGAAAACTGTAGCTAAAATCCTTAATGCGGGATTTTTTTGGCCCAGCTTGCACAAAGATGCTCATGACTTTGTTTGGTCCTGTGTGCATTGCCAGAGCATTGGCAACATGACTCGGAAGGATATGATGCCCTTTAACCCTATTTTAGAGGTTGAAATTTTTGATGTTTGGGTCATCGACTTCATGGGACCGTTCATCAAATCTGGGGGGCATTTATATATATTAGTCGCAGTCGACTATGTTTCAAAATGGATAGAAGCAATATCCACCCGCACTAGTGATCACCATGTGGTTGTCGAATTTCTTAAGAAAAATATTTTCTCAAGATTCGGCAAACCAAAAACCATTATCAGTGACGGAGGCTCACATTTCACCCACTCACAATTCCGTCACCTTCTTTCTAAATATGGGGTTAATCATAAAATTTCCACACCTTATCACCCCTAAACAAATGGCCAGGCTGAAGTTTCTAACCAGGAAATTAAAAATATTTTACAAAAGATGGTTAGGCCCAACGGTAAAGATTGGTCCACCAAATTGAACGATGCTTTATGGGCCTACCGTACAACTTTTAAAACCCCGCTCGGCATGTCTCCCTTCTGTCTAATTTTTGGGAAGGAATGCCATCTCTTGGTAGAATTAGAACATAGGGCTTTTGGGGAGATAAAATAACTCAACATGGATTTATCTGACGTCAGTACCCATAGAAAATTACAATTAACTGAATTGGAAGAATTACGAAATCTTTCCTATGAAAATGAGAGGATTTATAAAGATCAAACAAAGAAATTTCATGATAAATGTATTGTTCGGAAACACTTTGACGTTAATCAATGTGTTTGGCTTTTCGATGCAAGATTACGTCTTTTTCCTGGCAAATTAAAATCTAAATGGATCGGCCCCTTTATTGTCCATAAAATATATCCATATGGCTCTGTTGATCATTTTGATCCAAAAACTAATTTGACCTTTCAAGTCAACGGCCAACGTTTAAAGCCCTATTTGATCATACGCCTAATCTTTCATCTAAATCTTTTAATATTACTGTGCCAGCCACCCTTGATCACTAATGTACACTACGCCCGGCTGAATGGTGTAAAAGATAACACAGGATGGGAGGTAACCCATCATCTTTTCCTACTTTCCTTTTTTCTTCTTTTTCCAGGTTTTGATCATCCTAAACGCGATTGTTCTTCACTAAGGTGATCCCTTTTTCCCTCCCAATGCATGAGGGCATTGCATATCTTAAGCATCGGGGGTGTTTTTAAAATTTGACGATCGATTTTGGATTTTCAAAACCTAAAAACATGCATTTTTCTTTAGTTATTTTATTTTCCTGCTTGCATACCGAAAAAAATAAAAATGTTGAAAACTTTTTGAGGAAAAGTTTTGAAATCGGGAGTAAGGTTAAAAAAATTCACTTTTGGGTACAATGAGATTTAATTTTTAACAAACTAGGGATGAGAATGCGAATATGATCATTAGAATTTCAAGGTCTAGTTTTAGACTAGATAAGATATCCTTCTCTAAAATTCCACTTGAACTCATGATAGTTCAGGTAACTTGATCCTATTTTGTAATGTGGAACGTATTTGGCTTAGTTTCTGATTCAAAAACTTGCATTTCTTGAGGAACTTCTTGTGTCAATTTTCACACACAAGCCAACACTTAAAAACAACTAAAAATTTGAAAAACTCTCTTGTTTGGACTTAGTAAAAGTCTGAAGCAGATCATTGGTTTGAGTTCCCACCGCTGAGAAGGAGGAAAATGTCTCCTTTGAGAATGCGATGTCAACATGTTACTACCTTAACGTTGCTCCATATCTATATTTCATATCTTTAGACGGAGCATTAAAATGTAATTTAGCAACTCAAGTGTCTTGGACGGTGCTCTGCCTATAACGTCCGAGCAAGAGCTTGAGTTTGCTTGGAGTGCCCCTTTACACCGCATTATGTTTTGGGGTTTTGAGCTCCTGGGTGGTGTCATGGATAGTGCTATCCCGAAGTACTGGTGCCAGAGCCCCCTCGAGCATTGGCAATGGGAATGGTGATCTCGACACATCTGTTGTAAGACTAAGCTCAAAATAAGCATGGGGGAAAAAAAAAAGAAAGTAATAATAAATAAATTAACACGCCCTTATAAATGTTGGCTTTTCACAGGCACGGATGCAAGGTTTTAAAGGATTTTACAAGTTGCGAATCAGATTCATTAGCTAGAAAAATCCTAAAAACAAAAATTTCAAGTCATCTGAATTAACAAGGGGTTAATTTGTGAATTTTTTGAAGGATATATTGATCCATTTTTGTCTAATGGTTGGATCCGAAACAAATCCCGATGATTTTCTTTAATAAATCCCGTACCTCCTTTGTTTAGATCAACCAAGGTCCCTTAATATCATTCTCCTCAAAAGAAGAAAAAAATTAGATTTCCCAAAAAATTCAATTTTCCAAAAAATTTGAAGTTTTGCTAAGAGACTAGCAAAAGATAAGCATGGGGGTGTGATAAACGCCAGTTTATCATCATTCTTATGCATCAAAACAAAACTAGCTCTTAGGTTATTACTCCATAAATGGGTTTTCGGGCTACATTTAGGCATTAGCTTGCATAGGCATGGATTGGATTTTCTTTCGTTGTTTTAATGTGTTTTTGTGAGCGCTAGGGATGAACAGATATACAGATCCCTAAAACCCTAGCACTCAAGAAGGCAAATTGGTGAAGGAGGAGCTCAGACTAGCTAGAACTCAGCTTGATCCATCTCACCATAGCTGGAACCTAGCTCACTTGAACTAGGGTTAGCTCATCCCAACTCCATTCAGTTAATCTCAGCTGAATGGCAGCTCAAGAGAGTTCATTTCAGCTCACCTTAGCTCGAGTTAGCTCAGATCCAGCTCAACCTAATTGAGTCTAGCACATTTTAGCTCCCACTAGTCCACAGGGAGCTCTAGCTAGCTCAGCTGAGTTGACTGGAGTTCACCGCAGCTCAGATCTAGCTACAACCAGCTCCACTCAACTCCAGCCAGCTGAAGAGAACTCATCCCAGCTCAAGAAGCTCAAGTGCAGCTCCTGGGGACTCAGCTTAGCCCAAGCTAATTGAGCTAAGCTACCTTAGCTGTCTCAACCAGCTTAATCCTCCCCGGGAGCACCAGACCCAGCTCACCTCAGCTCCATTCAATAGAAGCCAGCTCACTTTAGCTCAGCTTAGTAGCTAGCAAAGAACAAGCAAACTAGGCCAGTTGGAGTAGCACCATGTTGACCTCTTTAGCAGTTGTCAGCTCCACTTCAGCTCCGAACTCTTCAAAACCAGCTCCTCCCTTCAAACCCTAGCTCCAACACCTCCTCCTCTACTCCACCATTAGCTAAGCTAGCTTAGCTTAGCTTAGCTATGCTCCAGCTTCCTTGGCTTGTACCACCCAAAAACCCTACCTAACAACTTCACAAACTAGCTTCACCTAAGCTCCACATAAACGAAGCCTACTTGGTGCCAACCTAGCCTACCCACCACCTCAAAAAGACACCTAAAAGTGGCAACAAAACCATCCTAACTACCCCCTTGTTGGTGCCACTTTTCCCTCCAAAAATCCCCTTCATCTCCACCACACATCTCCCCTTTAACCCATCTCCACCCTCCACATAATCCCAACTTCTAGAAACCTCAAATTTGGCGCCAACCCATGGCATCTCTCCATGGTTGGCACCACTTTTAGGTGCCTCTTGACCAACCCTAACTAACCCCCTTACACCCCTTAGGTGGCTCCAACAACCCTTAACCTTAGGATCATCTAACCACCTCCATCATCCCATCTTAGCCCTCCATTTCAAGAGGCACCTTAACCCGTCATCCTACCCTATAAAAAGGCCACTACCCACCACCATTCAAACCATCATTGGATAGCAAATTCGCTCTCATATTCTACCTAGAGCCCATGCCCAAGACAGAAGAAGAAGAAGAAGATTAAGGGGATATTCTGTCCCCTTGGTGCCTTCCCCTCTTCCCTTCTCTCTTGAGCCATGCCAGCCAAAGGAGAAGCCAGGCAAGGAAGATCTCTGGAGGAGATCTTGAAGGTGGTCCACGCCACCTTGGAAGAGCTTTTGAGGGTGGTGCATGCCCACCCCTTTGAGGAGAGCATTGAAGGTGGTAGCATCAACTTTGGAGGAGCTCTCAAGGAAGGAGAAAAAGGAGGCCCTCTTTTCAATCCAAAGAGCAGCTAGGCTTGGAGTAAGAAGACTCCCTTCTTCACCAATTTTTTCAACATAATTTGTGTTTCTTTTGTTACTTTTAGATTTTTTCATTTCTAGTAGAAGCATTCCTCTACTTGTCTTGGAAAAAGAATACAAATTCTAGTTAATCAAATTGCCTTCTTTTTAATTCCTATTACAAATGTTACTATTGTTCTAGCACTTATTCTACTTCCACTCCCTAATTACTCTCGGTGTCCACTTGCCTAGAGTGAGCTTAGGTAGTGGACATTTTAATCTCTTAAGTTTCAGCTTAGCATTTTAGGTGTTAGCACTCTTTCGTCACAATTCGCACTTTGCTCGTATTATCTCAAAGCATAAAAAAAAGATATATGTATATTTAAAATACCAAAAAGAAAGTTGAGATTTATTTTTAGCAAGAGAATTGAATTGTAATTTTTGCCTCCTTAGACGACCCTAGATACTCCCCTATCTAGGATATAAATTTAAAAGAGTATGCAAATTCGATTGTTACAATGAAATTAAAAACCCGCTTTTACAAATCACGTGATATTTCGCACCAGTGACTCCGAAAATAAAATGTTGCCTAAAAATGTATCTATCTGACCAGTAGCTTTCTCCCTACTTTTATATTTATGCGGTCAACACAAGGGCAAACCCAGTGTATCTTCCCGAATTATTCTACTTTCCTGCTTCTTCGTAGAGTGTTTTGGAATTCTTGTGCATTTTATGAGTTGGGATCTGGACAACCTACTAATGGGTTGTTACCCATGACAACTTGCCAGCCATAGTCATGCGATGAAGTGTGGCTTATTTTTCTTTTTTTTCTCCTTTTTCTATTTTTCTTTATTTTTTTATCATCATCATCTTTTTTCTTTTCTTAAAGTAGGTGGCTTCCATGATCTAAGATTTACCTAGGGTTATTAATAAAAGGGAATGGTCCTGTGGCTGGGCTCTGGATAGTCGGCCAATGGGCTATTACCCATGACAACTTCCTAGCCATACCACCCTAGAAGGTTCATTAGCTACCCAAGTTTTGTTAAAACAGCCGAGGAGAGAGTCAGTGCAAAATGTGTGTAGATGCTTTGACTAAAAGTCCCCCCAAATCAAATGTCTAGTTTATAAGTCGTATACTTATTACCCTACTTTATTGATGGGATTGATATAAATTATGATAGTGAGGACTTGAGAATAAGTCCACATTTTAGTGGACACTCGGACTGATTAAGCTCGAAGGACTGAAGAGTCTAAGCTTTAGGTCCATGACATATCATTTTCTAAGGTTGACAAACTCATAATGCCTAAGTTTTCTTTTCCTAATTCTTCTTTTTTTTCAAAAAGATAATTCAAGCTGACATTATGTACTCAAAACGTTTGAATTATCACCACCCCATGCCCAAGTTGGACAATGTCCTCATCGGAAGATAAATTTATGCAACGGAGTAAGGAAAGAAATCACCTGAGTTTCAGCTGTGTATCTAGTTAGCCTAAATCCTTTGGGTTGCCTCATAGAAACCTTTGAGTTTAGTGCCTTCAGCTGGGCATAGTACATAGACAATAGAGGATCAATCAGTTGAATGGTCTGGGTAAAGAAGGGGAAGACATAATTAGCTAGACCCAGAGTTAGAATTCTACAGATGCAAACCAAATTATGGTGTAGTCCCATCCCTAAAGGATGGGAACTCTGCAAATAGTGTATCACGCATGCTCGTGTCTGTTCCTCTCTTAATCTATGAGCATGTAGAGAAGTTGATTTGGATGAGTGCAACCTAAATCTAAAATGTTGGACAGTAAAGACGTAGTCTTTATAATCAGCTTGTGTCCCATTAAAGTTGTAATCCTTCAGAGTTATATCGATTCCAATGAATTTGGGTTGTAGGATTTCAGTTTTGATAGGGCATGTAAAAAAATCAACAGTTTCACAATAGGCCTTAAAATCAAGCATGAGTTCTCTCTCCAGAGAAAAATCCTCCCCTTCTTTTTTAACTAGGGTTCATTGCTTGTTCCCTCCAATTCCTTGACCCCAAGAATATTATCTTCAACCTCTATTATATCAGACTCAATTTTCAAGGTTACAGTAGAGCTAGGGCTAATTTCATTATTTAGCTCAAATTCTTTCCCTTGGCCATCCTCTCAACTTGTGATGGGGGTTTCAAATGATTCAGAATCAATTATTTTGGAATCGTAATCCCACTCCCCATCTTCAATTTTGGATGTCTCTTCAACCAAATCACTTTCCTCAATAAGATTAGTTTTGGATTCGTAGACATCGACCGCCAAATTCTTAATTTTCTCCTGATTATTGTCCTCAACCCTCCCCAAGTCATGTTCTGAGGAATCCTTAATGAAATTTTCTAATGAGTTGTGCAACATCGGGGAAGTATCAATAGAGGACTGAACCAATTTTTGGCAACTAGGTGTAGTCCAATGGGTCACCATAGGGCCTTGCTTCATGAATTCAATAAAAGGAGTTGCTTCCGTCAGTGTTCTTTGGCCCTCTTCAACCAGTTGTTGGAACATATCAATCAAGGCTTCTTTTCTCTCAATCAAATCTTTGTTCTATCTATATAACTCCAACTGAAGTCTATGAGGAATTAACTGAGTGTGATTAGGTTTCCCTTCAATTTCCTTAGCATTCAACTCAAGGTTAGGGGGTGATGCGAGAAAAGAGTGATTTGAAATTAGGGTTTTTATCATTGTAACGTGCAAATCCAATTGCTTTTAAAATTTATAAGACTGAGTACTTGGGAAAGTATTTGGGTCATCCAAAGGGAGGTAGGGATGCGCTTTAAGTACTCTCACTTGATATTTGGAAATCAACTTTCTTTTTGAGATTTTTTTAAATATAAGATTTTTTTGGATTTTGAAATAACGGGTGACAACGAAATAGTAAGCAGGAAAAAGCTACACCTAACTTGACAAAGCTAACACCTAGGTGACAAAAGTAACCTCTCTCTAAGATCACCCTAGGTACATGGAGTCCAAGAGCAATTAGATAAAGGAAGTGAAAATGTGCCAGAAAAGACAATTAATTAAGATGCAACGAAAATTGCAGAAGATACTTTATATAAAGGTAGAAAAGTTTTACAAAATCATTAGTAGTGGAATGCTTCTACTGCTAGAAATAAGAATACAAAAATCGAAAAAGAAACACTAATCCTTCTGTGATGGTTGTGAAGTGGAGAGAGTCCTTGCTCCAAGCTTAGCTACTCCTGGGCTTGAAAAGGGTCTGTCCAACTCCTTCATGAAGTGCTCCTCCAGAGATGCTGCTTTCTCCTTAGTAAGGGTAGAAGAATTCCACCCGAAAGTACTCCTCCTAGGGTGGGTGTGCACCACCCTCAAGATGTCCCCCTGGACATCCGCCTGCCGGGCTTGTCCTTTGGCTGGCGTGGGCATAAGAGAGAAAGGAAGAGGTGAAGGCACCAAGGGGACAGAGTATCACCTTAATCTTCTTCTTCTCCTTCTTCTCTTGGATGTGGAGATTGGTGGAAATGTGGTAGATTAATGGTAGCCAAAGTTTATTTTAGTGGTGGTAGGATGATGGGTATATATAAGGCTAATGAAGGGATGGGTTGGCACGATAATAGGGAATGTTAGGATGCCTTTTGGGGGTGGTTATGGAGATCAAGGGCCAAGGATTAATGGTGCCAAATAAAAGGACGTGAAGTGGGTTTTATGGCTTTAGGATGGATGGATAGGAGGGCTAGAAGGGATAGTTAAGTGAATCCTAGGGTAGAGAACTTATGGTGCCATATGAAGGGGCGACAGGCTTGGTGGTTAGTTGTTGGAAGGGACACCAAAGGTGGGGCCAACCATTGAAGGATGCCATGGTTTGGCGCCAACTTTGAGGGCCTTTTGAAGGAAGGTGAGGTGGATGGTGGAGATGATTTTAAAAGGAGATGGATGGTGGTGATGTGAAGGGATTTTGGTAGGAAAGTTGGTGCCACTTTTGTGGTGGCTCTTGGAGGTGGTGGTGTGAAGGGAAGCATGGATGTGGCACCAACTATAGGTGGCATTAGGTATCTAGCTTAGGTGGTGGACTTGGAAGAGTGTTAAGGTGGAGCTAGGTTAGGTTTTAAGTTGGTGGTAGATGGCCAAGTGATGGATATTTTAGATGAGCTAGTTAAGCTAGCTTAGCTTGTAGGTAAGTAAAGGCGATGGTAGGAGGAACTAGGGTTTTGGGTAGAGGAGCTGAGAAAGAGTTCCCTGGAGCTGTACTGGAGCTAGTGGCTACTGAAGAGAATAGCAAGGTGCTACCTTAGCTAGCTTAGCTTCCTAGTTCTTTGCTAGTTGCTAAGCCAAAGTAAAGTAAGTTGGCTTCCGCTGAATTTTGCTGAGGTGAGTTGGGTCTAATCTTGCCAGAGATAACTTAGCTTGCTGGAGTAGCTAGCTTAGGTTAAATAGCTTAGGTCAACTAGGTTGAGCTGAATGGAGTCCCTAGGAGATGGACTTAAGCTGGACTGAGCTAGTTGAGGTCATCTTCAGCTGACTTGAGTTGAGTGGAGATGGAAGTAGCTGGACCTGAGCTGAGGTGTACTCCTATCAACTTAGTTGAGCTAGCTAGAGCTCCCAGTGAACTGATTGGAGCTAAGAGGAACTAGACACAACTAAGTTGACCTAGATCTGAGTTGACCTGAGCTAGGTTGAGCTAAGTTAAGCTGACTTGAGCTACCATCCAGCAAAGATGAGCTGAATGGAGCTTAAGGGAGCTAACCCTAACCCAAGTAAGCTGGTATCGAGCTATGATGAGGTAGGTTTAGCTGAGTCCCAGATGGATTGAGCTTCTTGTTCACCTGTTGCCATCTTGAATGTTACGATTTCAGGGATCTGGTTATCTGTTCATCCCTAACACTCAAGTAAACATGTCAAAAACAACAAAAATAATGCTTTGCATGCCTAACCTATGTGATGCCTAAATGCAGCCCAGAAAACCGTTTGCGAAGTTAAAACCCTATGATCTAAGTTTGTTTTAGGGCATAAGAATGATGATAAACTGGCATTTATCAGACTGCCATGCTTATCTTTTGCTAGTCACTTAGTAAAATTAATTTTTACAAAGCGGATTTTCTCGGAAAAGTAATTTTTTTTACATTTGAGGAGATTGCGGAACTTTCTATTGTTACAACACGAGAGGCACGGGATTTGTTAAAGATAAACATCAGGATTCATGTTTTGGATCCAAAAATTAGATGAATCAAGATCAATGTATCCCCGAAAAATTTACAAATTAACTCATTGTTAAATCAAATGACTCGAAACCATTTTGCAATCAAGATTCTCTGGCTCTTGAATCTGATTTGTCGTAACTTGCAACATCCTTTAAAACTGTGTCTATGCTTATGAATGGGAACAATTATAAGGTCGTGTTTTTGTTTAAAGCTTTTTTTTTCTTTTTGTCTCCCCCATGCTTATTCTTAGCTTAATCCTACAACAAATGTGTCAAGATCACCATTCCTGTTACCAATCCACGAGGGGGTTCTGGCGCCAGCACTCACCACCTAGGAACTCACAACCCTAAAACACAATGCGGTGTAAAGGGGCGTTCCAAGCAAACTCAAGCTCTTGCTCCGACACTATAGGTAGAGCACCGTCTAAGACACTTGATCTGCAAGATTATGCCTTAACACTCTGTCTAAAGATATGAGATATGGATACAGAGCAACATTGAGGCGGTAACATGTTGACAACACATCTTCAAAAGAACCATTTTCCTTCTCAGTGGTAGGAACTCAAACCAATGACCTACTTTGGATTTCAGTAAGGCCAAACAAAGGGTTTTTCTAATTTCTATATGTTTTTAGGTGTTGGCCTATGTGTGAAATTTGACATAAGAATTTTACAAGAGATGGAAGCATTTGGATTAGAAAATAAGCCAAGCAATTTCTAGGTCACAAAAGGAGATCAAGTCACCTAAATCATCATTAGTTTAGGTCGAATTTAGAGGAGGATACTTGATCTAGTCTAAAAATAGACTAGAGATTCTAACAATTAGATCCGCATTCTTATCCCTAGTTTGTTAAAGATTAAATCCCTATGTGCCTTAAAATGAATCTTTCAACCATGGTATCGATTTCAAATTTTCCACAAAAACTTTTCAACATTTTTATTTTTTGGGTATGCATGCAGAAAATGAAACAACAAAATTGAATTTTTTTAGGTTTTGAAAATCCTAATTTGATCGTCAAAATTTAAAAACACATCCCCATGCTTAAGATTTGGCATGTCCGCATGCAATAGGAAGGGAAAAGAGATTACTGCAGTGAGGACTGTCCAAATCAACATTGGCAAAACCCATAAGAGAAAGAAAAAATGTAAAGCAGGAAAATGATGGGTTACCAACCATCTACTGCTATGTTTTACGCCATTCAGCAGGGTGTGAATTGCATCACTGATCATCAGAAGGAAGGTCGATTAAATCAAGTTGGATGGGAGATTCGGGGTAATATCTAGATAGGCTTTAAACACTATTCATTGACATGAAAAGTAGTATCTTTTTTTGGATCGAAATGATCAATAGCGGCATATGGATAAATTTTAAGGACAATAAAAGGGCCGATCCACATAGATTTGAGTTTTCCTGGAAAAATTCGTAATCTGGAGTCGAAAAGTCAGATGCGTTGATTGCCATCAAAATTTTTTCGAATAACATATTTATCATGGAATTTCTTTGTTCGGTCATTATAAATCCATGCATTTTCTTAAGTGAAATTACATAATTCTTCCAATTCAGTTAATTGTAAGTTCCTGTGGTTATCGACTTTAGATAAATCCGTGCTTAATTATTTGATTGCCTAGAAAGCCCTATGTTCGAGTTTGATAGGGAGATGCTTGCCTTTCCAAAAATCAAACTGAAAGGAGACGTGTCAAGTAGAGTTTTAAAAGTTGTACGGTATTCTCATAAAGCATCGTCCAATTTAGTGGACCAATCATTACGATTGGGCCTAACCATCTTTTGTAAAATATTTTTTGTCCCTGTTAGAAATTTATGCTTGGCCACTCATTTGGGGGTGATAAGGAGTGGAAATTTTATGATTAACCCCATATTTGGAAAGAAGGTGATGGAATTGAGAGTCATTGAAATGTGATCCTCCGTCACTGATGACGGCTTGGAGAATGCCGAATCTCGAAAAAATATTTTTCTTGATGAATTCGACAACCATGTGATCACTAGTGCGTATGGGTATTGTTTGAACCCATTTTGATACATAGTCAACTGCGACTAGTATATATAAATACCCACAAGAGTTGATGAATGGTCCCATGAAGTCGATGCCCCAAACATCAAAAATTTCAACCTCTAAGATTGGATTTAGGGGAATCATATCATTCTAAGTCATGTTGCCGATGCTCTGCCAATGCACACATGACCAAAGGAAAGAGTGAGCATCTTTGTGCATGCTGGGGCAAAAGAATTCAAAAGTGAGTACCTTAGCTACGATTTTCATGCCTGAAAAATGTCTGCCACAGGCCATGGAGTGATAGTATGTTAGAATATCATGAATTTCTGAGTTAGGTAAATTTCGTCGGATTACCTGATCAGTACAAATGCATAAAAGGACAGGTTCCTCCCAAATATAATATTTGATCAGCAAAGAACTTATCCCATTTGGTTTATGGCCAGTCAGAGGGGATTCACTCTATTGGTAAATAGTTTGCAATAGGTGCAAACCAGGGGAGGGTATTGGCAGCTAAGGTGGTCTCATTAGGGAACACATCAGGAGGGGTCAACATATCATTTGTCATAAGATGAGAGAGGTGATCGGCTGCTACATTTTGTGATCTCACATTATCCTTGATTTCCAAGTCAAATTCCTAGAGCAGCAGGATCCAACAGATAAGGAGGGGATTTGTATCTTTTTTGTTCAGCAGATATTTAAATGTTGAGTGGTCGGTGTATACAGTGACATGTGACCCCAATAAATATGATCGAAATTTTTCTAGGGCAAAGATAATGGCAAGAAGTTCATTTTCAGTTACTGTGTAATTCCATTGTGCATCATCAAGAGTTTCACTAGCATAGAAGATCACAATGGGTTCTTGTCAATTTTTTGCCCTAGAATGGTCCCCAAAGAAAAATCAGAGGCATCTGTCATTAACTCAAAGGGACAATTCTTGGCAGGTCCGTGTAAAATTGGTGCCTCCATGACATCCTTCTTCAATCTATTTAAACTCTTCGAGCATTGGTCATTAAAATCAAAAGGATGGTCTTTAGTAAGTAATTGACTTAAGGGCTTGGAGATTTGGGAAAAATTTTTAATGAAACGGCGGTAGAAACCCACGTGCCCCAAGAAAGATCGAATCTATTTAACAATAGAGAGATAGATCAATTTTAGTTTGATCCATCCCAATTCCCTTTTTGGAGATGACATGGCCTAGGACAATGTGTTCCTGGACCATGAAATGACTTTTTTCCCAACTGAGGACCAAGTTAACTTCTATGCATTTCTGGAGAGCTGTTTCAAGATTTCTAAGACAAAGATTGAGGGAATCTCCAAATACAGAAAAGTCATTCATAAAGACTTCAAGACATTCACCTACCAAGTTTGAAAAAATTGCAAGCATACACCTTTAAAAAGTTGCAGGCGCATTGCAAGGATCGAAAGGCAACCTTTGGAAAATGAAGTTCCGAAGGGGCAAGTGAATGCAACTTTGTCTTGATCCTCAGGATGGACCGCAACTTAGTTATAGCCAGAATAATCATCTAGAAAATAGTAACAATCACGTCCGGCTAATTACTCCAATATTTGATCACTAAAAGAGAACAAAAAATGGTTCTTCTTGGTGGTGGTGTTCAGTTTTCTGTAATCAATGCGCATGTGCCAAGAAGAAGCAATCCTAGTGGCTATATTTTCCCCATGTTCATTAGTGACAATTGTTAGTAAGCTATTTTTGGAACAACTTGCGTAGGACTAACCAAGGAGCTGCCTGAAATGGGGTAGATGATATTAGCATCAGGCCAATTTATAATCTCCTTTTCTTACCACCTACTAGAGTATTCAAGCACCTTTGTGGTTGGCAGGAGGGGTAAGAATCGTCGTCAAGATATTTGCGATGGGTGCAATAAGATTGATTAATACCCTTAAGATCAGAAAGAGTCTAAAAGAGCGATCTTCGTTTTTGTTGAAAACTTTAACATAAAATGTTGCATCGATATATTATGTCGCGTAGTAGAAAATCGCTTTTCAAAATATCACCACAAAAATTGTTAGGCTGTCTCCACAGGGAGGAATTAGCCTATTGAATCAGTGTGCGTTGACTCATTTATTCGAGAATCTCAATGGGTGCACCTATTCCTTAGTTCAACTCGTTACCCTTATGAATTCTCATTCTAAGCAATTGATTAAAACTGTAGGGGTCTATATGCAAAATTACCACAATATAATATTCTGTTAACTATTGATCTCAGTAATGATAATCAACGTAACTACTAATTTCCCATAAACAAGACCTTGTTCATTGCAATCAATATCCCAATTATGCACAATTGCAATCATCTGTAATTGAGATAAACTGAAGGCATGTCCATGCAATTTTGACTTAATATAATAATAAGATAAATAAGTTAATAGTGTTTCCACAATGGCATTATTCATAATTGCTAATAGGGGCTTTACTATATAGAAATAGGGGAAAAAGTTCCCCTTAATCGCATGCAAAGGAGAGGGCACGGCTGAATGTGCGGTGCTCAGAGGAGATCGGCCAGGATGCGGGCTTCGCGTTGGTGGTCGTGGCGTCGATGGAGGTGGCCACAGCATGCCGGTCAGAGCTTTAGGCACCGTCGGCGGCGAGGTTCGATGGCCAGCTGTTGAGTGGGCAATTGGTGCAGTCGATGGTGTGGTTGAGGTTGTGGGGTCGAGGCAACTGTAAGGTAGTCGTCGGTGTGAAGGATGGAGGCCGGAGCTAGTGGCTGCATAGAGGAGGAGCACATCGGTGATGGGTTCTATGTGGGAAGGAGATGAACAGTAGACGGTGGATGGGTTGCTGCAGGGGCTTGGAGCTTGAAGTAACACTGGCGGAAGGGGGAGCTCTACGCACGAAGGGTGAGAGGATGTGTGAGAAGCTCGAGCAGGGGTGGCTTGCTGGAGGTGGTACAGTCATGCGAGGCATGCTAGGTGTGCGCAGGTGGCTGTTGCAATGCCGTGTGTGGTGCGTGAGGAGAGGGTGGTCTACGGCTAAAGGTGGTTGTGCTATTGGTGATGGTGTAGATGTGTTCACTTTGAGCGACGGAAAAGATGGAGAGAAGAGAAGAGGAAGAATGAAGGTGGTGATGGTCTGCAGCGAGAATGAGGTACAATGGCCACGTGCTCTCACTGCGTGGCCAATGGAGGTGGAGGTTGCAGTGGCGAGGTGAAGAAGCTTGCAGAGGTTCATAGTGTGCGCTTATGGGTTCACGGTGTAAGCTTGTGTCACGGTGTTGGAGATGGAGGTGAAGTCCCCACTAGGGGGAACGGAAGGATGGTGAGCATCCTCTAGCTGCTGTTCTTATCAGAACACCTACAGTTTGTTGCTTCCGGCGAATGCTTCTTTAACCACCGGCGAAGGATGCGAGTGGTTGGAGTGGTAGAATCCGTCAGGCAACATCTTCATCAGATGCTTGATTAGGCTTTCAGACGTCTTAAAAATGTAGATATCAGTAAGTTCCTGCTGGCGGTCCCAGACATCCGTCTTTTCCTCTAGACGTCTTATAGATGTTGAAATGGGCATTTAAACTCTTGTACCTAGCATGCATTCATCGAATGAATTATATTATCGTATCATATGTGGTTAACTGTAAATTTAACACATAAAATTATATGCAGACTAAGGTAAATTATCATATATCTCTTAGTCAATTAACAACTAAGAGAAAATAATTAAATAGCACTTAGGCTAAATAATGCTCCACGAAAATGGACTTATCAAATACTCCCATACCTAAGTTTTGTTAGTCACGAGCAAAAATGAAAAACAATAAAAGTAATTAAAAGATTTCTTCTTTTCTTATTCCAAAAATTTAGAGATCCAGAGTAATGTGAAGTGATAGTAGCCTAGGTAACGGATTCAAGTGAAAATAGCCAACCTACATTTGCAGTTCATACTTATCCCTTAGTAAATATTTCAATCGGAATAGGCAACTACTTCACTGAGGGATAAAGTAGAAAATAATCTGAAATTTGATCCTGGCATTTTGGTTTAGGTAGAAGATACTGAGTTGAATGGATTCATATTGGTGGCGTGCACTCATCTAGTGCTACATGTAATCTAGTACTACAGTCTCTAGATCTCTAGACTATTGAATAAGTCAACTCAGAGAAAGGCTAAACAATTGTGCTCTCTTGATATTCCTTTGTGCTCACTCTTTCCCTTCTTTTCTTTCTGAGATAACAAATCTCACTAGATTTTGTAAATGTACTCATTGTTTGGTGGCCTCACATGGCATTCACACTTCAATTAAAGTCCTAATAACCCTACAACTAAGTTAGAGTCCTCAGCCAGCATTCGGGCCATTAGAAATACTGAAAGGTAGGTATGGGTCATATTTGGTGGATTGCGATGGGTGTTTTTGTTGCCTCAGAAACACCATCACGAAGATCAAACTATAAACTTGGACTCTTTTCTTTTTCTTTTCTCTCTATCTTTTATCTTTTTTATTTTGTTTATTTTTTTCTTAATATAATTGTTTCTTTTTTCTTCTTTTTCTTTCTTTATAAATCAACATAACATGACTCAGACTTTTATTTATGAGGCATTATTTGGGATGAAGATGGTCAAGAGGATATTGTGTGGCATATTTGGTGGAAGGGCCTACTCTCGACACTGGCAAGGAATGGATAGGACAAGCGTATTTCGGACCTTTGACACTATTACCCTCCTTCAGCCGAGGACTCTATGAAGGATGGTCGTAGCCATCCACCATAGTCATATTGTGTGACCTTTATGACAACTTAATCTCTATGTATCAACCTTATTTGGTGACTCTCAAGAATTCACACAATGTACGCACACAGGAACAGAGAGCGAATACTATGCCTAACTCTGAGGTATCATCATCTAATTGTCCAAAACTTAAGAGTCCTTGCACTAGACTTAGCGCATCAGTAATCTCTCTACTTTCTTCTCACAAATATTAGGTGGATCTACTAGAAGATAGTATGCCTGACACCCTATTAACTATCCAAGGGTTCAATAGATTGAAAATGCTTATTGGTTTTCTTCAAAGATCCATTACCCAGTCTATGAGCAAGTGAAGTAAATGTACTGGATTCTAAACTTAAGAAATAATTTAAGAAGGAAAATCTTTAATGACACCTCCATGATGAAGATGTTTTGCTAGGGACTAACTAATTCAACTCAAGAAAAAAAATTTTTTTTTATATGCGAACCTAAATGCATGAATACTTCCAAAAATGCAAATCGCACTCCCCCGTGCGTAAATCCTACGATGTCCTCATTGTAAAATTAAAATAGGGGGAGAAAGGAAGGAAATCACCTAATGATGGTGTAATTCAGAACACTAGGTTGCCTCCCAACAAGCGTTACATTTTCTGTTAGCAGTCAGACTTATAGGGAACCTGTAAGTCTGGTTCCAGATAGAAAAAGCTAGGCCCTAAAAGTATGCGTAACAGCGTGGGGCGAGAAAACAAGTAGCCACAAATGTTGGTGAGTTGATGATGCAACGTTATCCCAAATGCTCACCAGAAGACATGAAAGCAAATAACCTCGTAGGCTACCTGAGGAGGACAAGGAATAACAAAAGGAATATGAAAAGGGACCTCTCAAAATGGAATAAGTGGAGGATAACAAGGATCCTCCAAAGCAGGAAGGGTTTTAAAAGATATAAACATAATTATTTCAAACGTTGAATGGCGAGACTAAACGTACAAGCATCAATCCAAATTTGCCATTCTACCCAAGGATGTACTGGCCTGATATTCTCCCCAGAAAGAATGTAAGTGAGCAGAGACCGGAGCCAAGGATTGGTTAGGGAGTGGATGGGTTGTTTGTAATGTTGGGCAGTAATGGTTACTTCCAAGGAGGGCTTAGTTGGTGTCAAGTCCAATTCCAGCAATGATTCAGACTATGTATTCACCCTTAGAATTATTGCAGAAAAATTCAAGTCACCCTGCCTAGCATTAATGATCGGAGTCATATTTTCACCTTCCAGTATATGTGAATCAATGGTGGGCTCCAAATTAAATTTCTTTGATGGTAGGGTCAAAGCAACTAAATCATTATCATTAATCTCATCCCCGAATTCTTTTGGTTCACTCAAATTTTTGTTGGGGTGTATATGTGATTCATTAGTAAAGAAAGGAGTTGCTTCAGCATCAACAATTATTTCTGACTGAGGATCCATCTTAATGTTTTGGAGTAAGCCTATATCACTCAATTCTTTGTTCTTCTCGAGGCATAAATCCTCAATTGACGTGTTTTGTCTCGAGAGTCTCCCCTAGGCTTCTCACTATTGTGTTTGTCCTCCTCTAATATCAACTCCTGGTTTGGTGGAGGATGACTCTCAAAAGAAGGGAGGAGTCTGGATTTCACAAGATTAGTTATATCCTCCAGGGTAAGTCCTCGAATAACAACTAATCCCCCTGTGATTCACTCCATATTTTCAGTTTGAGTTCCTCCATTGGGTCATCCTCGTCCTTTGAAATAGACTCTTTGTATCCCTGAGACCAAAACTGATGTAATTCATCCTCCATTCCTTAGGGTAACCTTCATTGGGTGCATTTAAATCCTCAAGATGCTGAATGGTAGGTGTTAAATGAACGAGTTGCTATGCTAACGTGTTTGATTTTGAAAACCTATCATCGTTGTAGTTTGAAAGGGAAGAACTCGTGTTCAACAAATAAAATTTATACCGAAATGGAAATCCCAGGTCAAACACAGGGAGGTGGACATTTGATTTAAAAACTACGCATTTGCTTTTATTTGTCAGGAAATAATTCAACTGATTGGAACTATCTAACTATTTACAATAAATAGAAAAGAGAGAGAGAGAATAAGAGAAAGAAAGAATATTACAAACAAAAACCAAAATGAGATGTAGAATAAACATGGAATTTCATCATCAGAACAATTGTTCATTACACTAGAAAGCGGGAAAATGATTACACTAGAAAGCAGTAAATCTACTCTAGAAAGCATTAAAAGAATGGAGAGAGAAATATCCTCCTCAACGGTCGCGTGGAGGACGAGCCGGACGGGATGACGCCTGGACGAAGGAGGACGAAGCCGGACGAAGGAGGACGAAGCGGGAAGAACGGGAACAGGGCAACACGTCGTCGTCGTCGCGGGATCCACTTCCGAAAGGGGGAGAAAAAATTGACTTTTTCTCGGGAGAAGCATCCTGGGTGTGGGACAAGCTTCTCTTGAGCTTTGGAGAGGGAGAGAAGAGAAGGAAGGGATCAGAATTTCGTGTGGAGGGGTTCTCCTTTTATAGTTGCAAGGAGTGGGGACATTTTGGTCATTCCAATTTTAAAAACATTAATTCAGGACCTTTAGTGTTGGGGAAAACTGTCGCTAAAGGTCTGAACGTGGGCATAGTGGGAGGCACGCATGGGCCCGCTCGCTTGCCCGTGAGTTCAACACATGCGCACGTCCAGCCAATCTCAGTCGTCTGATCGTGACATCAGATGGCTTAGATCGCACCTTCGCCTGCCTGCACTGCGTGTCCCATCGCGTACGATGCCGCATTACACGTAGGCATGCGTGGGCGCATCACCTTGATTGAGCGCACGTGGCCATTGGATTGCGATCGTGCGGCCGATCGGGGGCTACACAACAATTGCTACGCGGCAAGGCTCGAACGCGCGCCTTCGCTTCGCGTTAGAGCGCTTGACCAACACGCTATGGGCACATTTGTGTTGAGCGCCTAACTTCAGCGCGGGCGCATCGCAGCCTTTGGATCTTGATCCAACGGTGGGGAAGGGTCGATGCGGAGGCCTTCAAGGGTGCGTGCGGATGATTGGGCGGCCGAGATGGTGCCACGTGGTGCCATCTTGGCCGTCCATCTTCTGGATGGTGTAGAAGGTGCCACGAGTATCGGATTGACTCGATTTTTGCATCGTTAGGCTGCGATCGTCGATCCAAATCAATCCATGCGATTGAATTTATCGTTTGAAGTGCAGATTCACACCATCTTGGCCCTTGATCTTCTAGGATTCCCCGATCTCTATCTGATGCTACAGATGTCTGATTAGGGCGATCTTGGAGCCGTTGAACTCCAGTCGATGCCCTGATCACATCTGTACAATTGGATCTTCGATCCGAGGCCCCGATAAAAAGTTTGCCCTATCCATGAACATAAAAGGACACAATTAACCTCCATTTTATTCAAACTACTCTAAATTCAAGATGATGCCTGTTATGCAATATTTATAGCATGCAATGCAATCCTATGCTTAAGAACATGCATAAATAGACATCTTAAGTAGTGTAAACATGTTCACATCATATCCCCATGCCTATCTTTTGCTAGTCCCTAACAAACATGTTCACATCATATCCCCATGCCTATCTTTTGCTAGTCCCTAGCAAAAACTATGTGCTATTTATAAAAGAATCAGGTTGGATTATTTGAGCATGAGTTATTTTCAAACATTACGAAAATGTCTGCTTAGGATCTGAACTTTCAAAGACATAACAATGCCCGACTATTTGCCAAAATGCAGACCGCCTCAAGCCCTCGCCTTATTCAAAGAAAAATTTCTTTTTCATTTTTTCTTCTTTTCTAATTTTTTTGGATTTTCAAGTTTTAGGGTTTAAGAGTGGTTTCTACGGCCATTCAACTAACCCAAGATTTGATGAGAACCCTAAGTTCTAAGCATCTTATTGTGAATGTGATAGACTCGTTGATCGGCAATTAAAACGGACTTTGGATTTCTACGCCGCTAGGTGACCTAAAAAAGGAAATTCTGCCTAAAGGTGTATATTTACAACCGGTAGCTTTCTCCCTATTTTTATTTTTTTATGGGGTCAACACAAGGGTGAATCCAATGGATATCTCCCCGATTTATTCTACTTCTCCGCTTCTTCATAAGTGTTTTGGGAATTTTTAGTACATTTATTGAGCTGGGTTTTGGATAACCGATCGATGAGCTGTTACCACCGACAACTTGCCAGCCATACTCGTGCGGCGAAGTGTGGCTTATTTCTTTTTTTTCTTTTCTCCTTTTCTTTTTAATTTTTTTTTTTTTAAGTAGGTGGCTTCCCTGGTCTAAGATTTACCTAAAGGTAGCAAGAAGAGAATGATCCAGTGACTGAGCTCTGGACAACCTACCTATGGGCTGTTGCCCACGATAACTTGCCAGCCATATCACCACAGAAGGTTCATTAGCTACCCAATTTCTGTTAGAATCATCGAAAAATGAGTCAGTGACATGATAGTGTGTAGATGCTTAAAACTCAAAATTCCCCCAAATCAGAGGGTGGGTTGATAAGTCGTATACTTATCACCCAAACTTATTTACTCCAATTAAAATAGAATTTAGGTTGGCGAGGACTTGGAAAACAAATCCACATTTTAGTTGATACACGGGCTGATTAAGTCCAAAGACCTGAAGGGTCTTTATGTTCAAATCATAATGTAGTATTTCCTAAGATTGAAAATTTTCTTAAACCCAAGTTCTCCTTCCTATGAAGCTGACGAATAAATTCAGAGATGAATATCTACCCCCCATGCCTATCTAATGCAATGTCCTCATTGTTTTAAAAAGACATAAAACATAGTGGAATAGCGTAGAAAGCACCTGAATTGTATGATTGTCAGGTCCGCTCCAAGATGAAAACTAAAAAGAACTATATACGTGCTAAATTTAGTGCCTTCAGCTTGGCACACTATACAAAAAAGAAAAATAAAGAATTCACAGGTGCAGGTCAGAATCTGAATAAATAGAATAAACCTCGGACCTGCCAACAGATGTCCACAAATGTGGACCAGATTGTGATGCAGACCCATACTCCATAATTGATAATATCTCAGGTTCTGGATAGAAATTACCCAAAACCTAAAATCAGTATGCAAGCAGGGTCGGGCCTGTGATTTATGAGTATGTAACCCAAGACCAAAAAGTTGAGTTACAGAAAATTGAAGCTCAAAAGGATAATCATTGAATGTGTGCTTAGGTTGGACATCCTCAGAACAGATGTCATAAGGGTTGTGATTTGATGGTTTCAGATGAATTGGAACCCTTAGACTTAATCTTCTATTTCCTCTAAAGTTAGCTTCCCAAATCAGAACTTCCCAACTCCTATCCTCCTCAATCAGAATGTTAAATTTCGGAACCTGTTGCATATTAATCACCCCGCATGAAATTTTCAAGTATAAATGATGTGGCTGAATAAAAATTGACTTGAGTCTAATTATCTCTGAAATAGAATCATCAATAAGCTCAATGGGGTGTAATTGACAATCAGGGCATTTGATTGAATCCTTTAGAAAATGCGATTCTGGATCCATAATGTGTGCCCTAATAAGATCAGTTTCCTCAGTTCTTGGGCTATCAAATGATCTATCAGATTCCTCGGGCCCAATTGCCTCACGGATATCGTATTCTATAAACTCATGTGAGACTTCACAACTTGAATCTTCACCATCAGAATCAAGGAAATCAAGATCCGTATTAATGTATGTCCCCAAATCATCTGTCACTTTCTGTTCCAAGGAGACATACGTTTCCTTGTACCCTGGCTCAGGGATCTCAGGTGAAGAAATCAGATCATCCCTAATTGGTTGCTCTAATTCAATCTGGTCAACCTCGTAACACATGTCCCCCCCAACAGGTGCCTGAACGGGTTTTGTCATTGGCTCTCTTGAGAGGAGTTCATCCTAGGAATCATCCCACGATTGAACTAAATCAACCACAAATCTCATCCTCAATTTCGCTAAGTTCCCAAGTAAAAACTCACCCGGGTTCATATCCTTAACATCTTGGAGCCAATCCAACAAAGACTTGTTCAAATCATCAATCATTTTAATCGGGGGCTCCAATCTCTCAATGCAAGGTATTGGCTGAACTTCTAAAGATTGTATGATATTCCTCAAGTTAGCCAGAACCTTTTCTTGAACTTGGTTACCTTGAACCAAATGAGTTGGTTCAAGGTTGGGGGGGTTTGGGATCAATGCAGGGGAATTAACGAATTGAGATTCGTTATACCCTTCCTGATAATAGGTCATTTTAGATTGTTCAAAAGGTGGTGATGACTTAAAGTCATTGTAATTAGAGGATGGGTAAGAATCAGTGTATCCTTATTGATTATAGATCGTATTAGGTTGTTCATGAAAGGATGACGATTTATAATCGATGTGGCTCTGAGAAGGATAGAAATCACAATCATAGTGTTCAGGGTTAGACCCTAAACACGGAAGTCCGGAACTGTATCCCCAATCTGAGTTATCCCAACTAATAGATGATTGATTACAGTACGAGTCAGGATAATCATCATGTTGAGGATAATTCAAAATAGGAGGGAAAGAGCGGTAATGTGTGTAATATGTGGAAGGAGTCATGATAAGCGGGAGGAAGAAAGGCATCTTGCAATATAAACAATCAAACCTATCCTTAAGTGGGCTAGCCTAAAGACCTACAAACTCCCAAAACTCGTCTTCAGATAGAGAAACAATTTGATCTACTTCTATTTGTTCAATCCAACTAGTTAGGAGGGACTGGGGAGAAGGTTCTTCCTTCAGTTTTCACCTCTGGTTCCTAGTGTACCCCCTAGCCACGATTGTTTGATTCTGCTCCCCTAGCTAGACATAATATTGAATAGTAGAAACAGGATAATCGAAAATAATCTCGTTCTGGGCTCTGAAGAGCGACTCAAATCCTTAAGGCCAACGTCTACTCTATTTTATTTAGGGTTAGGTTTGAATGTGCTTTCGAATGTGATGGGCCCTTTATATGGGTTCTGCCCTTAATGATTGAATGATTTGTGTGTGCGTGCACAACCAGTGGTTTTCAAGCAAGATTATTTTTGATGTGGTGAATTTTAGAGTTCAAATCTTGCTTAGTACCTTTTAGGATTCAACTTTAGTTATTTTCAAACAAGTTTTGTTGGCACACCAGGTTTTGAAAGTACAGGTGAAGATGTTTTCCTTTAAAACTTAAAAGAATGTGGAGTGCCTGATAAATCCCTATGAGTTGAACCTATGTGGCAGCTACTTGATGCGTTAATTTTAATTGAAGTGGTGCGGCCCAATCAACTCAAACAATTGGCCTATTGCACCACCTAATTAGGCACACAAGTGATTACCTAATCTAATTTCTACTCAATTATGTGTTTGGATGTGTGTACCAGCTCCAAAGATCAGTTTACTGGTTGAGTTTAAAAATCAGATGAGGTTGTGTACCTCTGTGAGAT